>JAHTLZ010000054.1:5543611-5570107 GCA_023846285.1 Phrynocephalus versicolor
CCCCCCCACATGGGAGAGAGCAGAGGATGGGAGATTTAAAGGAGAAGGGATGGGTTAGGGTTGTGTTCAGGTGGCCCCTTTGTTCCCTACCTCAACTATCTCCCCCAGTGAAAAAGCATACAATGTTTTTTCCATTTAATCTGTTCCAAATGCATGCTGTTAAGTCGAACAACTCTTAAGTAGAGCAGCCCCATCTTTTAAAAGAATTGTAAGTAGAGCATAACGCATCTAAAATTTGTAAGGCAGCAGTTAAAACCCCAACAGTTTTTCAGTGTGAAGTCGAGCCGCTCAAAAGCAGAGGTACCATTGTATGAGGAAGGGGGGAAACCAAGATCTAGGGAGCTACTCTTTTGGCTTCAAGGGTGGGGTGGGGTGGGACATCCATGTCATAATCCTGGGAGCATCTTGCCATGGGATATGCCCTGTTCCTGTCTGCCAAGCAATAAAAGAACCTTATGTTCTAATACAGAGTGAGGGAAGAGAAGGTGCTCATTGACTGACAACTCTATGTCTGGCGTCTCTGGGAGAGAAATTCCAATCAGCACCAGCAGAGGTAGAATTTAAATGAGAGCTCTGACCTGACCTGGTGCACACACACACGCACACAAGTTTGAAACTTCCTTTTAACAAAGGAGCCAGACTTGGACATCTGGCCATGGTTTTTGGAACTTTTATGGGTTTTTATAAACACCGTTGACAGCACTCTATGGCTCAGGCTGAGGAAAAGCTGTGTGCGTTGAAAGATAACTTTCTGTTGGCAATTTTTCTTTGGGTCCAATAAAAGATTCATAGATCCTTGAAGAAAATTTAAATTGTAATGTAAATTTATTTTTGCCGTAGAATGACCGTGACTATTGTCCCCAATGTGGCCTTTTGGAAGGGGACTGTAGCATTGTTCTGGGCACCTGCTGGCCAACTTGCCTTACTTTCTGCATACTCCTCCATCTCCCCTGCCTTCATTCTTTGCCAAATGCTGCTTGTCACTGCCTTTGCAGCAAAGAGCGCAATAATTCTTGTATTTTATTTTAAAACAAAACAAAAAAACACAATCCTCCCTCTCTCTTTTTGCCTTAGGGCCTTACTCTGTCTTGATTCTCTCTCTCTCTCTCTCTCTCTCTCTCTCTCTCTCTCTCTCTGTGTGTGTGTGTGTGTGTGTGTGTGTGTGTGTGTGTGTACGTACACATGTCATGCTACTGTTTCTGCTGTATCCTTCCAAAAAGGCATGCTTACACTGCCAGGAGTTTCTGGATGTGTGGCCCTCCACCTCCCTCTTCTGCACATGCCTGTCCAATTCCCACCCCCCCAAAAAAGACACTTCCGTTGCCGCCTTCCACACCAGCCCAGGCTCACCTTGTACTTGTCTGCTGAGATGCGACGGCGAAATTAAAATTAATGCCCACACGCTTCTCTCTGCTGGTGTCACCCTCTGGCGATGAGAAATTATTCATCTTGCCGTGCTAGTATCCTAAGCAAGGCGGAAAAGCACTTGCGATATGTTCTCCCTTCTGTGTGATTCGGGAGCAGCATGGCCAACGTGGGTCAAGGAGTAACATTCATCTCACAACACGCATTACCTTCAAAATCACATGGCCAAGTTCCATTCCATGTGCTGACTGGTTTGCATGGAAAGGCACAAACAGTGGCGAACAAAGGATTCAGTTTCTAAGCAATTCCCTCTGTCAACAAGAACTAAAATTCACACAGCAGCTGAAGCCCTCTTGCTTGGCACAGTAAGTTGCAAGCAGAGGAGACCCGTTGAATCAGTGGAACTTATGGTATCCTTCCAGGGTTATGGAAGTCAGCAAACATGGTATCCTTCCAGGGTTACGGAAGTCAGCAAACTATCTATCTACACTAGGAACCCCCCAAGCCTGTAGACCATTTATCTTGGCAAGATTCAATGTTCTTCCCTCAGCCCTACTTTGGGGTAGGTTCAATGGAATTCCACACCATGAATGTGTTTGCCCCCTGTGGAGCTGGGGTCCCTGAATTTTTATCACATATCCTTTTATACTGTACTTTTTATAAAGAAATTAGGAGAGACTTGATTCACCTCCTAATTTATAAATTACAAGGGGATCCAGGGCTGCATACTGTCTTTCAGGTCAGAATTCTTATGTAACAACCCAGGTGGCCACATTTTTCATGGCTGCTATCCATAGAAGGGCTGTTCTAGTGGCAGAAGATTGATCTAGGGATTTATTGTTTGCATTGCTATGTCATAGATTCAAACCGTTGTATTGGTATGCTTTAAATTGAGTTCGGGTCAACTGACCGCAATAAAGGACTGCTATTAGTGTTGCCATCATTCAGGCCGCCCTTTGCTATGTAATGTTTGGCTTCCTTTTTCATGCTGGCAACATGGGCACGATGCCAGGAAGGAATATTAGGCCATTTCCTAACACACTGAATTGTGGGTATAGAAGCACAATATTCTACATTCATAAACTGGAGGGGTTTTTTTTAAAAAAAGAATTGAATTACTAATGTGCAGAACATCATGGTGGTGCAGAAGACAAGAAAGGGAAGACAAATAAATTATGTGTCTCAGGAAAGATTCTCATCCCCAAATGCTAAAAAATTATGTGCCTAATTCTCTTATTTCAGTACACAGTAAGGGTTCAGTATGAATAATATATCTGCAGTTTGACGTCTCAAGTATGCAGACAATATTTTAAAAGCTTTAATTATTCAAATGAAGACATTAACTTTCTTTGGGTCTTTTGCAGTCCTGTCGATGATTCCAAACTTATGGAGTGAAAGGTGTAGAGCAATAAAGAAGGATAAAGAGGAAGAGATTAAGAAGTGGAAATTTTATAACCACAAAAGAAAGAAATCTGTAGAACGAACCAAGGGTTTAAAAATAGCTTTAGTTTGACTGTGTTCTATATCAAGGAACTTACAGTATAAACTGTACTAATTCCCTGTATTTTTCTCCCCCTAAGGTAGTTTAGAGAAAGGTCTTTGCCTGTTGTCCAGAAGGACAACAGAGATGAGGCAGTCCTGGCCATTTCTTTTTAGACAGGTATGGTAGGTGACAGGTATTTTAGACAGGTATTGCTGGTGCATAAGTGACACAATGAGAGACTGTGGCAGTTAGGACTGTGCTTGATTACTCTACAATCCCTCAAATTGCCTGCAACAATCTTGATGAACACTCACATGGAAATGAAAATCCAATCTGTTGTGGTTTTGTCCATTTTCTGTCTACATGTTTCCGAACTACAGCCAAAGGTTGTAAAAGTCATGGGGTGAGAGACTACATCTTCCAAAATACTCTAGCTGCTCCCAGGACAGTCTGTGGCCATGCTGGTGACTGGGAGATTCTGGGAGGTGTGATCCAAAAATACTACTTTTCCAAACGTTGCTTTATGTACAGCCTTGCAACAAAATATTAGTAGTGAAGGACTGAGTAAGCATTGGCAGGTGGAGAAAGAGAATGGGCAGGCTTTGACTGATGGAGAAAGAAATGAAGGACACTCAACTAGAGATGGGCACGAATAAAAAAATGGCGTTTTGTTTGTCGTTTGTCGTTTGTTGTTTAGGGGGTCCATTTTGGTTCGTTTCTGTTTTTTGCTATTTTTTTGCAAAAAAATCATTTTCATTTTCGTTTGTTTCATTACCGTTTCGTTACCATTTATTTCAATTTTTGTGATTTTTTTTAGCATTTAAAGCAGTTCAATGTATTGCCGTAACGAAAACGAAACGGACGACAAAATTTCTGGTGTTTCTGTTCGTTTCGTTTCATTTTAGAGACAAAATTTGTTTGTCATTTCGTTACGTAACGAAATGAAAAAATGAAAATGGAAACGAAAAATTGTTCATTTCGTGCCTATCTCTATACCCAACAAAGACCATCGGTGAGATGCAACAGGGCACAGTGTGGGCCAGGAATGTTGGCAAGTCTTTGGGGTCAAGGCCCACGTCCAAGTCCAAGTCTTGACTAACAAGTCCCAAATCCAAGTCCCTGTTGCAAACACGCTTCTCTGCATACACCCGGGGGGGGGGGGGGGGTTGGGTAGATTCTGGGTCATGAGTGGAGTCTGAGTCAACCTTGGTGTGGGGGTGGGCGACCTGAGTCAAGTCACTGGTCTGACTTCAGTCTGACTTGACAGCAAGTCCTGCAGTTCAAGTTCCCATCCTTGCCGAAGGCTGCTGGGGAACACATTTTTTTTCAGTTTAAATCCTAATCATCCAGTGTGAAGGCAAGCACCCTCGCCTTAAATTCTAAGCTGGCTTTGTGACCACGAACAGTGCTTGTGGCTGAAGCCAATTCAGAGCAATGGAAATCCTTCCGCCCTTTATATTGGGATCTTTAAAATACACCGCTCAGCAACTGCTGAAATCACCAACATCAATATTGACGAGGCAGCAGGTGAAGGGAGGAGGGGGGGAAAGGGAATTGTAGTGTGAATCCCCACACACCTCCAGCCCTCATGCTGAAGCCAAAAATCATTCAAGAAAAATAACTTCGCACAGACTCTGCTCTGTGTTGTCCTCTGAGAAGCTATAATCAGCAGCATGTGCAAAAGGCTCTTTGCACAATACAGCTAGCTGGCAATGTGAAATGCATGCAGAGTTCAGCACAGAGCTTGGACGGAATGCATTCAAGTAATGAGAGATTGTTTTTCCCACATGTAGCAGGCAGAAAATAAAACCATGTTTCAACAGGCAGCTCACCTACCATACCTGTCTAAAAAGTAATGGCCAGGACTGCCTCACAGGCCCATTCGGGGCAGCGCCAGGCTGGGGTAAGTACAAGAGCCCCCAGCTAAACCCCCCAGGCCTGACCTGACCAGCATCCGCATATCGCAGATTTTCAATTATCGCGAGTTGGCTCGGGTTCCTAACCCCCACGATAGGTGTGTGTGGGGGGTCACTGTACACCCTGCTAAAGCAAAAAGGATGATGACCATTTGCACATTTCCAAATAGGCTAGAGAGTTCTAATTTGTATAAAACTATGCATTTATTTATTTTTACTTTGAATATTTACCCCCTAGCTTTTTCCTTAGAAAAGTACCCAAAGCAGCTTATAATACTGAAGGACAATACTGTATGCAAACCAAAACATAAGGAGACAATATTCAAGTTAAGAACAATGAATTTGAAGAGGCGCCTTTCCGTCAATTCAAAAGGCAACACTAAAGCTAAGAACAGTAAGTGAACAATATAAAGAAAGCATTTCATTAGGAGAGAGAGAAAAAATTAAAAATGGAATACAGGCACTGTTATGAATTCAGTCTAACCAATAATGGATGAGAATCCATCCAATCAGATGCAAGAGTGAAGCTGGTTTAAACAGAGTTCCAACTCATCTCGCTCAACTGGGAAGATTTTAACAGGTTGAGATGTATTTCCGGATGCTTAACGAAGATGAGTCACTTCAGTGTCCCTGAACCTATTCCCTATGATACTTCATCTTTAAATCAGACATACCGTGGATGGCTTTTCATACAGAGAATGCCTAAGAAGGCAGCCTGTCAAATGGATGAGTGTGCTTTGTCAAGGAAGACACGTGCCCAGTCTACTGACAATGGTCATCACCTTGTTGAAGTGTCTTTCTTCAGTATTGCTCTTCCTGAGCTAGCTGTTCACTCAGAGCCCCAGCACACTACCAGGGGCAAATCATGGCATGGCAACACCTGTCATCTCCAGGTTGTTCTTGTCACCCGTGCTGGACAGCCCAACCCCCATGCTGTATATACACCAAAAGGTGTATACCCCCAAGATTCTTTGTGGCAATGGTTCTCAACCTTCCTAGTGCTGCAACCCTTTAATACAGTTCCTCATGTTGTGGTGACTCCTTGCCCTGCTTGGAAGAGACGGCAAGCCAACTTTGGCAGGCCACTGCCACAGGGGCCATAGAGAACTCCCCTCTACAGGCACCCTCAGCCAATCGCAGCCTCTGGTGTCATTGACTGACATCCCATCCAACCTACTGAGCTGTAACTCACTCTTCCACCCTCTTCCTCCAGACCCAAGCCGTTTGTGGCTTTTTCTTCACTGGCTCATGGTGACCCCTATGAAATGGCTGTTCGACCCCCAAAGGGGTCCCGACCCCCAGGTTGGGAACCACTGCTTTATGGTGACCTCCCTCCAAAAAGCAAAAAACAGGTACACAGGAACTACCTGCCTCTGAAACTAGATCTGTCCTAAACCTGACCTGCTATACTGCAAAATTACAATCAAAAAAATATACAGTGGGGGAAGAGTTGAACCTAACAATACAGAAACAAATACCATACACAGAGGACAGGCTAAGCAGTTCAAAGAAAAATGAAGCCAAGCAGAATATTGACTAGGGGGGTGGGGTGTCTCTAGAATCCACATGGACCACAAAGAGAGTCATATATTGATAGATCTCCATCCCCTCATTTTGGAAGAGGGCAGATCAAAACAGAAGTCGTGCTGCTGCAAACCTCACAGCCCTCAGGAGGAACTCTCTCGTTTCATGGTTGCCTTGTTTGGTTTCATTTCTGTCAGGACAAAGTCACTGGATTTACAGCCTTGATTCGAGGTGCAGACTCCATATTTCTCTTGGCTCAGACATTGGGTCACCCTGGCATAGAACTCAGTGTCTTATAGCTGATGTTTTTGCCTGGTTTGTTTTTCACTGCAAACTGCACGGAATCCATCTCATTACTGGGGCGACACTGTGCTTGTCCTTGAACGTTGCTAGGGATTTGCAGGGCAAGAAGTGTTCATAAGAAGAGCCCTGCTGGATCAGGCCAAAGGCCCACCTAGTCCAGCTTCCTGTATCTCACAATGGCCCCACCTGATGCATCTGGGAGTGCACAAGACTATGTATCTGTCTCCTGATACCACTCCCCTGCATCTGGCCCTTGAAGTAGCCTGGTTTTAAGCCTGGAGATTACCCATCTCCATCATGGTTTGTCACCTGTGATGGACTTTTCCTCCAGGAATCTGTCCAATCCCTCTTTGAAGGCATCCAGACCAGATGCCATCACCCCATCCTATGGCAGGAAGTTCCACAGACATGGAAGTAGAAACTACACAAGCCCCATTAGGGATCACTGCATTGCACTGATTTAAAAACCAACCCACAGAAACATCTAAGTCAGTAGTGGCCAAACTTCAGCCTTCTAGTCTGTGAAGATTCTCAGTCATCCAGGTGAGTTTATCTGGAAGTTGAGTCATGGCTACTGGACTTCTTTTTTGAGATATAGAAACGTTTCGCTGCTCATCCAAACAGCTTCATCGGTCTGAATACAGCTAGTGCAAATCCTCCATCTTATAGGCAGCTTTGACCTCTTGTCACCCTGGCCTGAATTAGGCTCATAAGATGAACAATGGCCTAAATAGGCTCGTTAGGGAGACAATAGTATCCTTAGCCTTAAGGTGAACAATGGCCTAAGGTGCTGAAACCTATCAGGCTGTGCTTTCCAAAGTACCGAGACAAATCAAAAAGCCTTCACCACCAAGGCCATAGCTAACGACCCATTCTTGATAGGTTTCAGCACCTTAGGCCATTGTTCACCTTCAGGCTTCCGCACTCCATTGTGCCTGTCTGAGTGAGGGGAGAAAAGAATGCAGGCTCACCTGTTGCCTTTAGCTGTGCAACAGAAGTACAGAGATCCAATGAACAGAACAGCTACATGTTCCTCAGAGTCCACCCCTTTCACATTAACTGGCATTCCAAGTCTCAGTAACTCATTCTCAGACTTTCTTAGGAGAAAGAACTCGCTTGAAACTGCAGAATTATAATTTCAAGTTCTAGAAGCACTCTCTCACAAGAGACTTGGTCTGGATTTCTGCGGTCATCTCTGTGGTGTGACAGCAAATCATTTTGATGACTTTCTCAGCCAGGTCATGCACCACCAAGTACCTCACCCTGATGTGTTGGGTGGGTTCATGCATTTTTCTCACTTTGCAGTAGCTTGATAGATAGAGGTCTTGTTGTAGACTATAGGAGAATATGTTAGAAAATAATATTGCAAATGATTTTTCTTTCACTCTGTTCCAGCACCTGGTTTGGCATCTTTTCATTTATCCCAAAGTCATTCAGCAGCTTCTTCAACCATAACAGTTCCCTCCACGCTGCAGCTGCAGCAATGAATTCGGAGCCTGCGGAAGACAAAACTACAACATCTTTTTTGTGACTAAGTCTATCGCCACCATACAGGGACACGAACCTACTAATGGACATGATTTCTACTATCCTCTGGCCAATCTGCCTTAATGTACCCTACATCAGGCCTGCCCAACTTCGGCCCTCCAGATGTTTTGGACTTCAACTCCCACAGTCCTTTGCCATTGGCAATCTAAGCTTAGAATTCTGGGAGCTGTAGTCCAAAACATCAGGAGGGCCGAAGTTTGGGCAGGCCTGCCCTACATCTTTTGGTTCTTCACTATCTTGCAGGCTTAATTTAAAATCCATGGTCTAGCTACCCTTTTCCAAGCTCTCTCATCCTTCTGTATTGGCAAACTAACTTTTTCTGTTTAGTATTCCTAAACCGGTAGCTGCATCTTAGTTGTGAGACACAGAACTTTATGTATAGTTGTCCTGTATTTGCTATTATTTGGTAAAGGTTTACATTTAAGTTCCTTAATAAAAACTGACCCTGATTATGGTTGGTTAAAGCATTAATATCTCTTAAATGCTTCTAGCATGTCTTTGGTGGTTCCAGAGCTTTTTATATAGGTCATTTGTTTATCTGAGAGGTTTTGTGAAATTACTGCTTTTCCTATAGAATTCCACTTTCCATCTGAGCCTTAGTCTGAGCTTCTTTTGGTCTTTGATTTTGTAATCAAATGCACACTTTTAAAGCTCCGAGGTTAAACTGCTGCCTCCCTTTTCCATCGACAGAAATTCAGATATACAGTACGAACTCTGGAAGTCTCCCCCCAAAATGTCTTGTGTTCAAGATCCAAGATCAGAGTACATTTGGTAATGTAGCTCAGAAAAGAGACATCATCTTTTTTCTTTAACCAGTTATTAAATGGTGTTTTGTTGTTGCTGTTGTTGTTACTAAAAACACAGTGAGAGGGAGAAGGGAAAAAAATCACAAACACTTTGAAAAATAAAATAAAAATCCCAGAAAATAGTTGTGAGCTGTCTGTTTCTCTGATCTCTTGGCCCAAAAACTGTTACAGATTTTAGAATTCCTTGAAAAATTGCCTTTAGCTACGCAGTAGAAGTAGAAAGATCAAGAGAGAAGAATAGCTACAGATTCCTCAGAGTCTATCCCTTTTAAAGTCTTAGTAACTCACTCTGAGATATTTGGAAGAAAAATAATAGTAAGCAGAAGAGTCTTCTCTTACAGTTGCTTGGAAATACAGCCATGTTTTTTTCAGGCATACATCCTTAGCAACCACCAAACAGATCAACAGTAAATGAACAACTTCCTCCAAAGAAATCTGACAGGGAGGAAAAATTAACTCATTTGAGACAAGGTGTTGGGAAAGAGTTTGAAGAGTATAATGGACAGCCAAATAAACAAATGAGTGTGTTCTAGGTCACTGAATCAAGTCTTAGCTCTCCGAAAATCTTCAGTGATTAAACTTGAGTCCCCTATTGCTGGAAAATACAGTGATGTTGGGAAAAGGAGAAGGCAGAAGAAAAGAGGAAAAACTAAAAGTGAGATGAATTGATTCAATAAAGGAAGCCACAGCCTTGAGTTTGCAACTACTGAGCTTGGCTGTTGAAGGCAGATCTTTTGGAGATCCATTTAGAGGATCGATGTCAAGTCAGAAGCAACTTGCTAGCTTGCAACAACAGACACAAGCTATAGAGGCCTGAAAAGTACATTGGTACCTCGACTTACGAATTTAATCGGTTCCGAATACATGCTCTTCAGTCGAACTACTCTTAAGTTGGGGTACCTATCTAAAATATTGAAAAAATAAGTTACAAATAAAAAAAATGGGGGGGGGTTGTAAGTCGAGCAGACCATATCTAAAAATTGTAAGGTGGCATTTAAAATGCCAACAGTTTTCCGCTTTAAAGTCGAATTGCTCTTAAGTCGAGCTGCTCTTAAGTCTGGGTACCACTGTACATGCTATGGGTAGTAAGCAGCAATGCTTCTAAATTCACCTGCCCGTTTGTCATCTAGTTCAAGATAGCAAAATGGAAATAAAGTGGAAGCACATCCAAAAATTTCAAAAACAACTCCCTAAAACAGGCATGTTCAAAGTCAGGCCCGGGGGCCAAATGCAAAAAGTTTGGACACCCTTGCCCTAAAAGCAGATTTAGGAACTATGCTATGAACCAATATAAAAATACTGACCATTCCTGGTAAACAGTAACAGTGGTAGAAATCATGTATGTGGTTGAACCTGAAGGTGCGAACATCAGCCAGGAATTGGACTCAATGATCCAATGCTCTGCATTTCTATGATGATGATGATGATGATGATGATGATGATGATGATGATGATGATGATGATGATGATGATGATGATGATGATGATGCAAGTTACAATAATGGATGTGCTCTTCTCCCTCACCCTTGCTCATTCACTTGTAGTTAGTGAATAAAAGAATGAATTAGTGCTTTCTTGAACAAATAATGTGCCCACACTATATGACTCAGATAAAAATCAATTAGCACATATTAACTGTGGAAACAATCAATGCCAGTTTAGTCAACACCCTAGCAACTCAATGATGAGTTCTGACAAACTAAAGAGACCACTCTCTCACACTCACGCTCACACACAAACACACAGTCATTGTTTCTAATGCAACCTTTTAAAAATGCATTTTTGGTGATCTTCCCAACGAAAAGTGCATGTCAGCAAGGCATTTGGAATATTAATATTTCTTCTAATTCCGAAAAAGACTTCCCTTTTTCCATGTGCATATGCACACTGGTATACATGATCAAAGTAAATAATCAACCTTGTCGTAATGACTCATTCACACCTAGGGCATCTCAAAGCATTCATCTCTCTTTTTTTGAAAAAAATGTTTTTGTGCTTCCTAATGTGGCTTAATTAATGTCCAATCATTGTCATTTTCCCCAAAAGCAGAAAACAGCTTTTCCATTAATGAAGCTCTGAGGCAGATGGCACATACGCCAATCAAACTGGGTGTCTCTGGGGGGCCCAATGGTCACTGGACTACATACGAACATAAGAAGAGCCATGCTGGATCAGGCCAAAGGCCCGTTTAGTCCAGCTTCCTGTATCTCACAGTGATCCCACCAAATGTGTCTTGGAGCGCACGAGACTAGATATCTGTTTCCTGATACCACTCTCTTGCATCTGGCCCTTGAAGTACCCCGGTTTTAAGACTGGAGACTGCACATCTCCATTATGGTTTGTAACCTGTGATGGACTTTTCCTCCAGGAATCTGTCCAATCCCCTTCTGAAGGCATCCAGGACAGATGCCATCACCACATCCTGTGGCAGGGAGTTCCACAGACTAACAACACGCTGGGTAAAAAAAAAACATTTTCTTTTGTCTGTTTTCACTCTCCCAGCCCTTAATTTGAATGGATGTCCCCTTAGTTCTGGTATTTCGTGAGAGGGAGAAGAGCGTCCCTCTATCCGCTTTACTCATACCCTGCATTATTTTGTACATCTCAATCATATCCCCCCTCAGGCACCTTTTTTCCATACTAAAGAGCCCCAAATGCTGTAGCCTTTCCTCATAAGGGAGGTCCCGCAGCCCAGTAATCATTTTAGTTGCTCTCCTTTGCACCTTTTCCAGTTCCAACTTCCATCAGCGGTTTGAACCCCGGGTGCCACACAGCGGAGTGAGCACCCACAGTTAACCCCAGCTTCTGCCAACCCTAGCAGTTCAAAAGCATGTAAATGCAAGTAGATAAATAGGTACTGCTGTAAAAAGCAGAAAGGTAAAACAGTGTTTTCCTTGCAGCCATGCTGGCCATGTGGCCATGGACTTCCACAACACTGGCTCTTCGGCTTGAATACAGAGATGAGCACCACCCCTAGAGTCGGACACGACTAGCACGCATGTGCGGGGGGAACCTTTACCTTTTACCTTTAGTATTATATGATTTTAATGGTCTTGTGTGTGTAAAATTCATTGTCTCATTGAGCTACAGCAAATGACTAAATTCGACTCAATTCGTCACTTGATGGGACAAAGAACGGTGGGAGTTGTGGTTCAAAACGCATAAGGCTGAGAAAAGCACAGACGGGCGTGATTCAACTACCTGGAGCTCACAAACAGCTGTCAAGTTCCAGAGTTGTAAACAACTCGCCTACCATGGTATCAACAGCTGTATTTTTCAAATGTTCTGAACCAGGAGATGTCTTGAGGCAAAAGTCAACTATAACACTGGAAATCTAGCATGTCAAATACAAGAGTTTTCAGATTGCTGTTGTGTGATAAATGATGTGGCCGTCTAACCTTGGCAGAGGAAATTTGCTGGCTTGTAACATTTTCATGCATTTTAAAAACAAAACCCTGCAGCTGCCATGCAGATTGCCTGAATGGGAGCAGATACATCATATGCACACCAAGACTGGGCTTAATTCAGACACAGCAAATATAACCAGGAGAAAAGAGATCTGAAAGCTTTCCAAATGCCCAAGCATTCTCCTGTCATTAGGATTATGACCAGGAAATAATGCATGTTATTATAGCGTTAAAGACCTGGCTTTTCTGCGAGGCATTTGGCGACCATTAATTTACCTTTTTCTTTTTTTGTCTCGCCCTCTTTGCCGGTGAATTTTCTTCTTCTTTTTTGATGTAGTTTTACCATGATGTGCCTTTTCTTTTGTATTTGATTCCAATACAGTAAATTTTGAACTGGGTAAGTTGGTACCATTTCAAAACATATGAGTCCCTTAATAGATCATGTGGAAGGGAGTTGGAGCCAAGATGTAAATGGGTATGTAGCCACTATTTAATATGCAAAGAACAGTCCAACAAGGAACATGAAAGGCTTATAGAGTCCCAAGAAGGTCCCAAGTAAGCAGGCCAAAGCTTCAAAAGTCCAGATCTTTTGAAGCTCTCTGATTGCCTCAGCCTGAGAGGGACCTGACTCAGCAAGGAGGTCCCACACTTGCTGAGTCATGCGGCCCCAATCCTGACAATTGGCCACAGACACTGTGTAAAAACTGGTTTCACTCTCCAATGGATAACTCTTGAAAAAAAATCATTTGAGCAAAACCTCGATTCTGAAGCCTCTGTAGAAGCTGAACCAAGGGGGAAATTGCATAACAGCATATGGATGAGATCAATTTGAGAAGATTAGGATCAACCAGGAGCAACTACACACACATACCCAAACCAAAATTATTAGCACAACTAGCCTTTTTCTCTCTGCTAACACACAAATCCCCGTTTCACCTTGCTTGGGCAATTTTTCCAATGCTAATGCACTTCCCTAATTGACAGATCTACTTCCTGTCTCCAACATCTTTATGGAAAATAGCACAGTATCGAGTAAAATATGGACAGGCACTGAGTCCTGGTGGGAAAGAAGAAACCCATTAAAACTAATGATAGCAGAGAGTCAGAGGGGTGGTATGGCTCCATAAAAGGACACCCATTAAAGACCAATTCAAACTACTGTACATGAACTGAAACATCTTTCGCTTAACGATTACTGTACTAATAGTTTACAGAATCATCTTTCATTTTGGTCTATGACCGTAAATAAACAATTATTATAGAATCATCTTTCTAACTATGGCACACTATCCAAATATTATTAGACAACAGCTACCATCATCCTTCAGGACTGACCATGCAGGTAATGAAATTGCTACTCCAAGCATCTGTAACACCCAAGTTGCCAACAAATGTATTAAATCATAAACATTTGGGGTCCCATTTGACATTGTATTCCTGAATTTGTTTTGGGGTTGGGTGGGAATCAGATTCCAGCCATTTCATCTGTGCTTTTTGAAAAGGTAGCCCTGTCAGTCTAAGTCAAACATATCAGGCAAAAGCAAAAATAAAAATAAAAAAGGCTAAACAAAAGAAACAAAGAGATGGCACTTTAAAGACGGCGATATTTTAATGCGTCTGGCAGAGCAGACCTGTCCCCGAAAGTTCACATTAAAATATAATAGTCTTGAAGCTGCCACCTGCTTTTGTCTCCTTCTGTATTGTTTCTTTGGATCTTGCCTGATATTTCTCTAATGTTTCTCTCAACGTTGGAGTACTGCTAACAATACTAAGCCCTTGTCCTTCATGCGCTCAGGTCATCTGGCAGAAGACACGGTGTGTGAGAGAGTAAACACGCTCAGAAACTGTTTAGGGAGAAAGTTTACCTACAAAAACAAACAAACTTAAAACTCCAGTACTTTATAGAAGGGATTCTCCCTTTCCCTCCTCCCCGTCCCGAGCGCCACGCCTCTTCCTGCATGCTCTTTTTCCCATTTCTAACTGCGGGAGAGCTTGCAAAACACGGTTTGCATTTATTTCCCTGGGAGGAAAGGGAACACACGGAGTCCTAGGCTCGTGATGGCCCGGGAAGAAGCGGATAAGTTCTTGAAAGCCCGGGACAGGACTCTGAGTGCTTTCCAAGAAGGTGCGTATCCGCTATCAATAACGCATATGTATCTCTGTTTAGGAAGCGTCAAATAGGGTACGGAACGTTTGCGCGCGGTGGGCGTGGGTTGCACTCGGACCCTTACCAGCGGTGTACCTCTGGACAATGGGGGACTAGAATAAGTGGCGCACGGGCATGGGGACGGGGATTATTTCTACAGCATACCTAACATTTTCATATTTTTGAGCCAGACTGGTCCTTTTTATTCTCAGGGTCCCATTGACCAACTGGGACATTAAGGAAAGGGGTGGGCCGAAGAGATTTCGGCCGTGAAACTTTGGTGCCTAGATCTGCCTTGGACGGAGTGGGGGTGTAGGCTTACATCGAAAATAAAATAGAAGTACTGTAAAAATTTAAGGGTTCTTTGTTATTTTGGGGAGAGTGGGTTTCTCTGAATTCTTTAATCCTCGGTGATTTGGGGGCCATACTTCTCGCGCTTACTTGCACGCACACAGAAGTGGGCGCAAGTTCTGAGAAATTATCCATCCTGGAGGGTGAAGAAAGTGTGCAAAATAATGGGTTAACCTTCGTGTCAGGAGTGAGAAGTTTACCTGGTTTGGAATTGCGGGTAGCCTTAGCATTGGCACAAACTGGATCGGCTTAAACTTTTTAGAAACTTTGTTGTCTCTTGCAACAAAATGGGTCTTTGTTGCATCATTAGAAGCTTAGCATATAATATGGCAATCACTCGATTATCACCTTTGTTAGCCTCTAAAAATACATAAAGTCAGCCTCTGTGGCCTCTGGCAACCTGCAGTCTTAGGATGCCCCACCACTACAACCAAGGGATTGTAAACCACAATACTACTTCTCTTTCTCCTCCCTCCTCCTCATCCAGAATATCCTAGTTCCAACCTCTGGCATTTCCAGTTGGATTTACATAGCAGGTTTTTAAAAGGCTGCTATGTAGCAACAGTTGACAATTTTAAAAGCTTTCACGTTTTATTTAACAAAAACTTATTTAGCAATTAACATAAAGCTGCCTTGGGTCCTTTTCAAGGAGAAAGGTGGCGTAAACATACACTAAAATAAATTAATTAAATAAATACTGTAGTGGCCTTTAGACTGCTTTATCACACAGTCCTTCGAAGATAATACTAAAAGAATTTGTTTAGGATGCCAGAATACTGTTTGATGGTTTAAGTGGCAGTCTGGGTATGTGGGATGGCAGTATAGCCTGAGAGATTGGTGCCAGTTAAAATGGACAATATAGGATCAGTGAGATAAACAGTTTGGCCTGGTGTATAAGGCAAGAGGTCCTCATGGAGGAGAAAGTTTCAGCTTTTAGAGACTATGCTAGCTTAGTCACGACAAAGAACCTAGAGCAGTGATGGTGAACTTTTTAGAGACTGAGTTCCCAAACTACGATTCAAAACCCACTATTTTTTTGCAAAGTGCTAATACAGTAATTTAACCTGAATACAGTTGGCTGTGAAGGGGTGATATTGGGTGCCCACAGAAGGGGCCACCTTTGGCACCCGTGCCATAGGTTTGTCAACACTGCCATAGACTATATGCTGCCACTGAATTACTTGTTCCCCAGCAACTAGTAGGAGGGAAGAGTTACATTCATATTTTGAGTATTGGGACCAACAACTAGTAGGAGAGAGGGGATACATTTATTTTCTGAATATCAGACCAAATACAAAAGAGACAAAATGTGATTAGATTAACTAAAATATTTTAATGTGGACTTTCCTGGATCAAGTCTGCTTCCTCAGACATAAGAGTGAGACTGTATGACTGTCATGTTTATCCATGGCCTCCTGGGGTGGGTGAGAATACAGTTAAGGAGGATCCACATGGCCCAGTTGCTAAACTACTGTACTGTAGCCGAAACTCTGCTCACAGCCTGGGGTTCAATCCCAGGTAGCTAGCTTGTAGTTGACTTAGCCTTCTATCCTTCAGAGGTTGGTAAAATGAATACTATATCCAACTTTTTTTGGGGGTGGGGGAAGGTCACACAGTCTACCCAACATTATTATACTGTAAACCACCCCGAGAGTGCTTTAAGTACTATGGGGTGGTATATAAGCAGAGCATTTTGCTTTGCTTTAATCAAGAAAGGTTAGTGGTTCATTAGTAAAGGAGTAGGTTATCAGGCTGTGAATATCCATACACAAATGGAGAACTGTGTGAATCAGTGTAGCATTAGTAATGACTTTAAGAGCCCTTGATTGATCTCCAGACCCTTTAAATGGGTCTCCAGCCTCCATATACACCTAATCTCTGCTGTTTCTCTTTGATGCCTTGTTGTCATAAGTGGCAAGCTGTGTGAATCAATTGTGGCATTTCACACCTGGTAATATCTTAAAAGATACCCAGTGAATTGTTGGAAGAAGTCACATTGATCACATCAGCACAGGAACAATGTACATGCTTCTGATGTTGTATATGGCATTGTTGTTTCCTCTGCTAGGTCTTATTTGAAGGAGGTTGCTCCTGGGTATTTGCCTTGCCAGGTTAATTTGTTTTTTAATGGTATTGGTCACCGTCAATTTACACGTGGTAGTCATGTCCTGTAGGACCACGGTGTTGAGGGTGGGGGGTGGAATATTTACAAAAATGGCAAATAAAGTGTCTCTGATTATCCATGCAGTGTACTGCATTGGCTTTATTAATATTTTGGGGAGAACAAAATGACAAAACTGTCTCCTAGTGGATTAATATGTACATTAAAAGGAGCCAACAGAATAATACCTAAATGTTGGAAAACGGCACAAGTTGTACAATTAACGTCCTGATATCCAGCACTAAGTTAAATTGCCACAGCAGAAGAGAGACATATCAGACTAGTTAAAGCCAGAATATCAAACTTCTATAAAACATGGCATGATTTTATTTTATATATGAATTTTAAAAATACTCAGTATTTACCTAAGCCTTTCCTCAGATTATGGGAAAACGGAATTAATGCAAATTGTAATGTAGAGTATGATAAAGAAAATCTCCAAGCTCTTAATGAACTCCTCTTGCAGTTATCACCGTAAGCTTAGCTGGAAAATGTGTTAAATAACAAATCCTCTGTGAATGATTACATTTCAGTTGTACGTGTTTGCGGAGCTTGGAGCTAGTCTTTTAAAGGGTTTTCTGTCTTGTTTTTGTTTTGGATCCACTTGTGTGTTTAAAAATTAATAAAATGATTTTAAAAAAAAATGAGGAGGAGGAAAGACATACATTATTTGTCCCCAATTTAGATGCACCATAATGATTGCAGGAGATGTGTAGATGGTGGTAGGTTGGCTGGGAACCAGTTGCAGAGAAAGTGGGTGTTCCTCTCTCTCTCCTCTCTCTCTCTCTCTCTCTCTCTCTCTCTCATTAGAATGTACTACACCGTCTTATGTGTCTCCTTCTTCTGGTTCCACGAGGGGAGATGTTTTATGTCAGAAAAACAAAAGCAAACTCCCTTCATCCAGAGGAAGTGTGAGATTCTGCCACATTCATTCTGGCAGCGCTTTGCCTGCAGATGGTCTTGTCAGTTTGCAAAAGAGCTGGTGACAGATGGAGTCACCTAGTTACACAGGGTTTGCAGTGAAATGTTATATCACAAGGGCTAGGCAAGCACCATGTCAATGTTCCAAAGGCTCCAAAGAAGCATGGCAGATTTCAGTGTGAATTCAACAGGAACTGGGAGGAGGTTTGCAATTTATTTATTTATTTTTATTTATTTTTTTGTACCTATTGACTGCCCAGTTTTCCCACAGGGAGCTCTGGGCGGTGTACGTCACCAAACAGCAACTGCCCAACTACAGCCCCCAATACATAAATACAAGAACATAATATAAGAAAAACATAATACAGTCCAAGTCAATGTGCAAATACAATATACAAATACTAAAACATAACCAAATAAAATAGACCTAACTCCACCCACCAAACAGGTCAGATCTGGCAAGAGGAACTGGTGCCAGCAGGTTTTATTTTTAAATCACAGTTCTAGAACCATGTGAGAATTATGTGGGGTGAATGTTGCCTGCCCCTACACTGGTAGTATTACATGAATGTGTCAAGGTTAACAACATCTTGAAATTGAGAATGGGATTGTAAAAAGATAATCTCAGTGTTTGGTTTAACCTAAATATTTATTGTCAAGTGGAAATCACACATCCCAAAAGTTGTGGGTGGCTCCTGGCGACCAGGTCCGACTCCCTATACACTTGTATTTGTTAAAAATAATTTTGAAACTATAGGAAAAGAGAGTTGTGTCTGTGGAAGCCAGCAAGAAGATGACACTGGCTTCAAGTGGATATCTATTTCCTATACTTTGCTATGCAATTACAAAGAAACATTGTGGAGAGGAAAGGTATCTCTCTAGGAAAGGACTTGGGGGACGTCTGGAATCCAAGGTGGGAGTGACCCCCAGAAAACATTTCTTCTCGTTTTCTGCCCTTCTGTGTGGGGCTCTACCCCTTGTGCATGAGATTCCTCGCTCCATGACTTTGCTCCCCCTCCCATGTGGGGTTCTGCTGGGACGGGAACGAAATAAATACTGGAATGCACGGAGGAGGAGGAGGAGGGGCTGGAAATAAATACTGTAGATGCACGGAGGAGGAGGAGGACACGACGTGTATAACAGACTTATGTGACTCTTCATCCACAATTTCTTTGAAGTACTGTATGAATGAATGAATGAATGTGTCAATGTGTGAGTTCTGTTTCAGTAATGTCACAAAGTAGCTTACACTGTTGCTCATTTTGGGTGTCATAGCAAACCAAGTATCACAAGAACATAAGAAGAGCCATGTTGGATCAGGTCAAAGGTCCAGCTTCCTGTATCTCACAGTGGCCCCACCAGATGCATTTGGGAAGGCACAAGACTAGATATCTGTCTCCTGATACCACTCCCCTGCATCTGGCCCTTGAAGTATCCCAGTTTTAAGACTGGAGATTACACATCTCCATCATGGTTTGTAACCTGTGTTGATCTTTTCCTCCGGGGAATCTCTCCAGTCCTTTTTTGAAGGCATCCAGGCCAAATGCCATCACCACATCCTGTGGCAGGGAGTTCCACAGACTAACAACACACTGGGTTAAAAAAGCCAACAAGAAGATGACACTAGAATCCTCAGGAATTCTCTTTTGTTGCTTTCATGCACACAGGTGACCGATCATCTTCACTCCCAAGAGCTAGGTTTAGTTCGTATGATAGCCAGAGCTCACACTGTACGTTGTTTCTCTCTCAACAAACCAGAGAAACAACCAAAAAAACCAACAACCCCAAATTGTGGGTTCTTTCTCCGTTGGAGAAAAATAAAATGAAGTTACAGCTTGTGCCAAGTTTATCTATAATGGTAGATGCTTGTTGTTTCTGTAGCTGCAGAAATGATGAGACACCGTGTACCAGCACCAACAATACGGAGTGCTTAAGAATTCTGGCATGTTGTAACCTCCAGGCACAGATGAGAAGACGTATCCAATTTGCAGGATAGATTTAAATGAAACCATAAGATTCTAAGATAGAAAAATGAAGTGGGCGGAATATCTTGGGAGTCTCGCAACCTAAAAATGCCTTAAATAAAATCAGCCTGGGATAGATGTGTTTCTTAGTGGGAAAGCCTGCACTAAAGAAAGCAAGTGAAATTCATTTGAATC
This sequence comes from Phrynocephalus versicolor, assembly GCA_023846285.1. NCBI lineage: Eukaryota > Metazoa > Chordata > Lepidosauria > Squamata > Agamidae > Phrynocephalus > Phrynocephalus versicolor. Next base: position 5,563,702 of record JAHTLZ010000054.1, read on the forward strand.
TGAACGAAATATGCAAAAGAGATATGTCGCATGTGTAGAACATACACCTAATCTAAAAATGACCAGAGAGAATGGCATTAAATGCAACTATTAAAAGTTGAAACTGGAAGAAGCATTTTAATGCCAAAGTCCTTGTTCGGAAGCTTTAAATGGTGCATTTTAACTGGAAAACGCTTCCAGTTGGCGTAGACTACGGTTTGGACCATGATACCAGTCACCCCTAACAATGATCTATATTGATGGGGAATGATGGAAATGATACTGTAGTTCAAAACCTCTGGAAGAAGAATTCTCTGGTAGCAAGCACGTGTAGGTTAAATAATTCAGATCCTAGGTTCATTCCATGTAGGAAGGAAAAATTTCTAGATGCCTGAGGTCTCAGCAAAGTCTCTGCTTTTCAAGCCTAAATATGATTTTTTTCTATTTAAAAGCCAGACAGGATCTTCATTGGGTGAATGAAATCTTCACTTACCAAACGGGCTGTAATCAAGGAGGTGAGACCTACTGCGTCTACTCTTAGCTCTTCCTCCATGCTTACAACCATCAACTCTGCACAGTCAGGTTTTAGCTCAACAGGGTTTATTGGAACCAAGGTATCACCAATTTTGTAGACTTCTGTGGAGAAATCAGAAGCTTTTTTTTGTCACAGCTGGAATGTACCCCAGTAACGTCTTCACTCCAGAATGAAACAAAAAAAGTTAGAGGCAACTATATCAAATTCATCTGGGTATCAAGATACAAGTCTTTCCTCTGTTTCAATAACTTCAGGTAACATCAACTTGTCTCTTTCTACAGGCTTTATTTATCTACATTGTTTCTATTTTCCCTATGGATAAATATTTTGAGTTGTAGAAGACAAAAAGTCTTGCTGCTATGGAGAAAACTGGAGACACAATACTGAGAGCCCTTGGTTTTCCTCTGTTGCAGTTTTTAAGGCACACAGTTTTGTGCTGACATGGCCGATGCAGATTTGACAGTGCCATGCAATCTGCCTGCAATGCTATACTATTTCAACCAGCACATAGCAGCTGTACATAATTTCTCTGCTCTCTTACAACCAGAATTCCAGACAAGTGGCAGTCTTTTTAAACACTTTTCCTTGATGTATCTTTAAGAAGCTGTGAGTGGTGTGTGATAAAATGTGTGCAGTCGAAGGTGCCCTAGGAGGAGTTGAGTCCTTGGTGAAGCCATGAATGCACCCCTACCTAAGAGTCTTGGGGTTCAGTGTTGTGTTGTTCCTCCTGTTTTATTTTGTTTCTTGCAGCCCTTTAGCTTCTTAGTCTCTTGCTAGGCTTCTGCTTTTGCTTGATAATGTTTCATTTGATTTATTTGTTGTTTATTGGCCGTTCATTGATTTTAATTGCTGCTTTACTTATTTGGCTTTCATGTAAAACCACCCAGAGTTCCATTGGGAAAATCGGAGCGGTCTAGAAATAAATAAATAAATAAATAAATAAATAAATAAATAAATAAATGTAGCATACTGTCTACAGTGAGGTCTGGAGATTGTTTTAAAAGTACCTCTAGTGCAGGAAAAGAGTGGAAGCTATGTGATTCCTGCAGTGGGAAGACTTTTTTCCTCTTTTGTTTTCTGTTTGTTTAAAGGGCAAGGAAAGAAAACAATTCCTTTCCTTTTTCTTCCTAGATAGATTGTGTCATTTTAACCTTTCCCCCCACAAAAACTTGACATTTCTCAACTACAACTCTTTTCACTTGATCCTCCTACAGCTGTTTTACTTCTACCTTTTCCTCTATAAATCTTTCCATTTTACCCGAATTACCTTTGAAAGAAACTGTAACTGCTTGATGGTCACTATCTTCCCTCACCAGGACTTGAATATCTGAAAACAATTCAAAATCAGCTCAGGATATACATATATAATCTAAAACGCTACTAAATTTTCTGAGTGATATGTAAAAGGATTTCTAAAACCAGATAAATTACCTCCTAAAATGACAAGATTACATTTATAAATCAAGGAAACCAACTTGAGACCTGCCTTATTTCTTTTGAGGTCATTAGAGAACCAGGAGTTCTATCCCCCTTTTCAGAAAGAACAGTCCAAAGGAGCTCAATTCACAGATTGTCTTATCTTTTTTTAATACTTTTCACAAAATGTTCTGTGGTATTCTGATTAGCAAGCTAACTAGGTATGAGATTGATGGAACGACTGTCAGGTGGATTCTCCGTTACAGAATTGTACTCAGATAGTGGTAATCAACGACTCCTTCTCTGCATGGGAGGAGCTACCAAGTGGGGGCTCAGTCCTGGGCCTGGTACTCTTCAACATCTTTGTTAATAATGTAGAGGAGGGGATATTTACAGTATCGCTTTTATAGATGACACAAAATAGGGTGGAATAGCAAATACCCTGAAAGACAGAAATAGAATTCTTAAAAAAAATCTTGATAGGCTGGAGCACTGTGCTGAAAACTAGCATTATTAAATCTTCTAATGATTACACATGGTTACAGTTGCTTCTGAAATCCGTACAACATAAAAATGGATGCAGTTAGGGATTACTCTGTTTTCAATGCATTCCTATGGGAAATTTGTGTAAAGAAAAATTTGCTTAACATAATTTCATTTGGAACAAATTAATTCCTTTATACAGGGTACCACTCTGTGTGTGTGTGTGTGTGTGTATTCTTATGTAATAGTATATGCGGTAATATAAAATTCATATAATATAGAGTTATATATTATATATCTTTGTATATAAAAAACTCAGTATATAATACGTTATATTCATATTCAACAGTTTCACTTTTCTTACATTCCAAGTTTGCTTTGGACTAATCTCCTTTGAGTACTGATATGTCTCATTTCCGTCATTACCTTTAAGTCTAGCTTTACTGTTCTTCCCATCCAGCTGTGAAGATCAACACATTTTCTGCTTCTTTATCTTCTTCTGCATGTTAGAGCTTGTGTACCTTGCCCCTTGCAGACTTTCTTGGATAATTTAACTAACTGGAAGCAAGCGAACTTTACTAGAGGGAGTTATGAGAGCACTCCTCAAATACTTGAATGATTGTCACCCAGAAGAGGGGCAGCTTCTGTTATCAGATGGGCACGAATCCCTGGTTCGTCCTTCAACCAAACAGGTGTTTGATGCCTGTCCTCCAACAAGCATTCACTCCGAGGGTAGGGTCCAAGCCTCCCTCTCTCCACCAACCCAGATGATTTGGAGAGGAACAAATACAAATAATCCTAATTGTAGAGAACAATAGGCTGGTCAGCCTACCCCACTTCTTCTACCCCACTTCTTCTGCCCAACTAGGCTTCTCTCTCTCTCAGATCTCAAAGATGGGAAAGAAATCACAAAAAGCAAAACACAAAAGCCATGAACGCCTTTGCCAAAACCTCAGCGTGTTCAGACCACAGAAATGTTTCTCCCACCAAGAAGACCATACTCCATGTAGTACCTGGCAGGTAGCCTTTGTAGGCTACCAACCAATCAGTCCACTAGTGCTAGTGCACACAGAATGAAAGTAAAACACCATCACTCACCCATCAAGAATCAATTCAAAAATCTGCAAAGCTGATTAGAAAATAATACAGTGACCCCCCTACCTGTTGCGGGGGTTACGGACCCGACCCGACCCGACCCAACCCGTGATAATTGAAAATCCGCAATATGTGGATTCAGGTCGGGTCAGGCCTGGGGGAGCCTAGCTGGGGGCTCTTGTACTTTCCCCAGGACTGGTGCTGCCCCGAACAGGGCTGCGAGGGCCTTCCTGGGCCTTTTGGAGGCCCCAAAAGGGCTTCCTTATGAACCAGAAGTCACTTCCCACTTCTGGATCACCAAAAATCATTTCTGAGGCCTGTCAAAATGACTGACAGTGCCAGTCCTGGGGTAAGTATGGGAGGCCTGAAACAGGCCCTTTCCCCCTTACCACAGGAGGCCTTTTTTCATATCCTGAGGTCCCGCAATAAAGCGGGACCACAATATATGAGCTGCAAAAGGGCAGGGGACCAGTGTAGTACCCCCACATATCAGAGAGCTTGTAGGATCTAAGCACATTACATGAAAGGTAATATATGGGGCCCACACAGCCCCACTGAAGAACACAACAATGAATGCACCTTTTTTTTGAAGAATAAATCATAGTAAATGCACAGGAAAACACTACCAACCAAACAGGAGTGTGGATAATAGATCTCGAAAGTGTGAATAATAGATCTGGAAAGAGTACTGCCCCTGAAAATATTTCACCCAGAAAAAAAAGCAGTAGTACCATAATGTATCACAAAATATTAAAGCAAATTTACTTTAAACAGAAAAGCAAGCAAATGATGAATTAATCACCAAGCGATTGCATCCCTGAGAGATTTAAACAAGAGCCCTGAAAGTAGGCAAAAGGAGGAGGGTTTGGGGCCGGTTTCCCTTGATATACATGAAGGATCTCAGTGGAGTGTGGCAGCTCTTGATGCTGGATTGGTTTATTTTTTATGTGGTGATTAATTTCACTGAGAAAATGTATATGCCATGTGGCTCATAAGCGAGGTGCAATCCAATCATTTCTTAATGTGTGGAGGGAATCTTGCTGAAATGAAGGGTAAAAACCCCTGTTAATGAAATGACAACACAAATAACCTTATTGTGCTTTCCTTGTTCTTGTACTTCTTTCGTTTTTATTTTGTCCTTTCCTTTTTAAATCTTTGTGGGAAAGTGTCTGTCTCTCTCCCTCCCCTCCCTCCCATTTTCTCTCTCTTCGCATCTATCTTTCCAAGCACTTTTGTGGCTAGTTTTTTTTTAAATTAAACATTATTAATGCTGGGTAATGACTGTGGAGAACCAATTTGAATGTCTGGCTAAATGTAGTAAATTGGTCAAATGAAAGCAAAGTGGTACAGTGGGAAGCCTGCTAGTGTACGGTCATTTTAGGCGAGGATTTTGCTTTTATAATAATTCCCTTAGAACTGCACAGGTGGAAAGGACCGCTATAGTTCTTCAAGTCTACCCCGTGTCAAGGAGGTATGGTGGGGAATTGAACACCCAATTGCTCTGGTCCTGCCACCACAGACCTAAATAGCTGAACTAACTTGGCGTTTATAAGCATTTTGTTTATGCTTGTTTATGCTTACATGTGTGTATGAGTGATAGAACTGTCTGTGGTAGTCATTGCATTTAATCTACTATTCCTCAACCTTCCTTTTTTCCTTCAGCAAGAAATGACCCCTGGTATTTTCTTACCTCTCTGACCAACCACAATCCAGCCTTTCCTCTTGTTAACGCTCAGCCCTCAGCGCTGTCCAGCCCTCTTTCGTCTCTCTCTTGTTAGCAAAAGGGATTTACAGTGGACCCTCGTATAACAAGGGGTTTGTTTAACAGAAAATCTGCTTTAAAGAAAAAAATTCCAGAGATAGGGGGAAATCGCTTAACAGAATTGCCTATGGGGCGAATCTGTACAACAGAAAAATGGTCACGATTAGGGATTAACTCATTTCAATGCATTCCTACAGGAAATTTGTACAAACGAAATTTTGCTTAACAGAATTTCGTTTGGAACAAATTAATTCCTTTATACAAGGTACCGCTGTATTTTTTTATTTTAGAGTATTTTTACCCCTCCTTTCTCCTTGGAAAAGAACCCAAGGTGGCTTACAGTAATGAGGGATAATATACAGTCCAGTACAATTAAGACATGTTCAAATATTTGAGAAGAAGGAATTGAGGGACATCTTACAGCATTAATAGACAGCATTACATTAAAGCTTCAAGGTTATAAGTAGTCCTAAACACAAAGTCTATGTGAACCTGTAGATTCATATAAAACATGAATCTATTAGGTTAAATGGCTTATTAAATTATCTTGCTGTAGGGATCGGTATGGCGTTATCCATGACGACAGGGAGACTGCTGTCTCTTGTTGACGTTGGCTTCCATGGAGAGGCTGCATTTCACCCATATTGTTGCTGTTATTGTTGCTTTTCTTTTCAGATGGGGAACAGGAGTGGAAAGGACCTTTCTACTTTGTCCAAGGAGCTGATCCACAATTTGGATTGATGAAAGCTTACGCAATCGGGGACTGCGGTAGCGATGGTGATGAATGGGAGGAGGAACTCAAACTCACCCAACAGGCAGTGCGAGCAATTAATCGGCTGAACCCCAAGCCAAAATTCTTTGTCCTGTGTGGCGATCTCATCCACGGCATGCCAGGTATGGTGGTTAAAACGGACTGATGAAACTAGAGATGGGCACGAAATGAATTTTTGTTTTGTTTTGTTATTCGTTATTCAGTTCATTACGTAATGAAATGAATAACGACCCTAGGGGCAAATTTAACACGAAATGAACCGAGAAAAATTGGTTCGGTTCGGTTCATTTCGTTAATGGTCGGCACCTTAAAATAATAATAATAATAATAATAATAATAATAATAATAATAATAATAATAATAA
>JAHTLZ010000054.1:5570117-5583491 GCA_023846285.1 Phrynocephalus versicolor
AATAATAATAATAATAATAATAATAATAATAATAATAATAATAATAAACCCAGCACTGACCGGGCCACAGGGGCGCTGGACAAAAATGGGTAAAAACGAATAATGAATTAATGAACCAACGAAACAAATTTTTCTGAAAATTTTTGTTAAAAACAAAATGAACCAAAGCCTTAAACCAAATGAAACTAAACAAATTGCCATTTTTTCAGTTTGTGCCCATCTCTAGATGAAACAAATTTCTTTCTGAATCTATTTGAGTACCTCAGTGGCAAACAGATAGCCAGTGAGTTATAGACAGCAAGCCAGGCAGATCTGTGCACAGTGTTGCTGTTTGCATAACCAGAATCTTGAATTCCACTTAAAATGCATGAAGAACATTTGGCCTTCTACGTATTTTTGGACTTCCAGGAGCCCCAGCTGACGTAGCCAGCGGCAAATGTTTATGGTGGTTGTGATTCAGTTTATCTGGGAAAGCTAACATGCTCTTAGCCATGCTTTGGTTGAGCGTTTAAGCATTGCCTCTTTGTGGTGGCACAAATGCATTTTAAAAATAGCTATAACCATCAAAATCTGGCAAGGGGGAGTAACATATGTTGAAAGAAGCTTTGTCTTGCTCTAGCGGTAACGCTGATTTCTAATGCATAGGGATTTCTGTTTTTCAATATAGAGAATGTTATTAATTTGCTTGTTTTGCCTAAAAAATAAATCAAGTGCCACCAGCTCTGGCTTGGCAGGTACAACATCTGTTTATAAAACATTGGGGGAGTGAAGGCGGGAGAGGGAGGGCCAACTGAGCAGTTTAAGATTCTCCCCCATCTCAATTCTAAAAAGAATAGAGGAAGATGCCTCACACTGAATCAGAACACTGGTCCATCTAGCTCTGTATTGCCTGTACTAAGAGTGGGCAGCTGTGCCCCTCTATATGCCCCCCTCACAACATCTATTACAGAATAGCTAGTCTTTATGGGTTAAACTCCGCGAGGCAGTGGAAGACAGGAGGGCCTGGTGTGCTTCTGGTCCATGGGGTCACGAAGAGTCGGACACAACTTAACAACTGAACAACAACAACAAATGGGTTATGTGGATGCTCTGAACAGCCAAAGTGCTGGGGGGAGGCTGCTTTACCCCCCGCCTGGCTAGCGTCACGTTTGTGCAGACTAGGGGCTGCCCAGCAGGGGTCAGAATCTTCATAAGGCAGGCATGTCCAAAGTCAGGCCCAGGGGCCAAATGTGGCCCGTTTTCAAATTTCGAGTGGCCCTCAGCCTCTTCTCCCCGCCAGCTCAGCCTGTCGCTCATCCCCGCTGGCCAGCCCTTCCCCGTGCTGGCTAGAGACATCAGCTTGCAGTGTTACAGTTTGCCTGCCCTCCCTGCCTCTGTCCATCTCCCTAGTCACCTGCCTGGCCTCCCCTCCCCTGGCTCCGTTGCTGCAGCATCCTCCCCACCTCCTTGCATGTCCTAGAAGCTTGTCCAAAGTCCGGCCCAGGGAGCCAAATGCGGCTGAATGGTCGGCCCCCACACATTTTCACCTCACCTCACCTGGCCCTCCTTGCAAAAAGTTTGGACGCTCCTGTCATAAGGCCTCGCCACAAGGTGAGAGGCCTCTTTTGTGCTCTAGCCATCTTCCCACCCTCCCTCCCAATTGAGAGACTGAGAGTAGCTGGTCGTGTAAGGGCCGGATGGGAATTTTTGGCTGCTACTCAAACTGGGCTGGAAAGGCAGTGTGTTTTCGCCCATCCCATTCTCTATAAGGCTAAGGGGAGGATTATAACCGGTCACAATTGGTGGGCAGTGCAAGCAGAAAATGTAACTCAGGTGAAATTTATTGAATAATATCCCCTAATGAGCCGGTAGCCCTCAATATGAAGTAGAAAATGAATTAGGAACATTAGGTGTTAAGTAATAATAGGTTCAAAGATTAGGAACGAGGGCTGCCCAGACCGCAGGTTTTTGAAGGGCGCTGAACAGGTGGGCAGCACCCTTCTAATAATATTAGGAATAATTAACTAATCCACTTGCACTACCATCAGGCCCCCTTGTTTAAGGGATGTTTAACAGTTGAACTGAGTGAATTTCATATCAATAAATCGTGGCCCAATTTTATTCCCACAAATGTGTCTTGCCTCTTTATTTCTGGGCAGGGAGGGCTAGGAGCTGCAGCCCAACCCCTTCTGGAAGGCTAGACTTGATTTCAAAGCCTCTGGAAGACCTGTGCTGACTGACAGCAGCCTTCTGGAATGATGGGTCACAGTTGTTCCCAATCCTAATCTGAAATTGCAAGAGTTCAGCCTGGGACCTTTTGTTTGTAAAAGCATGGACTCGAGCACCAAGTTACGACCAGTCTTTAAGTTGTTTTTTGGATTTCCTTGAGTCACAATCTTGACTGCCTTGACAAGAATTGGAGTTCATAGATGTTTCTTTGAACCTCTTGCAATTTGTTTTTCAAAGATTTCATCCACATCTTCTTCTTAATTGGGTGCTCAGCGGTAGAGTCCAGCTGCCATGTTATTTTGGTTTTTCACCCCAATTATTTTAATTCAGACACTCTCAATGGGATACCCAAGATCATCCTCCTGCACTTCTCAGCAGGAACATGTTTTTGAAATACCTTGCTATTTTTCCTTCTTTTCTAGTCTTGCTGTTATTTTTAACTGTCCTTCAATTGCTGCATAACATTAATGGGAATCATCCCAGCAAGTTTCAGTGATCCCTATCAAGTCATATTTGCCCTCCTGAACTAGGAGTTTCAGTTCTTCTTGTTTGTTTTCCCATACTCCTGAGATTCATACATAGACAACAGGGTTGTATCGTTTGCACTCTTCTTTCATTTCTGCATGTTTATGACTAGGGACTGGACCTTGCTTCTTGATCCTGTCTGAACTGGGATACTGTAAGACGCCTGCTTCTTGGAAGGAAAGCAATGGCAAACCTAGGCAGCATCTTATAGAGCAGACACATCACTTTGCCGACTAGGGTCCGGATAGTCAAAGCTATGGTTTTTCCAGTAGTGATGTATGGAAGTGAGAGCTGGACTATAAAGAAGGCTGATCGCCGCAGAATCGATGCTTTTGAGCTGTGGTGCTGGAGGAGAGTCTTGAGAGTCCCCTGGATTGCAAGGAGGTCAAGCCTATCCACCCTGAAAGATATAAACCTGGAATGTTCACTGGAAGGACAGATTGTGAAGCTGAGGCTCCAGTACTTTGGCCACCTCGTGAGGAGAGAGGAGTCCTTGGAAAAGTCCCTGATGTTGGGAAAGATTGAAGGCAAACGGGCAGAGAATGAGGTGGTTGGATGGTGTCGTCAATGCAACCAATATGGATTTGACCAAACTCCGGGAGGCAGTGGAAGACAGGAAGGCCTGGCGAGCTCTGGTCCATGGGGTCACAAAGAGTCAGACACGAATGAATGACTGAACAACAATGAAAAAAGTTTGGTAGGAGTCCACAATCTACAGTTTTGCTTTCTTAAGTCGGGCTACTCTTAAGTCGGGGCACCTATCTAAAAAATTGAAAAAATAAGTTAAAAATAAAAAAGTAAGTTGAGCAGACCGTATCTAAGTTTTGTAAGATGGCAATTAAAATGCCAACAGTTTTCTGCTCTTAAGTAGAATTGCTCTTAAGTCGAGCTGCTCTTAAGTCGGGGTACCACTCTATAACTCTTTTCTCTCACACCTTCTTATCTTTATTTCTTAGGCTGCTTAGATGATCTTTCTACTGAGGATCTTAGTTTCATATTATCCAGATCCATCCTGTCCCTACACACTTTTTCATTTCCTGCCAATATCAAAAAAGTAACAAACACCACCACTCCCACCCCCCCGGTATCCAGACTAACTGGAGATTCTTTTCCAAAGGAGCTACTCATTTTTGTGAATCTTTTGTAAGGCGAAGGCAGCTCTGGCTGTAATCACATTGGCAATAATAGCCACATTTAAGCGCCATTTAAATCAATTTAGATTTTTATCGTCCACACAAACACAGGGATGGAATCGATTTAAATGGGCTGCCAAAAGAGTTTTTCCCCCCTGCAGCTGGCTGGCAGGAGCCTTTATAAATACTTGACTTCTAAAATCAATTCGGTTCAATGTGGTGTGGAAATGAATCAGTTCCAGCGGTGTAGATTCCAAAAGCGGTTTAAATCACCAGAAATGATTTAAATGCATTGGTTTTCATTCAGTTCATATGAATACAGCCACTGGTTTAAATGCCACATGACGTGAACCTGATATTTTAAAATTCTGAACAGAAATCAATTCACGTTGTCAGTGTGACTTCAGCCTCAGCTGGGGGATTTAGCTCACCGGGTTCAACTGTTTCTTAAAATTGCAACCCTCTGTTTCTTTATACTCCCTCACTACTTTTCATCCGTGCCAGTTCTATGGACAATTTAAGATAAGGTACAGATGAGAGAAAGGAGGTATGGTGGCTCAGTGGGCTAGAGCGCCGAAAACTGTCAACTGCAAAGTCGGCAGCTCGGTGGTTCGAATCCAGGGTGCCATGCAGCGGAGTGAGCTCCCGCTGTTAACCCCACCTCCTGCCAACCTAGCATTTTTAACGCATGTAAATGCAAGTAGATAAATAGGTACCGCCGTAAAAAGAAGCTGGAAGGTAAACAATGTTCTGTGCGCAGAAATGCATTCAGCCATGCCGGCCACGGACTTGCACAACACTGGCTCTTTGGCTTGGAAACGGAGATGAGCACCGCCCCTAGAGTCAGACACGACTAGTACGCATGTGTGTGTGTCTGGTAGGGAACCTTTACCTTTACGCAAGAGATAGGTACACCTACTCCCAGAATTCTAAGCTTATATTGCCAGTGGCAAAGGACTGTGGAAGTTGCGGTTCAAAACATCTGGAGGGCCGAACTTTGGACATACCTGACCTAAGCAGTTTCCACTGCCACACATTCCCTTCCTCTCCCTACCCAACTGGATTACCCCATTCACCAGCTGGAGCACATTCCTCTCTTTCTCCTCCTCCTCCTCCTCCTCAGTTGATCAACCAGTCCTGGGCAGAAGCACAGGCTTCCCTCCCCTTCCTCCTTGAGCATTCACCCGCTTAGACAAGAAGGCTGGAGAGGCAAGGCCGTGCTCCTGCCGAGGCCTGGTCGAACCGCTAAAGAGGAAGAGGAGCACACTCCAGCTGGTGAGTGGGGCATCCCATCTAGGTCAGGCATATCCAAACTTTGGTCCTCCTGATGTTTTGGACCACAACTCCCAGAATTCCAAGCCTGCATTTCCAATGGCAAAGGACTGTGGGAATTGTGGTCCAAAACACCTGGAGGGCCACAGTTTGGACATGCCTGACCTAGGGAAAGGGACGACCCTGTGCATGAACCAACGCAACCCTACCAATTGAGTTTTCACGCCCACCTCAAGTGCAAACTAAGCACTCTTACTAGAATACAGCATTTCCGGTAGAGTTTTAAAGCTTCTGAAGGAGTGCATAGTTTTAGAGCGTTTTCTTCCATTCCTAGGGATGGGTGGCATTTCGCTTAGAACAACAGCTAAAAACATTTTGATACAGTAGTTCCTTGCTACATAAGGTGCTGTTTTAAGTGGGAAAGAGTCTAGTTTTCTGCTGGCGTTTGTCTTTCAGAAGTATATATTTCCTAATTCAGAGATTGCACGTATGCTGTAGCAAAAGCTGGTGTGTCTGATATGTTAAACACAGTGTATATAGATTTTTAATGCCGTTTGAGGGGAGAGGGTTACGAAAGTGAGGGAGTGTTTTCCAACAGAGACGTATATGGAGTGCATACACGGGCTCCAATTAGTCATAGTATTATAGGGTTTCTTGCTCGCGCCCACTCCATGTTTGCCGAATATGACTATGGTAAACATACGTTTCAGTCACACAGTATGGAACATATGGAGCAGCCGGAATCTTTACAGGCAGTGAGTTTGCTCTGTGTTGTATAAAGATTGACTGCAGCCTGTTGTCGCTTGCAAGCCACGGCGAAGTATCTGAAAGCAATGTATGATTTACCTGCTTGTTGATGGTCTTTCTGTCATCTACAGAATAGCTCAGGTTTAGAGATCTCTCTTTGACATACCCCGTGGCGCACTAGTAAGTCACGAGTGGTTTTTATTGGCAGAGTTGTGTGGAGCAACATCCATTTTAGGAAGCAGTCAAGGACTTCTAGCTTAACTGGAAATATTGCAGGTGAGAGGGCAAATCAGCATTAGGGGAGTGTTGGTGGCAAACATCAGTGTTGAATATGCAACATGTACATTGTATGGGGGATTGTGTAGTCAGTCATTGGGTGAGAATAGGGTTGTGTGGGTGTGTGTGGTTTTTTAATTGTAGTTTTTATGTATTAGGTCTGAATGCCCCATGGCACAGTGGTTCAATGCCTGTCCTGCAGGTAAAACTGTGCTCATGACCTGGGGTTCAATCCCAGGTAGCCAGCTCATGGTTGACTCAGCCTTCCATCCTTCCGAGGTCAGTAAAATGAGTACCCAGCTTGCTGGGGGTGGGGGCAATGTGTAGCCTGCATACTGTAATTATACTAAACCACCCAGAGACTACTTGAAGTGGTATGGGGCGGTATATAAGCAGAACACTTTGCTTTTGCTTTTCCAGTCACATCCAAAGTCAATACTTGTGTACAGCAGAACTCCCTCTCCTTGTCCATAGGATCATTATCCGCTGGTTTACTTATTCATGTTCAGAAAATATTAAAAGAAGAAACCTAGAAATACCTGTTTCCAAAAAGGAAGTTATCAGAACTGGCTGCTAGAGGAAGCGAGAGGGGGGCGCTCTTCTCCCTCACACAAAATACCAGAACTCGGGGAGATAGACTCAAATTGAGGGCTGGGAGAGTAGGAACAGACAAAAGAAAATATTTTTTTTCACCCAGTGTGGTGTTAGTCTGTGGAAATCCCTGCCAAAAGATGTGCTGATGGCATCTGGCCTGGAAGCCTTCAAAAGGGGATTGGACAGATTCCTGGAGGAAAAGTCCATCCCAGGTGACTAACCGTGATGGAGATGTGTCATCTCCAGGCTTAAAACTAGGGTCCTTCAAGGGCTAGGTGCAGAGGAGTGGCATCAGGAGACAGACATCTAGTCTCATGCGCTCCTGGACACATTTGGTGGGGCCGCTGTGAGAGACAGGAAGCTGGACTAGATGGGCTTTTGGCCTGACCCAGCATGGCTCTTCTTATGTTCTTATGGTTATGAAAAAAGACTTGTAGGTTGGAAGATTGACTTTATTAATTAATTTATTTAGGCTTTTCTCAGAATTAGGAATGACGTGGCTCACAAGAATGGGGGTGGGGGAATTCAGATACATCCTGTTGTAGAACCATTGCTGGAACGAACGGGAATACTCACCCTTCTGTAACGTGCATTGTGTCAATGGGCATGCCTTTGTTGGGATTTGAGTAAGAAATGGCCTTATTCGGAGTCAACGAAATTTTAGTATGGAATTAAAAGCATTTAAAATACAAATCAATAATATATATATATATATATTAAAAATCATGTGGTTTCTGTAGGGGGGTGGGGTCAAAGCATTGCTTTTGTGGAACTGCTCTGGTATTGAGGGCTTAGGATTTGAGACAATAAAAAAACTCCCTTGTCAACTAATGCTTGGCTTTAATCAAGCAGAACACTTGGAGCCGATTAGAGCCATTAAAGGAGTGAACTAATCAGTGATGGTGTATTCAGTTGTGCGATTAAAAGTAATTTGTACTTGAATTATTAGTAGTCATACAAAATCTAATTCATTATTGTATGAGAGTGTAGCGCAGTAGCAAAAATAGTTAACTTGGGGAAATGGAACTTGAATGTGTCATACGTGTGTGTGTGTAAAGTGCTCATGCTACCATATATACTGGATGATTTTGTTTTTCTTCGCCAGGAAATTACATTTTTTCCTGTTAGACAGTTGTGTGTACCAAATGCATTAGAATGTGATGTTGGTAGAAGATTTGATGTGTATGTTCAGATTTCTAGCATTATCTTTGGCAGGAGGGAGACCTCCTGTATTTGTGGTGATGGTGGTGGTGGTGGTGGAATCACCCTGTAATAGCTCCTCTGGAAAAGTTTCACAGTTAAGAGTGAACCACAACTGCCCAGATGTGATCAGGGGCTGAATTCCTGAAAGAAGAGTCTTCTTTGTGCTTGTCCTGCGATGCCTCCCAACCCACAGCATGTCCATCTGAAGGACAAACCATGGAACCAGTGATTTCTGCCCACTTCTAGTCCTGTCCCAATACATTGACCTCTACATTACAGGGACTCTAGTTTAGGCATTGTTCCTGGCATGCCAACAAATTAGGGGTCCTTTCATGGGCGTGTGTGTGTGTGTGTGTGTGTGTGTGTGTGTGTCACAGTCATGACCGATTCTTCATGACCCCATGTCCATGGAGTTTTCTTGGCAGGAATACTGGAGTGGTTTGCCAGTTCCTACTCCAGAGGTGTCTACAGCACCTGGTATTCCCTGGTGGTCTCCCATCTAAGTACTAACCAGGGCCGACCCTGCTTAGCTTCCAAAATCAGGTGAGATCGGATGGCCTTATGGCATCTAGGCATACATGGGGATAAAGATGGGTAAAAGGTGCTTTCAGACAAAATGTTTTCTGGGAAAACCCCATTAAGATATGCATGTTAGGAGAGATGCTTTTTTTGTATGTTTCACATATTCTCCCACCTGTAATTTAAGTATATCCTAAAAGCACAGGCAGTGACCCTCTGCAGGCTTCATTTATTGCCGGGTGAACCCTGCTGTAGCTATTAATGGGCAAATGAAAGAGCTTTGTCAGTAGTAGTGCCTCGTCAAGAAGTCCTGCAGAAACGCAATGAACCTGATCTCCTGTTTAATGTGATAATGGATGAAAGCAGAAAAGACCTCAGGTGTCAGTGGTTTTATTTTACAATGGTGTACTTCTTCGAACTGATCATCGTAAATGGAAGAGACACCTGGATGGTTGCACAGGGCTTCAGTGTAACATGTTATTGACTGTGTTGGCACTGAGGTGCCTGAGGTGTGAAGTGTTCTGCAGCCTTGAATGTATGAATGCCCGGGGTGGTTTTGCGGCCAGGTAGCCATTTGTTTTGTTAACATCCTAAAAGGCAAAAGAGATGAAATACACTTTTCAGTCCCTGGACAGAGCCAGAAAATTCAATTGTTTTGGGCTGCTGCCAGTCGAAAAATTAAAATGCTCAACAAGTCTTTCAAAAACCTTGGCAATTTGATTTAAATTTCAACGTGACAAGGAAATATAAGATTAGGAGTTGTGGAATAAATGAGAAGGTCAGTATTCCAAAATTCACAATAATGTATTTCCTTCTTACACTGAGATGGCCCTGTATGTAGGTTAAGTTAAAAGAATACTTCAAGGACAGTTTATATTAAGTGGGGAGGGGGTGGTCCCCAAGGCACCCCAGACCTGGAAATGACTCCTAATTACTGCTTTTGTTCAAATAAAGGCCTCACCTGGACCTACAACAGCAGGAAGGTCAGGACAGTTCCCCTGTTTCTCTTCTGGAAGGACTTGGCAAATGTTTAAGCCGAACATTAAAAAATAGTTAAGCTCCCTCAGAAGGTAACAAAAAGCCGTGTGGTCCCCAGACCACCTAAAGTTGCCAGATCCAAATGAAACTTCTGCTGCTATATGTCTGAAGAAGTGCACATGAGCACGAAACGTCACATTAACATATGAAAGTTAGTCTTTAAGGTGCCACATGTTTTTCTTTGATTTTTGCCTGAAATTCTTGGAATTAGTAGAGACACAAACGATGTATGATACCATGAAGTTTTGGAAGCTGTCATCCAGGTGAGTTTATCTGGATGTTGAGTCATGGCAACTGGACTTCTTTTTCTTGAAAGACTGAAATGTTTCGCTGCTCATCCAAACAGCTTCGTCAGTCTGAGAGTCTTAACTGGAAGTTGAGTCAGGGCAACTGGACTTCTTTTCTTAAGAGACTGAAACGTTTCGCTTCTCATCCAAACAGCTTCGTCAGACTGACGAATCTGTTTGGATGAGCAGTGAAAAGTTTCAGTCTCTCAAGAAAAGAAGTCCAGTTTCCATGGCTCAACTTCCAGCTAGACTTGTGAAAGTACTAAATTCCCCAACAAGTGGGGGAGGTGAATCTGATAAAACGATTCCTTACCTTGAAATCCCAGTTAGGGTGAACTGTAAGTCAGTTTGGACTGGACAACGTACAACGCAACACAAATAAAAATGTAATGGTATGCTGGCAAGTAGGCTTCCCGTTGGTTACATCAACAGATGGAAATTGTTTCCTATTTAATTTTTTGATATTTGTAATAAACTATGAATGCCATTCAGATTTCGCATGTGGACTTTCTAGATCTTAAATCTACATTATAGGTGATACGGTGTTAGCATCCTGGGTGGAAATTGAAGTCACCATCTTCCAGATATGCTTTTTTTCGGATTCCTGCATTGAGCAGGGAGATGGACTCAGTGACCTTATATGCCCCTTCCACATCAATGATTTTATGAAGAGACTACAAATAAAGTTGTTTTGCACTACATATGAGACCTTCAAAGCTCTTGTTTTCAGTTAGAATGCTTGTCCTTGGGGAATGTTATGTCAAGACCTCAAAGGATATTTGCCATTTGCCACTACTGCTTTTTGAACTTAATGTTTAAATAATCTGGTTTCACTTTTGTCTGGCTCTCAGTATTTTCCTCTTAAACTAGATAATAGAAATTTCGGTTCTCCTTGATGCAGATTACACAGTAATACTGATGGCTTTAATTGGTTCATAACAGCGCCTTCACTCGTTGGGTAATTACTGCAAAAATGAAGGCTTACAGTCCAGTGATCAAAAGAGCAAAGCAGCTGTTTTCCAAATGAGATGCTGTAAACATTTTTGGAAGTTAAGCAGAACTGAAGTGGAAGACAGAGTGAGCAACAACAACACACACACACACCCAAAAAGTACCAAAAGCAGCTTTGGGGAACTTTATTGTTGAATAAAGGTGGCACATCTGGGAGGCTAGTAATGAGAAAGACGGCCATCAACCAACTGGATGGGTCTCAGGTGTAGGCCTGCAGAAATTTACGCCGACCAGCCAGGCATAAGCAATTTGGTATCTTCTAATCATTTAGGCTACAACTATTCAAAGAGTTGTGCAGCTTGGGGGTGCTCCTGGACTCATCCTTGAACCTAAATGCCCAGGTCACAGCTGTGGCCAGGAGAAATTTGCAAAAATAAAGCTAGTATGCCAGTTACACCCATTCCTGGAGAAACCAGCTCTGGCCACTGCGACACATGCCCTAGTGACGTCCCGACTGGATTACTGTAATGCGCTCTATTCGAGACTCCCAATGAAAAGTAATCTTAACCTGGTTAAGATTATTTATGATTATTACTGTTGCCAGGCAGTGGATATCATGCGGCAGACCAAATCAGCATTCCACAAACAAATTCCAAAAATGGGGGCACCCTGAGCCAACAAACTGATTAACTAACGAACTAACTTTGAAACTAGACGTACAATCAGCACACATGTAACAGTATACTCTTTTCCAAATGTGAGAAATTTGGCCAAACTGTTTTTGAGTTAAGATTTTTTAAAAAGTAAATCTATTTAACTTGTATAACAAATGGTTTGTATAACATAAAATCTGTACAACATAAAAAACTCCAGAGATAGGGGAAATTTGCCAATGGGGCGAATCCATACAACATAAAATGGTCGCGATTAGGGATTACTCCGTTTTCAATGCATTCCTATGGGAGATTTGGATAAAGGAAAATTTGCTTAACGGAATTTCATTTGGAACGAATTAATTTCTTTATACAAGGCACCACTGTACTTTGTTTTGGTTGTGGTAAGCTCTGGAGCTTTGACCATGCCAATAACGTACAGTACTCACGGGAGGAGAGCTTACTCACCAAACATGCATTAAAAAGAAATTCTGATTCTGGTTTTAATATATATATATATTAAAATATGTTTTAAAAATAGAGAACAAATACTGTAAACATCATCTTGACTGCTGCCATTGGTGTTGTCATCATCCAGACTGCCCTTTGTTATGTAAAGCTTCGCTTTTTTTTCCTTACTAGCAGTGCAGGCATGGTATCAGGCCATTTCCTGCCGTTTTGAATCATGAGTATAGAAGCACCATATCCCACATTCATAAATGGGAGGGGTTTGGTTTTTTTAAGAACCTTTGTGGTGGTGGTGGCTGTGGTAGTAGTAGTATAAACTCAATAATGAGATACATACTTCAAGTCGTCTTAAGAAGGATCTGAGGTAACTAATTACAACACACTGCCATGTACTAACTTAAATTAGCATATGTAATTTTAAACCAAAAATTGCCTACACCTCCGTTTCCGTGGTGCCTACCCGCCCCCTTTTCTTGACAGTGTGAAAATAGCCACATTACTTAACCTGCAGTTCTAAAATCCTGTAACTGCCCAAAGATATTCTATGGTTCTGACATGTTTGCTCACAAACAGGATATTTGATATTTTCTGACTTGTCCACATCAAATGTCCCACTGCTGTGGAGGTTTGGCAAAGTAATAGCAAGGCAGGGCAGATTTTCATTCCCAAGATTTATGTATTGTTTTCCTCATTCAAAGTTCAAAGTGGATCAAATGCCTTTTATTAACGATTGCCACGTTCCTTTAACAAGGTTGACTATCTGTGGAAATTACATATTTAATGCCTTTGGTTGGAATTGAGCCTTCTGTTTTTTTGTTTTTTTTTTGTCGTCTTCCACTTACAGACCTGCCATGATACCTTTCAAGTCCTTAATTTTCTAACTATAATAGGTATGTTACGGCTCAGTAGAAATGACACAAATTGATATTTTAAAGACATAAAAACTGGTTATATATTTAAAGGAACAGAAGGCAGATGGAGAAAATTATGCTGAAGCTGTCAAGTTTAAACAAAGCTGCCCGGCCCTTGGATGGTCTGATAACAGGAAACATGAGCAATTGTTATCAAGCATGACACCTTTATTAGAGCCTACATAGGTGGGACATTTCGTTGCTAATAAGGAGCTGCATTTGAAAGCAGAGAAGCAATGGGCATTTTTCAGCGCACAACTTCCAAACTAAGGTTCATGCCCATCTCTACTCCAGAGAGCACAATGCAGCATAAATGCTCCTGTCCTCCTTTCCATGTGATCTCCCCAAGGGCTCTATGAGGCAGATCATGGTTAGAAAAACAGACTGGCTGGTCTAAGGTCACCCAAGGCGTATGGCAGCTCAACGGGACCTGGAAACTTTTCATTCCAGTACTGTATTTCTGAATGAAGCGCTATGTCGCTATTTTGTAAGGCGCCCAGAGTTCCTCTGGGAAGATGGGCGGGATATAAGTGCAATAAATAAATAAATAAATAAATAAATAAATAAATAAATAAATAAATAAATAAAT
>JAHTLZ010000054.1:5589075-5608147 GCA_023846285.1 Phrynocephalus versicolor
ATCTATCTATCTATCTATCTATCTATCTATCTATCTATCTATCTATCCAATCTAATCTAATCTAATCTAATCTAATCTAATCTAATCTAATCTAATCTAATCTAATCTAATCTAATCTAAATATTCATTTTTAAATACAGTGTATAAAGGAATTAATTCATTCCAAATGAAATTCTGTTAAGCAAATGTTCCTTTATACAAATTTCTCATAGGAATGCATTGAAAACCAAGTAATCCCTAATTGCGACCATTTTTATGTTGTACAGATTTGCCCCACAAGCGATTCTGTTAAGCAAATTTCCCCTATCTCTGCATAACTGTAGAATTGATATGGCCATTCACCTATCTGTCCGTCCATCCACCCATCTACCATCCATCATCAATTCCTTCTTTTCTGTCCGTCCGTCTGTCTGTCTGTCTGTCTGTCTGTCTGTCTGTCTGTCTGTCTGTCCGTCCGTCCGTCCGTCCATCCTTCCCCCCTCAGCAGCTTTGTATAATTCTGCATTCACTAATTTCCTGAACATTAGGAGGAAGAGAGTCTGGTATGTCTCAGTCAAAGGGTTATTGCAGAAATTGGGGGCCATATGAATGTGTACATTATCCGCTGAATTAACGATAGGTCTCCAGTACAGTACAGTCTTAGCTCAGGAATTGGATACCTTAGCATATACTGTACATATGTTTTAGAGAAGAATGGCCATAAATGTGGTCAGTAGTGAGACATTATGGGACTTGTAGTCCAGTGCACCTAAAGGTCAATAAGTTACATAACCTAAATTGTAATATCAAGCCAACAGAATCCAATTTTAAATGTTCTGTACAGCAGCATCGTGTGGGAATACCTGGCAATAGTTCTGAACTGTCTTAGATTCTACTTTCTTTAAAATATTCCATAGCTCGCAAGATGATCATTCTTCCCTTATTAATATTTACTGAGCCCATGAGTATTATGCAGAATGATTTTGCATTTCATAGAGCTTTCATTCCTTCGTCCATGTGTTATCATTTTTTTAAAAAAAATATTGTCATTGCTCTGTTTTTCACTTCTATGTGACCAAAATGTGTGTTTGTTTGTGATACGATTTAAGCATTCCATTCACTTTAAGCCACAGTGTTAAACACCAAAGTTTCAGAAGCTATGTTTGGCGTGAAACTCTCAGTTAAATTTCTCACTTTAAAAATGTCCCTGACAGTTGGTCTAATTAAAGATAAAATTGTCCCTTTGTCATAAATATTTATAAATTGAAAATCTGGTACTTCTTGAATTTCACCAGGTTAAGCAATAAATATATATATTTCTGTTCTCTCAGAGCGAGAGAAATAGAATGAATAAATTCTGCTTTTAAAAAATCCTTCCTTTGATTAATGACTCAG
This sequence comes from Phrynocephalus versicolor, assembly GCA_023846285.1. NCBI lineage: Eukaryota > Metazoa > Chordata > Lepidosauria > Squamata > Agamidae > Phrynocephalus > Phrynocephalus versicolor. The sequence continues at coordinate 5,590,450 of JAHTLZ010000054.1, forward strand.
GTGCTTCTTCTCCTCTGGAGTATGCATTTCAAAGTCAAAAGATTCAATTCAGATATTATTCTAAGTTGAACCAGCTTTGATATAATGTGAAAATTGAGAAACCAGTGGCTAAAACTCTGTTGCACAGCGTAATAAGCTGCAACTAAAGGAGGCCGGTTGAAGCTATGACATTTAACAGCCGGTTTGACTCAGCAACATCCCAGTGATTAAAGGGCCGTACTCTTGTTCCAACTTACTGCCTTTCAGCCACAGGATTTCAGTGAGTGACTCAGGAGCGGTTGGTAAATCGGTACTGGAAATACAACTTTGCAGTGAGTTTGCAAGCCATGTTTATTGCTAATTGGAGTTGGACATGAATTGATCAAGAATGATCCCAGAAGTTGCACAGTTCTAGAGACTGGAGTGCTCATACACAAGAAAATGAAAAGCTTTAAATCAGGGATGGGAAAGCTGGGTACTCGTTTTACTGACCTCAGAAGGATGGAAGGCTGAGTGAACCATGAGCCAGCTACCTGGAATTGAACCCCAGGTCATGAGCACAATTTGAGCTGCAATACAGGCATTTAACCACTGCGCCAGAAGGTCCCCATAGTAAGTGAGAGTGGTTTTATCCACTTTACTTCCCCAGTGAGTTTCCATGGCTGAGCAGGGATTGGAACCCAGGTCTCCTGAGTAGTTAGTCCTTCCCTCAATGGCAGCCCTTCTGGGTGACCAAAAGTTCTCTGCCCTCACCTGTATTAGTGCCATTAAAGCAAAGTGTTCTGCTTATATACTGCCCCATACCACTACAAGTGGTCTCTGGGCGGTTTACAATTTTAATTACAGTGTGCAGGCTACACATTGCCCCCCCAAGCAAGCTGGGTACTCATTTTACCGACCTCGGAAGGATGGAAGGCTGAGTGAACCTTGAGCCTGCTACCGGGGATTGAACCCAGGTCGTGAGCACAGTTTTACCTGCAGTACAGGCATTTAACCACTGTGCCACGAGGCTCAGAGTCTAGAATTATCCAACCGATGTTAGCTTATATTGCACCTGGACATAAGGTTAATAGCAATTTATGCTTACATAAGGGAAACTATATAAGTCTTCGTGGCAAATTGCTTATGCGGTTGGTTAAAGGGAAATTCTGTTACGTCTTGAGGGCAAATTGCATTTCACATGCACCCGGGAATGTAATCAGCACCTCATTATTGAACAGTAATAATTATTCACCAAGGCTTATGCAGTTTCCCTTATGAAAGCATAAATCACCCATACTTTTCTGGCCTACCTGTATATTTTCAGCTGTCTTTGTCACTACATGATGTTCAATGACTATAACCCCTATTTAACTATAACCACAGGTGCTGTAGGTGCCTGGAGTAGGAGCTGGCAAACCACTCCAGTCTTCCTGCCAAGAAAACTCCATGCGCATGAGGTCTTGAAGAGTCGGTCATGACTGTAAGGATGCAACACACACACACATCCAAGTTAGAGCCTCCGGAGATGGAAAGGGACAGAAAAGAGTGATCTTTTAAAGCAGGATTACATACTGTGAATACATTTCTCTAAACACCCTCTAGTGATCAGCTTGATATCTTTAGAAATGTCTATCTATTTCCAGGGTTTATCTTTTCATATTTTTAATATTTTAACCCTGTGGATAAGCGAACCAGCAGATCCTGATCCTGCAGGACCTAGAACTGCTGATACGTGTGTGTGTGCTGTTGAGGAGGTTCCTTTTTTGGCCTGTAGCTGCCAGAATCCAAACCAGCTGAAGGTTCAGAGAGTTGCCGTCCAAAACAAGAAATCCCTGTGGGGTTTATTTCATTCAAATTAAATGTGATTGTGATATGCTCTTGGAAAAAAAAATCAGAACATACAAAAAGAACCTTTTAAAGTAACATGGGATTCTTTCTTTGACATGACACTACCTAAGTATTCAGTCCGTCAACTTCTTTCTAACGTCTATTAAAGCATCTGTCAGAGGAGCTGACGAAGAGAAAGCAACTCCTGTATGCTAAGTAGAAGAGAGTATAATTTTCACTAACAGCTTTCATTCTAAGTGGCACAATCATATCCATAATGATATTTGGAAACGGGTTTTTAGTTTGAATGTGAGTTATGCAGAACAATAAACTCGTTTTCTGCGTGCTGTCACAGACTGGACAAACCAGAAATGGGCCGGGGGGGGGGCAGAGAGGGAGGAGGTTAAGCACAGCAGTAGAAAATGCTTGCTTCCCAGATGTTTTGGACTATTAATTCTCACAGGCCCTTGCCAGCCTGGGCTTGGATGGGCCATCCAAACCCAAGATCTTGTCGACTTCTCTTCAAACAAAGATGGATAAAGCTTAGCCCTGCCCAGATTCCTCACTCTTGGCAATGCTGGCTAATGAGTATCCAGTTTGTTGAGGGGGCAATGTGTAGCCTGCATACTGTAATTAAACTGTAAACCGCCCAGAGGCTACTTGAAGTGGTATGGGGCGGTATATAAGCAGAACACTTTGCTTTGCTTTGCTTTGCTTTGCTTTAATGTATAGCTTATTGTCTTACCACTTTTTCGCCCTTCTGGAAAAAAACAGTTGATAGCGAGGAATGTGAGGGATTTTTTGGACTTTGCACGCTTGGCAGAGTTAAACAGATCACTGTCAGCTAGCTAGAGTCCTCCTGTTGTTACTTTATCCCACCTCTTAGAATGCTTGGTAGTGTGGTCTAGGAGTGCATCATAATATGTTTTCAGTCTGTCTGGTGCTCTTGATCCTATCTTTTTGTGTGGATCTGCCCAATACGGGAGTGTCTGAGGTTGTGTTTGGTCTTTTGGCTGAACGATGCCAGCCTCCCTGTGCATAAATGTGTCTCGTAAATCATATACATAATGAAAAGGGATGCTGAACATCTCAGGCAGATCATGTTTCCACATCTAAAAAGAGAGAGTTAATGGCTTGTCCTAATGGCATATCCTTGTCGGTACATCTGCAGCAAATCTGCAGCCAAGGACAATGCATGGGGCCGAGTTTCATTGCAGCACTGTTGTGATTCCCCATTCTAGAATTCCATAGTGGTTCGTGTTTTATACCACATTAAATTTGCTTCATTATAACTGAGATTTTTCTGATACTGCTCCTGTCTTGTGTCTGTATTTTAAACATCCGCTTTGATTTCGGACATCTGAAGTTCATGTCATTCGCCAATGCAATCCTAACAAAAAACATAAGAACATAAGAAGAGCCATGCTGGATCAGGCCAAAGGCCCATCTAGGCCAGCTTCCTGTATCTCACAATGGCCCCATCTGATGCGTCTGGGAGTGCACGAGACTAGATATCTATCTCCTGGTCCTTAAAGTACCCCGGTTTTAAGCCTGGAGACTACACATCTCCATCATGGTGAGAAAGGGCAGCTTGAGTTCCTGCCTATTCTGAAGCACCGCCAAAGAAGGAAGACCCTGGTGGCACACAATGAAAGGTACATGGGGAAGCAGGGTGGGGAGAGGGGACACAATGCATCTGTGTGCCGCAAACTGAGCTTCGTACAAAGCAGGGCAAATAAATTTGTGTCTGTCTCTAGGAACAAGCATTGGAACAATGGAGAGGGGTGTTTAATTGAATCTTAGGAAGAGTACAGATGCTCTTTGCCATTACCCTCACACAGGTCACACTGACTGGGTCAGCATCTTTCTCAACACAGTTCAAGGACATGGTGGTTCTACCATCTGCTGCTGCCCCTCTTGGGTTTTCATGTCGTACAGTATTTGTTTTGTTTTTTTGCAATCTTCGCTGGCCCAGTTTTCAAGGTCTCCTGCTAGCTTCACTGCAGCCAAAACGAAGTTCGTTGTTTCCGGGAAACCTGCACAAAGTTAGCTCTTTCTATCGCTACTTCCCATATTAGTCCATCATGGTTGTGGGGATATTTGCGGAATTTTGTGAGGCTTTGAACATAACTAGGAACAGATGAGCAAACTGCAATTTGATTAGCTGTCCGTTGTGTAGGTGCACATATGTTTTCTGCATCCTCACAGAGAATTGCTTACAACATTCTGGAATAAAACCTACAAATTGACTCTTCTTGGACAGTAAATTCTCCTTCCTTGGTTGCTTGTCTCGAGCGGGCTGACCAGATTAGGATGTCAGTTGCTGCTCATTCCAAGTTTTCTTGGGTAACTATGAAATGTTACTCCTGTGGGAATGATTACAATAGAACTGAACACAAAACATCGCTTATAAATTACTGCATTTGAGATGTAACTACACACCCTACTCACTTGAGGCCAACAAATGCCTTGACTATTTTACTTGGGGATATTGTATTTCACTTTATTCCATGTGCCTGATGAAGTGGACTTGATTCATGAAAGCTCAGATTAAAATATAAGAGTTAGTGTTTAAGATGCCACATGGTTTTGTCTTGTTGGTCTGCTTGTTTTCCTTTGGATTTTTGCCTGACATGCTAAATGTATGTGCAGATCCCTTGTGGGGTCCACCACTGAACAGCAGGTGGCATCTTTCTCAGCAAAGGACTTCATATTCTGAGCTGTCTCTGCTCCCTGAGGCTGCCTATTGATTCCTGCTTGGCAGGGAGAAGTAAAAGAAGATTTTGTATTCCAGCTTAGAGTTGCTAAAAACAAAGTTTTCTTGAGCTCAGGCATGCTCCTCTTTCTTTGTTTACTTGGCTGAGCTTTGACCCTCTCTGATCATTACCTTATAATCCTGGCTCTTTGATCATAGCTACTGGCATATTCCAATCTTCCAGCTCCTGGTCTACTTGTTCAGTTTCAACACAATGAACCCAAAGCTCAGGACATCAAGTTGTAGGACCCATAATCAATTGAAGATGGAGGAACACGTTTTATAGCCCTCACATTGCCATCTGAAACAGCATTATGACAACAGGCATGTAGCAAAACAGGAGATATTTTACAGTCCTAAAAGAGTTTATTTTTCCCCATAGTTATTCACACAGAAAAAACTCAACTGATGTCTGAAATATAACTCAAGTAGAAATGATTATACATCATTAGACAGAACAGGCTTATAATATAACAAATATGAAGCCCCATACCTCATCATTATAGCTAGTTGCTGGATGTAGAGCTTGTTTTTTCCCCCTCGGTATGTTTCCTGCATTATGATTTACTTTTATGTGTGCAGGAATGTGATGTTAAAATATTCTGAAAGTTGTGCTAAAGATCTTGGTTTAAAGAAAAGGAGGGGGGAAAGTGTGGCCTTGACTCAAAGAAGCAGCTTTTTTGAAGTTCCACTACACTGAATTATAGATGCAACTTGCATTCCAGGTAGGTGAAGTTTAGAGTTGTTCTAAATAAAGGATATTCATTTTGATCAAGAAGCGAAAGAGGGCAAGCCTCTCCGGCAGTGACGACACCTTCGCCAGAGCTGGAAAATCAAAGTAGACATTTTGTCTCTTCTCTGATGGAATCAATTTAGCAGCCTGGAAAACACATCACATGTCACGTCTGTGAAATGCCGCAAAATTTAGTGGATTATTGCTCTTGCAGCTGGGTTCCTTAGCCCATCTCAGGTAGTCTAGTCCAGTGGTGGTGAACCTTTGGCATTCTAGATGCTCTGGACCACAACTCCCACAGTCCTTTGTCATTGGCAATAGAGGCTTGGAATTCTGGGAGTTGTGGTCCAAAACATCTGGAGTGCCAAAGGTTTGCCACCACTGGTCTAGTTCTTTTCCTTAAACCAGAGGTTCCCAACTTGGCGTAACTTAGGTATACTTGGATGCACAGCTGGTAGTGAAGGCGTCTGGGAGTTGCAGGCAAAAAACACCTGAGTCACCCAAGGTTGACTCTTTAAACTGGCACCAAAAGCGAAGAAGCAACTATTAAGGAGTGTTTCCTCCATGTTTTGGTGGAAGCTGTGGAAGTTCTCTTCCCTTGATGGTGGGGACCCTGTTACCCTTGGCCAGAAGGTCATGCTTCATTTCGTGCATCTGGATGCTGTGGAATGTTTCATCCCACTAGAAACTTTTCTCTCTGCTGCTTTAAATATGGGAATGCAAGGCCAGGTCTGCCATTAGGCCAGGTGAGACTTCTGAGGGCTTGAAATGCAAACAAAAGATATTGATTGGAGAAGGCATTTTATGTGCATCATACGCTGTTGTATGTATTCTGCCCGCCACCCACAAACACACATACATACACAGTTGCCTGAGTGGCATAATCCCCAAAGATGTGGCAGACGGGACAGCTTTGAAGTCTGCTTTGCTTCTCGACATGGACAACCTATTGATCTTGGCCTCGAATGGCAAAATGCCTCAGGTCAGCGGCGTGTCTCATTTTTATCTGCCCCAGCTTGGCTGGTCAGCTGAGAAGCATGGCCAAAGCTTTTTGTTCAAAGCCTCTCTTAATCCATTCTTGCTGTGTTTCAACAGCTGCCTGGTCATAGGTGTGTCTGAAAAACAGCGAACCCAAAGAACAGGGACCTTGAAGTTTCCTGATCCACAAATAATCTAATTCGGGAAACAGAGAACAGGATGGAAACAGTTGCCTGGTCGTAATCCTCCACATCACAATGAAGTGTATCAATAATCACTGCTTCCAAATATGCATGTTTCCGTGTATAAGGATATGCAGATTTTATGTAAATATGATTCTTTTCTTGTCCTTTTTGACGATCCCCATGAGTGAAGGATGATCTCCCCTCTTCACCACATAAGGCTGCCTGCCCGCCGTATTCACTTGGGCTCCGTATGGCTGATTCTTCTGCCTGACACGTGTGACGAGTGTTGATGCGGAACAGACGTGGAATGCCAGAGCTGTTTCAGTGTCACGTAAAACAGAGGTTTTCCATGAGAAGGACATTCCCCCCGCCCCAAAGCCTCAGGACACATTCTCTCCTGGGCTCCCCAAAGAAGGAAGCTCCTTGTGGAACCCATGGTAGCTGCCAAGCTTTACTTGCGCATAGCAATTCCACTCAAATTGAGGGTTGGGAGAGTGAGAACAGAGAAAAGAAAATATTTTTTACTGACCCAGTGTGTTGTTAGTCTGTGGAACTCTGGTATCTGGCCTGGATGCCTTCAGAAGGGATTTGGACAGATTCGTGGAGGAGAAGTCCATCACAGGTTACAAACCATGATGGAGATGTGTAATCTCCAGGCTTAAAACCGGGGTACTTCAAGGACCAGATGCAGGACAGTGGTATGAAGACACAGATATCTAGTCTCGTGCGCTCCTGGACACATTTGGTGGGGCCACTGTGAGATACAGGAAGCTGGCCTAGATGGGCCTTTGGCCTGAACCAGCATGGCTCTTCTTATGTTCTTATGTTCAGACCAGGCAGGGAAGCTATCCTAGCTTTGCTTTGCTTTGCTTTGCTTTTCGAGTATCTTGAATTCTTCATTCCTTATCTGAGTCTCCATTATTTCTTATGGGGAAATTTGCTTTGATATATGAGTGCTTTGGTTTACAGGAATTTTTCTGGAAGGAATTGTGCTCATAAACCTAGGTATTACTATATTTCCTTTAAGCAGAATAACTTTCTCTTTTTCTTTGTCCCATTTTGTTTAAACAGGTGTTAAAGCTGTGTTTTCTGGCCACTTCCATAGGAATGCTGGAGGATTCTATAAAGGCCTCGACATGGTGGTTTCATCTGCCATAGGATGTCAACTGGGCGAAGACACTCATGGATTAAGACTGGTAGCTGTCACTGCTGAAAAAATTGTTCACAGATATTACAGTTTAAATGAATTGAGTAAAAGCCAAGAGGTGGGAGAAGAGCTTAGGGCTCTCTTAAAGCCAAACTAGCCACCTTCATCCTGTGCCAAAACTTTTGATTAAAATAAACATTTCTGATAGGGGGGAAAGGTCAGAACCTTTGGCTGCCCAGATGTTTTACTCCCATGATACCCACAGTGCTGCACTGTTGAGGCTGATGAGTGTTGTAGCCCAAAACATCTGGTGGACCAAATTTTTTCCATCTCTGTCTTTAATGGAGGTTTTGGGTAAGGTTACAGTGCTGATTTATGTTTTCCTGTACTATATTCCTGTCATTAAAACAACAACAACAGGAAAGTCAATAGGTGAAATCCTGTTAGATTGCTACACAAAGAGTGTAACATCTGGAGGCCCTTAAATGAAGAAATCTCTGAAGGTGTTAACCCTTGCATCACACAACGCAGTAAGCAACAGATAATGTCTACTGAGGTTTCTTAACGTGAAGCAGTTCACTTGCTTTTTGCATAGCTGTGCAACAGAATTTCAGCCTGTTTCATAGTAAATGAAATACAGCCGTTTACACGAACAAAAGCAATACAGGCCAATGGGGAGTTTAAATTCACTGCCAAGAAATGTATAGGTGTAATTGACACAGCTCCCATCATTCTAGCAGCATTGTCACCGTTGCTGGGACTCTTAGAACAACCCCAATTGGGGGGGGGGGCTTGCAGCCCTTGTCCTTTGAGGGATTATGCAGGAAATGACATTTAGGAAAACAACTTTGGTTGTTGTGGACTTCAGAGAAGAAGCTTTCCCAGATTGTAAAGCAAAAATTGCAGCGGTGGTAATCATTTCATCAAATTACTTGTCGGGCTTTAATAATGACCACTTGACTGGTAATTATAGCACTGTTTGACCGCCCAACTTTTTAGCACCCAGGGTTGGTTTTCTACACATTGAAATGCCTCAGGACAACCCTCTAGCATCCATTTTGCTCCTCGGTGAGCAAAGCAACATTCCATTGGTTTATCTATTTCCCACTTAGCATTCTTTCGACTTGCCCAAACCACTTAAGCCTTTTTGCGATACCAGCAGGGACATAACACTAATGCTGCACTTCAGGTTTCTGTCACACCATACCTCCGGTGGGAAATGCAAATGGAGCAGCCACTTGCAACCCTGCCTCTACTGAGAGCAGCTGTAAGCATCTTTCTCTCTCAAACACACAAATAGAGGTGTGTCTAATATATGGTAGCAATGAGCATTAACAGACTTTGGTGTTCAATTATAGTAAAATGATTGAATTATAGTCAATGACTTCATGTTGAATCAACACAGATCTTGAATGGCTCACGGATGCAATCTCTTCACTTGGCCACATGAGTTTGAAAGCAAGCTGTAGAGTTCGAAACTAGAACTTGCTTAGAGTACAGCATTATGTTTGCCCTAATGGCTTTACTCTTGTAATCCAGGTACTTGCTATTCAAAAAGTGACTCGTCTGAGCTCTGATCGGTATTTCATGTAAGTCCAGCAGTCTTTGTGGCTTGGATGTTTTCTTCATAGACCTTTGTTTCCCTTTTCACTCTTTCCATATTCCTTGCTTAGGCAATGTTGAGCGAAGAAATAAAAGCAGTTACAGTTGTCTATGTAGTTGATCTTGACCTGTTTGATCCTCACAGAAACCTAATAAAATGATGGAGTAGAAGTTTTCTGGGTTTGATCTTTCTATGTGCGAATTCATAATAGACCACCACCACCAGTGTTACAGTACATGTGTGCACAGTGTCATAAAGTGGAAGGGTACAGTGTAAACTCATAGTCACAGAAGAGGAAGAACAGAAATACCATGTTTTTTTCATGTACGCCACACTACTTTTTTCTAAAATCATGATGCCAAAAAAATAAGGGGCATGGTATACACGGAAGTAAGCCTTTCAGAGTGGGCAGGTGGAGGAGAACCCAAACTCACCTTGCTTTTTCACTCCATGGTTTGTTTTTTGCATGATCGGATCCATCTTTCTTTGAGTTCTCCACCCTCACCCCATCCTAGCTGTTTTCTTTCATTTGCCCATTCTAAACACTCCTCTCTGCTTTGTTGGGTTTGTTTTTTGCAGGATCAGGCTCTGTTGGCTTGTGACATACAAGTTATCATAGCCTGGCTGTTACTCTTAATGCGCAAAAGATCACCTTGGCTTATGCAGATGATTTTAATATTTCTCATAATCAAAACTCGTCATAGTTACCACCTTTCAGGCCATTTAAAAACCCAAAGTCCCAAATGGAAGAAAGAACGTGAGTGAGCTGCTTACTCATTTGTCACTCATTGACAGTCTTGGATGACTTGTAGAGTGTTTGTGGATGAGAGGTTCGAATTTGGATAATTTTTGTGAAAAATGAGCCATCTCAGATTCATTTAAAGAGCAGTGTTGCACTCGCACAGTCATATCAAAGACATTCAACATAAGACATGCATAAAGTGTGGATCAAGCTTGGAATGTACAGTAGGGATGGTAAATCAGTGTCCCATCCACACATCTAGGGATGGGCAGGAAACGGAAAACGAAATGCTGTTTTGTCGTTTTGTTACATAACGAAACGAAATGAGGAAGCAGCATTTCGTTATAGACGAAATGAAACGGTCATTTTTCCATTGAAACAAACCATTTCGTTCCATCCTGCTGAGCTGTCAATAGCTGGAACCCTTTAAAACTGGCCCAGTCGGCGCCAGGGGTCCCCCTGGTGTGGAGGGCAGTTCCAGCAATCACATTGCCATCTGGTGCCACATCTGGTGCCTCTAGGACCCAGGGGAGCCGTTTCATTTTGTTTCATTTCATTTTGTACGGTTTTTTTAAAAAAATCATAAGGAAACAAAATGCACATGAGCACAAAATGAAATGAAACAAAACATTATTTTTCCATTTTTTGCCCATCCCTACTCCCATCACCATTTATTATTTATTTATTATAAAGCTTGTATACCGTGCCATCTTCCCGAAAGAACTCCGGGCGGTTCACAACAGACAACAAAACAACAACCATTAAGGGCAAACAAGAAACAAGTAAAAAAAATCAATTCAATAACATGATAATCAAAAAGCATGAAGACGGATGGCGGACCAGGAAAAAAAAGACGAATAATAATAATTGATCAAAAGCCACCAAACGCCTCCCGGAATAGCAAGGTCTTTAGAGCCTTCCGGAAGGCAGGCCAGGTCAAAGAAGATCTTGGGATGATATATTCCGTCAGATAAGCTGGTCCCCAGCCATGGAGGGTTTTTTAAATCAAAAGCAGTACCTTGAACCTTATCCGGGAGGCAACAGATAGCCAATGCAGGTGGGCCAGAATGGGGGTGATGCGGTCATAGGTCCCTGCCCAGTGCAACTTAGTTATTTGCAACCCACAGCCACATACAGTATTCACATGAGACTACGCAGTTAAATGTTCCAACCTGGTATGTGGCAGCCTCGGATCTAACCTGCGTCGCTCCGTCATTTCTGCTGTTTGTCTAGTATGCTGACAGATAAATGATTTTCCCTGTGCCAGGGGGAAAGTATGGCTTTTGGGGCCGAATGGAATATGACAGTTTAATTCATCCTGGGCATCTCTCCGACCTTTCCTCAAAGCTCTGCTTCCTTTATTCAAAGTCACAAGGAAAAAGTTTGTTGGGCTCAGTTTCCTTCCCCTAGTGTAATTAACTAATGCAAAAATCAATCCTGAAATCTCAGATAATCAGAAGTGGCAGAGGCCCTTGTGATCACACAGCAGGTCTCGGTGTTTGTTGTTGTAGAACGAAATCCCTCATGCTGAGTTTAGTTAGGAAACAGTTCTCCCACTGAGACGCTCGAATTGTCTAAGGAAAACAGGTTGTTGCCTGTATTTCCATCATTCCATCAGGACCCAGAACTACATTTTGATGAATGAAAAGACAGTAAAGGTAGTGATGATTATCATTATAACAAAGACAGTGCTTTGCTGTCTTGAAGCAGTTGCTGAAAGCACAATATCCATGTCAGCAGTAGAGATGGGCACGAAATGAACAATTTTCCGTTTCCATTTTGTTTTTTCATTTTGTTACGCAACGAAAGGACAAACGAATTTTGTCTCTAAAATGAGACGAAACGAACAGAAACACCGGAAATTTTGTCGCGTGTTTCGTTTCCGTTACTGCAATACAAGTGAATGGCTTAAAATCCTAAAAAAAACCCACAAAAATTGAAATAAATGGTAACGAAATGGTAACGAAACGAACGAAAATGAAAACGAATTTTTTGCAAAAATTTGCAAAAAAATGGAAATGAACCGAAATGGACCCGGCAAACGACAAATGAAATGCCATTTTTTTCATTCGTGCCCATCTCTAGTCAGCAGAATTGGAGTATATTTTGAGTGAAAGCAAATGTATCCTTAGAGGGGTGATTACTGTACATGTACCTGTCATACAACAATGCTGACATGACTACCAGTGGCCACATGTCTAGCGCTGGTGAAAAGAATTCATTGTGGATTTTACCAATCTGGGGTAAAACACCTGCTTTAATACTCACCAGCCCCAATTAGAGTTGCGAGAGACTTTGGTGCCATCAATATCCAGGCAACATAATTCAATTTCCCAAACAATGCAGTCCAGATTCAGGGTGGGAAGATTTAGGCATCCAAACCAAGGTTGGGGAAAAACATCTTGACATCACTCATTCCTGAAATACTGTCTTGACATGCGCTTCTGTAACTCCAAGCAGATTTATCATGTCCAGGTAAGAAAGAACGTTAGGGTTTCCACAAATTTCACAGTGTCTCTCTGCCATACCTGTCAAGTTCTGGATTTGGGGTAAAACACCTGCATTGTACTTTCTTACCAGCCCCAATTAGAGTTACTTGCCTCAGTGGCTAAAAGTACTGACCCGAATATAAGTCGAGGGTTACTTTTTTTCAGCACAAAATTAGGGCTGAAAAAACTAGACTGAGATTCAAGTATATACAGTAATTCATTCTACGGGTCAATTTGTTTGATGAAAAATTCATCCTACGAAACACAGTTTAACACAATACCCATAGGAATGCATTGAATTCATCTTGCAAGACATCCCACAGGAAAAATTTGTCTTACAAGGTTTTCCTATTCCCGGAAATTTAATTCATCTTGCGAGGTACTACTGTACTCTGTCCACCATCTGCTTACAGGCCATTGGGAATCATAGGTCATGCATGAAGCCTCTTCTTGATTCGTTCCTACTTTTGGATGTCATCACACCCATATTTATTTCAGATGCAGCATATAATGTTTCAGCTTACAGTGATAGAGCACCATAATTTCAGTTGGCAAGTGCTTCTACAAACAAGTTCCCAGAATATAAAATTGAAAAGCAATGGTGCCGGCAAGCACATATATCATTGTCAAAATCCTTTGCATCTGTATATGCCCTTTCATAGAAATCCACAAACCGCATAGACCCATGCCCAGAGAGTCTAATTATGAATCATAACTAGTGCAAACAAAGATAACCATTCCTATCTATTTAGTGCGTTTAGCTCATAAGCAAGCCGAGCAAAAAAAATGAGCAAAATCCTTGTGCCTAGCTACAAGGGTGTAACTTGACATTGGGCCTGCACTAGCTACAGGAGTGCCAAGGCAGAAATACTATCCCAGTTGCAATGGGAATAGCACAAACAGTCCTCTAATCCCACAAGATAAGGAGTTATACTTGTAAGTCTACAGAATAGTGTAAACCTGTCCAAATCTGCAGTGCAGAACAGTTTGTGTCACCTACAACCGGTTTGCAAAGGCAGAGAGAAAAGTGTGGTTGATGGGCTGTAGAGTGATACACTTACAACTAGCTTCCCCATCAAGACATCCTAGAATCATTGAGTTGGAAGAGACCTCAAGGGCCATCTAGTCCAACCCCCTGCCATGTAGGAACCCCCATCACAGGACGCCCAACAGATGGCCATCCAGCCTTTGCTTAAAAACCTCCAAAGAAGGAGATTCCACCACCCTCCTTTGTGGCAGCATATTCCATTGCTGAACAGCTCTAACTGTCATGAAGTTCTTCCTAATGTTTAAATTGAATCTCTTTTCCTGTAGTTTGAGACCATTGCCCTGCGTCCTAGTCTCTGAAGCCATGGAAAATAAACCAGTCCCTTCTTCAATGTGACATCCTTTCAAATATTTAAACATAGCTATCATATCCCCTCTCAGCCTTCTTTTTGTAAGGCTAAACCTTCCCAGCTCCCTAAGCTGTTCCTCGTAAGACATTTCTTCCAGACCCTCAATCATCTTGGTCACCCTCCTCTGGACCCGTTCAAGATTGTCAACATCCTTTTTAAACTGAGGTGCACAGAACTGGACACAGTACTCCAGATGGGGTCTGACCAGAGCAGAATAGGGTGATACTATCACTTCCCTTGATCCTAGACACAATGCCTCTATTGATGCATCCAAGAATCGTGTTGGCTTTCTTGGCCGACGCACCACACTGCTGACTCGTGTTGAATTAGTGGTCCTCCAAGACTCCCAGATCCCTTTCACAAGTACTGTTTTCCACCCTAAGGCACAAAGAACGATGCTCACAAGATTACATTTTTGTTATGAGGATATTGTCACAAACAACACTGCCTCAAGGCACTAAGATATATCAATAATGTTAATTAATTAATTAAAATTAATTTTAGTTATAATGCAATCAAATTATAGACAGCCAGGGTTGTTACATCTCCTTTGCCTCCTGGATCAGCAGAGAGGGGCTGGAATATAGCGTTCAGCCATCTGTTTGGAAGATGCACACCCAAAAGAAAGGAACTAAGAAAGAGCTTAGAAGTACTTTGTACTAGACATCCTTGGGAAGAAATTATAATTTAAATTGAATTGCAAATGTTAGCCAACAGTGTCCCGAAATATCACATTTAAGGCTAAGTTAAAATATGCATTTTTCTTCAATGAAAGTAAGATATCGTCCCTCTCTAATTATATGATTTCTTATTCTTCTCTGAATGCCAGAATAATTTATTGGTCTAATGTAAAGCTGCATGACCTGTCATTTTATTCATCCTCTCTGCCGTAACAAAGCAACCCAAAGCAGAACCAGGAGTTCCTAATACCGTCAACAACGAAATGTCAGAGCTTTATCGACAAAAGCAAATTGGTATGACCCTATGTCGATAATTTGGATATGATATGTGAGGGTTCGAAACTAGCCTTTTCTAAATGAACTACAGGTCTGTGCCCATCTTTACTCAATAGCGTAGCCCTGATTGAAGATGCAGTATTGCGGTTAAAAGCTAGGACGGTTTACATGCAAGACATCTGTCTCTGAGCTCACTCGTTCCTGGCCTACATCTCTTAGCAGCAGAAATCCAGACATTTCTCTCTTTTTCCTCCCTCTCCACCTCTCTCCCTGTGAATGACCTGAGAGTATCCACTGACAAATATGGCAAAGTTGTTCCTCTTTCCAAGCAAGGATCCCTTGAAGCTACTTTGTACTGTTGATCACCTCTCCCCTGTGCTATCCCTGATGTCATCTAATTGCCATCATCATCTTATGTTGCATGCAACAGGAAATAAAACCACACCACCATGCCTGAGCACAAGGCATGCTGCTCTGGGTAGGCACAGTGGGGGATAATTTCCTTGTAGTGGAAATGTAGTAATAGACATTTTATTAGGAATATTAAAATAATGAACACGGGACTCGTCTAGGAGGCAAAGGAAATGCCGTGACACATCCCCACTGATGAAAAGGCATCACCACTGGACACAGCTCACTGTCCTTGTTATAAGATAAGGGCCGATTAAGAAACAGGGGAAGACACTGAGGGACAGAACTGCACAAAACCGTCTGAAAGAAATGCAAACCCTGTGAAGCCTGGCCCCCACCTGACCACAAAGTGATCAGAGTTTAAATGGCTGTGCATGGGGGTATGTGCAATTTTAAATCACAGTAAAGCTTTTATCATGAAAAGCAACAAAGGTCACTTTGCATTCCACCCATTTTTTTTCCAGGTGTACAGTTGCAGTACTGGTTAGGTCTGCCACCATTTTTGCAAGAACAGACATTCTTTATTTGTAATCCTTATATGAATGGTAGATTAAATGCCTTGGATCTATTGAACTGGGCTCTTCAAGACAAGGTAAGAATTTTATTTCTTTATTTCTTTATTTTTCAGATGAATTCACTACATGTGACAGAAGCCTTCTTCATTTCTGGAATGGGAATAACTTTCGATTTAAAAAAAATCTGAAAGTTGTAGTAATTGGAAGTAGCTGATTATTTCACCCCGTGGATAAAAAACATGGGTGCAGAACTTCGAAACCTGAGGAGTGGCAATTAACACAGCCCACAGACAGGTGTTAAAGCCAACACATTAGAGGAGGAAGAAAATGAGTGTGGGTGCTGAAAAGAAGAGCAGGAATTTGTCTCATGTTTGAGAAAATGCAAATAGGGTTGCTTGTTTGATTAAATCTCCTGGATTTAAATGCTGGGTTCCTTTGAAGTCTGATTTACAAACCCTGAAAGATTACCTCAAACATTTCCTTGCAATGTTAATGTGGTTTTGGCTCTAACTGGCCTGTGTTAAGTGGTTCTGGCATCACTACCTGTAACTGGGTAACTTTTTAAATAATAAGGGTATAATGAGTAGAGATGGGCATGAACCACAGCTTGGAGTATGTCTGTGAAGATTCTCAGTCACCCAGGTGAGTTCACCTGGATGTTGAGTCATGGCAACTGGACTTCTTTCCCTGAGAGAGACTGAAACATTTCGGTGCTCATCCCGAACAGCTGATGAAGCTGTTTGGATGAGCAGCGAAACGTTTCAGTCTCTCAAGAAAAGAAGCCCAGTTGCCATGACTCAACTTCCAGGCTCAGCTTGGAGGTTTGGCCCTGTTTGTACTGCAGCACCACAGCCACCATGCGACCCCTTCTCCTCTCTCCCCAGCCAATGGCCCATGTACCAGTTGGAACACGGTCCTCTCCTCCTCCTCTTCAACTGTCCCACCAGTGTCCAGCCATTTTGACTGACCTGTCTCTTTGTCTGGAGTGGGTGATCAGCCAAGGAGACAGGGATTTATTTATTTATGTATTTATTTATTTATTTAATTCCCGCCCGTCTTCCCAGGGGAACTCCGGGCGGTTAACAAAGAAGGGTAACACAAAACAATAGAAAATCAATACAGCAATCAACACACACACACACACACACACACACACACACACACACACACACACACACACACATGCCTGTGCACCTGTTGAAGAACGGTCAAACAAAGAGGAGGAGAAGAGGAGCACACTCTGGCTGGTGAGTGGGGGAATCCAGCCAGGGGAGGGGCACCACGTTTCGTGCCCATCTCTAATAATGAGATTATATTTCATAAGGGTCTATTGACTTTCCATTTAAACATCCCAGTACATAAGAACAGAAGAACATAAGAGGAGCCCTGCTGGATCAGGCCAAAGGCCCATCTAGTCCAGCTTCCTGTATCTCACAGTGGCCCCACCAGATATATCTGGGAGCGCACAAGACTAGATATCTGTCTCCTGATACCACTCCCCTGCATCTGGCCCTTGAAATACCCTTGAACTAGACCACAAGTGATCTGTTAAATACAGTAGCTTTCCTGAAGTGTCACCCCAAATGGGACAAATAGCCATTGTTGGGAAGGGGTGCATGTGAACCATTTTTTTAACTTAAAAATTCAAAAAAAATTGAAATGCAAGAATGAAATTCAAAGATTTCTATGTATGAAATACTGAAATTCAAAGATTTCTATGTATGAAATACTGTTTTGTGGGTGCTTCCTCATTCATAACTGCCGCATTTGAACCTGCTGTTCTTTTCCTGTTAATCCTGTTTTTTATTGTATTATATTGTATAGTATTTTTATAGTATTTTATTGGTATTGTGTTGTTTTTACATTGTATTGATTTTATTGTACTTTTTTGAATTTGTTGTAAGCCGCCTTGGGTCCCGTTAGTGAGAAAGGCGGCATAAAAATAAAGTTATTTATTATTATTATTATTATTATTATTATTATTATTATTATTATTATT
>JAHTLZ010000054.1:5625221-5651043 GCA_023846285.1 Phrynocephalus versicolor
TATGTATGTATGTATGTATGTATGTATGTATGTATGTATGTATGTATAAATAAATAAATAAATAAATAAATAAATAAATAAATAAATAAACAAATAAATAATAAACTTCAACAAATAGGGTGTACTCGTATTGACAAGATTAACATCGGTCAACTACAAATGGCGACATTATTAGGAACAGCATATATTCTACGAAGATATCTCTAATCATCCTAAGCATAAGGCAAGAGCTCAATCACTGGAGAAGGCCAACTCCAGCTTAACACCTGGCATCTAAGTTTGTAATAATAATAATAATAATAATAATAATAATAATAATAATAATAATAATAATAATAATAATAATAATAATAATTTTAAAAAATCACTAGTCAAACGCTTCCCAAGCGTTTAGGACTGCCAATACATCACGTAGTCCTAAACGCTTGGGAAGCGTTCAACTAGTGATGTGTAAGACAACATCTAGCGTAGTTATCTTGTCCCATATGAGGAACTGTATTACAGGGTCACGGCATTAGGAAGGTTGGGAACCACTGTGCTAGTCTTTAATAGACTACAATGTTCTTCTACTCATGGACAGAAAACCTATACCAAACCTATGGCATTGGAAAATGGCCTGGAATCATATTTAGAGGTGAACTTTATCCACTGATAAAAGAAACAAAATGTAATAACCACGCTGCCAATAATATATTTTTTCTTTAAACATACAAAATGTCATTTATTTCCAGTTGCAAACCAGATTTTCTTTTGCCAGATTATAATAAAATCGCAGTACGATATTTTTGTTTCCAAAAGAAATAATACAAGAAAACATTTTAGAAAATTATATATACACAAGAGTTAAAATGATATAACCGAATAAGAGTTAAAATAGCAGCTCATAAGAAGCAGATCTGACTACATTATATACATACACTGTTATAGAATTAATACCATATTTTTTATGCTCAAAGTTAAATAGAATCTGAAGGATATTTTTCTGTGTGACAGGCCTGGTCCCAGGTAGAAAAGGATTTATTACTTTCGGTATTGGAAATATTATAAAAGGGTTAATGGATAACACCACAGGAGCCTTTGTATGTCTGTGTCATTTAATTATTTCTAGAGCCCCCTGGATTTACCACATTTGATTATTCAATATTTACCACAGAAAATGAATGTCAGTACATTATAACAGACTATGGACAGTCTGAGATATCCATAGAAGAAGCTTCATGCAGACAATTCTATTTTAGCTGCAGCAAGGGCAATACTTCCACTCAATTACTGCCATTAGTATAGTGCAAAAAAAAAAAGCAAAAGAGAGTTTGTGAGTCCGAACAGCCTTCTGAGATACAGGAAACTGGACTAGATGGGCCTTTGACCTGATCCAGCATGGCTCTTCTTATGTTCTTATGTTCCCCAATGTGGTGCCCACCAGTAGTTTGGACTACCACTGCCATAACCACCAACATAGATGGGTGAGAGATTGTGAGAGATGTAGTCCAGCAGATCTGGAAGGGTTGGATACAGAAATGCAGCCAATATAATCCTGCTACCTTCCTGAAGGCAGATGTTCCCAAGTTAACCACAGACATAGTAATTCCTGTTTTAGCATTAATCCAAATACACTTGTTGTCAAAATTCGATCCCTAGATCCTTTGGGTTACAACTCCAGGATGCTGGATTACAGCTTGTGCCCAACCTCACCCAGGTTTATAAAAAAGAGTAGCCACCAATTAAATGCTTTTTTTGGGAGAGTAAACATGCATCAGAAAATAAGAACACAAAGAATAAATGGAAATATATCAAAAATTGAGGTAAGATATAATGACATATAATTATAGAAATAACAGAAGAAAATGCATTGAATCAGTTGCTGAATGGTAAAACAATACTCACTTAATATCTATTAATGATGCTCTTGGTTGGAACTTGTAATTGGATGTAGGGCACTGGATTGGACCAGGTTCAACCTTGCTTGAATCAGGCTCATTGAAAGAAGTTTTGACTTCCAGTTATTCCAGTGGGTCTAATCTAAACTGGATTCGATCTGGATCCCATCCTGTATTTTTTTTCCTGTTTCTACTGTTTCCCTTCTATATAAAGAAGTGACAGTTTTAAGCATCACACATGTCAAGATTTGCTATGACACATTCAAGGCTATGACTGTGCCGTTGTCAAATTAAGAAAGATACAACAGGCCAGAAACAGATAAGGAAACGGGGTGGAGGGTGAAGTTCTTTCTTTTCTCACCCAGGAATCGGGCTCAAGAATGTATGGATAATTTTTGTTCAGACACCCCCCCATCTCCTTCCAGTAACTCCGGAACACTACAAGGAGTGGAATAAGCAGATAAAACAAGGGATTTTAAGATGCTCTAAGCCTTAGAGTCTAAAGGGAACCAGATTAGTCTCTTTCAGCAAACACAACAAGATGCCCTCTGAACCCCTCAAGGATTAACACATGAATTGTGGCACAAACATTCACAGATTACAGCTAATTTCATTAGATGGCCAGGAAAGCCAGGGTGATCGTGTTGTCATCAACTGCTGTGGTGGTGCCTACAGCAATGGTGGCCAGACTTCAGCCCTCCAGAGGTTTTGGACCACAACTTCCACAGTCCTTTGTCACTGGCAATACAGGCTTGGAATTCTGGGAGTTGTGGTCCAAAACATCTAGATGGCCAAAGTTTGGCCACTACTGGCCTAGAGACTACACTGTTCTGACAGAACACTTTTTGAACTTCATTGCCCAAATACCCAACATTGAAACTAGCCCAATTCCGAGCCATGGACCAAAATCAAGTGTCTCAAACTATTTGGTGATGATCTACATATAAACCGAGTAAGACAAAGGTAGTAGTTGTAGCCAGGAGAGATTTGCTGGCATGAATGTGGGTTAGTAAAAACAGTACAATCATTCTAGCTGTAATTAGTGTGGCAGAAAACAGCTTTCCAATGAAACCGCAAGCTTTACGAAACCAAGATGTTTCTGAACGCAAGGAGAATTGTATTGAAACCAACGAAAGTCCAATATATGAGAGAAAGGTTAAAGCATGTCTCTTGAGAAAGGAAAGAAAATATAAAACTTTGATCATATGAAGACCTCCAACTGGGGTGTGTTTTGGGGTTGGTTGGTTTGTTTGAAAACAGCTGTTATTTCAAAAATTACTGGTTAAATTCAGAATAGGTATCGTTAGAGCAGATGGCTCCTTTCCTAGTTATGAATTCAAGGAAATTGCATTTTCCCCCTTCCCCACAGGCTTTTGTCAAGGCATAAGACAGAACAAAACCACAAGTCAGCTTAAAGTACATGGTGCTAGTGGCTGTCATAATCCCCAAAGTCAAAGGTCTCCACTCTGGGGTTCCAGGGTTCGTGGCTCCCTCTGATGATTCCGGGACAGCCTCGGGAACCGGGGGGTCGCTCGTGGATGATGGCTTCTGTTTGCCGATTCTCCTGCAGGTTGGAAGTCACTAAAAAAGGGGTGGGGAAAGGGGAAAAGTCATTGGAAGACTCATTTTGCTACATTACACAAACCTGTCTTTCTTGCCCCTCATGAGGAAAAAGCAAATATTGTAACATTCGTCAGTAGATGCTGTGGCCGTCTGTAGCGTTTACACAGCAACAAGGGAATAAACTAATTACACAGTTATGTTCTTGCAGATACAAGAAGTACACAAATCTATATGACCTTGGTTCTGCGGCAGCATTTCATCAACTACTGGAAGCGACGAGACGATAAAGAACTTTTTTAAAAATAAAACATAAAATAAAGGCATGAGTAATCTGGTGTGTACTGCACTAATGATGACAGACAAAACAATGTATAGTATAACACACCCCTATGAGAGCTTTGCAGTCTGTTCTTCCCCACAATTGATTGATTCGTCACAAATGACTTCCTTGCAAATAACAAGTGTGTCTAGTACAAACAATGACTTGAAAATGTTGCTTACCCAGCAATCATTCCTGGGCTGTGGACTCTGTGTAAAACCACAGTACAAAAGGAATAAGGTGATACTTTCCACCATAAGGATATTTATGTACAATGCACAACTATACCTGCATATTTTATTATTTTTATTACGCAGGATTAAAATCCAATGAGGAAGCACACTGCAATGTCATCCGTGCTTGATCTGTGGTGCTGGCCAATCAGGAGCTGTACAGGGAAAAGCATCATCCCGCCTCCCTCTCTGATTGGCCAGCAGCACAAAGCAGGAAAGATGATGTTGTTTAAACCTGCGTGAGACAGAGAAATTTAAAGCAATTGGATCTGCGTGTATCAGGCGCTTCTGAGGACCACCTGGGCTCGTGTGGTTCATTTCATAACCTCCTGGTTCCAAAATGAAATGGCCAGTCAGTGTATTTGACAAGTGGCAATTTCAGCAGGCTGATGCAGCCTGCTCTTAAAAACAGTATCTGGAGATGAATTTCCCTGTGTTTGGGTAACGGCGGCATACAAAAACAGACTTGAGCGTTGCTTGACTGAATTATCTATTTAACTTTTAAACAGCCCGTAGCCAATCTGTTTGGTGCTCCAAGAAACAGAGGGAACTCGAGAAGACGAAAACAAAACACCAAGCGGTTAAACATGTTTAGATACGCTTTTTGCCAGGGAGAATGCCAGCTCTTTTAAAAAGGAGCCATCAAGTAAGTGCAGAGGAAGAGGAGGAGGAGGAGGAGGAAGGAGGAGGAAAGTGTTGTGAATGTCATGATTCACAGGAGATGGCAAGGAGTCATGCCTCCCCCTTACATGCAAGGAAGACACTGACATCTCTGTTCTTGCAAGAAATGTGTCTTGATTAACATATTACAGTATTTGGACAGGTTTCAAAATCTTCTACTCACTCTGTAACAATGTACCTAAAAAGGACGCTGGACCTCTGAGTACTCATCATAAAATCATAGAATCACATAATAATGGAGCTGGGAGGGTCTATAACAGTGGTTTTCAATCTGTGGGTCCCCAGATGTTCCTGGACGCCAACTCCCAGAAGTCCTTGTCACTAGCTGAGCTGGCCAGGATTTCTGGGAGTTGCAGTCCAGGAACATCTGGGGACACACAGGTTGAGAACCACTGGTCTATAAGATAATTGTCTCCAAGCCCCTGCTCAAGGAGAGAATTCAAATCAAAGCAGATCCAACAGATGTTTCTCCAATTTTCTCTTGAAATCTTCAGTTTTGGAGCACTCACCACTTCCCCAAGGAATTGGTTCTATTGTTGAACTGGTTTAGCAATTAGGAAGTTTTTTTTCTGATAGTCATGCTAAATCCAGCTTCATGTAGCCCATTATCACTGTATTTTTCTGTCTATAAGACATCCACATGTAAAAGACAACTGTTTGCAAAGCCAAGGTATGGGGAGCTTCGCAACCACATGGTTCTCTCCTTGGTTCGCTTCTGTATATAAGACGACCCTCAATTTTTAGTCTAACAATTTAAATAAAAATATATAGTCTTCTACATGGAAATAACAGTATGTGTCCTGCACTCTGGGATGTTTGAGGACAAATCTTGCAGCATGATAAATAAGAGACTGATCCGTCCCTAGAAAGATCAGGACCACTCCACACCTCCACCAAGAAGACAGCTGCTCATGACCCATGTTGAATGGTTATGGGAAGGGCTGGAGAGGTGTGATTTTCATACACGCCTGGTCATTGTCCTTCCAACTGAGCTTCTTCAGACCAGGGTGAAGGGAAACCAATGTGGAGGCTAAATTGGAAGTCTCCTACCAACCTTCCTGAGAGTGGAAAAGCTACTTTGATAAGTAGCGATATTGTTCAGCCTAACAAGGAACGAAGTCCATCTGCCAAGACTCAACTTCTGCATAACCTCACCTGGAGGACACAGATACACTGTAGATTCTGTTTCTTTCTTTGACCCCTTCCCTCTCTTTCCCACAGCTTTTTGTTTCCACAGTCTCTTTTTGTTCCCATGGTTCCCCTCCCATCTCTTTGGCTTTCTCTCTCTGGCCTCGTATTCTCTCCACCCTCATCCCACCATCTCCTCCTAGCTTCTCCCTCTGTGTGTGTTTATTGAATCAAAGAGAAATAAATATCCTTGTGGTAAGGTTGGAGTCCAAATCTACCATCTTGCCCACGGGTAAGACCCATTCCCCTCCATGAGGCTCATTCATTTCCTGAAGTACTGGAAATACTGGAAGGGGAACAAACAACAGTGCAAAACAAAACAGGCGGGGAGCCCTTTCATCATTTGGACTTGCTCCTAAAAGTAATGACCTCTTCAGCTGTGAGAAAGCAGCAGGCACCAAAAAGAGAGGTAAACATTATGAATGCACCCTTTGTGTCAACCTGACATTATCATGCAGGCCATATACAGTTTCCTACAGAAGTGGCTTCCAGAGAATATTAAACATGATGCCTTTGCCAAGAAAAAACACAATACCCCACTGTTTCACCCCCGCCGTCTGATAATGTGTAGCCGATGCTCAGTTTTCAACAATTTTCCTGCGAAAAACAAATACTGTATATACTCGAGCATAAGCCTAGTTTTTCAACCCTAATTTTGGGCTGAAAAAAGGGGTCCTCGGCTTATATTTAGCCACTGAGGCAAGTTTGGGTCGGTGGCTAAAAGTCATTTTAAACATTGTGTGCCGCTTCTCATGACCCCGCCATGTTTAAAATGACTTTTTAAAAAGTCATTTTAAAACAATGTTTAAAATGACTTCTAGCCACCAACTCAAGCACTAGCCTCGGTGGCTAAAAGTCATTTTAAACATCACACACACACCCAGCTCACAAAGGAGGAGTTGCCAGGCCCTGCTGCATTTCCCACCCTAGGCTTATACTTGAGTCAATAAATTTCCGCAGTTTTTTGGGTTTAAATTAGGGGCCCCGGCTTATACTCGGGTCGACTTATACTCAAGTATATATAGTATTTTCACCAAGGCTGGAGTAAGAACTGGCCAGTTTTTCCTTGCAAAATTACTTCAAGACACTTGGTGCACATCAGCAGAGTGCGAGGAAAATATTTTATATTTTAATTACAGTTCCCAGGATTCCTCAATCAGTACGAACCACTGACTATACTCTATAGGATTCTGGGAGTTGTAGTTTTTTTAAAAAAAGAACTTTCCCTAGGTTTTGCAAACAGAGATGCAGGATGGGTTATTTGGTGAGGACTCCATCCCCATCCAATAATTCATTATTGAATAAGGCTGCATGGATCACATTCACAAAATGTGTGACAAGCAGATAGTGATGGAAAAGAATTTTGTTGAGTTTGAAAATCTTGACAAAAATATCCATTTCATGCCTCCAAAGCCTCATTGTGAGACAGTGGGTTTCAATGCAGGCAGGATTGTGTCGATGGCCATCTGTCAAGAGTCCTGTGGTTCCTGCATGGCAGGGGGTTGGACTAGATGGCCCTTGAGGTCTCTTCCAACTCTAGGATTCTATGACTCTGTGATTCTAAGAGATTGAAATGTTCCACTACTCAACCAAGCAGCTTCGCTACTCCGAGGGAGAATGAAGCTGCTTGGGTAAGCAGCAAAACCTTTCGATCTCTCAAGAAAAGAATTCCAGTTGCCATGACTCAACTTACAGACATGTAAATATAGTTTTAGTCAAGAGGGGCAATGTACACAATGGGGTTTAAATATGTGCAATAAAAGCATCTATTGTTTTTAAAGGGCAAAGAAATATAGCACCCAAAAAGCAGGGGAAAGCAGATACGTTTCAGAAAAACGCAACATAATTGGTACTGAGATATTTTACATCCCCAGGGGCAGTATGTGAAGTGTGAGATAGGGTACCTCTTCTTCTGGCTGATGCCTGAAAGCTTGTCCCAGTGCAGTACAGTACAACAAAGGTTCAGCATAGCTGGCTGGCAGGCAGGACCATGGACAGTTCCCAATGCAGCCGATGCATGGCTAATTGAGCTAGAGGGCAACATTATCCAAAATGCTAGAACCATTAAACTGTACGAGAGAGTCCAAAGGGGAAAGGCCATAGATGCTGACTTGCAGCTGGCAGATTAAGAAACCCATTATAGAGAGGTAGTTTTTAACATTTTATTAGTGGTGCCCTGCAGCTAATAGCATGCTGCTTTCAATAACAAAGACTGATAGGGACCCGAAGAACTTCTTATGAAAGCTAACATGAAGGAAATAGGAAATGCTTACCCCCCTTTTTTTATAATGCCTAAGGAAGAATAAACTGACTCCCTGCTGAAGTGCGGTTTCATCTCCCTTCTTTTGCATCTCTAAGACTCATGAAATCAAATGACATCTCTCTCCTAGGCACATCTCTGATGCTCCACATCCAAAGGTCTTGAATGGGATGCACCAACAGTCATGTGAGGCCTAATTCGGCACAGAAATCCCCCAAATGTGGACTGCGTTACCTTCAACCCATCTTGGCATTCTGAAGAACCATGGGTTTTGCATGAAGACGGTTCAAGACAGTTCTTGGCTCTTTATAAGCAGGTGGCAGTAACTCTTAGAGTTAACGTATTGGGTTCAAGCTGAATTGGTGGGCACTCATTTATTTTCAGAGATGGGGGAAATCACTCTTCTTGACTACCATGCCCAGGTACACCAAGGGACTGTGGAGGTAGTCATTGTGAAGCAGAACTTGACTCAGCTCTTTTTATTTTCACAGCTTGAAAAGGGGCATCTGAATCAGTGTCTAGGGCAGTGACGGCGAACCTTTAGAGACCGAGTGCCCAAAATGCGATTCAAAACCCACTAATTTTTCACAAAGTACCCATAAACTCATTTAACCTGAACACAGGTGGCTGTGAAGGGGGCCATGTCGGGTGCCCACAGAAAGGGCTCCGAGTGCCACCTTTGGCACCCGTGCCATAGGTTGGCCAACACTGGTCTAGGGGATGGACTGCATTCCACTAAAAACCGGATTTAAAATGGGTGAATAGTGAACAGTAAAATAGCTGCAAATTCAGAAGTGCAAGGTCATGCATTCCAAATTATGGTTGAACTGAGGGTGGGGGGCATAAATCCATGGATGGGAGGGGAAAGCAACCCATGGTTAGGGAGGGGAAAGCTGCCATCTAGAGACCAGGCCCTTCTTCACTCATGTCTTGTGAAATTCAACACACACACACACACACACACACGGGGGGGGAGGGGGAGGGGGGGGGGAGGGAGGGGAAAGGGGGGGGAGAGAGAGAGATGGAGGGTGAGAGAGAGAGAGAGAGAGAGAGAGAGAGAGAGAGAGAGAGAGAGAGAGAGAGAGAGAGAGAGAGAGAGAGAAGATGGGGGACAAAGCAAAGTGTTCTGCATATATACCACCCCATACCACTTTAAGTAGTGTCTGGGCGGTTTACAATTTTTAATTACAATGTGCAGGCTACACATTGCCCCCCCAGCAAGCTGGGTACTCATTTTACCGACCTCGGAAGGATGGAAGGCTGAGTGAACCTGCTACCTGGGATTGAACCCCAGGTCGTGAACACAGTTTTACCTGCAGTACAGGCATTTAACCAGTGTGCCACGAGGCTCAAGGAGAAAAGCAAAAATCCCCAAGCTCCCTAATGAGTAAGTTGCAGGATGGTTTTAGCTGATGCTTTGTGCCCAAGTGCAGGCCAAGACTGTGACGAGACATCTCCGGAGCCCAAGGAACTTCTGCTAAAAACTATCCAGCTGGAGACGATTTCAAATTTGTTCTTCTGCACAGATGCAAAACCTGTGTGTGAGCCATAGAGAGCACAACGAAGGCAACTGTCTGACTGCATTCCACTGGACAAACCCAAGGGCAGTGTCTGACTTCAGCAGTCCCATTGAATCAATGAGATTTAAACACTGACTGAGAAGATTCATTCATTCAATGGATCTGCTCTACTCGGGTTAACAACTGGATGGGGCCCCACATCTTCAATGAAATGGGCTATTGACCGCCCGGGCAACGTGAAGACTTCTCAATGTTCCAGGACTACAACTTCCATCTGTTGTAGCCACCACAGCCAACCATAAGGCACGGCAGCGGCTGCAATCTAACAATCTCTGGACTCTGTACTTTGTCCACCTCTGCTCTAGTCCACAAGATCTCATTGTACAATAAATGTGTTCATTTGCATGCCACATGACTCTTTATTGCTTTGCAATAACAGAACTTTTTGGAAACGAGTCCTGATTGTTTAGCAGCAGAAGGAACAAAATGACTCTCTGACTCTCCTGCCATAAATTAAACTACTGAAGTGAAGAAAGCAGGAGGAAAGGGAATGTTCTCTGAAGGGAATTTCGGCAAGAAAAGACCGTGGCCTCTGCTCAAGTTTTGGTAGGTAAAAAAATTTCTCATGTTTCTATCCCTGCTTCTATAGAGCCCACAGTTCTAATGAAAATTCAAATACACCATATAAAGCTGATGCTTTCGCTCCAAAAAGCTCTCTATCCCAATGAATCAATAGAAGGAGGGTCTTGTAAAAAGAAACGACAGGCAAGATTCAGCCTCACGGGGTGTACTTTCTCCCCATTATACAACCCCAAGAGCCAAGTTGCAAAAATAGCAAAATTAGAAAAAGAAGATGTAATTGCAAAGCGAGGTGCTTCAAGATACATATGCATCCCAGGAATCTGCTTTTAGTACCATGGCCACGTGGCTGGCATGACTGCAAAGCAAATACTGTTTTACCTTACTTTTTATGGCAATACCTATTTAATCTACTTGCATTTACATTCTTTCGAACTGCTAGGTTGGCAGGAGATGAGGTTATCAGCGGGAGCTCGCTCCACTGCATGGCACCCAGGATTTGAACCGCTGAGCTGCCGACTTTGCAGTCAACAGTTTTTGAAGACTTAGTCTGCTAAGCCCCCACACAGGAGTGAACAACACAAGATCTAGGGCAACCTCTAGCTATTGTCAAACTACAACTCTTATTAGTAACTATGGGCTTTTTACACAACCCCTAAACTCCGCTGCAAATGGCTCCCAGCTCCGGAGCTTAAAACTGTTTACCCACCAGCTCCGGAGTTTAATGAAAATTAAGTGCGGCCACGCCCACCTAAGCGTGTCCCAGCACACTTTTCTTGTACCTGCTCTCCAAGGGTGAAAAATCTTAATGCGGATGTGCCGGGCTCTCCTCGCTTCCTTTTGTTGTTGTTTTTTGCCTCCCGCCCCTTTAAGAGAAGGAACCAGGAAGTCACCGGGCTCCCGGCAGCTTCCACCGGCACCGGGGAGGTAAGTCTTTATTCTTTTGTCCCTTTTTTTCTCCCTCCCCTCACGCAGCCAGCAGCCAGGGCGTGTGGAGGGGATGGGAACGCACGAAGAGCGACAAACCCCTAAGATCTCTGGTCCAAATTAAAGTGACCAGCGGATCTTAGGGGTCGTGTAAAAGCGCCCTAAGACAATCCAACAACCTCTGGTGGTCAAGTCTTCCTTAAAATCATCTCTAAAATTAAGAGCTGCCTGTTTTGCATGTAATCCTGGACCATCATTTGCTGCTACAGAAACAAGATTCTTGAACAGTCACAGCTTCTTTGCTCCTCGTTTGCTCTGATCCAGCTGTGATGACAAAAGGAGAAGCACACAATTCTGGTTTCAGTCTGAGCTCCATTCAAAATCAGGACATGCTGGTTAGTTTTACCCTATAGCTTGTTAACAAGCTAGGAGCATAAATCAGAGTTTATGGTCTGAAATCTCTAGATCACTCACCAAGTTAAGATAATGTTTGAGATATGGCATGTTTAGCCTGGAGAAGACAAAACTGAGAGATAGTATGGTGGCGGTCATAAAACATTCAAAGAAAAGAAATGACAATTTGCTGCAGGGCAAATACACATATCTCACTGTGGCTAGAATATTGTAAGGCTTCAGCTCAAATGTCTTTATGTGTCATTTATGTATCTTCTGCACTCAGGAATCTACTTCCAAAAATAACAAATGAAAAAGCTGTTGCCAACTGACAAAATGATGTGGCCCCATATTTTTAATACAGGCAGCACAAACTTTTGTCAGGTGTTCCACTCTGCTTTCTAGAGTTTGGCCCGTACAATTTTATTTCTGGTGAAAATACTAGCATTCCCCCTGCTAATAAACAGTTGATTTCTGGGAACTAACACCCTTTCAAGTCTCTTCTATGACAAATAATTGATCTTGTGAGGTATTCTGGCTTTTTTCAACATCCGCAGTGTGGCTTTGCATTTGTGTATGCATACAAATATCAAGTTAAAGTGTTTGGCTCATTCCCAGCAACGGGTGTGAGACGAATCACTTAGCTAATTTTGAACTCCCTCAATTAAATTTTCTCATTACAGCAAACTCTGCGAATTGGTCGCTCAAGGACAACTAAAGCACTTAACGGCTCCTTTGAAAAAGACTTGTACAATGAGAAACAAGATTGTAAGGAGTACAAGAGTTATTTCCAAAAATGGATGCCATTACTCCTTGTAAACAAACTGTGCCTGTGAATCCAACATCTGATTCACAAAAACTTCTGGAAACACTGAGCAATGACATGGACAAAAAAGACAAAAAAACCCAACAACTTCCAAGTCAACAGGAAACAGCCTTATAATGTGTTTGCATGCAAATCTCCTCCCCAAGTCTCCTTACTGTCATACAAGACTCACAAGCAATGGGGTTGGAGGGGAAGGATCTGATCTTAATCATCCCAGAATGCAGAACATGTAATAATAGGCTAAAGTTACAGGAAACCAGATTTCAGTTGAACATAACGAAAAAATGTCCTAACTGTTAAAGTTTTGTTTCTATTGTTGTCACTCCAGTTTTGAAAGCATTCAAGAGAAAACTAGACAACCTTTAGTCAGATATTATTTTATTTGGATTCCTACATTGAGCTGGGGGTGCAACTCAACAACCTTCTTGTCCCTTTCCCCATCCATTAATCTATGATTCTATGAGGAGTTACGATACAATGGTGCCTCTACTTATGAGTTCCAAATGCATGCTCATAAGTCAAACAACTCATAAGTAGAGCAGCCGTATCTAAATAAATAAGTAAACTGAAAAAAATCAAAAAATTGTAAGTAGAGTAGACTGCATCTAAAATTTGTAAGGCAGCAGTTGAAATGCCAACGGTTTTCCACTCAAGTGAAGTTGTTTGTAAGTAGAGCTGCCCATAAATAGAGGTACCACTGTACTTAAGTTTAGGCTCCAACCCTAAGAATAGTTTTGAAAAACATTATTGTCTCTTACCCCTTCTTTTTCTATAGACATGTTTTTTCCATTTTCTTTAAGCACTTCTCCCATGAAGTTATTTCTGTTACATTTTCTTTCCAAAAATAACAGATGCCTTCCAGGTCTCCCCAAACTAAATGTGCAAACTCAATGTGACATCTATGCAGTACGGTAAAGTGGGGAATGATGCCAATTTATTCTTATGCTCCATCCTTTTAACCAGTGTTAAAATTATTCTTGGATGATGTTTGTTTGACAATCCCAAATTTAGAAAGCGTCCTCCTAACATTGTCTCCCACCTCACCAAAAAAAAGGATTTAAGTTTTATGAAATACTCATTTACTGAGAGATATGGGGCCAACAAAATATTATGACAGCAAGGTTATTCTAGGTCTCAGCTGAGAAGGTAATGTGTTCTTCTGGAACACATTACCTTATCCTCTTAAAACTAATTCACTGTAATAGCAATTCTGTTGCCTCATTGTTTAAATGTATTCTGTTTTGCTGTTCATTTAAAGGCCTTCCTCAAATTTTGGGAAGCATTTTCACTAAGATTAATGGGCTTTAGAATTAACCCAAATGGAAAGAGTTTGTTTTGGGCATGCTTTATTTTTCCACTTTGGAATCCTGGATGCAGAAATTCGTAACCCTCGAAAGTAACAAATTTGAAATACTCCCACTTAAGTTAGTGGGTGATCTTTAAAGCAGGAAATGGCTACCTCTAGCCTTTCAGATGTCCTGAACTATGACTTCCATGATCCCAATCAATGTTGCCTGGTGTTTCTAGAAGCTAAAATCCTAAACTTTTAGAAGTTTACAAACCGTTTGTTCTATGAGGGTCCACTGTACAAAGATCTGTAATTGCACGGAGGTGACTACAATTGGAACATAGAACATGAAATGATAAAGCAAGAAAGAGAGTGTTTAAATACTGCAGTACTTGGTGTGAGCAAATTCAAACTGATGGAAATGGGCCACATAACAATTACCTGTTTTACTTGGAACATAACAAACTCATTTGTTCCACCTCAGCTCGTAATTAAATGACCTGTTAATCTGAAAAGCAACTTCTGTTCACATTTTCTAGATTTTGCCCTCCTGGCATAGATAACCCTTCATCAGCTAGGCACACCATCCTTTGCTAAGAGATTCCTAGAGCCACTTACGACCACAACAGACGAGCAATATGTCAGAAACAGAGGAGTGTGGTAGCTGTTAGTTTCCAAGGCAACCAGATCACTGCAGGGAAGACTCTCAAGTTCCAGTGCTTCACACGTTCTACTTTTGAGAGAAATATTAACCTGTTCCTAGAATGATCACCGCAGAATCGATGCTTTTGAGCTGTGGTGCTGGAGGAGAGTCTTGAGAGTCCCCTGGACTGCAAGGAGATCAAACCTATCCATCCTGAAAGAAATCAACCCCGAATGTTCACTGGAAGGACAGATTTTGAAGCTGAGGCTCCAGTACTTTGGCTACCTCACTAGGAGAGAGGAGTCCTTGGAAAAGGCCCTGATGTTGGGAAAGATTGAAGGCAAAAGGAAAAGAGGACAGCAGAGAATGAGATGGTTGGACGGTGTCATTGATGAAACCAAAATGGATTTGACCAATCTCCGGGAGGCAGTGCAAGGCAGGAAGGCCTGGCGTGCTCAAGTCCATGGGGTCACAAAGAGTCAGACACGAGCCATTTGCATTAGTGATAGTACTTAAGTAGGAACATCTACTCTGATAAGATACATTATATGTACACTGATAACAATAGACATGTGAGAGAACTGCTGGACGGCTCAGTGGCTTAGGCCGCTGGCTGCGAAGCCAAAGGTTGGGAGTTCAATTCCCCACTGTGTCTCTGTAGTTCTAAGGTGGTGGTTATTTACATACGTGGACTGAAAGTCCTCCTAGAGTTCTCCACTGGCCATGTGCTGGGGAATTCTGGGAACTGTGTTCCAAAAGCACATATTTGCCCATGTGTACTTGGGACCATAAGGGGCATGGTGGCTCAGTGGATTAAAGCTCAAAAACCGTCGGCTGCAAAGTCTGCAGCTCCCGCTGTTCACCCCGCCTCCTGCCAACCTAGCAGTTCGAAAGCATGTCAATGCAAGTAGATTAATAGGTCCCCCGTAAAAAGTGGGAAGGCAAAACTGTTTCCTTGCAGCCACGCCGGCCACGTGGCCATGAACTTGTACAACTCTGGCTATTCGGCTTGAATACAGAGATGAGCACCACCCCTAGAGTCAGACCTGATTAGCACGCATGTGCCGGGGGGGGGGGGGACCTTTACCTTACTGGGGACCATGGGTGGATGAGCAAAGAACATAGCTTTGGAAAGTCATAGGTTCAACCAGGGCCACTGGAGGTTCAAATTCAGCTAAGATACAGCCCCATGCCTTCTTCATGACACAAGCATCTGGTCCTCAACTCTTTATGCACCCTCATCCCATTCCAAAGGACCAAAATCTTTCTCTGGCAGTTACTGGCAGTAAAAGTTGTAAGGTGAAAAACATGCTAGCATTATGGAACCCCACCCCACTCCTTTTGCCTTTGGCTCTGCCAAAAGGCAGAAGGATGAGTTGTTGATGGTTCTATTCCAACCTGTCCCCTGCTTCCGCTCTCTGTCTTTCTCCTTTTTGCGCTGTTCCTTCTCATGCCAAGGGTCGGGAGTTTCATTTAGCCCATGACAAAGATGGGCTGAAAAAAGGATCCCCATTTCTGGCATAAATTCAGAGAAGACCCTACGTCTTGTCATTTTTTACAATGCTCTCTTCAAATACAATATGCACTGAATTATTCCACCTCCTCAGCTTGCGTATAAAGGTAGCTTTGCATACCAAAGAAGTTCAATAGAATTCACTCCATGAGAATAGATTCATAAATGCCCCTGCTTTTGTCTATTCTTATAAGGACTGCTGAACAATCCCAGCAATTAACTCCACCAACTAATGTCTTATTGCTCTTATTTAGATGCTAATCTCATTTAAGAGCCAAGCTGTATTGAAAGCTAAGCCGATTTCAGCTTCAGAGATAGATTAAATATCAAGTTGGGAATTTCATAACAACCCAGCAATCTTATAAAGCAGCAATACGGCATGCCTGTTCAACAGATCACTAACAGAAGCACTAACTTCAAAAGCTCATGCAGGCACTGCTAAGTGGCTGACTCAGGTTTTGAATCAAGGACAGATTCCAAGTAAAAGAGTCACACAAAATAACCCATCCCCTCTTTTCACAAGCGCCAGTGTCTCAAATCACCGAATAAAAGGGTGTTGGTGGTGGTGGAAAGCTGTATGGATTTATTTCCGGATAAATTTGTGGTATCCTACGCTGTACGGTTGTGTGTGTGTTGTGTCGTTACAGTCGTGACCGACTCTTCGTGACTCCATATCCATGGAGTTTTCTTGGCAGAAGTCCTGGAGTGGTTTGCCAGTTCCTACTCCAGGCGCCTACAGCACCTGGTATTCCTTGGAGGTCTCCCATCCAAGTACTAACCAGGGCTGACCCTGCTTAGCTTCCGAAATCAGGCGAGATCGGATGTGCTGAGGGCATCTAGGCAGCGCGCTGTATGGTTAGAAATCTGCTCTGCAACACGACACTGCGTCAGCGTGGCAGTTTTAATTTGTTCCTAAGCACTGTATGGTTAGGAACAAATTAAAACTGCCACGCTATGCAGTGTTGTGTTGCAGAGCAGAAAGCAAGGGTACAAGGATTTACATGGCCTAAAATCATTAAGTCTCCTGAAAATGAGTGGAAAATGTAGTTGTGTGATCCATCCATAGAACCAAAGATCCCTGACTTTGAAAGTCCCACTAGCAAAGTGTTCTGCTTATATACCGCCCCATACCACTTCAAGTAGTCTCTGGGCGGTTTACAGTTTTAATTACAGTATGCAAGCTACAACCCCTCCCCCAGGAAGTTGGGTACTCATTTTACTGACCTTGGAAGGATGGAAGGCTGAGTCAACCGTGAGCCTGCTACCTGGGATTGAACCCCAGGTTGGGAGCATTTAACCATTGCACCACGGTTCCGACTTAATGGCACATAGCACACAGACAACACAGGTATCCATAAGGCCCTTAAAATGCAGCATGATTCTGGTTATATTTTCAGGCCAGTACTACCCTGATTTTCAGATACTGTGATGGATGACTAAAACCTACTGTCTTTGTGATCTTTTCTTTATTTGCAGATATATAAAATACGTATGTGAAGGCAGAATGACATTTCTACTACAGGAACACAATATACCAATGATCTAGTTTATGAAAGGCATGGGAGCAACTTCCTGCTTTAGTTACAAAATATTTACATTTCCTTTCTTATTCTCCGTCCCTCACTCTTCAATACTGCTTCTTGCAAAGATATTACTCTCATGAACTTCTGACAGCATTCTCTTATTCAGAAACATAGAGGGATTCTACATTGCCGGGAGACTTATCTAAATCATGAAGTCCCCCTGGTGAGACATCAACCAATCAATGCAGAAAGGCCACAGTTCAGTGTCAGGGCACATCTCTGACATGCAAGAGGTTCAGGTCGCTTTCTCTCATCTCTTGATATGGCGAGAATAAATTCCTGAACGAAATACTTGAGGGAGCACAATAGTGAGGTATATGGGTTTGATCCGTTTACAGCATTCTTGTGTTGTACTCAGGACCATCCTGAATGAGCGGCCACAGGTTCAAACAAGAAGATAACATTTTTCATGTTTCTACAGAGATGCTCCCACAAGGGGTGAACTATGTCTGTTTGTCATAGCATGCAATACTCCTCAACTATTTCTCATTTGGTGTCCTTTGGTGCTGTAGCACTGGAAGGTCAGCATGGTATTAATTTGCTGGAGCACAGGGCTTTAATGAATTCCTGTTGTCGGAGAAAAAGGAGGCGATTTGTTGAGAATACGCATTTCCTTAATGTCTAGTCTGGGTAGCTAACTAAACAACCCACGCAAGAGGTGGAGCATAGGTCCCACATCAGGACAATGCGATGGGAATGAACTATCTCCGCCTCATATATTAGGTAAATACGTATAATCCTGGTGAAACTCACTTTTCTGGTCTGTTCCATGTCTCCAATCTATTAACATCACCCTGAATCTTGATTCTCTCATATGAAGTATTAGCTACATACACCTTCTAGTTTAGCATTGTGTGAGCATTTCCTGCACAGCTTCATCTAAAATTGTACTGCTTATATTGTATACTTTTTCACAGAGCTTAAAGCACTCTCTGGGAGGTTTAAAATTTAATTATGCAAGCTACACATTGCCTAAGACAATGACGGCAAACCTTTAGAGACCAAGTGCCCAAATTGCGATTCAAAACCCAGTAATATTTTTGCAAACTGCCAATACAGCAATTTAACCTGAATACATGTGGCTGAGAAGGGGCGATGTTGGGTGCCCACAGAAAGGGCTCCAAGTGCCACCTTTGGCACCCATTCCATAGGTTCGCCAAGACTGGCCTAACCCCATCACAGCAAGATAGGCGTTCAGTCTGCCAATCCTGGAAGGACGGAAGGCTGACTGAACCTCAAAGCCAGCTATACCAAGGTCGTGAACTGAATTTTAACTGCAGCAGTGCAGTTTAACCACTGTGCCATGAGGTTCCTTATAATGGTAATTTATAAAGATATTTATTAACTTCAGGCTCAGGATAAAATCCAGCAGCGCTCCATTTGTCATTCCTTATCTCTCCAGGGAGATAAGGAACTGTTGCTGGGCGCTCTTTTGGTATAAGAGTACACAGATTTTGTCAAATGGCAGCTCTTGTGAATAGCCAATGGTGAGAGAGAGGGAGAGTGGTAGTCTAGCAACAGTTGACGGGCCACACCAGAGATCTAATCCCATACTTGGATTAGACACACTTGCGGCAATCATCCACAAATTATCTGCAGAAGCTTTTGAAGTGGGACAATCCCAAAGACTCGAAGACTTTATCCAAAACAAGCAGAAGGCTCTGGCAGCTATGGAAACTGGGTCTTCCCGTTATGCCTTCAAAACAGATGGCGGAGCTCCTTAACTGCCTACCCGTGCCAAAATTCACCCACACCAATGCTGAAGCCTCAAGATTTTTCCCCCTCCAACAAATGCTGAAAAGGCTGTTAATAAGCTGTCAAAACTGGAACCGAGTTTTTTTTTTTTTTAAAGGAACAAGGGACACTCTTCACGTCTACCCATTCGAGGTTTGTCATTGCACCACATGAAAAGATGACCCAACCAAAATCTACACAGGCCCTCTTTGCAATCAAAGAAAATGAAAGAGGAACATGCATCTCTACAGAAGCCTTTTGGAACTGTTCTCAGACATTTCGTCCCAGCCACGTTGGGTGGCTGTCTTTTTGTTTTAACTGTTGATTTTATCCTTGTGGTATACCGCCCAGAGTTCCTGCTGGAAGATGGGCGGTATAGAAATAAAACAAACAAACAAATAATAATAAATAAATTTTTGGGAAAGTGAATATAAATGTTAGAAACAAGCAAATAGTAATGTAGCCGAGTGAGCTTAACAGTCTTTTCAGTTCTAGTCTGAGAGTCTAAACTGGGGATGGGCACGAAACAACAAAATGGTATTTCATTTTGTTCTTTGTTTCTCCCCCTCCCGTTTCTTTTCATTTATTATGAAATGATTTTTTTAAAAAAAATCATTTTGTATTTTTTTTAAAATTCTGCTTTTTTTTTCTTGTGCCGACTGTCCCGGTCCGCGTGTTTTTTAAAATATTTATTTCTTCTCGCAATGACTAGCTGGCCCGTGGACCCAGTCGGCATGTTTTTGTAATTTTTATTTTTTCCTTACATTACGCCGAACAGCTGGCCCATGGGCCTGGTTGGCGCATTGATTTGATTTGATTTTATTTTTCCTTATCGCGCGCTGACCAGCTGCCCTGCAGGCCTGGTCGGTGTGGATTATTTAGTTATTTTTTCCCCTTATCTCACGCCGACTAGCCAGCCCACGGGCCAGGTTGGCGCTTTTTTTTTTTTAACTGTGGCAGGCCATCGTCATTTTACAGAGGAAATGAAACGGTTCATTTTAATGGAAAAAAACGACAGTTTCGTTTCGTCTGTAACTAAATGTTGCTTCATCATTTTGTTTTGTTTTGTTTTGTTATGTAACGAAACGACAAAACAGCATTTTTGTTTTTTCTTTTGTGGCTATCCTGAGTCTAAACCTATGAGCCTGTGAAGATGTGGCTCTCCAGATGTTATAGGAACTCAAAGAATCAGAGAGGGTAGCTGTGTTAGTCTTTTCAAATCAAAGAAAAACAAAACAAAACAAAACAAAAGACACAAACATGTGACACCTTAAAGACTAACTTATAATATCTCATATTATATTTCACACGTCACACCTCATTCTGCTGCTATACGTCTGAAGAAGTGGACATGTCCACGAAACGTTACATTAAAATATGAAAGTTAGTCTTTAAGGTGACCCATGTTTGTGTCTTTTGTTTTGTTTTGTTTTTCTTTGATTTTTGCCTGAAATTCTTGAAACAAAATGAAGCCCTTGTGGGCTTTTTTGCCTGATTACAAAGAATAATGATGTCGGGAGGGGCCTATATAAGTCCACTGAGTCCAACCCCTTGCTCTACGAAAGACTCTAAATCAAAACAGATCTGACAGATGGGGGGGGGGGTCCAATTTTCTCTTGAACGTTGAAGCACTCACCACCTCTCACCACCACTGGCTCCACAGTTGTACTGCTCTAACAATCAGGAAGTTTTTTCCTGATAATCAGCCTAAATCTGGCTTCCAGTGGCTTAAGCCAAATTCAACGGGTGTTACTGCATCATGGTTAGGACTCATGGGGATTGTAATACAACACTATATGAAGTAGCAAAGAGCTGCTAGCCTGAAACTGGGAATTCTTGATTCAAAATACAGGTGCCCTTTTTGATCAATACCCAGAACTATCAAGTGCCATTTTTGTGGCTCCCGGAGTCCAACAGAAGAGGAAAATATTATTTTCCCCCCTCAGAGAATTTCTGATTTTGTCCTTCTTCCCCCCAAAACAACAGTAGCAGCAGCAGCAGCAGCAACAACAACAACAATAACAACAACACTCAGACAAGTTGTATCTCTAGGGCACAAGATTCTCCTCTAAAATGTGGTTTTAGATATTCCTTTGTTTTTCAAAATAGATAAATAAATAATCTGTTCTCCTGTAAACAACACATGTTCTCCTTGCTCATCTTTGTTTTATACTGGAAGTGTCAACTTTTTGATTTCCACTCAGTAGATTGTAACTCCTAATGGGTTTAATGAGTAATAAAATGAGTAATGAGTAATAAAAATTGACCTATTCATAATTGATGCGTATCTGTCTCCAACTCGGTCTCCATCCCTAGCTGCACTTTTATATCAATACCTGCAAAAAGCTCCCTGTCTGTGATAGAGATCTATACATAACCAGAAATAGTTGCACAGGTTTATAGTTGGAACTTTACTATAAACCGCTTTTTCTTGCACACTGAAATGTGAGCCTTTCGCATAATGTGAAAAGATATAAGCTAGCAGCATTAGTTCATGTTGACAAGGTACATGGTTTTAGCTGTAAGAGATAGAAATGTTAATGGGTTTGTGGATACTGAAACTGTGACGCCATGGGCAAACATTACAAAATGATCTCTTGAGTGGCCTTCATGCTAAAACATCAACTACTTGAATTGTACAAGGAAGCAAGTGCTTTAAGGTAGGACTGTTAGATGAATTACAGTCTTGCAATCAATCTTACCTTGAAGAGATGTGTAGTTATAAAGCTTAGGAGTGAGGTTGACTTCTGGTATTTATTTACAATGCACAATTTGAATAGGGAAGGATGATGGACCTCAAGTCCTATCATCCTTGAACACTGTCTGTGTCATCAGACGCTGATGGTAATTGGAATGCAACATTTGCTTATTATTTTGAAGTGTAAAGCACTGTTTTGCAGTGGTAATCCT
Organism: Phrynocephalus versicolor; assembly: GCA_023846285.1. Lineage (NCBI taxonomy): Eukaryota > Metazoa > Chordata > Lepidosauria > Squamata > Agamidae > Phrynocephalus > Phrynocephalus versicolor. Next base: position 5,647,259 of record JAHTLZ010000054.1, read on the forward strand.
ACTCCAGGCTACAAAGAGACTTAACATAGGTAGCCTTGCAATGAAAGAACATTTTACATACATTCTATTGCTATAGCAACTTGTTAAGATTTTACAAGTAGTAATAACCTAATGTTGTGTTCTTAGAATCCTGCTCAAGAATGAAGATGATCCTGAATGCCACCAGCTCCTGCTGAAGTTGGAAGGGGTGTGCAGCAAATAACAAACAATTCAGGCCATCTTCTAAGTGTGTACAATATATCTTGAATAATGGCTCATATAGTGAGGCAAGATCTCCTTGTTTTCTTTTTGTTATAACGGTGGCTTCAAAACTAAAGCAAACACATATCAGAAAAGAGAAGCCAACAAGGACTTGCCAATAACAAATTCTGCCAGGTTAATCTTATCTCGTCATTTGGTTAATGGTGAGATTGCTGCAGACATAATATATCTTGAGTTCAGCTAAGCCTTGGACAAAATGCCCCATGATATTCTGATTAGCAAGATAACTAGGCTGGATAGAACAACTGCCGGGTGGGTACAGAGTTTGTTACAGAACGGTATTCAGAGAGTGCTTATCAAGGTCTCCTTCTCAAACTGGGAGAAACTAAGAAACAGATACCCATCTGTCAGACCTGCTTTGATTTGGATCACTGCATTGAGTAGAAAGGTAGACTCATTGGCCTTAGAGACCCCTTTCAACACAATTATTCTATGATTCTATGAAACATAATGGGGAAAGCCATGTGTAAAAACATACAAGTAATAATGATAAGATACAATTATTAAACTATAAAATCAAGACACTATAGAACTAAACAGATATTTAAGAAAACATAACTTTGTAAATCTTTCTTTCTTTCTTTCTTTCTTTCTTTCTTTCTTTCTTACTTTCTTTCTTATTTACTTACTTACTTTACTTACTGTAATACCTTGGAAGATGAATCCCCTCAAGACAAAAAAATCGTAAAACGAATGAAATGTCCAGGGATAGGAAAACCTCGTAAGACAATTTTTTCTATGGGATGCTCCACAAGACGAATTCAATGCATTCCTATGGGAAACCGCATTAAACCGTGTTTCGTAGGATGAATTTTTCGTAGGACGAATTGCCCCGTAGAATGAATTAAATTCGTCTTAAGAGGTACCACTGTACTTGAGAGATTTTTTAGCTGCCCTACTACCATATGGTCTCTGGGTAGCATAGGTTTTAGAACTATGTAAGACAGAATATCATTCTATCACCAACGTTTTCTTTAAGCTGTGTGGCTGCTTGGCTGTCCATTGCTGGATCCAAGATGCCCATTTGCTTCCAGTCACAGGTAGAACCCGCCACACACAAAGTGGGGCCTTCCGCCTAGTGTACCGGAAAATAGAAGGAGCATTGTCTCTGATTACAAAGTTACCTCTCTTTAAGGAGAGTTACTTACATAAAAAATGGCATCAGTTGAATAAGAGTCTCTTTTTTAGGGTTACTCGTGAATTCTGGCAGCGTCTGGATGACTTTATTCATAACATTTCTTAAGTAATTCTGTAACTGTTTCCGTCTTTCCTCCACAAACTTGGCATCCTAAGAGAAGGAATCAAAAGAAAGCAGAATGTTAGCACGATGATGTTCATGTAAAGCAAAATTGCTCAATGCAATTATGGGTCTCATGAATTTTATTTTTTACAAAGGTCCCATCAGGGAAAAAAATTACAGCTCAGATTTGGGGGAAAGTTGGTCTTTTTGCACCACAAGACCAAGAATCTCCCGGCCTGAATGGCTTGTATTTTTTTGAACTCTGGAGTCAGTCACGGTCCATAAAAGTAACTTTTCCAAGCTCTGGTTTTACTCACAGCTTGATCCCCACAACACCCCTGTGAAATGGTTTAATCTGAGGCAGTAAATGGCTCAAGATTATAAAAGTAATTTTACGGCTCACTAGAAATCTGAACTTGGATTTTTCAAGTCCTTTTGAGGATATTCTCCGCAATTACCTATAAGGGGTGGATAGTGTCTCAGCCATGACATTCAAATAATCTGTCAGTACAGTGGTACCCCGACTTAAGAGCAGCTCGATTTAAGAGCAATTCGACTTAAGAGCGGAAAACTGTTGGTGTTTTAACTGCCGCCTTACAAATTTTAGATATAGTGTGCTCAACTTACATTTTTTAATTTTTTTTTAATTTTTAACTTATTTTTTCAGTTTTTTGGATAGGTACCCCTGACTTAAGAGTAGTTCAACTTAAGAGCATGCATTCGGAATGGATTAAATTCGTAAATTGAGGTACCACTGCACGTCAATGGGTATACACATTTGTCCTCATATATATGCCTCGTTCACACACCAGCGTAAACCAATGTTTCATAGGCCAAGAGTTTATTTAACATATATTTAGCACAACTTTATCTTTGAAAATGGCCCTAGACAGCTGATGTATTTATAAGACAATATCTAAAAGCCAACACCGGTAAGTATACAAATATTTAAGAGAAATAAACAATATTACATCAAGTAACACAAACAAATGAAACCATTACTTCCTGCCTCAAGCATGAGGTTAGACTCATTGGCCTTCTCTACTCCTTCCAACACCATCATTCTGTCATTTTTTGATATGCACAAATTGATGCACCACAACCTCTTTGGGTCTCTTCCAGTTCAGCTCCAAATGGTTTCACTCCACAACACACCAGGAGGAAAACATCTGGATAGGAGCCCAGAATGGAAAATACCAATGAGCCTTTGTAATAAGTTAATGAAGTTTTAGTGGTTCATAATCCTGCAGTGTCTGCTAATGTTTTCTGCAACTGTGTAATTGCTGTTTACACAGCTGTCTACAAAAGGTAGAGGTTGGCAAACAAGAAACATTCTATGGAAAGGAACCAAGTATTTCACCAAGTAATAAATAAATTAGAAAAATGGGAGTGCACCATTTGTTAAAAGGCAACATTGCAATTTTAAAGAGCAAATATTGCCTTTTATGCTGTTGTGCCATTAGATTTCATCGGGAAAACTGATGCCATCTGAACACAAGTTCTGGCCAGGGAGTGGAAACAGCCTGAGAAAGATGCGATATATTGCCATGGAAAACTTACAATCTACTTGATTTTAAGTGGTCCAATAATGGTACCAGCTGCTTCCACATTTACAATATTTTTTTCAGTGATCTGACCATCTGGCTATGGCTATGGAGCTAACGGTTGGGATCCCTCATTCTGCAAATCCTTGGCAGGGCCTGGACTTCATGATCCATAGGATTTGCTCCAGCTGTGTAGTTCTAAGCCGTTGTTGTTGAAAAATATCAAACACAGGCAATTCAAATTATACAACATTGACTGGCATTATGTAACAGCTATATCTACAAATCTGTTAAATATCGGGACAGTATAAATGCTGTTCCCAACATTGCCATTTTAATAGCTCTGATGGCTTCTGAGATCTGCCAATGTTTATAATCCTGTGTGAAATTACATGATATTGTTCCCATAGCTTCAATAACGACGGGGAGGTACAGAAGTGTATTTCCTCCCCTAGCAAGATGGTAGGATTGCCAGATCTCTGATTTCTGTTCATTTTCCCAATTCTTTATCTTCAGCTCGGGCATCCCCCAGAACTGCAATGTCAATGATTGAGATCATTATTATATTACTATTCTGTCCAACTCATTACGTTCAAGGTGTCTTAGTTTGGATCTAGAATCATCATTTTCTGACACCTTTTCCACCTGATGTTCCCAGGAGTTTTTGGAGGGTGGCAAGTTTTATTTCCTTCTTCATCATCATCATCATCATCATCATCATCATCATCATCATCATCATC
>JAHTLZ010000054.1:5656974-5730073 GCA_023846285.1 Phrynocephalus versicolor
CCTTCCTTCCTTCCTTCCTTCCTTCCTTCCTTCCTTATATTCTTCTGTCTACTACCTCCTCCCTCTTCCTTCCTTCCTTCCTTGGTAAAGAAACGAAGCCTCCACTTTCAATATATTCCAGCAGAAAATGTTTCAGCATAAACAGTTTTTCATAAACAGGATTCTGACTCTTCCATTACTATTCATATCATATTTAAGAAACCTCTGAGAACTGTCAAAGTTCTCTACACCCTCCTACCCTCCAGCATTCCCTACTTCCAAGGAACTATGATTACTTTCTGGTCTCTGGTTAAACTGCTGTGTCCTCATTCCCTTGCCTTTAGCTTGCCTCTTCACGGCATGTTAAAATGTTTTTTCCAATATGTTAGTAATTTGCTGATACACCAGGAAAGAGCGATGGTTAATTTACTAACAGCCACATTAGAAGTGATACCATTTGCACAATTAGCAATGCGTGGATGGTTTTTAAAGAGGACACGGCAGCTCCTGATCTCTGTCCAAGGCTGCTGCAGTGGGAGTGAGGGTGCGACCGTACTGTTCTCCCCCCACCCCCATATATACTCACTGGGGTCCCAATTCACTGAGAAGGATGCACCTCCCATTCAGTCCACTGGAGCAAGCTGGAACCTCTCCTCCCCAATTAAAACGGCAGACTGGGAAGAGGAGAACAATATGGATTTGACCTTTGCAGGGTGCAAGGGCCTAATACCCCACCCATAACTCAGTCCAATACAACCTGGATCATAAGAACATAAGAACATAAGAAGAGCCATGCTGGATCAGGCCAAAGGCCCATCTAGTCCAGCTTCCTGTATCTCACAGGGGCCCCACCAGATGCATCTAGGAGCACATGAGACTAGATATCTGTCTCCTGGTACCACTCCCCTGCATCTGGTCCTTGAAAAGTACCCCGGTTTTAAGCCTGGAGGTAACATATCTCCATCATGGTTTGTCACCTGTGATGGACTTTTCCTCCAGGAATCTGTCCAATCCCCTTTTGAAGGCATCCAGGCCAGATGCCATCACCACATCCTGTGGCAGGGAGTTCCACAGACTAACAACACGCTGGGTAAAAAAACCATTTTCTTTTGTCTGTTCTTATTCTCCCAGCCCTCAATTTGAGTGGATGTCCCCTAGTTCTGGTATTTTGTGAGAGGGAGAAGAGCGTCCCTCTATCCACTTTACTCCTGCCCTGCATTATTTTGTATGTCTCAATCATATCCCTCCTCAGGTGCCTTTTTTCCAGACTAAAGAGCCCCAAATGTTTTAGCCTTTCCTCATAAGGGAGGTGCCCCAGCCCAGTAATCATTTTAGTCGCTCTCTTTTGCACCTTTTCCAGTTTCACTATGTCTTTCTTGAGACACCCATTCAATCACTTCAAAAGTTATTTAGATATTCAGAAATAGGGGAAAAAAACAGCATCTAGATTAGCCCCGCGGTGTTCTGTTTTGGGAAGAACCCCAGCACAGACTGTGGGCAAGTGAACAGATCCCTCTAGTTGAGGGATGCTACCTTTCCAGGCAGACACTGCCGGTGATATATTAACACTGGCGGAACCGGCAATAATGGGCAAGTCATGCTTTGATTTCAAGCACAGATATCATAGCAAAGCCGCAAGGATAGTTTAAGACACTGGCAAGCTATCTAGAAATATAAGAAGCTGCCTTTTACTGGGCTCATCTAGTCCAGTAATCTCAACAAATGGCCTTCGCAGGGCAGGAATTCTCCCGAATCCTAACCTGGAGAGTTCAGACATTGAACCGGAGAGTGTCTGCATTCAAAGCTGATTCTCTACAAATGGGTTAGAGCTCTCTTCCACCTATATACGATAGGCAACAATGAAGTTTTCATTGGGTGAACAAGGGGATCTTTGGTGGGTGGGAAATCAAGGTTGTAAACTAAAGCAAACTGAGAGTATAAAAGGGGTTTAAACACGGGATGCACTCTAGTCTGGATCTTCTTGGAGGTTAAAGATGCACTGACCACTTGGTTTCAATACACGGTGTCCTCCAGATACATGGCACAGCCCACCTCTGACTTATTGTTAGTATGTTTGTTTGTTTATACCAGTGGTTCCCCAGATGTTCCTGGACTGCAACTCCCAGAAATCCTGGCCAGCTCAACTAGTGATGAAGACTTCTGGGAGCTGCAGTCCAGGAACATCTGGGGACCCACAGGTTGAGAACTACTGCTTTATACACTTTTACACCACCCAACTTCCAGAGGAACTCTGGATATATATGACACAAAACTATCAATAGTCAAACATCTCAATAAACTAGACCAGTGGTTCTCAACCTGTGGGTCCCCAGTTGCTCCTGAACTGCAACTCCCAGAAGTCTTCATCACTAGCTGAGATGGCCGGGATTTCTGGGAGTTGCAGTCCAGGAACATCTGGGGACCCACAGGTTGAGAACTGCTGAACTAAACTATGTCCCCACCTTGATGGTTGCTCCCACCTCTGAGCCAAAGGTGTCTGGATACCGTGACTTGCACAGTTTTTTTTCTGTAGTCTTGTGTATTTCAGTTAACCCTGCTATCAAACTCAATGGAGTATATTTGAAACAAACACACAGAATGTTTTTTTAAAAGCACTTGACAAAACAAGGAAATATACGTTTTTTTAAAAAAAGCAGGAGCAATCCCATATCAATATTATACTTTGTGTTCTCTCCAATGAGGTTAAATGTATCAGAAAAGGCATATGTTTTTCTTTTTTATCGTTTACCTTATGAGTATTGGAACTTTCCTGCATAAAATAAGTAAGACAAATAAATGTAACAAAAAATTTCAAAGATCTTCCAGCTCTTATTTAAATAGATCTGCAACTAACAACTGAACTGTATTTAGAATGGCATGTTCAAAAAAAAAGCCAGTGCACATTATTTGGAATGCACTTTAGGGAAATCTTCTCTAAGCTCTCTGTTTAAAATTTAATCGAACCACTTTACTCCCATTAGTTTTAGAGATTTAAGACATTAGTGCATTTCTTTCTAAAAGAAACCGTGGACCAGGAGATGGAGAAACAACCGCTAAAGTGTAACTGCAACTGATTTGTCCTTGCATTTATTTACAAATTATATTGCAATCTATGTAAATATGCATCACATAATAACCCAAACCGTAATGTCTTAAACATATAAAATACCATCTATAAAGAAATGGAAGAGGACGTCTTTTGTATGTCTACTCCTCAATCACGCCGCTCAGAATAAGATGAAATACAGCCTTTCCAAGAAAAATACAATCCACTTGTAGCCTAATTTTTTAATCAAGTACTATTATTTGTTTCCCCACTCTACCTGGAGAGCCAAAGCTAATGTTTCTGCACTCATTTTTAAAACTGACGTCTTTCAAGTCCACCTTTCAATACCTAACCCTCTCTTTATTTTCTGCCTAATCTCGTAACTCTTGTCTTGCTGACATTTCATCCTGACTCCCCCTATCTCTACTGAATATGGCGGTCAGCACCATTTATCTTTCAAGCAAAAATACCTTTTCCTTCCAAAACTCGACATCCTTGATGGAGATGCCGCTGTCACACAACCACGAGGTCACATTTGACTAAGATGTTGGATCTGCATTTTTAAAAAGATCCATCCATTTCACACCCTTTGGATTAATACACAGCTTCAAATTCAATTATCTTTTGATCTATTACAGCCAGCTCAAAAATGACACATGAAATGTCTGCATTAGGGAAAATGGCAATAACTGTGCATTTTTATCCAGTTTTCCTGCTCACCCTACTGCAGACTGGAAATTCAATAGAAAGGATTGATTCGTTTCATTATATATATATACCCCACATTTCATCTAACGAGCTCAAAGCCCCCCCCTTTAGCATCATCATCATTCATCAACATCATCATCTGAGCCTCACCCAATCCCACAACTTTCACTACTACACCAGATTGATATCAGGGGAAATGTGAAGAATACCCAGTAGTCCACCTTCCACTATTTTTTTCTTTTTGCCGTCTTGCCGATGACTTATCGACTCCTTTGCTGAGTTATTTTATATTTTATATTATACTTTGTTTTCTTACATATAGTTTTTTTATTATTGTTTTTGATTGATGTATTGTTCCTTTTGGGTTTGTCTTGCCCTTTTTGTTCACCGCCCGGAGTTCTTTTGGGAAGATGGGCAGTATAAAAATGAATGAATGAATAAATAAATTAACCCATTTGTTATTTCGCAGTGACTAGCCTTACATATATAATAATTCCTCTACAAATAACAAACTGTAAGTAGAAAAGGCATCTTTTCCTATGGTTGATCTTCAATTACACTCAGAGGTATAAAAGAAAGGAAAAATATAGAAATTCCAGCCTCAACCATATGGGTGGCTAAATCCACCATGCTCGCTACATGTTCCCAAGGTTAGTCAGAGTTAAAGGGGGGGGAGCGCAAACAACCAGAAGGGAAAAAAATGGAGAGAGTTGGCATGGGCGTGCCTCAGATCTGTGGGAAAGGACTTTGCTAATTGGAGAGTGCAAAAGACAAATCACTTTAGTTTGCAAAAACTCCCTCCTCCCACTGAAACTTAGTGTTAGTTTGCATGCAAGATTGTTATTATGCCAACAATCCTATGGCTCCAAGGTCTTGATCATAGTAACTGTTAATGCCCATGTACCCTTCCTTTCTGAGCTCCTTTATACCTCTAAGCCGGATTAAGACCCTTAGAGGCCCCAAGCACGTAAAAGATTTTTGTGCCCCCCATATACATGTAATTCAAAATGAAAAACAATAAACTATAAAATAAAATTTTATTTATCAAAAGTAAACAAAATTTACAGTAAGATGGAAAATAATCTTTAATTTGGTATACTTCCACTTTATTTAATTTGAAAAGTTGTACAGTGGTACATCGACTTACAAATTTAATCCGTTCCGAATGCATGCTCTTAAATCGAACTACTCTTAAGTTGGGGTACCTATCTAAAATCTAAAAAATTGAAAAAAATAAGTTTAAAAAAATCAAAAAATGGAAAAAAATTGTAAGTCGAGCAGACCATATCTAAAATTTGTAAGGCGGCAGTTAAAATGGCAACAGTTTTCCACTCTTAAGTCGAGCTGCTCTTAACTCGGGGTACCACTGTACTCCAAAATAGGTATCGCGGCCATGTGTCTTTGGCACCAAAACAGCTGGGGAACTTCCTCACACCCTTCCCTGTAAGCCCCCCAAATTTGGAGGTTTGGGGCTTGGGGGCTGAGTTATTAAGCTCCAAAGGGGGTACCCCTAGGGGAAAATAATTTTTATCAATTAGAAACGATTTTTTTCCAAGGGGCACCTCCTTTGGAGTTTAATAACTCAGCCCCATTCCCCTCAAACCTAACCCAATCCACCACAAAGGTTAACAGAGCTTATTGTGCTTAATGGTTAATCCACCCCTGGTCGTGGCCCAAAATATGGAGAAACCATACAGAAGGTTGGAGTAAACAATATTAGGTAGATAGATCAATGGTCATATTCAGTAGTTTTACACTAAGAACATTCACTGGAGGCGATGGTATAAAGTCCACCAGGCTCTAAAGGAGAAAGAAAACACCAGGGCATGCATCAACCCTGTTGAGAAAGATCCCCACCAGATGTGTCTCTTCCTGACTGTCATCCAACAGACATTCCAACAGGCTCAGCAACTTCTGCTACAAATAAATAAACTGCATAAGCATTCTTAAATATTCTCTTAAGAATATTTAAGAATGTAGCTCTGATATAGTTGTGTCCCAAGAGACGCCACTCTGTTGGTTATGGATCCCGACGGAGTCTCGGATATCTGAAGACGTGGGTAACAGCTATAAAACTACCCCCCACTGTGGTCTGGATCTTTCTATTATCTTTAAAATTTTGCAAGGCATTTGCTAAGCGCACAGGCCTTCAGAAAGGAGAATCCCCTCGTTAAAACATTAAATAATTCTTAACTGTGAATTGCTTTCATTAATACTTATTAACTGAGGCTTGATAGGATGTGAAACACAAAGGGATGTTTTGTGTTATTCTTAACAGTCTGCATCAAGCAGGTTCGACGACTCATCACTGACGGGCCAAAAAAAACTCAACAAATGGAAATATGGATGTGATTATTTCATACAGATGTGCATTACTGCCTACATAAATTTGATGCTACTCTTTACAAATGGCATGCATTTGGAAAAATGATCAGATGCATTACCTTGAAAATATTTAATGAGATTTAAATGACGCATGAATTTTAAACTGCCGCAATAAATAACACTTTCTCCGAGTGAAAGATAGTTCCACTTATGAACTTGTGGAACTGGTTAAAGTCATGCTGTATACGTGGCTTTTCCTTGAGTTACGTCTCTCTTCCTCCACCCAGCAAATGGCTCCACTAAAGCCGTTCTCCTTCCCATGGCAAACACAGAGATGAATCTCAGAAGCCATCTAGGCCAGTGGTGGTGAACCTTCGGCACTCCAGATGTTTTGGACCACAACTCCCAGAGTCCTTTGCCATTGGCAACACAGGCTTGGAATTCTGGGAGTTGTGGTCCAAAACATCTGGAGTGCCGAAGGTTCGCCACCACTGATCTAGACCAACACCCTGCTCAGGGCAGGAATCTGCAACAACAACTGTGTCGTCGTCCATCAAATGAGAGCCTGTTTCCCTCAAGGCACCACTACTGAGCAGCTACTCCCATTAGGAAGTTTCTACTGATGGTTAGCTTCCCTCCTTGTAATTCTCATCCACTAGTTCTGGAGTACGAACAGGGACTGTGAGATCCTTCAGATGCAGTTGGACGGTTACTCCTACAATACCGCATCCAAGGGGAGAGTGCTAGTTAGGCCTAGAGGGAGTTGAGTCTAACACTCCCAGTCCGGATCTAGACTAATAATGGAGTGTTCAAGGCAGAGACTCAGGTCTCTCAGGATACACCTGCCCTCTTGTTTCATACAGAATACAAGTAGGAAAGAGACAAGGGTTGGTTCTTTCCAGCTGTTCCTCTTGGGAAAGGTGGCCGCTTTCATCGAATCAGAGAATAATAGAGTTGGAAGAGGCCATCTAAGGCCATCAAGTCCCACCCCCTACTCAAGGCACGAATCCAAATCAGAACAGATCTGACACACGTGTCCAATTTTCCCTTCAATGCTACTAAGGTTGGAATGCTCAGCGCCTTCCATTGTTGTACTGCTCTAGCAGTTAAGAAGTTTTTCCTGACAGTCAGCCTAAATGAGGCTGCCTGTAACTTGAGCCCATTGTTACTTGCCCTGCACTCTGGTATATGCATAATATAATGTTTAAATCACCTATCTAGAATATTTCAGGATATGCTATAGCTGTTGTATTTATATTGTTGTTAAGTTTGGACATGCCTGATTTATATCCTTCCCTATATCAAAAGAGCTTAGAGTAGAATGGCAATTTAAAACAGTTTAAATAAAACATAAACAGATAAAGAGTCAGATTTTTTTAGCTTGAAATAGTAATATTGGTACCCTTCCCATTCCTGGTGATTTGTTTCCTCAATTTCTTTGTGAATAGCTTTCACTTCACTTTCATTTCAACTCAATCCTAGGCTGGCTAGGATTGATGGAACTAAAATCCAAAACAGCCAGACAGGAGGACCCTGAGAAACACTGCTATTCTTGGTCTCTGCTACATCACTTTATGAGTGGGATGTCACGAGAATAGCCCAACCAGAGAAGGCTTCCCGAGTCATCTGGCTGGCCACTGCAGGAAGAAAAGGCTGGGCTGGACAGGGTTTGCTCTGGCATGGCTCTTCTACTGCTCTTTTGTAATCAATTTCCTGATTGCCTTCAATGGGAGACGGATCACCTGCAGAATTGTACAGGCAAACCAAACAATTTCAAGAATTCTTCTTCCAGAAGAACATTTAGTAACGCTTAGATAATATATATGTCTAGGAAACTCTAGTTCTGATTCTGACAGCAGTCAAAGTACAGTTAAGAAAAGAAATGTTCTTTGTTCAACTAAAGTGAAAAAGATTCACTGTCAAAGTGAAAAGGGAGTGACAAGGATATCAAGACTGAAATTATTTTACCTCTACAATAATTGTTAGCTTTCTAAAGATTTAGATTTTTAAACTCTTATTTTGCACTGGACTGCAAGCGTGAATGATTATTTAAGTAAGGTGTGCAAACAGAAAACCCTACCAATAACATGATCCTCTCTATAAAAAAAAAAGCTAGAGGGAAATGCTAAAAAAGGTCTTCCAATAAACATCACAAAAAGCACAGAAGCTCTGATAAAAGATTATTTTAAAAAGAATGCAATGTACGTGATAGGACTGGTGGCACATAGCATATTGGCAGAGTCTTTCTGCTGGCTGAAAATCTCTACCTACGCACCTATGCACAAGATGGGGTACACAACATTGCAGTTTCCATTCTTAAATGTTAATAATCAAATGTATTCTCGAAATGTTTATTGATCTTGACCAACAGATGACAGGGATTTATGTTGATACTCAAGTCTCTGTTTTCTGCTTCCTCTTTTTGTTTCCAACTTGGCGAAACGAAAGCCCCTTGTGCACAGGTGGGCCAACACACAGCCCTCAAAAGCCTTTTCGGGGCATCGTCTCCCAGCATTACTGCGTTTGCAGTAGGGCTAGGGCTTATGAGAGCTCAAACTGAACAACGTATACAGACCTGCAGTGGGTCATGTCCTATTCTAAAGGTACATGAAAAAGCAAATCAACATCCCGCTTTCCAAATGCACCCTCACAAGCATTTGCAGTTATGTCCATGTACCTTATTTCCAATGGCCTTTTTTGGTGGAAAATTAAAACTTCTCACTTGGTGGTAGTTCGTCTGTAATTTATGGTGCAGGCTTCTGAATTCGGTGTATCTGCGATAAACGTTCCACTCATCATCTTTTATTCTAATATATACCTGTTCGAAGTAGATTGGGGAGAAAAATCAATTTAAATCAATAGCACCGCAAGCTGGAACAGTAAGTACCTTGTCATACAGTCAAAACATAATGGCCACCAAGTCAGAAATTCAGAATAAGTCTCTAATGCAGCGTTGGTGAACCTATGACACGGGTGCCAAAGGTGGCACTCGAAGCCCTTTCTGTGGACACCCGACATCGCCCCCTTCACAGCCACCTGTATTCAGGTTAAACTGCTGTATCGGCACTTTGCGAAAAATTAGTGGGTTTTGAATCACAGTTTAGGCACTCGGTCTTTAAAAGGTTCGCCATCACTGCTCTAATGCAACAAAATTTACAGATATCATTTCTATATTAATGCATGAATTGGTGGTCGTCATCCTTGCCTTTAATATGAAACTACCTGCTTTGCATAAAAATAGGAGGCTTCTGCTGACATACCTTTTTGTGTTTGGAGTACCTAATAGATTTACTTACTACTAAATATAAAGCAACATCCAAAAGTGGGGCAATTTTTGGGGGGGGGCTTCAAGTGTTAAATTACCCTCACCAACATGGAAATACTGGCTGGTGGATTCATGGAGTCGTAGTCCAAAAAAAGGGAACTTTTTGAAGCTCTAGCAACAAGCCAAGAAATCACAATTTACAAACGAGAGATATCACACTTAACTGAGAACATAAGAACATAAGAACAACCTTGCTGGAACAGGCCACAGCCCATCCAGTTCAGCATTCTGTCTCACAACAGTGGCTCACCATTTGCTTCAGGGTATTCCCAAGCAGGTGTCTTCAACTGCTTAAGATTCCCTGCAAATGGCATTGAGAGATCTCCTGCCTCTCTCTCCAACCCGGAGGTGGGCCTTAGGCATCCATCATGATAGCCATGGATACCCTTGTTCTCCATGAACTTGTCCAATCCTTTCTTAAAGCTGTCAAGGCTGGCAGCTGTCACCACTGCTTCTGGCAGGGAGTTCCATAGACCAGTGATCTTCTGGATGAAAAAGGACTTTCTCTTATTTGTTTGAGATCTACCACCCAAAACTTTCATGGAGTGCCCCCTAGTTCTAATGTTGTGCAACAGGGAAAACAGTTTTTCCTTATCTACTTTGTCCATACTGTGCATGATTTTATAAACTTCAATCAGGCCACCTCCTAGGCGCCGTTGTTCAAGAGTGAAAAGGCCCAGCTGTTGCAGCCTCAGATGGTAAGGCAGGTGTTCCAGTCCCCTAATCATTCTGGTTGCCCTCCTTTGCACTTTTTCCATTTCCATAATATCCTTCTAGACTGAGGTATGGTAACTGAGGGTTGGTGTGTCTTAATCCAGGTTTAAAACTATTCAAGAACAGATGGAAAGAGAAAGTGATGGTTCTAAGAAACAAATCCAAAGACTCAGGAACAGAGTTTATGATAGAGCTAGCTTAAATTTATTTCAGAGAGTGACTGATTTGTTTTGCCATTGAGGATACTGATGTTAAGCAAACTGTTATTTCAAAATGTGACAAGTACTCCCAACTTATTCCAGTTTAAACTCCCTAGTCATTGAAATGCAGCTGTCATAAAGTCCTGTGCCATTCATTCCGCAGCAAAATATAATAATGAATATTTTTCATTATTTTGGGGAGGATCACAATCCCAGCTTGCTCTGAGGAAAAGAGAGATTGGCACCCTTGAACCAAACGGTTAGAGCCATTCTGGCCCCGATGTGCGTCTTCATGCATGTGCGTGTGCATACACATGTACAGATATAATTTGATGTGAAACACAAGCTTCCATCTGTATTTGCCACACTGACTAACGTTCAGGGAAGAACAACAGCGAGAGAGACACAAACTGTCCATCCCTGTCCTAATGTGCTCTGAATGGCCACTGTGGTGCTGAACAGCTTTACATTTTAATTATACATCTCTTTGCATAACTATGTTGGAAGCAGCTGCCTACTAGGGGCAATGGTTTAAAACTACAGGAAAAGAGATTCAATTTAAACATTAGGGCACCTCCCTTATGAGGAAAGGCTAAAACATTTGGGGCTCTTTAGTCTGGAAAAAAGGCGCCTGAGGGGGGATATGATTGAAACATACAAAATAATGCAGGGCATGAGTCAAGTGGATAGAGGGAATCTCTTCTCCCTCTCACAAAATACCAGAACTCGGGGACATCCACTCAAATTGAGGGCTGGGAGAGTAAGAACAGACAAAAGAAAATATTTTTTCACCCAGCGCGTTGTTAGTCTAGGGAACTCCCTGCCACAGGATGTGGTGATGGCATCTGGCCTGGACGCCTTCAAAAGGGGATTGGACAGATTCCTGGAGGAAAAGTCCATCACAGGTTACAAACCATAATGGAGATGTGTAATCTCCAGGTTTAAAACTGGGGTACTTCAAGGGCCAGATGCAGGGGAGTGGTATCAGGAGACAGATATCTAGTCTCATGCGCTCCCAGACGCATCTGGTGGGGCCACTGTGAGATACAGGAAGTTGGACTAGATGGGCCTTTGGCCTGATCCAGGATGGCTCTTCTTATGTTCTTATGTTCTTATAAGAACTTCATGGCAGGATGATTAAACATTTCTGTGTGAACAGTGACACTGATACAAATGCCAGTGTGTACTCTAGATCTGTTTGCAACAACTTGGAACTGGCTTCTATGTTGGTCCACCCTCAGTTTGAGTGTTGACAGACAGAACACACCACCCCCAACAAGGCACCTGGTTCTACACGGCCCCATCGTGACTCAGTCAGCAGCCTCTCTTGAAAAGTTCTGAGATATTCCACAACAGTTACAAAGCGAGACAAATGTTAAATGCACTGAGACTCCAAGCCATTGATGGGGACTCTGACTTAAGGCCCTGTTGAGTTCAATGGGAATTACTTCCAGGGAAATGTGCAAAAGGAGAGCAGTCGGAAGCATGAGGGTCGGGTTATGCCTACAATTCCCTATTCAGAGATTTAAATATTTGAACTAGGGCAGGAAGATGTAGAACGTCCCTCGGATTTAATAATGTACCCTTTAATATTACTCCAGTGTGAGATCCCAGGGCAAATCCCTCAGCTAAGCACCGCTTCAAAATGATCCTTGTCCTTGTATTTTTTTAAACAAATGAGACCAGGCAAAACCTTTAGCTATTTACATGCCATCTTTTTTAAAAAAATTAAATTACAGTGCATTGAGATCCTTAATTACTTAACAACAGGTTATAATTTAATACGCAACATGATTCATCAGCACTATGATTTTCTCTACAGTGGAATACATAAAAATTGGATTTGGGTTAAAGACGTGATGAGAAAGGGGGAAAAACAACCCAGGTTACAGTTATACAGTTATAGCACTGTCTACAAAAGGCACATATTTATGGGAGAAGATGTGAATGAAAGAAAATGTGAGTTCACAAAAAATGTAGCTCAATGATTCACGTTCAAAATAATGCAGGGCATGAGTCAAGTGGATAGAGGGACGCTCTTCTCCCTCTCACAAAATACCAAAACTAGGAGACATCCACTCAAACCGTGGGTTGAGAGAGTGAGAACAGACAAAAGAAAATATTTTTTTACCCAGCACGTTGTTAGTCTGTGGAACTCTCCTGCCACAGGAGGTGTTGATGGCATCTAGCCTGGATGCCTCCAAAAGGGGATTGGACAGATTCCTGGAGGAGAAGTCCATCACAGGTTACAAACCATGATGGAGATGTGTAATCTCCAGGCTTAAAACCAGGGTACTTCAAAGGCCAGATGCAGGGGAGTGGTATCAGGAGACAGATATCTAGTGTCATGCAATCCCAGAGGCATTTGGTGGGGCCACTGTGAGATACAGGAAACTGGACTAGATGGGCCTTTGGCCTGATCCAGCATGGCTCTTTTTATGTTCTTATGTTCTTATGTCTGATTTCATTGCAGGTTTTCATTTGGGCAATTAGAGCAGGAGAGACGAAGCAGCACAGAGTAATGATTTCCCTAATCTACTGATGTCCTGACCTTTTGGGCTCCAGCATGCATAATCCCTATCTCTTGCCGTGTTAGACAGAGCTGGCGGGTGTTACTGTCTAAAACATCTAGGAGGCACATGGGCAATACTCCTAAGATCCTTCTCCTTCACTCCATTTCTTCCTAGATTTCACACCGCAACTATGATGCCCAAACATACAGTTACTTTTTGGAGCACTTGATCTCACGCTAGAGCAGGCATGTCCAAACTTCAGCCCTCCAGATGTTTTGGACCACAACTCCCAGAATTCTAAGCTTAGATTGCCAACGACAAAGGACTGTGGGAGTTGTGGTCCAAAACATCTGGAGGGCCGAAGTTTGGACATGCCTGCGCTCGAGGACATTGGTTTCACTGTGGAAAACCATGGAACAGCTTGCAATTAAAACTGTCTGCATCTCAATAGTGTAGCGATTACAGGTCAATTCTGAGTCATTGAGAAGAAAAGTCAAGTCAAGTCAGAACAGAGTCACCGCTGCAACTGAATTTCAACTTGACAGTAAGTCCTGGCACTCTAGTTGCTGTCCCTAGTCAAATCCAACTGGGACTAATAAAGGAAATAGCCTTTAATGCAGTTACTAAGTAATTATATTGAGGGGAAACACCTTACATAGAAACCAAAAATCTCTTGGAAGCGATGTCATTGTATCTGGAAGTTGAGTCATGGCAACTGGACTTCTTTTCTTGAGAGACTGAAATGTTTCGCTGCTCATCCAAACAGCTGACGAAGCTGTCTGGATGAGCAGCAAAACTTTTCAGTTTCTCAAGAAAAAGAGGTCCAGTTGCCATGACTCATTTTCCAGATAAACTCACCTGGATGACTGAGAATCTTCATAAACAGATGTCATTGTACACAAACAAGCCAGCTGTCTTGATTTTTCACCCATCCCAAAAATTAGCACAGTAGGTCTCAAATTTCACAAGAAATTCTATTTCAAGGTGTTGTCAGATGGATTTTCTGCTTCCTACCTTTGGGGTCTTTTCGCATAGCTGCCTCTCATGACCCTACGAAGATTGCTGTTCTCAAGCAGTTTTGCTGCTTTAGGCTGTCAAGGTTTCATGATTTAACACTACCTAAGATTGTTTCCAGGTACACTGGAATAGGACTCTAATTCTATATGGTGTTATGGGGTGGTGGTGGTAGGGTAGAATAAATTTGTGTATGCTATTGCAGCACACATATATCATAAGAGTTAACATTTGAGGATTATGGAGTAGGGTTTAACTGTACAAAGAGACAGAAGAAGATTTTGACTCATTACAGAGTGAGGCATTTTATGAACACCTAAAAGGCAGCCCCAAATTTAATTACTCTCCGTAAGGATTCATCTTCTGCCTTAATGTGGTAAATAATATCCATTGTTCGTGGCATTTGAGCCAAATAACCCATTTAGTTTTAGATGGGTTTACCCAGCATTTCCAAATTCTTAAATGCATATTTTTTTTAAAAAAAAGGAAATATAAAAGGAAACAGTTGAAAATCATCAAAGTAGAGCAGCAAATTCTTAGCCTGACAGAACCACTGTGTACAGGATGAGTCAGATGAGGCAAATCTTACTGAAACTAATCTCTTCTAATCCTTTTATTTTGTGAAAGAAAGCAAACAGTAACCAACAAACTGATATATCCAATTTTTTTAGAAGGTGCCTGCAAGACAATGGGTCCTCCTCTTCCTTCCACCCAGCCCCCGTTCATTTTTTTTTTGAACTGTAAAATTCAAGAAGAAGTAGGGAGTAACAGATGGAGGGTTAACTAGAGCTCAGGAGACCTGGGTGAAAACCCTGCTTCGTTATGGAAGTTCAGCAAGCATCAGGAATGGTGAACCACTCCTTGCATACCTCAAAGCCCTGCCACGGTTGCCATTAAGTCAGAAGCAACTAGACAGCACATCACACCAATAACATTCAGGATGATTTATTATTTTATTTTATTATGAGATTTGTATCCCGCCCATCTTCCCATAGGAACTCTGGGTGGCTAACAATGGGCCGATCAATTCAGCCGAGCAACAGAAAACAGAAACACACTTCACAACAATTTAAAAACAAAATGCACCCTAGGAGAAACATGGAGCTAGACTAAACTAAACAGATGGCAGAAGGGGGGGGAAAACTACTCTAAACTAAGTCACCAAAGGCCTCACGAAACAGCAATGTTTTTAAAGTTCTGTGAAAGGCCGTCAGGGACTCTGCTAGGCGCACTTCGCTCGGAAGATGATTCCACAAAGATGGGCCGGGCACCGAGAAGGCCCGGTTCCTGGTGGAAGTTTTCCGGGCCTCTCTAGGGGTGGCCACCCGAAGCGAGTGTGCCCGTGCCGACCGAATTGGATGAGCCGAAGTTGATCACTAGGCGATCCGCTCTGACAAGTAGTCCGGGCCCAAGCCATGGAGGGTTTTATAAACTAAAACCAAGACCTTGAATCTGATCCGTACCTCCGTACAGACCTGTACCTCTCGCCCTTTTGACATCAACTGTCTTAAACATCTCCCTCACTTCACAGCAGACTTCAACCACCTATCTGCTCTTCCCAAGCCATCAGGCTAGCTAATTTCTTTTGAGTTATATATAAATATATACACAGTCTATATTAAGAAGTCAAAGTCTCCTTCTAAAACGCAATGGCAAAATGCACTCATAGCCACAGGGTGGTGGTTAATGGTACTTGTCTGATAACAATTTATATGCAAATGATGGTGCTGTGTTTCAAAGGGTAACAAAACACAGCAATGCAGATTGGAGACCCCTATCTAAGCCACAAAGATATCCCAATAAAAAATAAATTAATCTTGAACATTTGGCAGTTGAATGAGCAGGGAGAATTAGAAACCATTAAAGAACACTGTGGTTGAAAACCAAAACAGATAAGCAAACAAAAATCATAGTGGTTTTTGTGTGTGTTTTTATATGGTTTACTTAGATGGGTTTACATTTCATTGCCTTATCTTATTGTTTATTCTATGCTGTTCACCGTCCAGAGTTCCTTTTCGAAAGTTGGGTGGTCTATAAATATAAATAATAAATAAATAAATAAATGATGGATTTTTCACATGGCATGCATTTGTGTGGGAGTGTATTTTAATATGTTTAGAAAAAATAGCAAATAAAATGAATTTACATGCTTGTATCAGGGTAAATGAATGATGTGGATAGTGTGTAAAGGACAGAATTATTTGAAAAAAAGCCAATTACACACCATCTGATTTGACAATTTTTGAGAGATGCTTGATTTTAACTGTCTTCTGTATAAATACACTGCTTCTCTGCCATTATACAGGACAAATATATTGAATGTAGCTTGCTGTAGAGTGAATTTACATATTCATGGTTCCGATACTTCTACACTGGCCTTTTTTTTTTAGTAAAGGTATCATCAACCCTTTGTGTTTCTTCTATTTCTAATTTACATATGTTGATAGTAATCTGTTAGTAGAGGAATGGGTAGATTTTGCTGGTGGTGTAATCTACAGCAGGTTACATTTTTGAGAACCTATGTAACAGATTATTCAGATATCATTTCTGCCAAATGTTTGTGGATCCTCTGCTTTCTACACCACCAGAAAATGTTGCTTACCATTATTTTGCTCCTCTTTAGGAATTCATACTGTGCTGAGTGCTCCTGAACGATCAGTTAAGTGATCCTATTTTTGTCTCTCCAGGCATTTCATGGGGCCCGTATTCTCACTCCTGTGTTATTTAATTTATATGTTAATTATGCTGTTTAAAAGATGCAAAGGGAGTTGCTTTTTTGTGGGAGAAATTAATAGTCCTATTAATTCTAATGGACAAGAAACGATAGTTCTATTATGTATATTTGGCAATCAAAGAGTCTTTGGTGTCTTACCGAACTGCAGGGTGAATGTTGCTGTCCACTGCAATACGGCCCAAATGCATGTGCATTGCTTTCCTCCCAAGAAGCAGGTGTCTTTTTATTTCATTGCTGCAGTCACCCTCACACCTAACCTGCTATGCTGGATCAGGCCAAAGGCCCATCTAGTCCAGCTTCCTGTATCTCACAGTGGCCCCACCAGATGCGTCTGGGAGTGCATGACACTAGATATTTGTCTCCTGATACCACTCCACTGCATCTGGCCCTTGAAGGACCCCGGTTTTAAGCCTGGAGATGACACATCTCCATCATGGTTTGGAACCTGTGATGGACTGTTCCTCCAGGAATCTGTCCAATCCCCTTTTGAAGGCATCCAGGCCAGAGGCCATCACCACCTCCTGTGTCTGTTCTTACTCTCCCAGCCCTCAATTTGAGAGTATGTCCCCTAGTTCTGGTAGTTTATGAGAGGGAGAAGAGTATCCCTCTATCCACTTTACCCATGTCCTGCATGACAAGAGAAACATTAACATAACATAGTCACCTACATTGTAATCTTACTTATTAATTAATTAACCACCTTAAGCACCTGCTTTACACGTTTTAACAGGGGTTACATTTAATCTCCCATTTCCATCCTAAAAAATAAGAGACCAACAATCTAAATTATTTCCTAAAGCATGTTTCTTCTCAATTAGGTCATTCATATATTTTAGTAAAGGTTTCCAGGTTTCCATGAAATGACCATACTTTATTTCTCCTTTATGTATTCTAATTCTATTAGTCAATTTCTCCATCAGCCCTGTTTGCCATGCCCTACTCATAAATGTCTGTAACAAAAGAACCTGTGCGTTTTCCCAACTTTTAGCAATCTCACATCTTTCTGTCCCTATCAGGTTCGCAATTAGCTCTTTACTAGCCAGCATCTCATTTCCCCCAGCAAATAATGAAAATAATAGCAATGTTTCATTCATAATTATTTTTTGATTAGTCAACATCTCTAGCCAAGTAATGACTTCATGCCAATATGCTTCGATTTTGGGGAAGAAAATCCACATATGTTCCAATGTTCCCCCTTTGTCCACAATTCCTCCAACACTTATCTGATATATCTTCATTAAATGTATGTAACTTTGTGGGGCGTAAATGCCATCTATTAACAACTTTCAAAACCATTTATTTCATTTTTTCTGAAATTGACATATGGGTATTTGTTACAAATTTGCATCCGTACCTCATCAGGTATATTAATATTTACATTTGTTTCCCAATCTATTTTATCTCCTTTTCCTTTACCATATTGTTTCTCAATAATATATATATATTAGTGAAGTCAATATTATTCTTTTATTTTTATCTTTTTGAATACAATGTTGTTCAAATTCTGTAATTCTTCTAGGGTGAGATTTTTGAAATAATTTAACTGCAAAACTTCTTACATGTTTTATTTGTAACCGGTTTGTTCTTATTTGACTTGTTTGTTCTTCAATTTTTCTCAGAGTGATTGGTTCCCCTGACTCAAATAAGTCCTTAATTCTATATAATCCAATTTGTCTCCAATGTTTAAATTTTACATATTGCTCCTGAGATTTAAAATCTGGACGTTCCAACAGAGGGCGTAAAGGAGATACAGGTGGAGAAAACATTTTCATATATTTTTGCCATATCCTTAATGTTTCACAAATAAAAGAGTTTTGTATTTGTTCTCTCTTTCTAAGTGATTTTGTTGTATATATACACATATTTACTACGGCCATCTTTCCATTAGTTTCCATTTCAATCTAATCAGTTTCATAATATTTTTTCCAAATGTGGTATCCCTGGCCCTCCTTTTTCACCTTGAGTGTACTTAAGACTGTTTAGAAACCTTATCTTCTTTCCCTTTCCTGCAATAAACTTTTCTAAGTGTCCTTGCTGTAATTTTATTTATTTATTTGATTTCTGGTTGCAGAGGTAGATTTTGGAATAAAAATAAATTTTTTTGTAAGATATGAGCTTCAACTAAAGCTATTCCCCCCAACTTATAAATTCAAATTGGCCCAATTCATCATTTTTTCCTTTATATATTTAAATATTTTTTAACAATTTCTATAAGTTAATTGATTTAGATTCTTTGCAACCCATATCCCTACATATTTAAAGCTTGAAAAGCATAATTCTAAATGAGACATTCTGGGGATTGCTACTGTGAAAACATTTTCACGGATACCCACCAACTTAGCATCGTGGTGGGGTGGGAAACTTAGCAAGACATCTGCTTATTTCTAACTGGTTACTTCCAAACTCTTGGGCTTATTTGTAACTGGTTACTTCTAAACTCAATCACTAATTGAGAGATAGCGACTGGCTGAAGTTTACAGACCTTCATGGCTGAGTATTTAAACCCAATTCTCCTAGATTTGTATTCATGATTGTAGCTATTGCACCACACTGCCTCTCACCCTAGCTTCAGTCTGTTACAGCCTCAATTTTGGGGGAAAGAGTAACCTATCTTGTTTTAATAAAAACTGGCATAAATAACTGGCATACATTTTATATTCATACATCAGTCCTGTGTACTTGATTCTAATTCATTCCCAAACTTTGAATTAAGTGTGAGCTTGACCCCTAAATGTCATGCAGGCAGGATATCTGAGGCCTATCAAATTATATGAGCAGAGGGGATGGATGAGATGCATAAATTATCCATTTTTGTTTTCTTTTTTAGCTAGTTATGGTCATCATTATACAGTAAACTCCTGTCGACCGCGGGGGTTAGGGACCCGACCCGACCCGCGATAATGCAAGCTCTGCGATATGTGGATACTGGGTTAAGTCGGGACTGGGGGGGCTGTCGGGGCCCCCGTACACTTACCTGAGGCCTGCCACTGTACCGAATGAGCCTCCGATGGTCTTCCCAGGCCTGTTGGAGGCCCCAGAAGTGCTTTTCACAATCCAGAAGTCACTTCCGGTTTTCCTGAAAGCACTTCTGGGGCCTCCAACAGGCCCGGGAAGGCCATCGGAAACTTCAGAAGTGGTTTTCATTGATCTGGAAGTGACTTCCGGTTCTCCAGAAAGCACTTTCAGGGCCTCTCACAGGCCTGTGAAGGCCATCAAAAGCCCGTTTGGAGCAGTGTCGGGCTGAGTTAAGTATAGGAGGCCTGAATCAGGCCCATCCAGCTTACCGCAAGAGGGGCTTGCTTTTATATACAGCGGTCCCGCAATATACCGGGACCGCAGTATATGAACTGCGAAAGGACAGGGGGACACTGTATAACCCAGCTGGGCTCAGTGCCATTATCTACTTTACAACTTTGTTGCAGCCAAAACTGTTATTTCTGCCTAAGCAGAACTATCCCATAGAGCTCAGGCATCTGATTTGCTTAGAAATTTAGTAACAAAAGGGAAGATCCTATGTGTGAAAATCCTGGATTCTCTTCACCACTGATTTCCATAACCATAATTATTCACTGAGAAGAGCCTAAAAATAAGTTCCTCTTGTAATGCGTGGGAAGGGAAAGAACCGTATACATTCCAAATTGCTCCCTGGTGTTTTCCAAAAGGAAATGATATATTAATACTACTAGCTATGGTGTTGGGTTTTTTTTAAAGTGAAAAGCAACATTCCGTAATGTCTGAAACACTGTACTTTAGAAATGAATATCACTCTATAAAGTGCTCCTTTAAATGGGAGATTGTATTCAGTGAAACTACTATTTTTAAATGTTGGTTTGCACCCCTTTTTTACCCGTGTTGGTAAAACACACATCAATCTACTATTTATTTCATTTTGTCTCACTTTTAAGGGCCCAGGGTAAGATTTGGTGTCACAACACTAGGGTTGAAATTTTTATAGAGCTGGGCATTTTGTTTCGGAAGGGGTCCAGTACTGAAATGAAACACAGCAGCACAGAAGGCCTTTGACTTCCTCCTCCCTAGCGCTGGCCAATCAGATAGGGAGGCGGGATGATACATGTCCTTGCACAGCTCCTGATTGGCCAGCACCAGGGAGAAGGAAAGATGATATGCGTCAGAGGCTTCTTCCTCATTGGAGTTTCGCCCTGCATGACCTAAAGGAAGATAAGTCAGTGGTTGATTTTGTGAGGGTAGATCCCAGTTCCAAGCCACAACTGTGCTACCATGTTTCATTTTGGAACTGAGCCTCTTCTGACACGAAACACCCATCTCTAGTTGGAAACAGGTAAAACCCAGTAAGTCTGTACCTAATCAGAAACAGTTTTGCTATAATCGGTGATAAGTTCATTCTGCCACCACATGAAATTTGCACAGCATACTGCCATTAAAACAACAACAAGCATACTGGAACATTTGTGCGCATGTTCTTATGAAATTGTCTCTGTCATACTGTGTACATATACTGTACACTATTTCTCTAATACAGTACAGTGGACCCTTGTATAACAAACAGTTTGTATAACATAAAATCTGTACAACATAAACAATTCCGGAGATAGGGGAAATTTGCTTAACAGAATCGTCTATGGGGCGAATCCATACAACAAAAAATGGTTGTGATTAGGGATTACTCTGTTTTTAATGCATCCCTATGGGAAATTTGTATAAAGGAAAATTTGCTTAACAGAATTTCATTTGGAACAAATTAATTCCTTTATACAATGTACCACTGTATATACATTTAAGGAGCCCCGTGGCACAGTGGTTAAATACCTGTACTGCAGGTAAAACTGTGCTCATGACCTGGGGTTCATTCCCAGGTAGCCGGCTCATAGCTGACTCAGCCTTCCATCCTTCCGAGGTCAGTAAAATGAGTACCCAGCTTGGGGGGGGATGTGTAGCCTGCATACTGGAATTAAAAACTGTAAACCGCCCAGAGACTACTTGAAGTGGTAGACCACTTTGCTTTTTTTTTTTTTTGGTACATATCTGTTTTCAGTCAGTGCATTTCTGGATACATTGTTTCTTGACTGCTATTTTAGAAGAGGTTGCTGTGTTAGTCTCTGCAACCATATCAGGCAAAATTAAAAGGAAAAAAGAACAAAAGGCAAAAAAAATGAGTATCACCTTAAAGATTGGTTATTATATTATAATGTGAGCTTTCGTGGATCAAACTAATTTCTTCAGACATATGGGGGGGAGAGAAATACAGAATGGAATACACTCTGAGTGTGTGCTGGTTTGCTCCAGCAAAGATGTTGTATGATTGCTTTCTTTAGGAGACAACCTGCCCATCCAACAGGGGGTTAAATGCCCTCAGATATAAGCAAAGAACTACTGGTCTGAATGACTTAACATTTTTTTAAGTTCTAACACTTACCTGGTAAACATGAAATGCATTTGCTGCTTTTCCACGGAGAAAAACGGAGGGAATCCAGACGTTGATAAGAGCTCGATTTGATCTGTGTGTTTTTAATTTAGAAAAAAAAGAAGCACGTATTTAAAGCAGAAAGTTCTCTTTATATCTAACTCAGCCCAGATGTACAAAGAAAATAAGCCAGAAATAGGACACCACTGGTGGGAAATGCTACTTAACAAGCTGCCCCAAAGGACTGCCCCAAATCTTCAAAACAAAGGAAGTGGGGATTATATATGATACACTGTACAGAACAAGAACATTGTGTATGCTCACAAAACATAACACAGAATTTTGTTTCATTATTACTTCATTCTCTCGAGAATATTGCAAAAGTGGAATAGAGCATTCATAGTGGTCGTGAGTCTTCCATCCCCACTTAGGGAATTCTCACTCCGAGAGATTTGATCGAGCCCTTTGGATGAATAAGTGTAAGTGGCTTTTTGGTTGGATTGAAACTATGCATCTACCATTGGATTCTTACTGCCGTATTTTCATTGCCCTGTTGTACTAACATGATTTTACTGACATTCCATTGCTAATTATCTTGATATTAATGATATTTAAAAACTGCTCTGTTCTGTCTTGGAGGAAAGATGGGATACAAGTGTGGTGAATGATTAAATAAATATTTCCCAATTATCTACCAACTTACATTTCAAAGTCGGACAAACTCTGGTCTTCAGATGTTTGACTCAGATCTCCAGGAACCTGCAAGAGAAAATAGTAAATATGCTTAAATGATGGGACATCCAACTGACCTAAACAGGAATGACATGGGGTTTTACCTAAATTATCCAAATAGTTCCCCCTGCCCCTTACTAAAGTCTAAAACCATGGTTAGGAATATTATCTTTCACCTTCAACTCCACTAACTGATATCACAGCACAAGTTTTGTTAATGGATACAAATCTGCTTACTTTTATCATGTCTTATAATTTTGCTCAAGGACAAAAAAGAGCCACAAGAAAGTTTCCAAATCATTGGGATGTTTCAACAGCGTATTTAACAGTGATCAAATGTTATCACTAGATTTAAATCGCATAAGCTTTCAATTAATTTGACTTATTTTCACAACCTATTCTACAAATATAGTGACCCCCTTCCCCCACCTATAGCATGGGTTAGGGACCTGACCAGACCCGTGATAATTGAAAATCCTGCCCTGAATGGGCCTATGAGGGCCTTCCTCGGCCTTCTGGAACCCCCAAAACGACCTCCCTGCAAATCGGGCGTGACTTCCAGATTGCTGAAAATCATTTCTAAGACCTCTGAGGACCTTTCTAGGCCTGTCAGAGGCCTTAGAAATGATTTTCAGTGATATGGAAGTGACTTCCGGTTTACCGGAAGTCCGGTTCGGAAGTGACTTCCGGTTTACAGGGAGGCCCTTTTGGGGCCACCAGAAGGCCCGGGAAGGCCTTCGCAGGCCTGTTTGGGGCAGCGCCAGGCTGGGGGTAAGTATGGGAGGCCTGAAATAGGCCTTTTACCCCTTACCCCAGGGAGCCTTTTTCATATACTGCGGTACCGCGATATAGTTGGAGTGCAGTATATGAACCGTGAAAGGGCAGGGGACCACTGTAGACTCTCTCTCTCTCTCTCTCTCTCTCTCTCTCTCTGTGTGTGTGTGTGTGTGTGTGTGTGTGTGTGTGTGTGTTGTGTCGTTACAGTCGTGGCCGAGTCATGTGACCAGAAAGCAAATGCAAAATCGCAGAAAACTAGGCTAGGTGATACCTTGATAGGTCACTAATAAAAAAAAAATGCAGGCTGAGCTTTCGATGGCAAGACATCTTTATCAAAGCATTGTCTATGCATGTATTTCCAGAGAATTATCCCTGTTGTTTTACCCTGTTTGTTTGTGCTTTCCAAACAACAACAATACATTATTCTGAATTATTTTCCTGAGCTGACTATCTATCCTTTGTTGCAAAATATGTTGCACTTCATCCAAAGTCAGAAAATAGAACAAATGTGTTTCGCACATCCGGTTCTCTTTACATTCTGAAAAAAAAGAAATTTATTATGACTCTGACGAAGACTAGTGTCCTTTGACAATCAAGCCAAAATTATATCCTTCCTGTCTCCTCAAAAGCAGAGGAAGATGTGTTTAGTCCAGGGAGCCAAAGGTATTTTGGGTCACGGAGCTAGTTTCCGGAAAAGCACCACATCTAAGTTCCCAATAAAGATCTGACGAGAGAGAGTTCAAATAAATGGTTCATTTACTTGGCCAACAAAGGAACGACAGACCCTGCTTTTAAGAGGCGGAAGACAGAGATCTGCTGGCCATTAATGCGAGTCAGGACACTTCATAAGCTTGTTATACAAAGGCAGGAGGGGAAACACACTGGTTAACACAATGGCGCAATATGCACACCAAGGGTGGGAAACAGTACATTCACAAAAGGCCCTACAGCTGAATGAGGTCCTCAAGGGGATGTCTGGGTCTAAGTTAGGAAAAATTTACAGATGCAAATCAGAGATCCAGGTGGCATCTTTAGTTTGTCCAGATCTTGCTTCCTGTGGATCAGATGAGGAAGGGAAGGCAAGGGATTAAGTGGACAAAACCCAGTTGTGTGTGTATATAAAAGATTTCCCTGAGTGGCTAGTTTTTCCCTCCAGCCAAAACTGGTTTTTCCTGAATTTTTGAATTGTCCTGCCCTGCAGGGCCAGACCAGCTTAGTTAATTAGACAGGGATGGATGTTTCATTCCTGAAACCTCTCTCTGGGGGAAGACCGGGCTGGAGTTCTAGGATTATTGTTTATTGTTTATTGCACACGAAATATTTGTTTTATGGTGCTTTGTGACCATGCTCTCCACGGATCCTCGCGGTGTCTCTTTCTGTGACTCCACAGATGCTTTTTGAGAGAAAGATAAGTCTTATCCTTTGACCGAGTGGAGTACAGTGGACCCTCGTATAACAAACGGTTTGTATAACATAAAATCTGTACAACATAAAGAATTCCGGAGATAGGGGAAATTTGCTGAACAGAATCGCCTATGGGGCGAGTCCATACAATATAAAAATGGCTGCAATTAGGCATTACTCCGTTTTCAATGCATTCCTATGGGGAATTTGTATAAAGGAAATTTTGCTTAATATAATTTCATTTGGAACGAATTCATTCCTTTATACAAGGTACCACTGTACTTGCCATAAGTCGCTCATCTGGGCCTTGGGGTGTCACGGAAGGGCAGCAAATCCACTGTTCTTTCATTTAACACTATCGTATTCCGCGATACCTGTGGAATTGTCTGCTTCAGAAACCAAAATACTGTATATACTCGAATATAAGCCTAGTTTTTCAGCCCTAATTTTGGGCTGAAAAAAGGGGTCCTCGGCTTATATTTGGGTCAATACTTTTAGCCACTGAGGCAAGTGCTTGGGTCGGTGGCTAAAAGTCATTTTAAACACCGTGCACCACTTCTCCTGATCCCCCATGTTGCAGGGGAGTGGCCTACAATGTTTAAAATGATTTGAGCCACCAACCCAAGCACTTGCCTTGGTGGCTAAAAGTCATTTTAAACATCACACACCACCCCCAGCTCACAAAGGAGGAGTTGCCAGGCCCTGCTGCATTTCCCACCCTAGACTTATACTTGAGTCAATACATTTTCCCAGTTTTGGGGGGTTAAATTAGGGGCCCCGACTTATACTCGGGTTGACTTATACTCAAGTATATACGGTAATTTGGTGGGCTTTGTTCTCTATGCCTCTTGATGGAGCGGAGTGGAGTCAAGTGGGGATGCCATTTATTTCTCTGCCTCAAAATGCCTTGGGCACAGCCAGTCTTGGTTGTCAGGTCAATCTGGAGAAGTGCAGAGATCTTATGCAATGCATTCCTCTAAACGTCAAGGAAATTTATACTATTAATCTTGATATGCCAAAGTGGGTTTGGATTTTCCCCCCCTCCAAAGTTCAGTCAAACTTTGGAGGAAATATCTATCCATTAAAATACTTAAAATATTTGCAAAGATGTCAGGGTATGATACAAACAATAAAGCAGCCCGTACGCAATTAATCAAAACATAAAACCCTAGAAAACGACCACTTAAAATAGTTTAAACAGTTCAGAACAATTTGAAACAATACCCACTATTTATACAAAAACAGCAATCCACAGCTTGCTCTAGCTACTATCACAAGGCTCTCAAAGTTTGGTAGATTATGACTTGGGAGCTGAATTGAGGCCAACACAGCGCCAACCAAGATTCCAAAGGGAGGGCATCCCACAGCCAGCATGGCACAGCAGATAAGGCCTTAAAAGGTATAATAAATGTGAATAAAACTCATTTGTAAATTTAAAAACAACAACACAGTTCTATCTTTTAGAACTGTTTCGGGCTTTAATTTTAGGTTTTCAGATTGTTGTTAGTTTCTCTGGGCAGCTTCCATACTGAAAGAAAACACAGGGATCTTTAAGAAGTAAACACATTTTAAAAATAGTCAATGGAGATCAAACATTTAATTAGCTCTCTTAACAATTTCTAGACACAATAACCTAAGGCACAAGCCATGTTATGTATCGCAGTAAATACGATTAGGTTTAATCAGCTTTCTCGTTTTGAAAAGAAGAATTATGAAAAATATTTTCAACCGGCGCTATGGACAACTGTCTTCCAAATACGCACTGCATTCTGGACACCAGCAGTCTCCAGCACCATCCTGACCTTTACGCCCGTGTCCTTTAAAAGGCCGAGTCTTCTGCTATAATTATGCCCCCATTATCCATGCTATCAAACTTGCTGATTATTTTACCTAGAGGAGTTTCAAGTTAGACAGCTGAAGAAATTATTCACGAAGCATCTAACCTTTGCAAAAGACAGTTGAATAATCATGACTTGCGATAAGACCGTCTTAGGAGCACCATCGTTTATTGCCAGATTGTATAACAGAGAGCTCATGAGGAAGTAGATCTCTGGGAGATCTCTGAATACGCAGAGGTCTGGGAGATTCCCCGTAAATTAGCAAGGGTTTCTGACTCCTAAGCATATAACAATACTTTCAAAATGAAGAACTGGGGCAGCAAAAACAGCTTCTGCATGTAAGGATCATGAGCTCAGTTCAGTCCCAATATTCCAGTTTGTTTCACTGTGTTCTCATATTAGTCCTGTACATCCCAGCTTCTACAAGAGAGGCAAAATAATAAATTGCAATGAAGACAAAAATGGAATGAAACAGCTGGGTCAGAGAAGAATTCTGCATATTGCATTCCTGTTATTCCACTTCTCTTCATGCACACAGAAAAAGCCACAGTAATCATCTGCATCACTGGCAACAGACATAATTTTGACATTAAGCAGAAGAAAATGGCCAGAAATAAACAAATTGCAGGACTATTTTTCTGTTTAAGTCTACCTTGAATGTGAACACGTTTTCAAAAAGACCCACCTCTTACCAAATCACTGGCTTTCAAGAACCAAAAAAAGGACTGTTGTTTTCTTTATAACGCTAGTAAATCAACAGCCACCTTTTCCTTTGAACACAAAAGACTACCCCTCTCAAACTGAAAAGAAAACATACCTGCCTGCATTTCACAAATGGATAATAAGGACAATTGGGAGTTCTTGAAATACCATTTCTCTAACTGGGAGTTGAGTCATGGCTACTGGACTTCTTTTTTAAGAAGTCCAGTAGCCATGACTCAACTCCCAGTTAAACGAACCTGGATGATTGAGAATCTTCACAGACGTACCATTTCTCTACTTCCCTTGTATAAAATAAACTACATGTAACTGCCACTTCATCAACATTTTTTATCTCTGAAATATCTAGGTTACTTACTTACTTACTCTTTATTGTTGTTTTGACCGCATTGGTCTTTCAACTTCCACCAATTTAAAAAACAGGTAAAAATAAATACCTTGGTTTACAAGTACCTTGGTTTAAGAGTGTTATTCAATACAGTGGTCCCCGGCCGGTTCAAGGTTCATATACTGCAATCCTGCTATATTGCGGCATTGTAGTATACGAAAAAAGGCTCCCTGGGGTAAGGGGGAAGGCCTGGTCCAGGCCTCCCAAACTTACCCCAGGACTGGCGCTGCCCCAAACGGGTCTGCAAGGGCCTTCCCAGGCCTTCTGGAGGCCCCAAAAGGGCCTCCTTGTGAACCGGAAATCACTTCCGGATCACTCAAAGTCATTTCTGAGGCCTCCGAGGGTCACTCCAAGGTAACTGTTTAAAATTTTATGGTGATCAATATTTGGGCCAAAGCTAGAGGCCACAGTACAGTCTTAGCCATAATTGTGCCCAAAACAAAAAGATATATTGCTTTAAAATCAATTCTGAATTATTTTTGTCTTCATGGTACGTCTAGTGAGTCTGATGACTGCAATTGTTGGTTTGACCAGAGGGTTTTTTGATTTAGAGGTGGTTGCCTTGCAGATTCCCTCGAAGTCACTTGGAGTAAGGTTTAAGTCAAGAAGGACTTCAGAAAGCCATTCAACAATCAACTTCTCTGTGCTCCCCGGTCCTTCTGATTTCGGAATCCTGTGAGCCGTCCAGTTTCTCTGGCAATTTCTGTCTTCCAAATTCTCCAGCTTCAGCCATATTTCCTGATTTAACGTGGCAATGCTGGCAGCTCACTTTTGGCGGCTGACGCCCAGTTCTGAGGCCTTTTTTGCTCTTTTTGAAATAGATGTTAGTTTCACTGTCTTAGTTTTCCATTGATTTTTCCCCCCCAGGGGCTTCAATTTTTCTGCCCATTCCTTTCCCATCTGTAATGATGGTAGATTAGGTGGAGCTGTTATTTCTTCAATGATGTTTGATTGCACTGAGGTCCCACTTTTAGCTTGTTTTGAGCTTTACGCTACTGTGCACGAGCTGTTGTTCTCAGAGCATTCAGGGAGCAGTGCTTTATTTCTGAGTCCAAAATATTTGGCCAAATTGATTTCTTTTAGCTGTCCGTGAGCCGATTCCATTCCCCTTGCAGACAGGGTTATTTTCAAGTTCAGCACTATAACAATATAATGTCAGCTTTAACACGGTGAACCAAGAGCTGTCAGATTAGGTACCCATGCTTGATGAGTCACCCCCTGCGTCTCCGAAAGATGTTGTGTTTAATGCACTAGTGTCAAAGATAAAGTATGTCCAGCTATTTCTTGGGGCCTACTGCTGTTTTCTTTATGTACCATGCCAGGGAAGAGCAGCTGGTGATGATCAATCCTATCCTGCCAATGGAAAGTCATAGAATCATAGAATCACAGAGTTGGAAGTGACCTCAAAGGCCATCCAGTCCAACCCCCTGCCATGCAGGAAGCTCCATCACAGTACCCCCAACAGATGGCCATCCAGCCTCTGCTTAAAAATCTCCAAAGAAGGAGACTCCACCACCCTCTGTGGCAGCACATTCCACCGCTGAACAGCTCCCACCAACAGGGAGTTCTTCCTAATGTCCAAATGGAATTTCTTTTTCTGTAGTTTGAAACCATCGCTCCGAGACTTAGTCCCTGAAGCCATGGAAAACAAACCTCACTTTCCTCCCAGCATTTCTTAAATGTTCCCACTCCCTCAATCTCAAATGAACCTCTCCCTTCCTCTTCCTCTTCCTCTTCCTCCTCCCCTACTCACCCAGATCTGGTGTCTGTTTTTGGTCTCTTTAGGATTTTTTTACAACAGAGCTTGCATGAAAATGCACCTAGGTACAACAGCCAATGAATCTTTGGTATGAGACATATATTACATTACATATTATACCTCATTCTGCTGCTATATGTCTGAAGAAGTGGATGTGCCCACAAAATGCTACCTTAAAATAGGAAAGTTTTAATATATAAGCTGCCACATGTTTTTTTGTCATTTGTTTTATTTTGTTTCTTTGATTTTTGCCTGGAAGCCTGAAAAACAATTTGCACACAGATAGCTCTTTCCGGTAAACCGGTATAGCTTTTTTACTTCCCTGGCTATCTGTCAGCCTCATGCTTTACTTCCATGGCTATCTATCAGCCTCATGCGTGATCCTGAATGTAGTGGCTCCCCAATTCCTTGTTGAAGGCACTGGCTTCACAACCAAGACTCCGGTTTGGGGGGGGGGGAATCAAGTCTTGGAATAAGTTCACAGGTTTGGTCCACTACAGAAAAGCAAAGCAAAGGGTGCTGCTTATATACTACCTCATAGCACTTAAATCCCTCTCTTATTGATTTACAATTTAATTACACAGACTATACATTGCATCCCACCCCCATCCCCAAGTGAGCTGGATACGCTATTTACCAACTTTGAAAGGATGGAAGGCTGAAAGCAACCTAAATTCAATTACCTGGAATAAATGTTTTCAAATGTTTGTGGTTCCCACTTTTCCTTTTTATTATCTGTGTTATTTGTAAGTGGTTATGTAGCTGTGTTTTTCTAATACTATGAATATTTTACATTTAGGCAAATCATAGATAAGAGGCTTCTGACCTTCTCTAGCGCTATGAAGTGGCATACAGTAACCAGAGCAATCAAAATGAAGAGGAACAGTCTTAACTGGATTTTTGTTGAGATGAGTGCCAATTCTTCCTTGTTGAGGTGAGTGCCAATTCTTTGATGGATGTTAGCATAAAAGCAGAAGAGGTTCATGGGTGAATGTTAACTGAGCATTGTTTGATAGCTCCACTGTACTGTAATAAGGACTCGTGCATTGGTAATTGTTCTCTACTTCCCCAGTGTTGAAGGAACTTGGTTAAATTCCATGTATAAAACGTCCCTCAATTTTCAGCCTAACAGTTTTAGACAAAAAATATAGTCTCATACATGGAAAAATGCCATACTTGCTCTAGGATAGTGAGGGCAAACCTTTTAGAGACCGAGTGCCCAGACTGCAATTCAAAACCCACTAAATTTTCGCATGCAGCAATTTAATTGTGAAGGGGCCATGTCGGGTGCCCACAGAAAGGGCTCTGAGTGCCACCTTTGGTGCCTGTGCCATAGGTCCGCCAACACTGCCCTAGCAAAAGGCATCCCTTCAATGGTGAGGCCTTCAAGTCTATGGGGTTGCCCCGACAACAAGACTGTGGCTCACTTGCCCTTCAGCGGTGGCTTAGCATATCTGCGCAATTCTTTACGGCAGAAGTGACAAAACTTGAACTATCCAGATTGTTTTAGCATCCTCCACCAGTATAACCAAAGGTACAGTGCCCCCCCACCCTTTCACGGTTCATATACTGCAGTCCCGATATACTGCGTGACCGTAGTATATAAAAAATCCCCCCCCGGGGTAAGGGGCAAAGGCTGTCTCTGGCCTCCCATACTTACCCAAGGACTGGCGCTGCCCCAAACGGGCCAGCAAGGGCCTTCCCAGTGGCCTCCAGAAGGCCCGGGAAGGCCCTCACAGGCCCGTTCAGGGCAGCACCAGGCTGGGGGTAAGTACAAGAGTCCCCAGTTAGGCCCCCCAGGACCGACCTGACCTGCATCCGCATATCATAGATTTTCAATTATTGCGGGTTGGGTTGGGTCCCTAACCACCGCAATGGGGGGGTCACTGTAATTGATTCATAGCAGCATAATCTAAAGCCCTGAGGTTCCCTACCTCTGTTTTATGCAAGTGTAGGAGCCATAAGAATAGATGCCCTGAGCCTACTGCTGCCAGAGTAGTATTTACTAGGGTAGCAGAATTGTAAAATATCATCTTGGCTACCAGAGCAAGGCCAGGGGACAGGGGGATAACAAGCCACCTGGCCTCACAAGTCACGACGTAGGAAAGGGTGGGTAAGAGAATTATCCATATAGAATAATAGCAAGAAAACCAATTAGCAGTGCCTTGCTTCGGCATCGCGAATGGGCTGATAGGAAGGGAAATGAAGGAGATAAACCAGCACGTAAAGCCAGATATTGACCACAATGGGGAAATCTCCTTATCATGTTCTTAGGAGGAAACTTTATATCTCATAAATTTAATTATTCAAACAATGCTCCCAATCCTCCTCCCACTTAATCAAAGAGTCAAGGATGTGCAGCGGGCTGCCACAAAGACTGACCAGAAACAAATGAAAAAAGCAACAGAACTAAGATCCGAACCGTGAATGCCATTTTAAAACAACCGTCGCATACAGAAAAAGATATCTGCGGTTTGCGGGGGGGCCGGGGGGGCCGGGGGGGGCCCCCCCCCTGGAGCCAATCCCCTTTGGGCGATACGGGATTACTACTGTATTGCCTACAACAAGATCTTACGCATCACCTGGCACCTGTCCTTTTAAACTTGAAATGCCATGGCTTGAACACAGACCCACATGTTAAGGACACGCTTTAAAAGGTTTTTTAAAGTGTTCCATAATTAGAGATGGGCACGAACTGGAAAAAAATGGCAATTTGTTTTGGTTTGGTTCATTTTAAGGTTCAATTCATTTCGTTTCTTTTTTTACAAAAAAAATTAAACATTCATTTCATTGGTTCATTTTGATTTGTTATTCTTTTTTCCTCTTCTCAAGCACCGACCGCTTTAAAATATTTTTTTAATTTGGGGGGGGGGTAACATTCCCCAGCGTTTCATTTCCTTTAGTTTCTCTTAGAGGGGGCAGTTCATTATTCGTTTCGTTTCGTGATGAAACTACGGTAATAACGAAATGAACCAAAAGTTCATTTCGTGCCCATCTCTATCCATAATACGTTTGGAAGATGGGGGGGGGAATCTGTCAAAGGCTACCTAAGTCCCCTGGCTCAGCAAGTTCTTGGGTCTCCAGCCCCAGGACAGGAATTCAAACAACAACAACAACAACAACAACAACAACAACAACAACAACAACAACAACAACAACAACAACAACAACAACAAATTCTGATAACAGGGAAAAAAGAAAAATGCAGTTGAAAGAGAACAAAAGACAACTGAAGAGAATGCTGGTGTCCATGCCTTGTTTGGGGGGGGGGGGAATCTCTTTATCAGGAGTTTCATTTTTTCCTTTAGCATCTTTATTATAGTGCTTTCAACCTGGTGTCTTCATTTATTAAAAACACATTTTCCATTTCACATTTTGGGTAGCTTTTTCTCTCTCTCCCAGGCTATTCAAAACTGATCTTTGAACACAGGTTTTCAGATGCGTCCTCTTTGTACCTAGAAAGCTTTGCTATCAACAGCCATCAAGATCATCCTGTTTTCGGATCAATAACCTGGTAATCTCCTACCAGCCTGAGAGTGTGCTTTCCCTTCAAACCGGCACCCTGTGGGGTATTCTGAACCATTTAATAAGGCTCACTGGATGCTTACTTTGCCCATGCTGTTCTATAACCCCATTTCCTCTTATTTAAATCACAAGGTTAAAAGCCACCAGAATGTTGCAAAGCAGCTGTGCAGTTCTGGAATTTTTAAAACAACAAGCACAGATAACAATGACTTGGTTTAGATCAGTGGTTCTCAACCTGTGGGTCCCCAGATGTTCCTGGACTGCAACTCCCAGAAATCCCTTCCAGCACAGCGAGTGGTGGAGGCTTCTGGGAATTGCAGTCCAGGAACATCTGGGGACCCACAGTTTTGGGAAACACTGGTTTAGATGTTCTTCCATGCTACGGCTCAAGATGTTCTTCCATGCTTCTGTCTCGGGGTTCAAGATACTGGTTTTGATTTACAAAACCCTCCACAGCTTGGTACCTGAATACCTGGCGGAGCAGATCTCCCAGAGGTCGACTGAGGCCCGTTACAACAGAATGTCACAGGTGCACTCACTTTGGGTGGCCACGCCCAGGGAGGCCAGGAAATCGGCTACCCAAAACCGGGCCTTCTCTGTGGCTAGCCCCTCGCTTTGGAACCACCTGCCTAGTGAGTTGCGCCTTGCTCTGTCCCTGCTGGCCTTCAAAAAAGCTCTTAAAACATTGCTTTTTAGAGAGGCATTTGGCGACCATCAGAGTATGTAGTCCCCCCCCCAATAAATACTTGCCGACATCTTTGCTGTGTGTTCTTTTTTAATGTTTTTACTCTGACTTTGACGCTACGGTAGCATGATTTCTGCGCAACAACAAGACAAGGAGCAATTTTTTTTCCCTGTCAAGGTTTCTGCAACTTGTCCAAAACGACTGTGCAAAATTGGTGTCTTTCCCCTCTGTGATGCAATGCACACACACACACACAGGAAGCACAGAAGCACATGCAATAAAACATTTTACGAGCACTTTCCAAGCTCCTCGGTATGAACCACAAAATCCACATTTCTATGCATATCCAGAACAAAACAAAAAACAAAAAACTTACGGGTCCCCTCAAGTCAATGAGTTCTTGCCTCATCTGAGCCACGAGAGCTTCTTTGGCCATCAACGCCCGGTGCAGTCTTTCGTTGAACTCTATCAGTTCGCCATGCATTTCTGCCACCTGGAAAAGAGGACAATAAAAAAAGACTGGGTAAAAAAGAGAGCAGGAACCAGAAACATGAAGGCTAACATTTCTAACTGGTTGATGGATCTGGCTGGGAGTTCAATTCCCCACGGTGTCTGCTGGACAGGGGCAGGACTCCAGAGAGAGTCCCATCTTGCTTAGCAGAACTACCACATGACCCATCGTCCACCCAGTTTGCTCAAATACTGTGGGTCACTGGAGCTGACTTAGAAACAATAGGCATTAGGGTAAGAATTTTTTTAACATTTTTTTAAAGATTATGAAACTACAATACAAAAAAACACCATAAAACAACAAAATACTGTAAAGGAAAAAACAATATTAATCAAAACACACACCAATATGACAAGAGACCCAAGACTTCAAAGCTTCTTAAAAACCAATGTTGGTGCATGTTGCTACTAGTTTAAGCTTGCAGAGAACAGGAATATACAGTATATCTTTTCTAATGACAGTAATGACATGATCACCTGTGCAAGCAGGTCAGACAAAAAAAAAACCCAATCAAACAGACAAAACCCAACTTCTATATTTTAATGTGAGTTTTTTTTTGTGTGTGGCACAAGTCCATTTGCTTAGTCTGAGGAAACATAGTCATTAGCCTTTAAAATGCCACAAACGTTTAGTCTCTTATTTTTCTGTTTTTGTTCTCATTTTGTTGCTGTTGGTGTTTTTGTTGTTGTTCTGATAGCCATCTTCTCTGTACTGACACACAACAGACTACACAAATGATGCAGAGATGGGGAAACCTTACAACAAGTCCAGATGCCAGGTCGGTCCCCATATCTAATCTGGTAACATAAATACAAGCCCTAACAATGCCACGGGCAATCTCAGGGTCCCCTTTACTTGTGCCTCTGCTAATGTGACCTATGCCATCCTTTGCGAACAATGCCCTTCTGCACTCTACATAGGACAAGAGGCACAATCTCTGTGCAAAAGAACTGACGGACATACATCTGACATCAGGAATGGCAGTGCACAAAAACTGGTTTGGTGAGGTGGGCACGAACTGCTGATTTCGCAGTTCGTGCGGTTCGGCAGATAGATAGCCAAAGAGGTGTTACACAGTTTGACACTCCTCCCCATTTGATGGGCACAGACTCGGAAGAAGCACCCTGGCTTTCCTGCCCCATTTCTTCCAGGCACTGCCCCTGAGTGGGAGCCTGCCGGGGGCGGAGTGGGGAGCGGAGGGGACTAAACTAAAGAACACCTGTTATACTAAAACTCCCGCAGTTCACTGCTATATGGGAAATGATTTTATTTCTCTTCAAACAGAACTTTTTCTCTTCTTTAAAAACAAATCAAAACCCCATTGGTCTTGGTAAGACTTTTATAAATTTGACTATAGTAGGAGCATGGTACTTGGTCTTACAGATGTTTTGGGTAACAACTCCCTCACTATTGACTCTCTGGGAATCAAAACGGAAAACACCAAAAGCTTCCTTCACCTTCACAGTATAGTGTGGCAACTATCTTTTTAAAAAATCCAATTACTGAGATAAAATTTCATTGGTTTCACAGACCTTCGAGGGCATTAAAGAGGGATAGAAAGGGGATGGAAATCTTTTGTCGTCCCAAAAGGGAGAATGAATCTTTCACACAAGTCCCTCACAGATAAATTAGTTTAGAATCAAAGCTCGATCACCAAAGCGGTTTCAGGGGCCGATGTGTCTGAAGAAAATATAGGCATGCGATTAAAATAATGCATTTTAATCAAGCACTCTTAAAACCCCATTAATATTTGAGGTATGCCGCATACTCAGTAGGGGTCCTGGATAATCTGACACATTAAATTTCTATTAAACCCGAAGAGCTAACGTCACCCGATTAAAGCATTACCCAGATGGAAACCATTTGGTTTGACAGACAGTAGATACAATTGCTAGATGTTTTTTGTGATGCAATGAATTAGCCGTCATTTACTTGGGATTACTGCTTTATTTCTCATCAGTTGTATAATTTGACGTATATCTGACTTTACAGTATGTCTGTTCCTCGTGTGTTTGGCTGTGGTTCAGGTTGGATAGGAAGGCAAACTGTGGTTTGAGGAAAAGGCTTGTGGGAAAATAAATAAATAAATAAATAAATAAATAAATAAATAAATAAGTTCATATATGAGCAGGCAGGGGAAATGGGCATGAGGAAAAGGCAGACTGTTCAGCAGTAACCATATCCAGATGAGACTGCTAAAGGAGAACCATAAAAATCTGAATTTTGGTTCGGTGTCTGCATTTCCATGACTAGGGAGCAAATAAAAAAAAACACTTATGTTCACTTCCTATTTTTACGTTGGGGGAGAAAACAGCAATAGAGAGATTCTAAAATCTGCCTGACATGTTGTACAACTTAATTTACCTGATTTCATTCTACTGTAGTAATTATCACTCACAACCAGCCAAAAGAGTTCTGGACTAATTCTAGTTAAAAATCATTCTCTCTGTAATTATCAAAAATTCCCTGCTGGCATCCATTTTCTCCAACCATGAATAAATTCTCATACGTGTTTTCAACAGCTAATTTTCTCCCTGCCAATTTGCTTCAACTGTTTTTTTAAAAAATAATGGAATGAATAATCCAATTAAGATTTCAAATATTTTTTCCAGCAAGAGATAAGATCCGAATTACATATGAATCGCGTGTAAGATATTATTGCCATTCTGAAGACTATTCACCCGATCACAAGCCATTCATTCCACGCATCTCCTTGTTGGGAAATACGAAGCAAGGAACAGAATAAATAAACCCCTAGCATGATTTGTAAGATCATGTAAGAGGTGATCCTTTGGGTGCAGCAAAGACAACATAAATAGATGTACTCCATGCAGAAGTTGTATCAGTACAGTGGTTCCCCCCCCCCCGTTCGCAGTTCATATACTGCAGTCCCACTATGTCACGGGACCGCAGTACTGTATATGAAAAAAGGCCCCCTGGGGTAAGGGAGAAAAGGCCTGTTTCAGGCCTCCCATATGTACTCCAAGACTTACCCCAAGACTGGTGCTACCCCAAACGGGCCTGTGAGGGCCTTCCCGGGCCATCTGAAGGCCCTTAAAATGGCTTCCCTGTGAACCGGAAGTGACTTCCGGTTTTCTGTGAGTCACTTCTGGTTTGCAGAAAAACATTCTGAGGCCTCTGAGGGCCTTTCTATGCCTGTTGGAGGCCTCAGAATTGATTTTTGCTTATCCGGAAGTCACTCCTGGTTTACCAGAAGTCACATCCGGTTCTCAGGGAAGCCATTTTCGGGCCTCCAGAACGCCCGTTCGGGGTAGCACTAGGCTGGGGGTAAGTACATGGTCGGGATCCTAACCCCCGTGATAGGCAGGGGGTCACTGTAGTATCGGTAGTATTAAAAAATGCAGGTTCAGGGCAGTATCGTTCCAAATATGATTTCCAACCGACTCCTTGAGAGAGCTGGACTTGATGATCAAGAGTGTCCCTTCCAGATCTGCAGCTCAAAGGTTATAATTGAGGAAAGAAGCAACTAATCTGTATTCTGCTACGTGCGTCCAGCAAAATGCTAAAGTGGACAGTAATGTTTCTTCTTCTTCATGTGCCATGTCCTCGCTAAACATGGCTGCCTGGACTTGACACATACTCAAGGACTTTCAATTCAAAACATGAACTTCTTCCATCACAGCTGTTTGGGACCCAAGACTCAAGTAAAGCACAATCTAGGTGCCAAAACACAAAAGGATGTGTTGAAGAAAGCTGGGGATGTGGTGGTACTTGTTCTTTCAAATGTCTCACCACAGATGTTTACGAAGTCAGAAGACTGACAGAAGATGTGTCTTAATTGCTATCACATGCAAATATAACTGAAGGTAAAAGTTGTTGGAAGAGGGGCAAAGGGCCACTCGAAACATCACAATTTATCAAAGCATCCAGCTTTTCTCAGTGGAGCCTCCCTCTCTGTATTTATGTTTTCTTCCTTTACTTCATGCCTTTTCCCCATCTTTCAAGACTCTCTTTGATTTTGCTGAGATCTCTCTTCCATCAAACATGGTTTGTGACAGGAAGTTCAGTAAAATAAATAAAACATGATGGAACATCTTTTCTCACCTGTTCCCCCCCCAAAAAAAATGTTCAAAATGCAGTTATGACTAGAACGAAGGTAGCATCATAACCGTGTTTCAGCGAGCTTTTCAAAACCCTCTTTAAAATACCGTGTTCACTTCTCTTTTCTGTTGTTTGGATTGCAAAAAAGAACACTGCTACAAAAGAAAACCCTTATTCTACTTGACACTTGTCAAATTCTGACAGGTATGTTCAGGATACAGAATCGCCGTTTTCATACGAGATACTGGGGGAGGGGGGGATGTGGCGTAGGTGATGACCCAAAGATGAACGCTTCGACGTCGAGTTGACTTCAATGGGAGAGTTAAGCACAACCTAAAATATGCCTAACTCCGTAGTCCTGAATCCACTACCAGACTAGAAGGAAGTATTACTTCATGTTGCACATCAGTAATTATGGAATTTACTCCCATAAAGTACAGCGATGGCTGTAGGCCTCATTAGCTTTGAACGGGCTTAACGGGAGACATCTATCAGCTTGACAGCTAAAATAAAAACCTCTCATTAAACAGCAGCATGCCTGCTACTGGACATGGTTGTGAAGCATTGCAGTGGAATAGCGCTATTTCCTTCATGGCCCACTGGAGAGTGCCAGATGCATTTGGCTGGTTATCGCAGGAAGCAGGACAGGGCCCTAAAAGATTGTTGGGTTTCCTCCAGCGCAACTCTTGTTCCAACTACATCAAAACCAATGAGGCTCAAAATATACTCGGCTACAACTATAGACCGAGGTCAGCTTGTGATCTTTTGTTGCCCGTGGCAACAAACAAACAACACACTCTTTACCGACTTTGGTACCAAAAGGTGACTTAGCACCAACGGTTGAACGCTTCTGCCCTACAGGCAACACGACACCTTTCCCACTGCAACTGGGACAAGGCAGGTTAGATAAGAGAGTAGAGATGGGCACGACTCAAAAGAAAATGGTTTTTCATTTTTCGTTGAGGGGTCCGTTTCGGTTCGTTTTCGTTTTCCCGCAAATTTTTCGTTTTCGTTTCGTTGACTAACGAAAACGAGAAACGGAAATGGAAAATTTCTGTTTTGTTAGCATTCTTTTCAGTTCAATGTGCTTGCCGCAACGAAAACGAAAAACACGGCAAAATTTTTCATTTCGTTTCCGTTTCCGTTTTGTTTTTTTGAAAAATTTTCATTTTTGTTTCGTTACCTAACGAAAATGAAAAAATGAAAACGGAAACGAAAATTTCGCTGAGTCGTGCCCATTTCTATAAGAGAGTATGGGAAAAGCCCTGTGCCACATAACCTCTTCATTCTGCTTCTCAGCATGTTCCATGAGGCCACTGCCAAATTAGGCTCAATGGATGGGTCATTTTATTTTGTACAATAAAAGGAGAACGGGATTCCTGTAAAGGCACACGTTCCTTCTCTCACAAAGAGAGCGACAACCTAGGGGACCTTTTTCAAGGGACGCTACACGTTTCCTAGGTTACTAG
The DNA here is from genome assembly GCA_023846285.1 of Phrynocephalus versicolor. Taxonomy (NCBI): domain Eukaryota; kingdom Metazoa; phylum Chordata; class Lepidosauria; order Squamata; family Agamidae; genus Phrynocephalus; species Phrynocephalus versicolor. The sequence goes on from JAHTLZ010000054.1 coordinate 5,696,786, forward strand.
TTAAGTGCTTGGGCATAGCAGGAAAAAGAAAAGAAAAATCTATTTTGGGATTGCTGAGTTGCGTGTGATGTGCCACGAGACAATTAAAAAAAAATTTGCTGCCCTCTTCCCCGCTCTGCCAACTTGGAGGCTGCTGGGCAAATCAGTGGAAAATCAATAAAGACTGTATACAGTTCAGCTCCCCATCCGAAGACTAGGCAGGCTGATTTGGAGCATGAGAGACTCCAGAGAAAAAGCTTCCATGGGAAAACGGGATTAACTGACACACGGGCCTGTATAACGTGGTTCTGCCAGACTGGGGAAAAAATTTCTGGAAGCTGCTACAGCGACCTCTGTTTTACAAAGCAGTGTTCTGACGACAAGTGGTTCGGTCCCCTATACAATAACTCGATTAATTAAACAAAGATCACGCCAGCTATAAGGCTAGCAAAATAAATAATTCTGAAGGACAGCTTTATTCTACACCTCCTGTCTATTAAAGCTGTGCTGTTTCACACCGTAAATCTACAGTACGTACATACATACGGTACTAGCAGATATTGGAAAAATTAGATTTTAGACTACAATTCCTAGTTATGACCACTAGTTATGCTCTTTAAGGGCATTTTTGAAGGGTTTGAGTCCAAAATAGTAACTCTTTCAGGCTGTGCGTCCCAGTCTGTATGTGTGTATTTGAATATTTTTGTCTGTGTATGCATATATGTTTGAACAAACACATGAACAAACACATAAATTGCTACCCCAATTCTTTTTTCCCCCTAAGATAGCATTTTATTTTTGCCGAGCATAAATTCACTCCATGCGTGAACGCATAATATATTTAAATCAAATTTGTAAATGCAATCCAAATGCCAACATATGCTTGTATGCTGTTATTGGTTTGAAAAGCACACCATTCAATCTGGTGAAGACCACCTGGAACCTATTTTTGTTTAAAAGGGCGGACTATTTAAGGCTCCTTTTAGACGTGTTTCAAATCACTATGAATAACATTTTAATTAAAAGTACATTTCTAGCATACCAAGAACTGTAAAAGGGGAAATAGCAAGATGTTATATCGAAGGTGAGACTGTCAATTTTATTGCATTATTCAATCAATCAATCGATTCACCTTTATTGGCATAAAATATATTAACAAATGTACAGATATACTTTGGTGCATCAATATAATTATAAAAGAATCTGTCTAAAATTACTCTGTGCTTAAAACGGGTCTGGCCTGGGAAGCGGAGTGTTTTTTCTGATAGACAAGTGATAAATATTTAGCCACTAGAATGTTTACAGGTGTAACAGTATAAAGAAATATTGCGGATCAGACAGTAGACGTTGTGCCAGACATTTCAAGCTGTAACGCAGAGAGATGAGGCCGGACTGCTCAACCATGAAGAGCGCGGTGTTCCAATTATCCAATACAAAGAGAAAAGACGTCGTGGAGGAGAGGAAGAATCAAGGCACATTTCAAGTTAATCCTCTCACTGCATTGATGAAGGGTATTAGATGCAGCCGTACGGTCCTGGTTTAAAAGGCAAGGACAATTCATTGACTATTATTAAGTAATACAAGTGGCATGCAGGGACCTTTTGAATTGGGGGGGAGGGGGAAATTACTCCTCCTGCCTACAAGCACCAGCTCCACCAAGCAAAGCTAAAGACTCTCTCCCTCTGAATGAGTCTGAAGCATTAGTAGTTGTTCGGGTAAAATACAAACGGGCGAGGGGGCAGGATTGAAACATAAAATGATTTCAGAAACATGATCCAACTAGAAGCCCGTCAAGGCGTCCCGGAAAGGGTGGACCAGACTGCGTGAAGGAAGGGAACAGTGTAACCCCTACCCCTCTTAGTCCTCATTCTCTTTCTGTGGAGAAGGATAGTTTGAAAAGGGAATCCTTTGCTTTGAAAAGGGTAATCCGGAACATTGAGAAGAGCTTCGAGAGCAGAAAGAGAAGTCAAGGTCCTGGGTTCAAGTCTTGACTTAGTACAAAACTCTCCCTCTTCGCCTGATTTATCCAATACGTTGCTCCTAGGATAATGAAGGAAAGCTCCATACATTACCTCAGCCTCCCCTGATTCAAAGTGGGACATAAATGCTGGCTTCAGTTTAAAGACTAGGTCTGCAAGTCTCCTGGCAAATATATCCTTCCAACGGTTACAAGGTGAAGACTCATCACTTGCCACGAGGCCTTCTTCAGAGAAGTACTGGCTGTGGTGTAAGAAAGCAAAGCTTTCCAGATGACACCCCTCTGTGCGAGCAACTATTTGCTTCTGTTATTTCTTTCTCTTTCTCTCTCTCTCTCTTTTTCTCTTGATGGGCCTTCACAGGAAAGAGAGAGCAAGCAAAATCGCCTGGGCTCCATGGTTCTTCACTTCCCCACCCAGAACCTCGTAGTCAGTTGCAATAGGCCAAAACTTGTGTCTGGGAACACTGTACGCTCTCTCACACACAAGAATGATGTGATGTTGAACTGGGAGCTTGGAAAATGACAAGAATCCTTTTGGGTTCAACATATATCCCATGGTGACTTCCACGGCCTCTGCTCTACCTGTTCCTTCAGCTTCCAACTCCAGTCAGTGGAGGCAGCCTGGGCCTGCTACTCGTCTTCCAATTCTTCAGTCACCGTCTCTGTGGAAGTCTTGGGTCTCAATGGCCCTGCTTGGGTAGCCAAGCATCACTATCCAGGCAGAGGGCTTGATAGCCATTCCCTAGCTCCAAACAGACAGCACACTTCCTGATGATCCTGCTTCTTTGGGTCACATCCCTCCAAGAACTTGCCTCCTGCACTGGCACAGTGGTTAAATGCCTCTCCTGCAGGTAAAACTGTGCTCAATCCCAGGTAGCAAGCTCAAGGCTCACTCAGCCTTCCATCCTTCCCAGGTCGGTATAATGAGTACCCAGCTTACTTGTGGGCAATGTGTAGCCTGCATACTGTAATTAAACTGTAAATCGCCCAGAGACTACTTGAAATGGTATGGGGTGGTATATAAGCAGAACACATTTTGCACTGGGCATTTTCTTCTCTTCTATAGAGCTGATGTTGACCTTCCAGGACCGTGTGCTAAGCTATATCCAGAAGGACTTCAGCTTCACTGATGAGAGGAAGTGTGAAGACAGTCGTATATCCTGGAGATCACCAATGCATGCACCAATATCCTGAGGGATCTCCCACCTAACTGCTGAAAATCTACCCACCCCCTCAGCAGTGACACCACCCTTCTGCAGGCATAACTTATGTAACAGGATTTTGGATAGATCTGGGAGCGAATTAAAAAATTGTGATTCATCATGCTTTGTGATTCATCGGGACTGACGAATCGACAAATTTCCAGTGACAAATCAATTTGTCTCTTCTTTAAAGTGCTATAAAAAGACACACACACACACACACACACACACTGGCATCTAGAGGCACCAAACCTTTAGGGAGGCTTCCTTTGATTCTCCCCTACATGCCCTGAAAATATGATGGGGATTGGGGTTCAGAGGTCAGCCACAGCTAGCATGCCATGTGTGGGGGGAACCTTTACCTTTAAGCTCAGTGGTAGAAAAATAAAGGAGCTACTGTACATATACCTCGTGGCGCAGTGGTTAAATGCCTGTACTGCAGGTAAAACTGTGCTCATGGCCTGGGGTTCAATCCCAGGTAGCAGGCTCACAGTTGACTCAGCCTTCCATCCTTCTGAGGTTGGTAAAATGAGTACCCAGCTTGCTGGGGGGGGCAATGTGTAGCCTGCACACTGTAATTAAAATTGTAAACCACCCAGAAACTACTTGTAGTGGTATGGGGCGGTATATAAGCAGAACACACTTTGCTTTATATCTAATAATCGAATGCCTGGATTTGGTGCCATGTTGGAGCAAACCAAAGGCCTATCTAGTTTCGCTTTCTGATCGCACAACATTCAGCATAGTTGCCTATGAGAAACCCACCCTACCAGCAAGACATGAGCGTTGCTCTATTCTTTGTTCCTTGTTTCTTGGCAATACGTATAAGAGGCATTTTCTCTCTGATCACTATCAGATAGCTCTGTTTGTTTGACGAGACAGAGGTTGGGAATCCAATTTCAATTGGAGTTGATGATCCAGAGTATCTCTACCCACTCTGCGGTTCTAAGAAAAACTTCTAAGATAACTTTCATGTTTTAAGGATTCATCCTTAAAACCAATCCAGTTCCTTTCCTTCAACTGTGATTTGTTTCATAAACTTTCCAATACAGTGGTACCTCTATTTATGAGTGGATTTACTTACGAGCAAATTGACGTAAGAGTGAGAAACCACTGGCATTTTAACTGCTGCCTTAAAAAATTTAGACGCAGTCTGCTCTGCTTACATTTTTTTTTAAAAAAATTATTTTGTAGGTTTTTTAGATATGGCTGCTGTATTTACAAGTCGTTCGACTTATGAGCATGCATTCGGAACGCATTAAATTCGTAAGTAGAGGTACCATTGTAGTTTGCACCTATACAGTACAGATACATATTTATAAAAAATTATTGCACTCTCATTCTAGCTTGTTGTATGCCAGACATTTTCAGAAACATGTCTTCAAAAGTCTCCGTCCAATTTCCAAAACAGCATCAAAAGTCTCTATGGATCGTCAAGCCAAAATCTCTGGGGCAAGTTAGATCTTTGCCTTAAACTGGCGGGGCTGGCAGAAGCAGGTCACCACACAGCCCAAGCGGTAAAGGGTCCCAGTGAGGCAAAGGCAAACAGAAGTGAGAAGTTGTTAATGAGCTGTCTGCCACAAACTAATGACACGGCTCACACAGTTCATAGCTTTCAGCAAACCTCTCCCAGGTTGCAGACTGCTTCCAATTAGCTCCCAAGAGATGCTGGTGCTACTTTTGCATAGATTTTCCAAGCCTTTCTCTTTCTCTTGGGCAAAAGGGCCTCAAATCTAGCAGGTTGTCTTTGCCATCTAGAAACTGACTGGCCTCCACCCTTCTCCCCAAGGCCAACCTCCAATAAGAATTTGCATTAGTCACTCTCAACAAGGCTTCCCGACGGATGCTATCAGCTGGACCAGTAAGTATCTCCTGGACACTGGCCTCTTGGGATGTAAGATCCCCTTTTCTCCTTCAGAAGATGACTGATCATCTTCTGAATGACATAATACATTTGTCATTCGGGTATGACATAATAAATTTGCCCACTCCCGTTTTAAATCCACCCTGGCTAGCATCACTACATCACTCCTCTCCATAATTTATTTATTTATTTCAGAGTATTTTTACCCCACCTTTCTCCTTGGAAAAGGACCCAAGGTGGTTTACTGTAACGAGGGACAATATACAGTCCAGTACAATTAAGCCATGTTCAAGTATTTGAGTACAAGGAATTGAGGGACATCTTACAGCATTAAATGACAACATTACATTAAAGCTACAAGGTTATAAGTAGTTATAAACGCAAAGTCTATGTGAACCTATAGATTCATATGAAATACACACAGTAGTCCATCATTCAGGGAAAGCTTGACTGTTTCCGGAAGGACAACAGAGATGAGGCAGTCCTGGCCTCTAGTGGGTGGGAGTTGTAGCGTCTGGGTGCAGCAGTTGAGAAGGCCCTTTCATGGGTTCCCACAAGATGTGCCTGTGAGGTGGCGGGATGGAGAGAAAGGCCTCTCCTGATGACCTTAACACCCGAGTTGAGGTTCAATCTTTGAGGTAGCTAGGACCCAGGTTGTAGAGTGCTTTGTAGGTCAAGGTCAGCATCTTGAATTGTGCTCGATATTTATTTATTTTTATTTTATTTTAGTATTTATATCCCGCTTATCTACCACAGGTACTCTAAGCGGCTAACATAAAGCGAGCATACGCCAGCACAAAATAACAAATAAGTACACAATAAACATATAATAAAACAATTTAAAACAATTTAAAACTCAATACATCTATGATAGCTGATGGGCAGCCAGTGGAGCTGTTTTAATAGGGGTGTGATGTGATCTCTGTACCCCACCCCAGTCAGCAATCTGCCTGCTGCATTTTGGAGTGTGGGAAAGCACCACTATTCAGCTCCAATGTCCGACTACAACTCACTGCATTCTAACACCCTGGGAGAAATGATTCCCTATCTTCTTTCACCACGCATAATTTTAGCGCATCTCTCATAACAGTGCCCTTATTTTCTTATGCTACAACAACCCCTCATGGTAGGAGAAAGGTCATAACAGCCTCATGGCACAGTGGTTAAAATGCTGTACTGCAGGTCCAGCTGTGCTCACAACCTGAGGTTCAATTTCCAGGTAGCCGGCTCAAGGTTCACTCGGACTTCCTTCCTTCCGAGGTCGGTAAAATGAGTACTCAGCTCACTGGTAGGAAGGAGGACGTGTAGCCTGCATAATTACTTTTTAACCACTCCGAGAGTGCTTTAAGAGCTATGGGGTGGTATATAAGCAGCATGCTTTGCTTTTTGCTTTTGCTCTCCCTGGGAGTGGGAGGGATGGTAAATATACTGACAATTAGCAAAGGTTCCCGTAAGATGTTTAACAGATCTTTGGGGGGGGGGGAGGAAATTTGGCTCAGTTATAAACCTAAGGAAACCCCTGTTTGGATACGTGATAAGAAGATTGTAGTTGCAATGTACCAGGAAGATCCTGAATGAGCGTGCCTCATATGGTATGTGGTGCAACTTACAGATTCCTTAGCTAGCGTTCAGTATGGACATTATGATTTCCTCTCTTCCATTGACAGCTGGTGTTTGCTTGAACTTGACTTCCTAGCGAAACGTTATTGATTGCCTTCTGAATTGGGATACACACATACATGCAGGCACACACACACACACACACACACACACACACACACATGCACACACATGCACATGCATACACACCCACCCCAAACTCCCCAAATGTAATTATATGTTATTGGAAATTCCACTCTAGAAATGGTTTCTGTAAAACTCCTGATTGGACCAGAATAATTTATTGGCCTTTCCTATATCATTATGATTAACACACTTCAGAAGTATTTATCCATTGTTCTGCATGCCACCAAGCTGCAGCCGTGACAGCTGTGGTTCAGATATTTTTGTTCTGCTAATTATAAAATGTTCCACAATAACATACATAGAATGGGCGGAGGGACAGAAAATGCAGACATTTACAACTGAAAAGAGCAGCCCGACCCTGCTGAATGCAAATAACTAACGCCTCTCCTCCTCCCAGATATGTCACCCCACACCTTCTCCCCCCCACCCCCCTGAAAACGTATGGCTAAAGACATAAAGAAATGCAGTGCAGTGTAGTGGGTATAGTGACAGACTAAGCCTCCGGAAACTTAAGTTCTTCAAATCCCTTGCCTGGCCCTGGAAACTCACTGGGAGGAGGGGTGGCATTGGTAAAACCATCCATTTGATATCCTATTAATATATTTATATATACTTAGCAGTATGTATGTATGTATGTATGCATGCATGTATGTATGTATGACACACACACCCTTATCCATTGACTCATTAACCACTGATTCACTTATCCGTGGATTGAGGGGGGGAAGGAAATAATTCAGTGGCCGCAAAGCAGGCTACTGTTGCAAACAGCCATAAAGCAGGCTACTGTCACAGACAGTAGCTGCAAAGCAAGCTGCTGTCGCAAACAGTAGCCACAAAGCCGGTAGCGAGGAGGGAAAAAACAAAAGAAAGCTTACTGATGCTGAGCCCTCCTCGTCACCACAGCCACACTACTACCAATCATTTGGGGGGGGAAAGCTTTCGCCCCAGCACCCCTGCTGCCACCATTATCCTCAGATATCCGCAGATTTCACTATCCATGGGGAGTCCCAAAACCGATCCCTCATGGATACGGCGGTCGTCCTGTATGGCTGGATGGATGGATTGATTTATTGATTGATTTATTGATTGAATCAATCAATCAATCAATCAATCAATCAATCAATCAATCAATCAATACTTGAAAGCCCTATTAGGGCCACTGTTAAGTGTGACAAGACTCGAGGGACAGACAAAAGACAAACTTGCTGAGGTAATAACAATCTTGCATGCTTTGTGTAACACAAAAGGGCACAGTTGGTATGCGTTCCCAGATTTGTCTCTGAGTCCAGATGTCTAAGCATCAGCGGTGGCCAGGAGTGCCTTTGCACCATTAAAAGTAGTGCACCAGCTGTGCCCGTTTTTGGGGAGGTCTGCTTCGGCCACAGTGATGCAGGCCCTAGTTACATCCCAGCTAGATTGCTGGAATGCTCTCCATGTGGGGCTGTGGATGGATAGTACAGTATCGGCAAATTTCAGTGGGTTGAAAATGTGGCAGCTAGTATGCCAACTGGGGTTAATCGTGGAGACCACCCAATCGCCCTGTTACATTGCAATTCTTTGCCCATTAAGGCACCAGACATCAAAAAGCAACTACAGCTTCATTTCTCAATGCTAATAATTATCACGGATTGAAACTCGCCCAGCTGTGTAAGCGCTTAAGAGTAATTTTATGTTTTCTATCCTTGAAGGTGAAACATTATTTGAAGTTACAATGCTTTTCACTTTTGAATATTGTGTTTTTGAAAAGTGTTCTTTGCTGCCTCAATATATCTTTTTAGGCTATAAGCTTTTCAGTTTCAGAATTCAAATGTAATTTCATTTCTGACTACAACTGAAGCTTTGTTTTTCTATTGTTTCTTATTTGCAACATTCCATAGTATCAGGATTTTTGGATTTATTCTTAAGTATTTGTGACCACAGTTTTTACATGGCTGCAAGACTTTTGTATTTTTACAACAACGCTGAAGTATTTTGTGCTTACGTTACAAAGAACCAATGTAGATAAAGAAATCTGGTAAAATTAGACAAGCACGTGTTAACTGGAATTATTGCAACAATGAAAACATGGATACTTTATTACTCAAATGACTTCTGATACATTGTCAATGAATTGTTTCATTCCATAAATTAACCTTTTCTGGGGGAATAATGTCAGCTGTGATCAACACTGTATTCTGATTTTCCCCCAGGATGGACAGACAGGCAGGCAGCAGAATGAGAAAAATGTGACAGTATTCCTCAGCCTAGATGCCCTAAGCACATTGGATCTCGCCTGATTTCGGAAGCTAAGCAGGGTCGACCCTGGTTAGAATTTGGATGGGAGACCACCAGGGAATACCAGGTGCTGTAGGCGCCTGGAGTAGGAACTGGCAAACCATTCCACTATTCCTGCCAGGAAAACTCCATGGACATGGAGTCAAGAAGAGTCGGTCACGACTGTGACGACACAACACACACACACATTCCCCAGCCTCAGCTGAAGCAAGCCACGGGTTTAATAAGTACAAGACCACTTGGCAAATGTCAGTACACAGCGGCAGTGGAAGGACCACTTCTTCGCACTGCCGTTCCTCTCAAGATGCAAGAAGCTGTAAAGAGATATTGAAAGTGACGATAACATTCAGCACTTGGGATTAATCTGTCACACACATACACCCCTTCATAGATACGTTCTCAAGTACCTCACACGAGCAGAATTTGAAAAGGCCTGTGCAATTTGTCAAACATCTCAAGTGCCAAATTTAACCTTTTTTTCTGACAGGAGTTGAGCCCCATCCATCCATAAATATTCATAACCAAACTTCAGGGTGTGTGCTGGCTTGAATACTGTTAGCTCAAGTGGTGTGGCGGTATGACTAGCATATTAAAGCTACCAATGGTGGGGATTGGTGGCATACCGCCAGAGAGGACTGCCTAATGGCTGAACACTTTCCTTGCGCAAGTAGGACCGAGTTCCGGTTCACAGGACAGGTTTGACCCACCCACCCATGTCCCCACCTTATATTCCAGGCATGTCCAAACTTTGGCCCTCCAGATGCTCTGGACCGCAACTCCCACAGGCCTTTGTCATTGGCAATCTAAGCTTAGAATTCTGGGAGTTGTGGTCCAAACCATCCCTCGCAGAGGGATAAGAAGCAGGGGTCTTTTAGAACAAGTCCAATTCTGTTCAGTGCAGAGACTTCCAAGGTGGAGCAACGCCCAGGATAACAGGCCAATTCTGTTATTCTGTAGTCCAAAAAAAGTAACTTTCCTAAGCACTGTTAAGAACGGACACAAATGACCACTCACCGAAGCCTGTGTTCCCAGGGTAGTGTGGGTATAATTAGGTTTCCTACCTCCTATACCTAAAATGTTGCCCCAAGTTTAAATCAAAGGATCTGCGTCGCTCGGTGCATAAAGTATCCTAGAAGCTTTTTCTTCCCCGTCTTTGCGCTTCACAGGCAGGAAAAGAACACAACGGTCGTCATCAGGAAAGTTGACCTCAAGGATCAGCTCTGATTAAATATATGTTTTAAAGCCGATGAACTTTGAAGTTCGTATCATAAATAAAAATCAGAAGATGAATAGGGTCCTAAATGGCACAAAGCCTGAGAATTGCAAGGGAAGCTGGATTCAAGGCTCTCATTAAGAGCCCTTTTGCCGAGTCGCCCTGTGTGTCAAGCTTGCCTCTCCCTCTCTCCCTGGCTCCGTTTCAGGAAATGACCACCACTGGCCAGCAAAGCACAATGTGGAGAATAAAGAGCCCCTTATGGGCATCACCACCTCAGGACAGACCACTGTCCAGTTACGGACAAACATCCCAGCCAACTCAGCTGCTCTCCGTGGTCTTTGCCCCAACAAGCCTACTGGACAAACACCTAGCCCAGGGGAACCAGCACAAAGCTCTTACTCATAAGAACATAAGAAGAGCCATGCTGGATCAGGCCAAAGGCCCATCTAGTCCAGCTTCCTGTATCTCACAGTGACCCCACCAGATGCGTCTGGGAGCACACGAGACTAGATATCTGTCTCCTGATACCCCTCCCCTGCATCTGGCCCTTGAAGTACCCTGGTTTTAAGCCTGGAGATGACACATCTCCATCATGGTTTGTAACCTGGGAAGGACTTTTCCTCCAGGAATTTGTCCAATCCCCTTTTGAAGGTGTCCAGGCCAGATTTATTTATTTATTTATTTATTATATTTATATCCCGCTTATCTACGAGAAGTACTCTAAGATGCCATCACCACCTCCTGTGGCAGGGAGTTCCATAGACTAACAGCACGCTGGATGAAAAAAAGTATTTTCTTTTGTCTGTTCTCACTCTCCCAGCCCTCAATTTGAGTGCATGTCTCCAAGTTCTGGCATTTTGTGAGAGGGAGAAGAGCATCCCTCTGTCCACTTGACTCATGCCCTGCATTATTTTGCACGTCTCAATCATATCCCCCCCCTCAGGCGCCTTTTTTCCAGAGTAAAGAGCCCCAAATGTTTAGCCTTTCCTCATAAGGAAGGTGCCTCAACCAAGCACCTCACAACACAACCACCAACCAAGCACCTTTCTCCCAGTGCATCTTGACACTCATCGGTAAGGATGGGGCAATACCCTTTTTTGACTGTGAAAAACATCAAGCAAATAAACAGTATATGCTAATATAATATGAATTACACTAGTGGATTTCCTGGACGATAGAGAGCTGCCTTAGATGCCCTAAGCACATCTGATCTTGCTTGATTTCAGAAGCTAAGCAGGGTCGGCCCTGGTTAGTACTTGGATGGGCGACCACCAGGGAATACCAGGTGCTTTGGGTGCCTGGAGTAGGAACTAGCAAGCCACTTCAGTATTCCTGTCAAGAAAACTCCATGGACATGGAGTCACGTAGAGTCGGCCACGACTGGACTGGGTCCCTTCCAGTTCTGCAGTTCTAAGAAGACGAGAAGGAGGAGGAGGAGGAGGAGGATAAAGGAGTTAACTTTGAGCTGCACGTACCTTCAAAACTGCCAATCATCTCATCCTAAGGATTTGTCCTACCTTGAGCTGGAAACGGTTGTTTTGTTTTGTTTACTGCTCCCAATACTGCCCAGCCATCGTGGGAATTGTAGCCCATGAAATTCACTTTTTCAAGTTTTGCTTCTCCACCCACCCCACCTGCATCTATTAATTTGTGGGCAGCAGTTAACTTTTCCAGCGTTTGGCCAATTCATGTTTCTTGTCTTGCAAAAGACTCTCTAGCAGGACCCCTCTGGCTCACAGATTCACCCACTGTAGACCAGTTGTCAGATCTCTGGGATGAATGCCTCTGCCTGAAACCTTTGATCCAGAACTATGCCTTACTGTGTGGTCGCTGCTACAGCATGTCGGAATAAGTATTAGAGGTGCGAACCTGCCAGCCTCTCTGGATGTGTCCTAAAAACAGCTTTCCCAAAAGCAAGGGTCAGGTCTAGAATTAGACTGGGTGTATCCAGAATGGTCCCATTGAATCCTTTGACCAGCACATTTGATATTTTCAAAATAATAATAATAATAATAATTCAATCAATTCTCATTTAATTTCCATTTCCAACTTTGCATCTTTTTTTGCAACGTCCCTCCTCTTTTGTACATTTCGAAACACACAATTTAAAGGCAGCGTTTTAAAAATCTTAAGACATTGTCTGCAGACACTCACCACAACAGTTCCCTGAGCCAAACCCCAACTACCACAAGGAGAATCCGAAATGTAAATAATAAGATTGGCCCGTCATTGTTTTGTAAAGCTAACAACTCTTGACCACCTGTTCAGGACAAACCACCCTCAAATACCTTGCATTACAACAGGGATAGCTTGCAACAATATAATGATCATAGGAAAATCAGATTCTGTGCTAGCCACTGTGACTATTGCAGCTAAATTCAGGAGGAAAAGAAATGCCAGGGTGGATGGGTTGTATGCTGTCACCATCTCTGTAGATCAGAAGGTCTGGGGCTTTGAATTAAAACCATTGTTCCACTACATCACTGATTGATTATTTCCACTTACTGAAATGCCTGGCATCCTGGCACAGACTAACAACAGCTACTTCTTCTAAAACTGAAAATATTGCAGAAGCCAAATCCACCACCACCCAAAACCATACTTGTGCTCAAGATTCTAACACAGTTAAACTTTACCTTTCCAAAGAAGGTAAGATTTTAAAAGGGTAATTTAACAGCAGAAAAAAAATTATCAACTTCTAAACAAAGCTATTACTCCAAATTCCACTTTATTAATTTATTACATTCTTACCTCAATGAGCTTTCTTTCATATGAATTTGCTAGTTCTTCATTATTCTCTACTTGCTTTTGCTCAGGAATGGTAGACTCGCTCTCCACATTCCAAAGATTGGGCAAGACTGAAAGCAGAACAAAAGGTGCAGCACGGACTTAAATTAGAAATTAATGTGGCTGAAAATCCGGTCCTTCCCAGATTTTTTTTTTAAATCCACCATATAATCTTTGCATCAGAGAAATCTGCCATATACTGGTAATCTTCGCATCACTCTGCAACCTGCAAAGCTGAATTCAGTGCTGTTTCTTTGAAAGCATTTTTTCCTAGCATTTTGCGGCATGACTTAACGTAGCAGTGGAATACCTGTGTCTGGTTGTTGTTAGACTACAAATGATATCATCCCTGACTAGGTGCCAGCTTGTCTTGAGATTCAAAGGAGTCCAACACAGAGGGAAGCAAACAGTTTCCCCATCACCGAAGCAACACCATTTCTGGTTTCTTATTCCTAAAGAAAATCTACATGTTACAGATACTGCTTTGTGGGCCGGGACACTGCTTTCTTGAAGGCCCACTTTGGATATGCACAGGTCTGCAGTGCTGTCTTCAGGTGCCTATCTTCCTTCTTCTTGGCTTCTGTGGAGCTGGAGCTGGAGATGCTCTCTGCTCTGTGGCTTAGGGGGCCCTGATGACTCCTAATTAGAGATGGGCACGAAACAAACAATTTTTCGTTTCTGTTTTTGTTTTTTCGTTTCGTTACGCAACGAAGCGACAAATGAATTTTATCTCTAAAATGAAACGAAATGAACAGAAACGCCAGAAATTTTGTTGTCCGTTTCGTTTTCGTTACGGCAATACATTGAACTGCTTTAAAAGCTAAAAAAATCACAAAAAATTGAAATAAATGGTAACAAAACGGTAATGAAACGAACGAAAACGAAAGCGATTTTTTTGCAAAAATTCACGAAAAACGGAAACGAACCGAAATGGACCCCCTAAACGACAAACGACAAACGAAATGCCATTTTTTTGATTCGTGCCCATCTCTACTCCTAATTTGTGTTGTAATGGATAGTGGGAGTCAAACAGTAAGTACTGATCTGTGTAGGTGGGTTTCCTGTAAACTTCTACTCCCAGGACACAGTCGGGTCTGATGATGACTGCACAATCCAGGAAAGCCAGCCTGTTGTCTTGGTTGTCTTTCCTAGTACACTTAATATCAAGCAGCCATTTCAACAATCCCCAGACAAATCAAGAACACTTCACACCTCCACCGACAAGGCCAAGGCTATGGACTCACACTTCATGGGTGTTGGCAAGGTTGTAAAGGTGGGCCATTGTCCACCTAATGAGCCTACTGTTAATCTAATGAGCCTATCCAGGACATTGTTCATCTTATGAGCCTATTTCAGAACAGGATGCTATGAAATCAAAGTGAACTATAAAATGGAGGACTCGCAACTAGCTTTCCTCAGACTGACAAAGCTGTTTGGATGAGCAGCAAAACATTTCGATCTCTCAAGAAAAGAATTCCAGTTGCCAGGACTCAACTTCAAGACTTATCATATAATGCTAAAAAGTGCAAGATTCCTGCCAGTGAACGTCATCACTGACAGTTTACTGGGATCGGGACATTATGACTCTCCACACAAGGGACTAGCTGGCTCAGATATCTCCAAAAATTCTCCCTCTTTCTTAGTTATCTAAAAATCCACCTTTTGATGAATGAAAATATCCTTCGTTTACACCACCGCGATAAATTCTCAAGTGCCCTCTTTCAATGAATGTCCCCAAAACCACACCTCGAAAGAGACGTTGTGTTGATCCCTAACAAACCAGTTCTTAGCACTTTTCATTGCGATCAGGAGCAGGTCATTTGCATACCTAACAGCTCTTGGTTGCTTTTCACAACCCCAAAAATACTTTGGACCACAACAAAAATAGATGATAATAATGGATTGCTGGAAAATGTCCCTCTCAACCCCCTCCACCGGCTATGCAGAGTGAGAACAGAGAAGAGCAGGGTGGCAGATGATGACTCCTGGCCCTCCAGTCCTCCAGCTATGACTCCACTACCTCATTGCTCAAATGCATTGCAGACGGCGGACAGGATTGAAGACATGGTGCAATTTAAACTCAGCACCTTCCCGTGCCGGGGCCATTGGAAATGACAGGTTCGCAAGCATCTCCAGCAACGGCACTGGCACGGGGAGGAGGTGTTTTGCTTGACACTGATTTTTATTTTTTTAATTTTTTTGAAAAAGGGTGTCTGAATGGAAAATCTCCTCAAAGGCGGGCGCTTCACCAATGGCTCAAGGTGGGGAGCGCTCTTTTAAATGGCACTAAAGTGGATGTGACAAGCAATTAGACAGCTGGGGGAAGCAGGTGGTCTGTCACTCTCACAGCCCGGGCAGTGGTGCTATTTGCGGCGCGAGCGAAAGCTTGGCTCCAGGTACTCCGCCTCCTGCTGCCGACAGCCATCTCCGCTCCAATTTGCATCAGCCCGGCAACCCAGAACGGGAGCGATCGGGGCCAATTAGGATTCGCCCGCCCTGCCAACAGTTCTCTGCTAGTATAAATTAACTTTAAAATAAATGGGTCAGCTCCAAAATTCCCTCTCCATACACACACACACACACACACACACACACACACAATTCTGGAAAAGAGCTCTCCTAATAGGTAACTTGCTGGAGACTTAGTCCTACTGCACACAGTTAGTTTAGACACACTGATGCTCCTGGGACAACTGTATACCACTTCTGGACAACTGTTCTTGTGGCTGGTTTTCTATTTTCAGCTGCTGGGAGTTGAAACCTGAGCTTGAAGGGCTCAAAACTTGTTTTCATCAAGAAGGAGCCAGATTTTACCATTTGTTTAATTGCCGTTGAACCTTATAACTGTTTTGCTTCTTTTGTCTGAACTCATCTTTATTCTGTAACTCTTGAAAACTCAGTTTCTGGGAGAAAGAAGGGATCAAATGGGCAGGAAATCCAGCAGTGCGGTTTGGTATGTACATAATGCCTACAGAATTTGGACTTTTCTCCTCTGCCCAGTGACAGAAAAATGCCCCAAAGGGGTCCCAAGTAGAAGTGGACACAAATTGGAAAAATAGTGTTTCGTTTCATTTTGTTCCATTCAGTTTCATTTTGTTCTGTTTCATTGCTAACAAATTTTTAATAGAATTTTTGTAATGAAACTATTCAGAAACTGCCGCATCCCAGCCGCTTTTTTTTTGACAGGTTGGGCTGTGGGGAGGGGGGCTGCCCTTCCTCCCCACAGCCCAACCTGGCAAAAAACACCACCTGGGTGGCAGGGGGAGGAGTGAGAACTGGAGAGCGGGGCAGGTTTTGACTTTGGTGCTGCCTGCTCCACTCTCCAATTCTCCTGAATGCCACCCAGGTGGTTTTTTTTAAACAGGTCGGGCAGTGGGGAGGGGCCACCTCCACTCCCCATAGCCCAACCTGTTAAAAAAAATCACCTGCAGCACAGGGGTTGGGGCAGCAAGGGAGAACGGAGCAGGCAGTGGTAAATTCAAACCATGTGCTGTTCTCCCTTGTTGTCCCTGCTCCAGGTGTTTTTTTTTTTTTTTGGAGACAGGTTTGGCTGTGGGCAGTGAGGGCTGCCCCCTTCCCCACAGCCCAACCTGTCAAAAAAGCCCACCTGGGAGGTGGGGTGGGAAGGAAGAACAGAGAAGGCAGTGGTAAAATCAAACCCTGCTCCATTCTCCCTTGTCGCCCCCCCCAGGTGGGTTTTTTTTTTGAGAAGTTGGGTTGTGGGGAGAGGGGGTGGCCCCCACCCCACAGCCTGACTTGTCAAAAAAGCCCACCTGGGGGGGCACGGGTGGCAAGGGAGAACCAACTGTTTCATTTCAACAGTAAAAAATGGTGTTTCATTTTGTAACGAAATGCTGTCTGCCATTTTGTTACTTTATGAAACGTTTCGTAACCTTATGACACAACAAAACAGCATGCCATTTTTCGTTCTGTGCCCATCTCTAGTTCCATGCCCTCCAGGGCAAGCTTTTAAGTTGCACAGAAGGAACCAACAATTCAGTGGACGGGGGGAGCAGTAACAGTCAACATAAACCAGAGAGGCATGAGTCCATCCTGACCTGATCAGTATCCAAATATTTTTCTGCAATCTTTTGCTTGAATCAAATTGAATTTGGGTTTGTATACAACTATTGGTACATTTCTGCATCAGGTTTGTAAAAAACTATGAACAGGGGAAAAAACAATTTGGGAGGAGGGGTGTTATGATGTACCATCGGTTTGTGGTACATCATAACACAATGTGCTTACGTTTCTGATAGTCTTATACAGTGCTTTCCCAGGTGTGAGGAATAATTGCCTACAAAGCAGCATCTTGCACCAGGAAAGAATCATTCTAAACAGCAGTGCTTGGCATAGAATCTGAAGATGGACATGCTATGTAGGTGATTTCCCAGCTGGTACCCTACATTCCAGAAATAGGCCAGGTGAGAGAGACAACAAGTTTTTTCTTCCGAGCGAGAACATAATGCACCCAAGTCTAATAAAGACAAGGATAGGGTAAGAAAATACAAACAGAGGCTCACTAAATTAAGAAATTATCCCTTTCTACAGTGACCCCCCCCCGCCTATCGCGGGGTTTAGGGACCCGACCGGACCCGTGATAACTGATAATCCGTGATATGCCTCAAAGGCCTCAGAAATGATTTTATGTGAACCGGAATTGACTTATGGTAAACCGGAAGTGACTTCCAGTTCACAGGGAAGCCATTTTCAGACCTCCAGAAGGCCCGGGAAGGCCCTCGCAGGCCCATTCAGGGCAGCACCAGTCCTGGGGTAAGTACGGGAGGGTCCCTCTTACCCCAGGGGGCCTTTTTCATATGCTGCGATTCCACAATATAATGGGACCGCAGTATATAGACCGCGAATGGGCGGGAGACCACTGTACTTCTGCCAAAAAGAATTTATTTGCAGTACACCATTAAGGAGAAAATGAAAAGGTTATCCTTAATGTTACTGTGACATATCCAACCAAACCCTATGCAAGAAAGAACATACATGAGTAGGTATGTCCTTTCATACATCTGCCTTTCAAACACAGTCCTGGTAGAATAAAAGACACTGTGCTTCAAGAAGGATGTCAACAAATTGGAACAAGTTCATCAGAAGGCAACAAGGATGATTAGGGGACTGGAAACCAAGTCAAAGAATAGGGTGTGTGTAGTCCTGAGAAAAGAAGACCAAGGGGAAATATGATAGTAATTCTGAAATATTTGAAAGGTTGTCATATAGAAGAGGGACGGGAACTGTTCCTGGTCACCCCTGAGTGCAGGACACAACAACAGTGGGTTCAAGCGACAGGGAACCAGATTTTGGTTGAATATCAGAAAAAACTTCCTAATTGTTAGAGCAACAGGACAACGGAACAAATGACCTCAAGAGGTGATGAGTGCTCCAACACTGGAGGCATTCGAGAGAAAACTGGACAACCAATTGGCAGATCTACTTGGAACAGGATTCCAATGAGCAAGTGATTGGACATGATGACCTTCTGGGTCCCTTCCAGCTCAATTATTCTCTAAATTCTATGATTCTAACTGTGGCTCAAAAGAACATAAAAACATATATCCCAGGTACACCGGTAGGAAAATCAGGGATTTCATTTGTAAAGGGAGCAAGTAAGTAGTTCTGCCACTTCTTCAAGGAACTTATGTCCTGAGAGGTGGGGCTATGTCCCGGTGAGGTTGGCAGCCTTTTTCAGATGGTCTGGAAAGGCTGACCAAATCTCTCAGCCTGTAGGTCCCAGAAAACTGGGATGACCAGGAGACGCAGACCCTATAGCAGCTACATCTAGCGGCGGGGAGCTTATAGGATCAGCGAAGGCAATTTCCTCGCCCCTGAAGCGATCCTGAGCAGAAATGGAGAGCCAAAGATGGCAACAAGCCGTGACAAAGTTTGCTTTCGTCACAACTTTCATTCCGACAGTTTACGAGGGCAAGAGATTACTTGCCGCTAATATACTAATCACAATGGGGCACTTCGACAAATGAAAATCTTTCTGCAATGCTTTGAGCATCCCTTATGGTTACAGCTTTAGCTAAGACATCAAGAAGATGATTCTTGGAAAATGTTCCAGGTTAAAACATGAGAGTCTATTGCCCCATCTGTCCATAACCACGTTATGTATATAAAAAAAACAGAAGCCTGATTAACCTTTGCCTTAAGAACAGCTGAACCAGGGACATTAGTGAATGCTTTTAGACATAGGGGGGTCTAATTTAGAATAACAAAACAAAGAAAGGAAATTAGCAAATGAATGTTGTTCACTTTCATTATTTCTTTCACATGTGCATGCATGGGTGAACACAGTTGCACATTCAGTGTCATGTCACAGCACTCACAATGGCCCAGGACATCAACATAAATTAAATTAATTAAATCTAAGGGGAAATGACCTTAATTTTGACAAGTTACATAAGTACCATTTTACATGTTTTTCTTTAGCAGTGTGTTACATTTTGAAAGGTAAAAAAGGAGATTTAACATAGCATTTCCTAAAGCATAGCCTGTATCATGGACAAGAGGCTACTGAATATGGAGAGACAGAATGGTTTCCGCTAGGCAAAGGTGTCAGACAAGAATGCATTTTATCTCCTTATCTGTTCAATCAGTATGCAGAACATATAAGGAAGGGTTGGACTAGATTCAGATGAAAGAGGGCGAAAACTACTGGACGAAACACCAATAATTTAAGAGACGCAGACGACACCATCTCATATCCATCAAAAAGCACTAATGGCTTGAAACGACTTTTAGTGAAAGTGAAAGAAGTGCCAAAGTAGGACTTCAGCGGAACACGAAGAAGACAACCATCGTGACTGCAGAAGAACTACGCAGCTTTACTGTTGGCAGCGAAGAGACGGGAAACATTTAAAGATGTTATGCATCTTGGTTCAAGCATCAATCCCAACGGAGACTGATCGCCCCGAAATCAGAAGAAGACTGAGAACTGGAAGGGTAACATATTTTATTTATTTGTTTATTTATTTATATAGCTTGTATGGCGCCCACTACCCAAAGGTCTCTGAACTATAAAGCCTGAACTATCTCTGGGAGCCAAAAATGATGAAACTGAAGTTGCCCTGTTTGGGGCACATCATCGGAAGACAAGATCCCTTGGAAAAGAACATGATGTTGGGGGAAGTGGAAGGCAGGAGGACAAGAGGAAGACTGACTGCAAGATGGATTGAGTCCCTCAAGGAAGTCACAGGCTTGATTTTGCAAGACCTGAGTGGGACTTTTGAGGACAAGGCATTTTGGAGATGGCTCCTTCATAGGGTTGCCATAAGCCAGAGGCAACCACAACAACAAGCATAGTATTTGTGTTTGATTGCCGATAGTTCTTTGTAAGTCTAAATCCATGGGATGGTGGAAGGGTTGAATATGAAGGTGCATCTCCTTCCCATTTACCACTAGTGTTTATAACTCCTTGGTCTAATCAAAGTAATACCGCATGGATCAAATTAACCAGTTAATCTAATTGACATTGCAAATTAACATGCATCAAATTAACATTATGTGGAATTAACATTACGTGCTCAAAGCGATCCTAAGCATAATCATGGCTTCGGTCTATCATCTTGTCTTCTTGCTCAAAGCTTCCAGATATCATGTGACATTACTGACCAATGGTAGTTAACCATGCCCCCCCCCGCTGCTAGCTTGTTATGACTATTTTTCTACAGACCTTAGATAAGGTCCAATACAAGGCCAAAATGTGTACTTAATATTCAGCTTGAGCCTCGTGGCGCAGTGGTTAAATGCCTGTCCTGCAGGTAAAACTGTGCTCACAACCTGGGGTTCAATCCCAGGTAGCAGGCTCAAGGTTCACTCAGCCTTCCATCCTTCTGAGGTCGGTAAAATGAGTACCCAGCTTGCTGGGGGGGCAATGTCTAGCCTGCACACTGTAATTAAAATTGTAAACTGCCCAGAGACTACTTAAAGTAGTATGGGGCAGTATATAAGCAGAACACTTAACAACTCACACCATGTCCCATCATGCTTATTTACGTACAAGGACCAAGCTGAAACTGGACAGAGGCAGTCAGTCTCTGCTGGTTCCGCTGGACCTCTCAGTGTCTTCTAATACCATTTATCGTTGAATCCGTTTGGGCCATCGCTCTTGGATGCATCCACCTTTAAGGTACTGTTTTACAGTGGCTCCAGGCCATCTTGGAGGGGCAAGCTCAGATCTTTAGGGACTTCCCTTTGACAACTTGGCCGAAGGCCTGGGGGAGTCCTGCAGGGTTGTTGTTTTTTGTTGTTGTTCTGACCCCTTGTTATTTAATGAATGCTGGAAACCACTGAGAGATTCCAGAGTTTGTGGGTTCATCGTCACCTGAATATGTAGTGGGCACAAATTCTGTTTCTCCTTTCCATTCAAACTTGAGGGAGTCATTTCAATTGCCAACTAGTGGCAGAGGGATTAAAGGTAAAGGTCATGTCTGACTCTAGGGCTGGTGCTCATCTCCATTTTTAAGCCAAGGAGCCTGTGTTGTGCAAGTTCATGGCCACGTGGCCGGCATGGCTGCGCGGAACACTGTTTACCTTCCCACATTTTACAGCAGTACCTCTTTATCTACTTGCATTGACATGCTTTCGAACTGCTAGGTTGGCAGGAGCTGGGGTTAACAGCGGGAGCTCGCTCCGCTGCGTGGCACCCGGGATTCGAGCCGCTGAGCTGCTGATTTTGCAGATGACTGTTTCAACACTCTAGCCCACTGACTGATGGATTGGAGGCAGGCAAAAAAAAATTAAGCTTAATTCCAATAAGGCAGAAACATTCCTGATCAATCAAGCGGCAGACCACTGAACAGGATGCCAATCTGTGCCAGAAGGGACTGCGAACTCCCTGGAAGCTAAGGCTCACCTGTTAGGCACACACCTGGATCAATCCCTGAACCCCATCTTTTATTTTTCCATTGGCAAGTAAAGATATTTCTTTCTGTTCAGGAATGCTTTTGGCAAGTGGCTGACTGGCAAGGGACGAGTGCTTGTTAATGGGGGATATTGCACTGCCCTAATGTGCTTTCAAATTGTTTTAACTGATTAATTCCAACAATTACACAGGAGGATAAGAAATGTGGGGGGGGGAGGAAGATTCACGCAGCTGACTCCCCCAAATGTTCACACTGATTTCCAGCAACACTGCCAATTTCTTCATGCGAAACAGCCTTCGCCAATTATCGTTTCAATCGCATATATTAAAAACATATGCAGCTCAAATTTATTCTTAGTACCAGCGAAGAGAAACGTAACCCACAGCTGATGAAATACAACCAGAAGGCACGGCACAGAACTATTCATTTTTAGAAAGTTTGCTATCATTCTCACAAATCAACCCCTTTTTCTCCCTGACCCTCCCACTTGGTTTCTATTCTTATCGCTCCTTAATTTACATAATTGTAACACAGCAGAATATAGCTGGCCAAGGTTACCCCCACCTCTATTGCCCAATAATTACACTAGTCACCGAAACTGTCAGTATTTAATGAAAGATAATTTCTCAGATTATAAGAAGCTTTAAAAGATCATTTACATGAATAATTTTCAATTCCGTTCAGGATATGGGAAACACTCAAATATATGCGCCTGAAAATATTTAGTTAAGGAGGAAGCTATTTCAGGTTGCAAAAAGTATAAATAAATTATGTACAGTCCAGAGACCACTGGCCGTGTATAACGGCCTGGAGGTTTTTCAACTATGGTCATGGAAACCAGTGGCCTCCAAGAATGATTTGAAGATGACTCATCTTAAATTATGTTCTAGGGATCACCGGTCTCTCTGTCCATGGTCCTAAGAGTTTTCAAACTGTGCTGGAGACCACTTGTTATCCGCAAGCTCCAATTAGGAGATCTGAAAGATTTGAGACGTACAAAATAATGCAGGGCATGAGTCAAGTGGATAGAGGGACGCTTTTCTCCCTCTTACAAAATACCAAAAGTAGGGGACATCCACTCAAACTGTGGGTTGGGAAATTGAGAACAGACAAAAGATTTATTTTTTTTACCCAGCATGTTGTTAGTCTGTGGAACTCCCTGCCACAAGATGTGGGGATGGCATCTGGCCTGGATGCCTTCAAAGGGGGATTGGACAGATTCCTGGAGGAGAAGTCCATCACAGGTTACAAACCATGATGGAGATGTGTAATTTCCAGGTTTAAAATCGGGGTACCTCAAGGACCAGATGCAGGGGAGTGGGATCAGGAGACAGATATCTAGTCTCATGCACTCCCAGATGCATCTGGTGGGGCCACTGTGAGATACAGGAAGCTGGACTAGATGAGCCTTTGGCCTGATCCAGCATGGCTCTTCTTATGTTATGTATATGGTCCTCTGGAAGGGATATGAAAGCAAGGAAAGCATATCAGATATTAGTAAGGGGGTGGTGGAATTGAGTAAGATATATTGGTCTCCAGGTTGAGTGGAATACTGGTTGTGTTTTGGTGTCCTTGTTGTAGTTGATGAACATTAGGAAGAACTGAATTCTCCTGGCGGTTATGACATTAAAAAATACCCTTTTCAAACTGAATCACTGGGACTTTTGTACTTATTCAACTTAAATATTTAATTAAAAACCAAAATCAACTAATTTTATGGCACGCTCATATTTTGATTAAGATTTTTTTTTAAAATCTCACACAAAGGTTTATGTTTTGCTACTCCTTGTTAAGAAAAAAAAACACTACAACACCTGCTGAATGAAATACACCATTATATTAACTCAGATGGTTTTATCAATAGGAATTAAACTCGTTAAACTCTTTAATGCCTCCGGGAGCTCAGAAAAGTCTCGCCATGGAAGTGCGGAAGCTGGGAATGTCAAGAGAAAATGTTTGCTAGAGTTTAAGCAGTAGGCAAGCACTTAAAAGGCTTTTAACTGCTTGTCAAGATATTTAATTTTTGCCATTGAAAAAAATGCAACTTTTGAACAAGTATTACATCTCTCTTTTTTCCAGGCATTTGAGGCAAAAAAAGAAACCATCCCTCAGTCACATCTAATTTACTCTTCTAAGGAAAAAAACAACCAAAGGAAGAAAAAGATTTCTTTAATCACTGATGGCATGCCAATCCCTCTTTTACTCCCATAAACTCAAACTCCTAATGCCTCTCCTCCCCATTTTATCCTCCCCATGGCACTGTGACATAGACTGGCAGATCCAAGTAAGAAATGGCGCAGTGGTTAAATGCCTGTCTTGCAGCTAAAACTGTGCTCAAGACCTGGGGTTCAATCGCAGGTAGCAGGCTCATGGTTGACTCAGCCTTCCATCCCTCCGAGGTCGGTAAAATGAGTACCCAGATTGCTGGCGGCGGGGGGCGAGAGCAATGTGTAGCCTGCATACTGTCATTAAAACTGTAAATCGCTCAGAGAGTACTTGAAGTGGTATAGGGTGGTTTATAAGCAGAACACTTTGCTTTTTGTTTTTGCTTTTTGAGTTCTAGTCCAATCTCCCCACCATCCTGGCTTGATGCTGAACCCTAAACTGTGTGAGCAACCATTTATTCATCTGTGGGTTGGTGACTGGCTCCTTCCCACCCCCTCCTAGACATTGCCAGCTTGTCCAGAACCATTTTCCTAAGGGTCAAGTTATTCTCAAGGGAAAAAATATGGCAGACAGATCTACGATGGGGGATGGGGAGAAGCGGCAGAGAAAACCAAGCAAAGACACTGTTCTTCTAAGGCCACTGAACATAATTTTCCAGGGTAAAGGGGGCTACAATGGGGAGGAGATACAGCAACATCCCCATGTTCAAATCCACTTCCACTTCTGTAACTCTGGATGTTATCCACACTAGATAGTTACGGCAGCTTTCTATCACTTCTCCTGCCGTGGCTTCATTTAATGGGAGTCCTGGGACATATTCGTTTGTGAAATACTCAGACGTTCCCGTTGAGGATGTCCACTAGTACTCTCTTGGGTTCTTTGGTCTGGAAAAAAGGTGCCTGAGGGGGGATATGATTGAGACGGGCAAAATAAGGCAGGGCATGAGTCAAGTGGATAGAGGGACGCTCTTCTCCCTCTCACAAAAAACCAGAACTAGGGGACATCCACTCAAATTGAGGGCTGGGAGAGTAAGAACAGACAAAAGAAAATATTTTTTCACCCACTGCGTTGTTAGTCTATGGAACTCCCTGCCACAGGATGTGGTGATGGCATCTGGCCTGGATGCCGTCAAAAGGGGATTGGACAGATTCCTGGAGGAAAAGTCCATCCCAGGTGACAAACCATGATGGAGATGTATAATCTCCAGGTTTAAAACTGGGATACTTCAAGGACCAGATGCAGGGGAGTGGAAACAGAAGAGATCTAGTCTCGTGCGCTCCCAGACGCATTTGGTGGGGCCACTGTGAGATACAGGAAGCTGGACTAGATGGGCCTTTGGCCGGATCCAGCACGGCTCTTCTTATGTTCTTATGTTCTTATGTTCTTATGACCTTGGCCACTGAGTTCAAGAGAAAAAAGGGCAAACCATCCTCCCTCCCCAACTTTGCTGCAGAAATAAAAACCACCAGAATGGCAGGAGAGAAGTCATGCTGGGGGAAAGAGTACAGATCGGAAAGAATATGTCTGTGAAGATTCTCAGTCGTCCTGGCGAGTTTATCTGGAAGCTGAGTCACGGCAACTGGACTTCTTTTCTTGAGAGATAGAAATGTTTCGCTGCTCATCCAAACAGCTTTGTCAGTCTATCAGTCTATCAGACCGATGAAGCTGTCTGGATGAGCAGCGATATGTTTCAGACTCTCAAGAAAAGAAGTCCAGTTGCCTGTGAAGATTCTCAGTCATCCAGGTGAGTTTATCTGGAAGCTGAGTCATAGCTACTGGACTTCTTTTTCTGGAGAGAAAGAAACGTTTGATGAAGCTGTTTGGGTGAGCAGCGAAACGTTTCTATCTCTCAAGAAAAAGAAGTCCAGTAGCCATGACTCAATTTCCAGAAGTCCAGTTGCCGTGACTCAACTTTCAGAGATCTGAAAGAAGGCACCTGATAAAGTTGTCAGATAAGTAACAAAGAGACAAAGGTAGGCTCCCTTATTATTCCATGCACATAGGACACGGAACAAGTTAGGCTGAATGATGATGCACTCTTTGGTCAAAACTCCCAGAAAAAATACTGGAATGGCAAATAGTTGCCCTTGAGGTCTGAAATTATGGGATAAAAATGTTCAATGCCTACCAGTAGCAATGAATTAGAGTTGGCCATAAACCACCGGTTTGGTCCAGTGCGTATACCACCACAAGAAGTTTCAGTGGTTTCCTATCCCACCCTCTCCAGTGGGCGCCCACTCGGAAGAAACGCCCTTCCTGCCCCAACCTCCTCCAGGCGCTGCTTTGTGAGTGCGCGCCTCTAATATGAATCAATTTTTCAAGCCTGCTTTTTTTTGGCAATAAGTTTTCTGGCAGCCACAAAAGCTCTATCAATAAAAATCAGGAAGCAGGCTGAGCAATTTCACACTCACCTTCCACCATCTGACCTTCTCGCTTCAGCATCTGGACAGCTCCAACGTATTTCTTTAGCTGTACTTTGAGCACCTCATTCTCTCTGCAAGTACAAAGAACAGAAGGGGGAGAAAATGATCCAGGGTTTGTTTGTTTCTTTGTTTGTTTCATCGCAGGAGATACCTGCCACACAAAAGGAAAGAAACAGGAAGATGGATGAACTGGATCAGGTTACAAAGTGAATGATGAAAAAGAACTGACATCTCCTATTTGAAACACGAGAGAACCGTATTATCAAGAGGATGAAGGTGATTGCTGAAATTGGATAAGTGATTGGGAAAGCTACTTTCTGTGCTGCAGGTCTCAGAAACCATCCCACCCATGGCAAATTTTCTTGACCCAAAAGGAACCGTTCCAATTCCTGAGCTGGCTACTGGCAGCTAAGAGGCATACGCATGAAGTAGCTGCATGATTGGCCCTTTGAGCTCAGCATATTTTCTCCTAAACCAATGCAACCTTGATATCGCAGGAGGTAAAGTCTTCCATCTCTGCCATTTGACATCAGCCTAACTAGAAAGGCACATGTTCAGCCAAAGGCCAAGGCATGGTCTCCGGCGCTCAACTTCGCTCTGCAGAGTGTAAAACATAGTGCAAGGAACCCGTCATTGACACAATTATCTGAACCCCCAAACCCTTTTCATGTACTGCAGAGATGGCCCTATCATGAGCTACTGACCCACAAGCTACTCCTGTCTGTTTAACAACAGCACTGTCTGCCACTGTAGAACTCAGCTCTTGAACGCTACATTAGAGAGAGAGGTGATAGAGGCTGTTACATCACTGCTAATGCTCAGTTGAGAATACAGTCCACTTCTGTATTTGAAAAGGAGGTAATGCCATAACGCCTTAAATCTTGACCGCAAAATGCGTTTGGCCAGCGCTATTGGTTCTCACACAGACACACACCCAAATGATCTTAAGATGCTTTTGCATTTTAATACCCTTTCTGTTGTAATATTATTTTACGGTACTTTGTGGACTACTGTACTGCAAACTATCTCACATTTCTCCGAATTTGGGGGCAACACATATTAGCTAATATAAAGGCTATTGAAATTAGTTGCTCTTTTCAAATCATCAAGGAAGGAAGGAAGGAAGGAAGGAAGGAAGGAAGGAAGGAAGGAAGGAAGGAAGGAAGAAATTTCTCTAATGTGAAATCAAAACAACTGGGCTTGAAAATGAGCAAATACCTGGTCAAAACCTCAAGAACTCAAGACAGCCCGGTTACAAAAATTCTAACCTCTTCTCCTCCCCAACAGCAAGAAGAACATACAAATACACAGAGAATAAAAGGTCCATCAAGTCCAGCTTCCTGTATCTCATAGTGGCCCCATCAAATGTATCTGGGAGTGCACAAGATTAGATATCTGTTTCCTGATACCACTCCCTTGCATCTGGTTTTAAGACTGGAGATTACATATCTCCATCATGGTTTGTAACCTGTGATGGACTTCTCCTCCAGGAATCTGTCCACTCTTCTTTTGAAGGCATCCAGGCCAGATGCCATCACCACCTCCTGTGGCAGGGAGTTCCACAGACTAACAACATGCTGGGTGAAAAAATATTTTTTTTGTCTGTTCTCACTCTCCCAGCTCTCAATTTGAGTGGATGTCCCCTAGTTCTGGTAATTTGTGAGAGGGTGAAGAGCATACCTCTATCCACTTGACTCATGCCCTGCATTATTTTGTATGAACTGCTGTATCTGCTAAATGTCTTAAGATTCCTTGTTTATAATCCAACGGTGTTTTGCATCACTACGGCACCATCACCCCCGCCGCCCTATCTGCCTGGTTTATAACAATGGAGGAGTAGCCAACAAGATAATCCTGATTCTGCCAGTGTTAGATGATGAAGCACACCACTGGCTCCTGACCTGTGAATGGCGTAGAAATGCTGACTGTTTGCATCAAACAATAATCTTACCCATGTTGTTCTCATTCTCAAGCTCAACAGTAATGCTTGCGTGGTCTGTGGAATCTACGCATGTGGGAAATACGAGTAATAAACTGTATAAAATGCCTTTGGGAGCTTCATTAAAATTTCATTGTTGCTAATGTGTACTCCTTTGCCACCGAGGAATTGGTGAAGTTCACAAAAGGAGCTGAATTCAGCTCCGTAGCACTAACTGGAAATGTGACTTGACAGCTTTGTAACTATTAAACAAAATGCGTTGGCTGGCAACATTTCCCAATATTCTTTAGAGATCTCTCTTAAGGCTGCTTTGTAGTGCTGCTTTTATATAGTAATCATTTCTACAAGTTGAGCACCAGGGAGGAGGTGTCCTTGTTTTTACTAGCAACTGTTTGCAAAAGAATGATGACTAACTCAGTCTAGCAAATGAAATGGGTGGGTTCTATTGGTCTGTGCCTCCAACCGAGGCCTCTGGTGCCTTGGGTGTTCTTAAATGCTCCCTTGGGTGTTGCAGGCAATGTATTTGAAGCGGTGCCAATAATCTGTCTTTGGCATGGAGCCGTGAAATGTGCAGTCTCTCGCCTGTGAACTGCCCAGCGCTAGACTAACTGCTGACCTAGTTGAAGGAAAGAAGCAGAAATCTTACATTTCAAGCTCTTCAATAGATGTAAGATAAGCTCATAAAAACGATGTATTTTGATAATTTCACCCAGGCGGCTGTTTTGGCCAAATGGGCCGCCTAAATTTAATCTACAGCTTTGCCGATCAGGGGATTGCCACTCTATTTAGTTCTACTCCAAGCCGGCAGAGAGACCTGATGCTTGTGCAAAAAGACAGTTGATTGTTTTGCTGCAGATTGTCTTTGTCTTGAGAGACCGAGATAGGCAATCGATTCTGCTGCCCTCAAGATATAACCAGGAACACGACAACGCAAGCCGACGGTCGAAGCCGGACGTCTCTTTGCTAGGACCTAAGTAGCTACAGATGCAGCGATGTTTTATGTTGGGTCAGGATAATCTATGAGCCTTTCTTTTCGTCCCCGTGTCGGAAGTGTTGGCAGCACCCGTCCAGATGAAGAGTTCTGGAAGAACTCGTGGGGCTCTGTGTCTGTCTTTCCCTGGCTGTTGGGGATCATAGGCAGTAGCTGTCTTTTTTTTTTTTTTGCCGCCTCAAGTGCCAATCAGCTGTAGATCAGGCTTGGGGTGACAAAAAAAGTTTAAAAACCCCTCTTTTCCCCCCACCCTACAGTTGATCGGCACTTGGGGCAGCAAAAAAAAGAAAAAGAAAAAATGTTTTAAAATCCCTTCTTTTTCCCCACCCCATCGGGTGGGGCGGGGGAAGGAGGTGTTTTAAGAACTTTTTTTCACCACCCCAAGTCCGAGCTACAGCTGATTGGCATTTGGGGTGGCAAAAAAAAAATGTTTAAAAATCCCTCGGTTTCCCCCACCCAGAGTGCTGGCGGGGGGGGGGAGAGAAACGGAACTTCATTTTGTTTCATTTTTCTTTGAGAGACGGTTCGTTATTCATTTCGTTATGTAACAAAATAAATAATGAATAACAAAACAAATAAAAAATTCATTTCATGTCCATTTCTAGTCCCAATTTAGAGCAGATTCAGCAGCCATGTACCTAAACCATGGTGTGGACGTGGACTTCTAGACAACTTCTTTTGTGAGTTTTGGCATTTGGTGTGTACAGTATATGGTCTATGGGACCCTAGAATGGATCATCCGAGTTTCCATTATTTCTTACGGGGAAATTTGCTTTGATAGAAGAGTGTTTTGGTTTACCAGCATGTTTCCGGAATGGATTATGCTCATACAACAAGGCATTACAGTAGGTGGTTCTGTAACACAGACAACTCTGTGTGTCCATATGTGCAAAGTTTTTCTCTTGTGTGTAAAATCATCTCTCTCAAGGCAGCATTCAAGACATAGAGTAATCAACAGATGCCAATGATGTAAATACACAGAGGGGGGAAAAACAGATTATGTATGGCTCAAGCAATAAACACATTTAACCAGTTTCTCAACTGTAGGTGTTCAAAATTATCTTCCTCCAACAGAAGGTGTTTCCTCGGATGAAAATATCTCCTTCATGTGATTTTTTTAAAAAAAAGAATCTTTGGCTTGCTCACCACTGGCAGATCAATCTAGGGGCAGCCGGAACAGGAGAAAGAAAAGACACTGCCATAGCAATGCAGTAATACATTAACATTCCAACACAAGTAAGACTAGATTTTGAGAAGAACACCAAGACCCTGGTGCATCCAGCAACGTGTGCATCCCAAAGCATTCAGCAAGGATAAAAAGAAGCCCATGAGCCAAGGACAGAATCTGCTGCTCACAAATATACCTGTGGGTTGTTAGCCACGCAGTTTTGAAATCCTTGAAAAATAAGCCCATCAGTGGCTCCGCATCAGTATGGTTATATATGACCTCCAATATGAGAGGCTGCTTGCTGCTCTATGGCAGTTGATGGAGAACATACCTAGGGGGGTGCTATTATGTTCACATCCTGCTTGTGGACTTCCTACAGGCAGATGGCTGACTCCTTCTGTGCTGTGAGAATGCAGCGGAACAGATAAACTTCCTACCTAATTCCGGTACTCCAACAATGGAGGCATTCAAGAGAAAATTGGACAACCATCTGCCTTGGTTTGGATTCCTGAGCAGGGGATTGGGCTCAGTGGTCCGATAGGCCTCTGTTATTCAAGGATTCTATTTTTTATTTTGTTAATTTAAAGCATTGTTACCTCGTCTTTCTCCAAAGAAAGGACCCAAGGCGGTTTACATCATTCAAACATAATATTAAAGCTGTCATAAATTGGTTTGGGGGGGAGGGGGGACAGAAGATTTGTGATAGGGGAAATTTGCTTAACAGAATCGCCTATGGGGCAAATCAGTACTACAATTAAGGAATACTCTTTCAATGTATTCCTATGGGAAATTTGTATAAAAGAAAATTTGCTTAACATAATTTCATTTGGAATGAATTAATTCCTTTATACAAGTTACCACTGTATCTCAAACGATGCGGTTAAACACCACCGCTGTTAAATTATTACATTTAAAATAATCAACACTCTAAATTCTTAATGTAAATAAAGGTATAGATCCAGGTTTGAAAAGTGTTAAGAATGGACACATGAACACGTGTAGACATGTATACTCACTCCCAAAATTTTAATTACTAGGCCCTTTTGTGGCACATGGCAATCAACCGCTCACAGCGGTTAAAGAATTGAAGAAACCAGTCACAAAACTAGCGAGAAATATGAAATGATTTTTGAAAGAGGTCAGGCTGTCTTACACTGACCACTTTTTTTTTATAACTTGGTAACTTTGTGGTGCATGTCAGCTATTAATTATGTGTGAGATGAACAAACATTTATTACAAAAGATTTAATTTTCTCCCCTTATAATTAGTTTCTGAGCTGGAAAAAGGCAGGCTTCTCCTAGATCTGAATGCAAAGATCAAAGACATTTTTAATTAGAACAGATTTATAACTGTATAGTTACATAATTGCAAAGGCCTGAAACTGCAGGCCACTTCAGATGTTAACGACCCTGGCTTTATAAATGTTGGAGTCCTCTTTTCCCCTGCACTAAGCACATTGGTTTTGGTGCTGTGGCAGTTATTTTCTCAAGGAAGAAATATTTTGTTACACCCAAAAGGACACACTGTGGTTTATCATTCATATACAGCAGTGGTTCTCAACGTGGGGGTCGGGACCCCTTGGGGGGAGGGGGGTTGAACGGCCATTTCAGAGGGGTCGCCATGAGCCAGTGAAGAAAAAGGCACAAACAGCTTGGGTCTGGAGGGGGAGGGGGAGGAAGGGGGCAAAGGGTGAGTTACAGCTTGATAGGTTGGAGGGGATGTCAGTCAATGGCACCGGAGGCTGCGATTGGCTGAGGGTGCCTGTAGAGGGAAGTTCCCTACGGCCCGTGTGTCAGGGGCCTGCCAAAGGGGGCTTGTGGCCTCTTCCAAGCAGGGCAAAGGGGGCACCACAACATGAGGAACTGTACTAACAGGCTGCGGCATTGGGAAGGTTGAGAACTACCGATATACAGGGACACGTGGCTACACTCAAGTTTCTGCTCTAGGGACTCCAAATGAGAATAAGTTCCTTGATGGGAAAACTTACTTTTTAAAAGACTATAATTCTCAGAACATCCTCAACAGGGTGGCTACCGGCCATATTGGCTGTGCCATGTAATTTGGAAAAAAAGAGTACCAGTAGCATTTGCAGCCTTTGAATACGAAAAAGGAGAGATTCAAACTCTGAACTGCCCGGTTTGCTGCAGCTGGAAGAAGGGACCCTTCTTTCAAGAGAGCTGAAGCTGGCACAGAAACAATACAAGGGACATGTTGGTGCAGCTATTGTTTTTAATCTTGTTTCTTATTGTATTGTATAGTATTTTTATAGTATTTTATAGGTATTGTGTTGTTTTTACATTGTATTGAGCCTCATAGCGCAGTGGTTAAATGCCTGTACTGCAGGTAAAACTGTGCTCACGACCTGGGTTCAATCCCCGGTAGCAGGCTCAAGGTTCACTCAGCCTTCCATCCTTCCGAGGCCGGTAAAATGAGTACCCGGGTTGCTGGGGGGTCAATGTGTAGCCTGCACACTGTAATTAAAATTGTAAACCGCCCAGAGACTACTTGTAGTGGTATGGGGTGGCATATAAGCAGAACACTTTGCTTTGCTTTGCTTTTTTGCTTTTATTGTACTTTTTTGAATTTGTTGTAAGCCGCCTTGGGTCCCTTTTGGCATAAAAATAAAGTTTATTATTATTATTATTATTATTATTATTATTATTATTATTA
Organism: Phrynocephalus versicolor; assembly: GCA_023846285.1. Taxonomy (NCBI): domain Eukaryota; kingdom Metazoa; phylum Chordata; class Lepidosauria; order Squamata; family Agamidae; genus Phrynocephalus; species Phrynocephalus versicolor. The sequence goes on from JAHTLZ010000054.1 coordinate 5,730,069, forward strand.
TTATT
>JAHTLZ010000054.1:5733994-5752383 GCA_023846285.1 Phrynocephalus versicolor
AAATAAATAAATAAATAAATAAATAAATAAATAAATAAATAAATAAACTGGAAGGGAATCGGAACATGGGACAGGGGGAAGCTCCAACATAAGCTGTCAAACCATGGCTTGTTCTTCACCATGCACTGAGTTCTCAGCAGGAAGGAAATAAAAGCGATGCCAGTGTCTTTCAAAAATTATTTAATTGGGTAAATACCCGTAATGCAGTTCGGCACTCCTCTGAGCCAATTCTGCCGAATAAACAGCACATTCATGCTCATCGCCATTCTCCAGGTTATCTAAAATAGGACATAAATTTCTTAAAAGAAATGCAACATAACATTTTTTTTCTCCATGGTACCACCTTTTTTTTATAGGCAGAGCATATTTTATATGCAGCCTTGTTCACTTTGACTTTCAGAACTCAACAGCGCTGGGAAACCCTGTGGAGATGATCACTTCAAGGTGGAGTGAAACGCATTAAATTAAATATTGTAATCAAGGGAGCAAGTCAGTCTAGAGAGCTAAATATGCTGATTACTGAATACTTAAGATTGACAGCCTCTTTACAAGATACAGACCGGTAAGCAGTGATGTGGTACTGAATTTTGAAGCGCAGGTGTTTCATCCTGACAATGCTCCTTATTAAAAACAATTCCCCCACCCCACCCCAGGAAATTTCCAAAAAATGCAAAGAACTGGTTGACACAGGTCAGGGCAATTGCTTGCATATTTGGAACTTCCTGTGGGTGAGTGTAATAACGAGGATTGTCAGGATGAACACCTGTACTTCAAAACTCAGCAGTATATCTCTACTTTCCTATTTGCATCTTGGCAAAGGGGCTGCCAATCTTAAGTAATAATGTTCGGTAATCAGCATATTTAAACCTCTAGACTGACTTGTGCCCTTGGTTACAATATTTAATTTAATGTAGTGTTACGCTCCACCTTGAAACTATCATCCCAGCAGGATTGTCCAGTTCTGAAAGTGGAAGTCAACAAGGCTGCATACAAAAATATGCATTGCCTGCAATAATATTAAAAACAAACAGCAACACAGTAGATTATCAACATAGAATCATAGAATAATGGAGTTAGAAGGGGCCGGGAAGGCCATTGAGTCCAACCTTCTCTTCCTGGGGCACTTGATCAAAAGCACTGGAAAAATCAAGACATATCATGCCTATAGCATTCCCACTATCTATCAGGGAGGTCACTCAATTTAAAAAATGAGATTTGTTTGACAAACTGATGTTGGCTTCTAGTTGTTACTGAATTATTTTCAAGGTGCTTGCAGAATGATGATTTTATAATCTGCTCTAGAACTTTCCCAAAGACCGGTGTCAGGGTGCCTGGACTGTAGTTACTGGGTTTCTCCTTTTTCGCTCTTTTTTGACTATTGTTTAACATCAATCTCAAGCTGCAATCCCATCCATGCCACTTGTACATAACATTTATCTGGAAGATCACAGACTCTCCTTTGGAAGGAAACTGATCTACAGTAGGAATCAAGTATTTCTGCTTTTTCTTTGTGATCTGTTATTGTATCTCCATTCCCACCAGCACCCGAGCCACTATTTCTTCTCTCTGCCTTTTTCCTATGCACATATTTAAAGAACGTTGCTTTTAGCATCCCTTAGTAATAAGCTAATTCTCAGCTTTTGCCTTCCTAGTGTGATCGCTGCCATTCTTTGCTACCAGTTGCCCATCTTCCAAGAAACACAGCCCGTGGTTCCAAATCCAAATGCCTCGTGTTAGTACCACTTTCATAGCCAGTCATTCACCCAGATTATTTTCATTTCTCCTTCTCAAATTTAAAAAAAAAACTTTAATGGCATAAAATAAAAAGTAGAGAATTAGCATTGAATAAAGGAGTAGAAGGATGAAAAGATAGATAGAAAAGGAGAGGAAGAAATTAAAACAAGTTTCCCTTTCTGTTTCTCTTCTGAGTACTGGTAGGATAGATGAGAAGACTATCTGCACCAGGCATGTCCAAAGTCAGGCCCGGGGGCCAAATGCGGCCCATTTTCAAATACTGAGTGGCCCGCAGCTTCTTCTCCCACCAACTCAGCCTGTCTCGCATCCCCGCCAGCTGGCCCCTCCCCTTGCCAGACTGAGGCGTTAGCTTGCAGTTTTATGGTTTGCCTGCCCTCCCTGCCTCTGTCCATCCCCCCAGCCACCTGCCCAGCCTACCCACCCCCGGCTCCGTTGCTGCAGCATCCTCCCTGCCTCTTTGCATGTTATAGAGACTTGTCTAAAGTCTGGCCTGGGGGGCCAAATGCAGTTGAATGGTCAGCCCCCACACATTTTCACCTCACCGAATCTGGCCCTACTTGTGAAGCGTTTGGACACCCCTGATCTACGCCCCAAACTTCTCCGGTCTCCTTCCAAGTGTCTCAAAGCCTGATGTTAATTCTTATTCTTGGCTGTATCACTTGTCCCCATCTGGATGGGAAGAAAGGGACGCGCATCGGTAGGTTTTACAAATGACTGCAGTCCTTCCGTCGCATCTCTAATTCACTGTCCAAGAAGAGAGCGTACCTGGCAAGTCCAAGGATCTTCCTGGCATAGTTCTGCTTCATTTCCACTCCGCGGGAAGTCTCCTACTAGAACTACTTCTCTCTTCTTTCCGAAGGGCATGGGGTTCAGCCACTCTGCTTGGCTGATCTTCACGTCTTCCCGCGGGGTCTCCTGTAGGTGTTCCTCTTCATGCAGTCCGCCAGACCGCTCTTCAAAAAGCTGAAAGTCGTTTTCCAGTCCCGCTAGTAAAGAGTGCCTTGTTCTTGGGCTCTATTTTGTCTTCCAGCTCTTCCATCTCTTCCACCTCAGCTGCTGTTACTGCGGCTTGAGAGTTTTGCCTACATGCTCGTTATCTTCTCTTACAGCCTTAAAAATGGCCATTCCCTGCTCTAGTTTTCTCAGCATTTCTTCTAACAGTGAAAAACAGTTCACATTGTATATACTTGAGTATAAGTCGACCCAAGTATAAGTCGGGGCCCCTAATTTAAACCCAAAAAACTGGGGAAACGTATTGACTCGAGTATAAGCCTAGGGTGGGAAATGCAGCAGGGCCTGGCTACTCCTCCTTTGTGAGCTGGGTGTGTGTGTGATGTTTAAAATGACTTTTAGCCACCAAGGGAAGTGCTTGAGTTGGTGGCTAAAAGTCATTTTAAACATTGGGGGGGGGGTCAGGAGAAGTGGCGCACAATGTTTAAAACAACTTTTAGGCACTGACCCAAACTTGCCTCAGTGGCTAAAAGTATTGACCCGAATATAAGCTGTGGACCCCTTTTTTCAGCCCAAAATTAGGGCTGAAAAACTAGGCTTATATTTGAGTATATACAGTATTTATTGCATGTGTAAGCCCCGTTGTATAATCGAAAAGCACTGGACACACTTAGCAAGTCACCACCGTAGAATTAGAGCTTCCCTCCAAAATCCCGGTTTCCCTGTTTGCTTTCTTCAACTTGCCTTTTACTTTGCCTCGTCTGGTCTGGAGGATGCTGAGAAAGTCTTCTAATTAGAGATGGGCACGACTCAAAAAAATAATGTTTCATTTTTCGTTTGTCGTTTTGGGGTCCGTTTCGGTTCGTTTTCGTTTTTCGGGGCGGTTTCGTTGGAATGTGTCTGCCATAACGGAAACGAAAAACACAGCAAAATTTTTCGTTTCGTTTTCTGGAAAATTTTTGTTTTCGTTTTCGTTGCGTAACAAAAACGAAAAACGAAAATTTCGCTGAGTCGTGCCCATCTCTACTTCTAATCTATGACCATTGTGGAATTAGACCCACCTAAATTAGGGCCTATATGGATTTGGGCTGGTCATGGGGTCACCATACCTCCAGAAGGATATTATGGAAATGGAAAAAAGTGCAGAGGAGAGCAACCAGAATGATTAGGGAACTGGAACACCTTCCTTACCAGCTGAGGCTGCAACGGCTGGGCCTCTTCACTCTTGAACAATGGCACCTAAGAGGTGACCTGATTGAAGTTTATAAAATCATACACGGTGTGGACAAATCAGATAAGGAAAAGCTGCTTTCCCTATCGCACAACAATAGAACTAAGGGGCACTCCATGAAACCTTTGGATGCTAGGTCTGAAACGAATAAGAGAAAGTACTTTTTCACCCAGAGGATCACTGGTCTATGGAACTCCCTGCCAGAAGAAGTGGTGATAGCTGTCAGGCTTCACAGCTTTAAGAAAGGATTAGACAAGTTCATGGAGAACAAGGGTATCCATGGCTATCATGATGGATGCCTAAGGACAACCTCTGGGTTGGAGAGAGAGGCAGGATATCTCTCAGTGCCATTTGCAGGGAATGGTGAGCCACTGTGTGAGACAGAATGCTGGACTGGATGGGCTGTGGCCTGTTCCAGCAAGGCTGTTCTCATGTTCTTATGGGGAAATATCCTGTGCACTTAACATTTTCACATAAGCATCACCACTGAATCTGATTCCTCATGAATCATCAGTGCATACACCTGAGACAGAATAGACACACACACACACGCACACATCTTAATGTTATCCATATAATTCTTGATATGCTGGATCAAGGTATAAAAGTGTCCTGATAATGTCAGGATTTAAGGCAGAGAAGGGAGCCTTCCTAATGAACTGTCAACCACTCTCATTCATTAGCACACTCTGCTTGCTTCCAGGCACAGAAATGTCAAACCCATCTGGGGCACCGTAAAGTTTGCCAAGACTTGACAAACTCATAAATCAATCTATTCTGCTGCCGCAGAAGGACGAAAGAAACATCCAGTGAAGAGTAGGATGTCCTGTCTCCAAAGGGAAAGGAACTTTTTTTCAAGTTCTGCCTGTTGTTCACACACACACACACACACACGGCTTGACAGAAGTGAAAGAAGAAAACCAGAAAAGAAGAGGTGGGAGGAAGGAAGGAAGGAAGGAAGGAAGGCAAAGAAGTCAGTGAGAACACGACTGCAAAATGGATGATTGACAGCATGGTGTCACACAGCAACATTCCGAAATGCAAGATTCACTTTCTTCCCTTCCATTTTGGCATTCCGATGGGACACAATCAGTTCGCCAGGCGTTTCCAGAGGCTACATTTGAGCTGAGCATCAGTCCTCTTCTGATCTTTTAAGGAACACTGCCATTTATCACCGTTTCTCTGACTTCTTGGCTTTCATGTCTACGTTAGCAGTACACCGAAGTGACAACTGTTACCAAGGGATCCTTGAGGCTAGCCTGCATGCACCCAAGGAGAAGGAAGAGGTTCTGACACCTGAGTAGCTGTAGCTTACATCCGTAACCCTAGAGAACGAGGCGGCTCTAGCTAGTATTTTCTGTACAGATATACATAGAAACTGGCAATTGAATATAACATTGTTGTTAATTTTTCAAGGGATGGGCAGAAATGGTGTTTGTCTGTTGCAGCAATTTAAAAAGTCAGGGCATCTTAAAAATAATTTGTTTTGTCCGGCATAAACTTTTGTAAACTGTAGTCCACTTGCATTTGCAGCCTTATGCCAACATTTTGGGGTTAGATGTCATAATATGCTATTATGCTGTTATGCTGTTGAATTTTGTATCAATGTACTCATGTGATTTTCCCTCTATGCTTTGTTGACCTTTGTAGAAGTTCTGTGATGCTGTGATATACTGTGGTACCTTGTAAAGGGAATTAATCCATTCCAAATGAAGTTCTGTTAAGCAAATTTTCCTTTATACAAATTTCCCACAGGAATGCATTGAAAACGGAGTAATCCCTAATCACGACCATTTTATTTTGTACAGATTCACCCCATAGGCGATTCCGTTCAGCAAATTTCCCCTAACTCCGGATTTTTTTATGTTGTACAGATTTTATGTTATACAAACCGTTTGTTGTACGAGGGTCCACTGTGTTTTGCACATTTGTAATATAGCTGTTTGGTTTTAAGCAAACTCTGTCTCTGCCTCTAACAATTTATTCATTAAGTATTGCTTCTGCTGGCTGATTAAATAGCACAGGGCTGCTCAGCTTTGAACAGGCCGAGGTCTACTTTTTCTGGCCCAAAGTGCCTGCGGCTACTACACTAATACCTCTACTTACGAACTGTATCCATTCCAAGCACATGCTTGTAAGTAAAACATTTTGTAAGTAAAGCAGCTGTTTCCAATAGGAATGCATTGAAATCAGTTCCCTCCAGAACAGATTAATTGATTATCAATGCATTCCTATGGGAAGGCTGACCATGCACACACATCCCTTGCACCCGCTCGATCATCTTGCCAGCGGGGGGAGCAGGGGACCACGCCATGACCTTTGAACTGCCCTGCTTGGCTGAGACAGTGGGCTGCCAGACCCAGAACTTTGCGTGGGGAAGTGGTGGTCCTTGGGATGGGGGACGGAGGGGTGGAGAACTTATCCCCTCACTTTTTAAATTGGTGGTCGGCGGGCTACTTTTGAACTCCTCACAGGCTACCGGTAGCCCGCGGTCTACCTGTTGGGCAGGCCTGCTTTACGTCAATGGCAGTTGTATGCTCAAGAGCAGTTCCTGTGGGGACAACGTCACGCACAGCTTCGAACAAGGGAGTCAAAGCTGTAATGCTTCCTACTTTGTATGAAGGGATAGAGCTCAGGGGGAGAGGTCCGGCAGGGACAGTCCTCAATCTAGCACTACCCATTAGTACATGATATTCCAAGGGTACTATTCTTTGCTCTGCCCCTTCCAGCTGACTTCCTGCCCCACTGCCTTCTGGTCTCTCATAACCAGTGCCAACAGGACCCCCCGTTCTCCATGCATTTATTGACCCTCGCACTCATTCAAAGCTTTTGGTTGCATTATCAAGGGCTACTCACCAGCCTGGGGGAACGAGCCTAGAGCACCGATAGGGAACAATTCTTCAGAATCATCGTTCAAGACTTGAAGAGGAGGCCAGGAACAAACCAGGGAACTGTTCGCCATACCCTGCAATGGCCTAAATAAGAATATTTTTTTAAAGACAGGGATATGAAGTTCGAAAATTAATTACCGTGTCACATTTTTCGCAAATTAAAAATCCATATAACATCGCCACAGATGTATGGGAAAAGAGCAATAAATAGAAAATGAGGCGATGAGCGTTTAATTACCAGTGTCCGTCAGCAGTGGCAATTTCAGAAGGGCCAGATTTCCATACACAGTCAAGAACCACAGCAGGCCATATTTATTGCTTTTCATGGACAATTGCAGGACAAAAATATTTTAAATAAATACTCAAAATGTGGGTTTCTGCTACTTGAGCTTATTTTGACGACTCTTGCTCCTCCACCGCACTACTACCTTGGAAGTATTTAGACATCTTGTGTGTGTGTGTGTGTGTGTGTGTGTGTGTGTGTGTGTGGTGTCATTACAGTCGTGACCGACTCTTTGTGACCCCATGTCCATGGAGTTTTCTTGGCAGGAATACTGGAGTGGCTTGCCAGTTCCTACTCCAGATGCCTACAACACCTGGTCTTCCCTGGTGGTCTCCCATCCAAGTACAAACCAGGGCCAACCCTGCTTAGCTTCCGAAATCAGGCGAGATCGGATGTGCTTAGGGCTTCCAGGCAGCAATTATACATTGTAATAACATGCTATTAACCCAGTTCTGTCTCATGGTCACCCTTTTCCTAAGTACACAGTACTCAGAACTGATTCGCCATTTCTTCCTTCTTTCAACACTTTGGGATTGTTGGAACTTGTCAAAGGCCCCACAAACCGGCTCTTCTGTTAGGCATAACAATGAATTCAAATCCCGCTCGAGGGCTCCACAGCCAGTCATTCCAACTCCACTGAACTATCCAGCCACCTATTCCTGTTGACGAACACTGTTTAAAAAAAAAAAAAAGCAATGCCTTGTTCCAGAATAATACTCACTTCTCACAAGACTCTCTGTCTTCCGGCACACTTTGCTTTCCCAATATTTTGTGGTAAGACCCATTGTTTTCCTCCAAATCTTCATCGTCTATACTTTTAACGTCCAGCTTTGGGAAACCACATTCCCCATTTAAATAGATGGACTCGTTTTTCAAGCAAGGCAAGCTCTGGTCCCCGTTCAGTTTAACTACCAAGTCCGCTGAGGGAGAGTTGACATAGGCCGAAGATCTGTCGGAGTTTTCCTCAGAGCTTTCACCCGGGCCTGTTGCTTGCAAGGCCTCCTCCGTGTTCTGTCCGTCGTCCTCGTCATCAAACGAAATAATATTTGTGACTTTCTTCTTCTTCTTCACGCGCTCTTTCCTGCATTTGAACTCTGGGCGACAGAAACAGGCAAAAATTAAAGGGGGGGGGGTTCCTACACAGAGAACATTTTTTTAAAAAAACAGTTTTGCTAATTAAAACATGTTGTTTCTTTCTCCCAGAACACCGCAGTGGATCTTCAAAGAGAAGGAAAAGAGGGGCAGTTTCCCCATCTTCCTTGGGTTTAATAGTATATTTTCCTCACGTTTCACTGCCCTCTCCCCTCAAAAGCCCTAAGCAATTCTCCTCCCTGCGCTCTCCTCCCTGCGCTCAGAGGTGGGTGTGGGGAACCATTCTTTGAGGGGCAAGTTTCCTGAGGGAGCTTTCAGTGCAGAGAAAGCTCTCCTGACTTTGGCTACGTTGCAGCCCTGAGAGAAAGTGACCTTCTCCTGGGTCAAATAAGCCCAAACCAGAGTGGCCATCTTCCCTAGTTGAGGTGGCACTCACATCTCTGGATCTTGAAAAGCTGCACCTCATGACACCCCCCCCCAAAAAAAACCCCAAACCCTGACAAAACAGCCTCCCTTGTCCTTTCCAGAGGCCAAAAGGGTTTCTCAAAGGGGGTTTCTCAGTGTTTTTTTGGGGGGGGATGTAACGGGATCGTGTGGCAATCTCAGGATGCCGGGGCCTCCTAAGAACATGGCAAAATGGGCCCCGTGGCCCTTGAAGACCCACTTTTGAACCAATTGCTTTTCAAAAGCAGTACTAAGAAGAATTGGGGCTGTAGGACCGATGGGAGGGTCACAGGAGTTCTGGGGGGCTACGTGTGGGTCCTGGGATGGGGGTAGTGCGTTGTCCACCTGTTTAGGAGTTTGCTGGAAGAGTTCCAAGCAAACTGGTCAGTGACACAAAGAAAGATTCAGAGAGAGATAGGCGCCTTTTTTCCAGACCAGCTTGTCAGGACACAGACAGACAAAAAAAACTGTCTGGCCCCTCCCAGAAGCCTTGCTTTATTCATCAAGTTTATAAGCAGAGATTGGAGCATTTTATGAAAACATGGCCTCTAATAGGGAACAAATGCCTTTTAGCCTTTTTTTGCCCTGCCTCAAAGCAAAGATGAAAGGGAGATAGATGGTCACTTTCCCTCAGGGCTGCCACGTGGCAAAAGTCAGGAGAGCTTTCTCTGCACTGCAACCTCCCCCAGGAAACATGCCTCTCAAAGAAAGGTTCCCCACACAAACCTCTGAGCGACACTGAGAGAATGTAACCGCCCCAAGATTGTGCTGTGAGTTTCATGGAAGCGCAGGGGCTTAAATCTGGATTTCCCTAACCAACGCCCTCTCCACGACATCTCTTCAAGGTATCAAAACCACACCACCTCTGTGGCAAAGCTTCGGGGAGTGGTTCTGAATTTCACCCCCCTCCCGCAAGTTTTTTCAAAGAAAACATTTTGCAGTACAATCAACAATCCTTTAAACATCAGCATATTTTCAAAAGGACACGGGGGGGGGGGGAGAAAAGAAATAACTGAACAGGGTGCCTGATCCAAATTAATTCTAAACTTAATTAGCTGCCATTTTTAGAGGGCTGAGAAATGTCTCAAAGCCGATCCTTGTTTCAACTGAGATGCAAGCTTTTGCAAGACATGTGATCCGGTTAAGCCTTTCCAATGAATCTCAGCTGACGAGTCTGAAGTGACCTCCGGTCCAACTTCCCTTAAAAAGGACACAAGGTTTTTTAAGCCAGTCCAGACAAAAGCCCCTCAGCATTCCCCACAATCACCTCCCAAGGTTTGTTGCGTTTAAAAAGCCTTTCCTTCCTCAACCTAAAGTGCCCAAAGGAAACTAAGCAGATGTGACAAAATTGCCTACAGACAGCGGAATAATTTTTAAGTAAAATAAAAATGGGCAGGTGCCAGGGAGGCTCCTCAGCCCCAAAAGTCCAAGAGGAGGAGGCATTTGCTGGGTCCAGAGGTCTGGAATGTTCTGCCATGTTATAAGAGGTAGTTCTCCACAGATACAGAAACAAAGCCAGTGGCGTATTCTTGCTTAGAACAAGATGCGAATGCAATAGTCCCCCACCAGAACACAGTTCATATATTCATATATTGAGAGAAGCAGGCTTCCAAAGAGAGGTTTTTTTTAACCCCCTCCTGGCACCTCAGCAAACAGACCTGGGGCTGCTCCTGGTGGCTGCGCTTGCAAAGACCAGACAGACCTTGAGCTCCTGGCAGCAAGGTCTGCTGAGTTGTCAGGAGGGCGTTAAAAACCTCTTTGCAAGTGCAGCCGACAGGAGCAGCCCTTGCTGAGGCGTCTGCATTTAGCTTCCAAAAAAAGTTTTTCAACCCCCTCCTGACACCTCAGCAAACGGACCTGGAGTTGCTCTTGCCAGCTGCACTTGCAAAGAGAGGTTTTTAATCACCTCCTGACACCTCAGCAAATAGACCTTGAGCTCCTGGCAGCAAGGTTTGCTGAGGTGTCAGGAGGGGATTAAAAACATCTTTTTGCAAGTGGAGCCAGCAGGAATAGCCCTAGATCGGTTTGCTGAGGTGTCTGCATTTCGCTTCCAAAGAGAGGTTTTTAATCCACTCGTGACACCTCAGCAAACAGACCTTGAGCTCCTGGTTTGCTGACGTATCAGGAGGGTTAAAAACCTCTCTTTGGAAATGCAGCTGGCAGGAGCAGCCCAAGGTTAATTTACTGAGGTGTCTGTATTTTGGTGATTTTCCTTTATCGCGGGTGGATCAGGCACCTAACTCCCGCAATAAACGGGGAAGTACTATACAGCCTCAATCTTGTGTGGACAGAAATCAACAAATCAACCAGTTTGGATTAACTTATTTAATTTTTAACTTATTTAACTTATTGATTTTTATTTCGACTTTCTCCCCTAGCGGGGATCCAAGGTGATGTTTATTTTCAGTGGGTTATTCTTCTGACCTTGCACACAGTAGAAATGTGTTGATTGGGTTCAATAAAGAAGCAAATAACTGCATGAACATAAGAGGTGTGGTCCAGGAGACCACATTGTATTGTATTGTATTGTATTGTATTGTATTGTATTGTATTGTATTGTATTGTATTGTATTGTATTGTATTGTATTGTATTGTATTGTATTGTATTGTTAACCACCCAGAGTGGCCTCGCTGCCAGATGGACAGTATAAAAATCCAATAAATAAATAATAAATAAATAAATTGTCTGTACAATTCGGAACTTACCGTGTTCAAAAGCACAACCCCACCTTGTACAAGTTCACCCTCTTGAAACATGGCTACATTTGTGAATACTACCATCGAGGTAGCACTTACCACTACTAACACTTTTCGACAGAATGGGCAGTGGATCCACATCTTGATCTGACTTGATTAAAACGGAAACAGGCGACGAGGCCGTGATCTCCCTAAAGAGGCTGCTGACCCCTTGGGTGGATTCTTTCAACAACGAGGTCACGTTCTGGGTAGATTCCTTGAGAAGGTCAGAAACAGTAGGCGGGCACTTGCTTGGCCCATTTAAATCCTTGTTATCAATGTTGATTGCAAAAAGAATAGAATTCAGCCCTTGAGAGAAGCATAAAGATCGCATATAAATCCATGATGTAAACTCCTAGGCCTAGTGAAGCACACCAACGGCACCAGTGGTATTTTGTACGTTGACACACCCGATCGAAACAATTCACCCACGCTGCTGGGACTAACAATTGGATTTAGGGCCACAGACAGGTAGGTACACAGCCAGCATTATAGGAAATATAGGAAGCTACAGTAGCTACTGTATCACAGCAGTCTGTTTGCTCATTTGGGCTAGTGCAATCTATTCTAGTCCAATGATGGCGAACCTTTTAGAGGCCGATTGCCCAAACGGTGACTCAAAACCCACTCATTTCCCACAAAGTTCCAATACAGCAATTTAACCTGAATACAGGTGCCTGTGAAGGGGTGATGTTAGGTGCCCACGGAAAGGGCTCTGAGTGCTATCTTTTGCACCTATGCCATAGGTTCGCCAACACTGATCTAGTCAGATTTCATGTTTGCAAGATCGACTTTGATCTTTATTACAACCCTGAGATCTACCAGTTGCTGCTAGACATAAAACAGTAGCAAATGCAACCACACCTAAGCTATGAGAGCTTGCAAAAGTTACTTTTTTAGACGAACAACTCCCAGATCCCCCCAGCCTGATCATGGCATAGCAAGCCTTGAGTTTGGGATATCAAGAATGATTTCTGCCATCTCTATTGAAGGCTAAGAGAACAGCACTGAAAAAAGCAACTGTTCCGAAAACTACCCATTTGAGATCTGAATCTATTTTCTGCCAATACTCGTCCTGTTGTACCAGCTACAACATGCATGAATCTCACACAGAGATGACCCTATTAGTGGAGATATCAAGGATTGAACATCTATTGTCAACAGTGCAATGCACGCTCTACACAATCAAGCTGTGGTCTTTCTTTCTATTTCAGCGAAGCACCAAAAACATTTTTTCCCAACAGCTGCCTGTTTAAAAGGCAACGTCGTTAAAAAATTAGGTTGCAGAATCAAAAACGGATTCACACTCAGCGAGAAAGCATAGTTTACGGAGAAAGCACAAACACTCCCCCCTTGCTTTATTTTTCACCGGCCTCCAACAGATTTTTCCTATCCGATTTTTGTGCATATATGCAGTTCTGCCGATCTCCAAACAATGGTCTCTTTGGCCTCCCTGCAAGGATTTTTAGAAAGTTGGAGTTTCACTTGCATCTCTGTAAGCAACAACCTTCCATGTGGGGATTTCATACCACGATAACTCTGAACCCCAAGAAATGGGCAGAGCACAAAGCACACCTAGAGGAAGCTGAGGACCTGGATTTCCCAGAAATCCCCAGGGATGAGCAGGCACCCAGTGTGCAGCTAAGCTGATGCTGATCTAAGCATAGGTCAGGAGGCCAGAAAAACAGGATATCAGGATACATCTGCTCAGGACCAAGAGCCCCTTCCTGTTCTTATCAATAATCCCTCACTAGCTAGGGAGCATTTTCCCTCCCACCCATGGAATGTATTTCCTCTGCCATTGTGTACTTGGTTACTGTGTATGGTCTCACAGATAAGGCGTGCATTCCCCTCCCACCGAGGGATGTCCTCCTGTATCTATTGTTCCTCTCTTATTAATAAAACACTGGTCGCTCAGGCAGTACGAGAATCATCATCAAACACTCACACACACACTCACACACGGTCTACAGCATACAGCATACACGCATGCCTACACATACATACACACAGACATCCATGGAATCCTGATAGAAAGACGAACAGGAATGGCTGCCCGAGCACCAGATGATTGCACCCCAAAACTCGGTGTCCGTGTGATCCGTAACGCAACACTTCCATGCTTACTGTGTGTTGGTGTTCTTAGTTTCCTGAAGGGAAAAGACCTCAGAGGCGTGCGCGTAAATTGAGGAAACAGCAACGGACAAAGGCGTGGCATCTCAAACTTGCACTGTAGACGGTATCTCCCATGACTGCTTCCAGGACGTTAGCTCAATTCCTTCTCACCCCTAATTAGAAGAAACCAACTGTCCTTACCAGCTGCCATGGTGGGAATCATACTGGAGCGTTCTTCATCCATCATGAAGGACCAGTCTTCATAGAAGACGCTAGAAGGCAAAGGGACAACAGAAATGAAAACAAAACTACTGTCTATACCTGAATATAAGCCTAGTTTTTCAGCCCTCATTTTGGGCTGAAAAAAGGGGCCCTCGACTTATATTCGGGTCAATACTTTTAGCCACTGAGGCAAGTGCTTGGGTCGGTGGCTAAAAGTCATTTTAAACATTGCGTGCCGCTTCTCATGACCCCCCCTCTGCATCACAGGGGAGCAGCGCACGATGTTTAAAATGACTTTTAGCCACTGACCCAAGCACTTGCCTCAGTGGCTAAAAGTCATTTTAAACATCACACACACACCCAGCTCACAAAGGAGGAGTTGCCAGGTCCTGCTGCATTTCCCACCCTAGACTTATACTCGAGTCAATAAATTTCCCCAGGTTTTGGGGGGTTAAATTAGGGGCCTCGGCTTATACTCAGGCCGACTTATACTCGAGTATATATGGTATATATGCAAAAGTCTTGATCTTTGGTAACTCTCGCACTGAAGTCTTAAATTTCAGAAGAAAAGCTGAAAGTAGGTACATGTGTTATCTAAAGTGCTCTGACACTATTAAGAATTGTTGTGTCATTACAGTCATGACCAACTCTTCTTGACCCCATGTCCATGCAGTTTTTCTTGGCAGGAATGGAGTGGCTTGCCAGTTCCGACTCCAGGCGCCTACAGCACCTGGTATTCCCTGGTGGTCTCCCACCCAAGTACTAACCAGGGCCAGCCCTGCTTAGCTTCCCAAACCAGGCAAGATACTGTAGTACAATTCTCCAAAAAGACTTCAGTGGTTATTCAATGCTCCTGCTATTTCTCAGCAACAATTAATTAATTAATTAATCAGTTTCAGTTCCCCTCTAATACTCGGCTTCCACCCTATTTCCCTACCCTTGCCGTTTCAGTTGGTTTTGCCAGGCGACCCCTGCCCACACGTACTGACCCATCGGGACAGCATGAAAACCGAAGTTACCCGAGACGAGCTTTATCTGCGAGCAGCATGTGGAAGTATCGTTCTAAGGAATGCTCGTTGAGCGCACAGCGCAGCCAGGCACGGCCTCGGCCAATGTCGGAGGTGATGTTCTTGAGGGAGTAGAAGCGTTGCAACTCGTGCTTATTGAGAACTTCCTTCACGTAGTACCAGAACACGGGCTCTGAAAAAGTATGTGAACATATAGATACATAAGCAGGCTTCAGAACTGTAGAAATCTGTTTCGACACAGACACGTCCACAGACGATTCAAGGGCCTATCTGCCACAAACGTGGCCATAATTGGCGCTATGAGTTGAGTTCTCGGCAGGCAGGCGAGTCAGTTAGCTGCCCCCCACTGGGAGCCCTCCTTAACGCCTGGCCTACACCAGAGAGGGAGACGAGGCATCCTCTGTAAACAACGGCTTGATAACTCTGCTCCCCCTCCTCTGGTGGGTGGGCTTTGCCGGTTGCTTTGGGGAATGTTTAAAATGAACCTTGGCGTTTACAGATACAGATAGTCGTCATAACAAGGGGAACTCGGAACAGGAAAGGCAATTAGCTCCTTCCTTCTAGAACTAAAGCCAACCGTGCCTTCTCTGTGGTGGGCCCCTCGTTGTAGAACCACCTCCTGAGTGAGCTGCACCTTGCACAGTCCCTGCCTCCCTTCAAAAAGGCTTTGAAAACCATGCTTTTTAGGGAGGCATTTGGCGACCTTAATTTAATTTAATGTAATCTATTTTTTTCTTTTTTTTCCTTCTACCCCTTGATACCTCTTGCTGAGGGTTCCCCCCTTTTTTTTGTCGGTTTATATTGTTGTTTTTAACTTGTTGTAAACCGCCCAGAGTTCCTGCTGGAAGATGGGCGGTATAGAAATAAAACAAATAATAATAAATAAATAATAAATAGTAATGACATTAATGACAACTAAGCTAGGTGGAAGAATAGTCTGACAGTAAAAGGCAGTTCCGTATATTCAGGTTTCCAGGGATCTTTGGGAAGAAAGCAAAGGAAAAAGAGAGGCGGTAATAATCGGAACCAGGAGAAACAAACGCCATCAAACTTGTTTTTTAAAAAAAGATGTTTCCTTTCACTTGTTTATTTGTTTGTTTGTTTGTTTGTTTGTTTGTTCATTCATTCACATTTATATGCCGCAACAAGCATAATTAGAATGATTGCTGGCTCCTTCTAGTGGTTAGTTCTAGTAAACACAGGGTAAAAAGAAATTTGTCTAGTTTTTTTTCCCCCTTTTAATATTTTTATATTTTCAGACCACAGATAAATGAAACCATGGAAACGGCTCCCATGGATAAGGAGTCTTACTGGAACACAAAATAAAATAACCTATGCTAATTACCAAGTAAAGTACAGGCTTATAACTTTTTGTCAGCA
The DNA here is from genome assembly GCA_023846285.1 of Phrynocephalus versicolor. Lineage (NCBI taxonomy): Eukaryota > Metazoa > Chordata > Lepidosauria > Squamata > Agamidae > Phrynocephalus > Phrynocephalus versicolor. Next base: position 5,750,123 of record JAHTLZ010000054.1, read on the forward strand.
TATTAGCAAAGCTTCTTTCTAACCTTGTGCCCCATGAATCAGAGCAGCTTCTTGGAATTTTATGGAGCTTGTAAAATGATAAAGACAATAACTGCAGCCCTCCCAGAGTCTCTTGCACTGCCAGATCAAACATCCCTAGAGCTCGGTCAATTTCAATCAGCCGACTGTAAGTGCATCTAAAACTAGATCCAACCCATTGCAGATCTTTTTCTCCTCACACCATCATTGCCAAAATTTAAAACTCTTACCAGGTGTTTACACACACAACTGCTTAAATGTCGTCTGCGACAGAGACAGATAGAGAGAGAGTGGGAGAGAGAGAGAGAGATTAGAAGCCTTAATTACCCATCTCAGTTTTCCTGGTGAAGCCGGCTGCCTGTTTGATTGCTGCGGCAGTTAAGGCTAACCCCCGGGTCCTCTTCAAACCATGCTGAAGCACAGATTCAAACTGAGCACAGAGGCACGTAACTCTGCAAGAGAAGACCAGTTCAGGAGAAATATTGAGAAAAGCTTATGGACTAGATGCTTAAATGCACTGGCACCAACTAGCACAAGCCAGTACTCAACTGTATGAGCATGGGAACATGTCTGCCTGAACACTGTAATTAAATATCAGACTTCGAGATGGGTGTTTCGTTTTGGAAGGGGATCGCTTCCGAAATGCAACACGCCAGCACAGCTACAGTACGAAATGCAGCCCCACGCTCCGGAACAAAATCAACCACTGTCTTACCTTGCTTTACCTTGCACGGGTAGAAACTCCAAACAGGAAGCAGCCTCCAATGCGTCATCAACCTGTGGGTCCCCAGATGTTCCTGGACTATAACCCCGGGAAGTCTTCATAACTAACTGAGCTGGCCAGGATTTCTGGGAGTTGCAGTCCAGGAACATCTGGGGACCCATCGGTTGAGAACCACTGCTCTAGATGTTGTTGATAGAACTCCTAAGTTTCCTAACTGAGGCTGAAAGTGATAGGAAATGAAATCCAAAGTGTCTGCAGAGCATCAGATTGGGAAAAGGTGGATTGAATGTAACAACAGTAATACCTATTCCCGTTGTTGTGGACAAGGAAAAACAATTTTCACACCCCACTCCTAAAGATATAGCTATTGGCTTTCATGAAAATCAAAACTCGTGTCATTTCCAACCTGCCGACCAGATTCTGTTTAAACACCTCCTTGTGACATCATTATCTTCTCCAGAGCCCTTTTCACTTGTGAGATATTATTTAACACACAATGCACTTGCAGTTCTCGAAGCGCCGTGCATACATTGAAAGGTAAGAGATGGAACCACAAGCCAAAGGAAAAAAGCAAGGGAAAAGGAAAGCAGGCCTCTTGAGCCCAGGTGGCCTCCCCCGAAATCCACACTGCCCACCAAGGGTGGGAAAGAGGCAGGTTCCAAATATTGATGGATTTCATCTCCCATCATCCTTCGCTACTGACAATGCTGACTCAAGTTGCTACAGAAGTGGTCAGAAATCCCCATATGTAAGTTTAAAAAAAAAAGCTTTAAAAATCAGTACAATTCACACTGAATATAGAACAGAAACTGAAGAAGGAGGAAGTTCTCAGTCATCACAACAGGCTTGAGAGATTCACGCAGAACTGAAACATTCCAAGAAAAATGATCAGAAATCATTATTTTTTAATTCCAGTTAACTCCAATGGGGTTTAAAAGTAAACGCCGAAGGATACTTAATGGTTTCAAATGCCAACAACACATTCAGGTCAGCAGCCGCAGGTCAGACGTGATGCATCTGCTTTACAAGGAAAAGGTTCTGGGTTCAGTCCCCTAAATATTGTATAACTGCAGGTCTTGTGAATTTCTCTCAATACCCTTAGGCAACCCATAAGAACACCCAAACACCTCAGTTTTCCTCCCTAAGCCCAGCCCAAAGGCAACCAAAGTATTAGGTGAAGCTAAGTTACTAAATTGGGGGCCAACTGATTGCACATATTACTGAACAAACTTTTCCAAGGAGAAAGGCGGGGTAAAAATACTCTCAAAAAAAAAAAACACTTTTATTCAGCATCACTCCATACTTACCTACTATCTGAATCTGATGCAATTTCTTTCCTTCCTCCAAATCTGATCTGGCACTAGATGAGACAGACAAGTTATACAGGTCAGACAAAATAGAATAGGATAGATAGATAGATAGATAGATAGATAGATAGATAGATAGATAGATAGATAGATAGATAGATAGATAGATAGATAGATAGATAGATAGATAGATAGATAGATAGATAGATAGA
>JAHTLZ010000054.1:5752393-5796341 GCA_023846285.1 Phrynocephalus versicolor
AGATAGATAGATAGATAGATAGATAGATAGATAGATAGATAGATAGAAATACATTATTCAGTATTTTGCCCTTTATCATTATAGCAACAGTGGCAAAACAATCATAAATCAACAAAGTACAATAACAAGCACACAATTAAACAGCCCAAAATACAAAAATCAATAGTGGATATTTAGTGTCACAGCTGCTGACCACTTGGGCTAAAGTCTCCTAGCTTAGCTTAAATGTCAAAGCAGTTGTCAATGATGCACCAACTCATTGTGGTAGGGTAGAATTAGAGAGAGGATCCCACACCAGCACAAAAAGAGAAAAAGTTATGTTCACCACCTAATGCACTTATATTAACTTGATGAAAAAGAAAATCTCCCTTGCAAAGAACACAGTAACGTTGGCAGTGGCTGTTGGCTTGGTTGGAACTCTCAGTAGCTCTCTGTGTAGTCCTTCATCCTGTCTGACACACTGGTGGGTGGACTATAGTGTCTAAACTAGATCTCTGTCTCCTGATACCACTCCCCTGCATCTGGTCCTTGAAGTACCCTGGTTTTAAGCCTGGATATTTTGCCCTTTTCTTTCCTCTTCGCCTTTTTCCACCTTTAATTTCACCTAGACGACTTGATGCTAACATTTTAGTTACAGCGCCCTGTTTTACTGCGACCTCCTCAAGGATTTTAATGGTTCTAAAACCCAGACTTGGTTTTATTGCCCAATTTTATACTCTATATTTCAAAATGTTTTCAGTGAAGAAGGGCAAAACTGTGCTCAAAGTAAATCAAAACCAAATAAACAGCAGAAGAATTTTTTTAAAAAAACAACCTGAGTCACTGCCTTGAGTCCAGACATGCATGAAACTGAACAGCAGGTGCAATGTTTTTAATTTAGAAGAGACACCATAATCACTTGCAGACTGCTGCTTATGTGGTAGAGCCTCCGCAATTTATTGTTTCTAGCCAAACTTATCCCTGCTGAAACAATAATCAGACCAGGAGTGTGTGAAAGATCTGCAGAGGCAAATTCTAAATCCAGGGTATTATTGTTTATCAGTCCTTAGATCCAAAATCATGTGCCCAAAGATCGACCGCTCTCCCTTTTCAAAATAACAAGGGCATAGCTATAGGGACTGATTCACAATCCGAAACAACCAAGATCCACTTTTATTGGTGCAAGGTGGGTGCAGCCTCTGTAGTCGGAATTTCTTGTTCAGAAGCGGCAATTTCTTACCTGTTTAACAGCATCCAATAATCTCTCCAGCAGGAACTGTCTTTTGGCAACATTGTTCTGCAGCCCTACAATTCAAGGAAGGAAAGACAAGTAATATATATATAGTACATTTTACCCTAGTTATTGAGGAGGGTCTTGGGGCACCTAAAGGCTAGACGGTATTATTTGCCATAACCTTTTTGTGTGTGTGGACTGAGCAAGCTTCCGTGTGCCCCAGCCAACATGACCTTTCCCAAGTTTTAACTACGAACCATGTAAATCTGGAAAAACTAGCCAAGAAAGAAAGGAGTACATCATGAATCAGGAGGAACATCGAGTCATTCAGATTTTTGTATTCACCAGTCCTTCCATCAGTAAACTTGGTGCCACTGCATCAGCAGAAATGATTAAGACAGGGAAACAAGAGGGAGGTGCAGCCATCCTCAGGGGAATCCCAGGATTTGCAGAAAGAAAGAATCATAGAATCCTAGAGTTGGAAGAGACCTTAAATGTCATCTAGTCCAAGCCCCTGCCATGCAGGAACCCCATCACAGGACTCCCGACAGATGGCCATCCAGCCTCTGCTTTAAAACCTCCAAAGAAGGAGACTCCACCACCCTCCATGGCAGCATATTCCACTGCCAAACAGCTCTAACTGTCATGGAGTTCTTCCTAATGTTCAAACGGAATCTCTTTTCCTTTAGTTTGAGACCATTAATTAAATTAGGATTAATTAAAACATTTGGAGACTAGTGGATGCCTAGGCCTTCCCCAACGAGATCTTGCTCTGTCAGATCTCCTCTGTGTTGCTTTTGTTTCTTCTTGGGATTTGCACACACCTCTTTCCTGCTTGTTTGGATTTCGCTGCTGTCTCTGACCTTGCCCTGGCTGAGTTTAGCTAAAGGACCCTGAGTTGGGAGGGGGGGAGAGTTGAAGGCTACTGATGTAGAAGTTACCAAGTAACAAGCTCCACATTTACCAAAGACAGTATGTGTTCGATCTATGGTTGTGGAGCCAGAGGTTGGAAATTCAATTCTCCGCTGTGCCTCTTTGACAGGCGTTGGATGCTTGTTACATTGCTGGTTTTATACCGCCCATCTAGACCTAGGGCTACTCTGGGCGGTTTACAACATGAATAACATGACAATTAACAAACTTTGTGGTGGAGTGAGAACTTGGACCAAGATTTTTTTAAAAATACCAGTCCAAAGCCCTAACTATAATGCCATGTAACTATAAATCTATTTTCTACTGCCCTGTTGCATGGCATACACTTGGTGTACATAGAGAAACGACTCAGAGCGGTCAAACACATCGCTGCCAAATGTAAACACTTCCACAGAGTAGCCACAATCAGTGTGTTGCAACTTGAGCTGGGCTAAAATTCTGGTGATGCTGCACCCTAATTCATCCTACCTATCTGACAGTGACAGCCAGGGTCAGATCAGATACATTTTTTTAAAAGGGTCAGAAAAGATGCATCAAAAGTTCATACATAGGAAATAAACTTGAGCCTTGGAGATGACAAGACGTGGTTCCTTTCCAGGGATGATTTTTTTAAATCCTTGTTTTGCTCGCCCTCCTGACTCAAGGCAGGCAATAAAGACCCGAGTGGTGGGATTTCCCCCTTCATTCAGTGGTTCTCCACCGGTGGGTCCCCAGATGTTCCTGGACTGCAACTCCCAGAATTCCCGGCCAGCTCAGCTAGTGAGGAAGACTTCTGGGAGTTGCAGTCCAGGAACATCTGGGGACCCCCACAGGTTGGGAACCACTTCCCAAAACGAACCAAAGCGACGAAGAGGGAACATTATAAAAAGCCCTAAAACCCCAGGCGCTACTACCCTCCAAGGAGAGAGCTGGGCGCCGATGATCGCCGGCTCTTCGGGCTCTCGGTTCGGGACGCGGTTCGCGCCCACCTCCCTCCTCCGCCCACCGCCGGCACGAAGCAGGAGCCGAACCGAACCGAGCCGAACCGTCCTCCGCCCTTCCCGGCTCCTTCCACCACCACCACCCCCGCCCCCCGCCAGGCTCACTCACCGCTCATGACGCTTCGCCCCACCACCAACTCCCACGTCGGGCGGGCAGAGCCTCCCGGTCCCAGCCCACTCTACCTTCTTCTTCTTATTATTTTTCTGCCGCCGACCCCGCTCCCAATCAAAGCCACAAGGAACGGGGGGGGGGTGTCCAAGACGTTCCCCGGAAGTAATGCTCCGTCCCGGAAGCAAAACACAGGGAACCCGGAAGTCCCCGGAATCCCTCTTCTTTCTCCTCCTCCTCCTCCTCATCTTTTTCTTCTTCTCCTCCTTCCACCTCCTCTTCTTTTCTTCCTCTTCCTCATCTTCTTTCCTTTTTCCTCCTCCTCCTTATTTTCTTCTTCTCCTGCTCCTCCTTCTCCCTCTTCTTTTCTTCCTCTTCCTCTTCCTCCTCCTCCTCCTCTTCTTCTCCTTCGTCTTCTTCTTCATTTTCTTTTTCTTCCTCTTCCTCCTCCTCTTCTTCTTCTTCTCCTTCTCCTCCTCCTCCCTCGTCTTCCTCTTCCTTCTCCTCCTCTTTTTCTTCCACCTCTTCTTCTCCTCCTCCTCCTCCTCCTCCTCCTTTTCTTCTTCTCCCTATTCCTCCTCCTCCTACTACTGCTCCTCTTTTCCTTCCTCTTTGAGAAATATGGTTCTTAAATCAAATTCTTGTTCTATAATCAAGAACGATAAGCTAAGTACCATACAAGAATTAGTTATGGCAGCCAAGACTAATTGTTATTTTTAAAAAATCTCAGATCAAAATCCGAACGCCACCCCCCTCACACAGGCAAATAACAAACCTTCTTTTGAAACTAGTATGGACTCAGGAGTGACACCATGTGAAAATTTTGAACAAAAAATTCCCTGTTCTGTGAAGAAACAAAAATAATATGCAACCCTTAAAATACCTGAAGAAAATATGTCAAAGGTAACAGCTGCAACCTCTTTGTTTCTAACTAATTCATTCTTTTGAGGTAACCCAAAGAGGAACAACCCCTCCCCTTGTGTTGGTGCTGATTGGTTTATAATATAGCTGAATAAATGTGCGACTTGGAGGATGATCCTTTTTCTCCAGAATCTCCAACTTTCACCAAACAGAGACTCTTCCAATATACATACGCTTGGAACTGCATAACTTTGACCTGTGGGATTTGTTTTTAATGCCAGGACTGGAACCACCTCACAATCCTTCCCAGCCAAAAAAACTGTTGGATATATTGCAACCTACAGTATATGTGTAGCCTTTGAGAATTTTTGGCTAGGAGGAACTTTCCGGACTGTAGTGGAAGTCAGTCAACTCAGTAAGAACCAAGAGTTCCCTCCCTAACTCAGATTCTTTTCTCCACCTTTTTTCAGTCATGGGTCTGTCAGTGTTAGAAATGGAGCCTGTCAAAATTGGATGCTTAGAGCAATCTGTTTTGTCAGCTATACGAGTTAGGCAGTAATGAACCTTGTCAAGTTAAACCAGCAATGTAACAAGTAAACCTTTTTATACAATGTGTTTATTTTTATCTATGAAAAACTGTAAGTAAATGGCAACATTTTATTCTTACTCATTGCCAGAGTCTCTGAGTGAATTATTGAGAAACTAAGCGCCAGTCAAGGTAAACTGACAAATAAGGGGTGATCAGCTGAGAGAGACTTGAGGCCAGTCTGCTCTGTAGGTTCCTGACTGAACTACTTTTATCCACTACAGATTTAGAGGAAATTTATTTTTCAGGCCACACAAGGTTCCCTCACATACTCTGTCCCAAGAAAATCCACATCTGATTACTCCACCATCACCTTCTTTAATTTCTGCAGCATAATCAAGGGGGAAGGGAGAAATGGAATATAATCACAAATTCCAGTCTTTAAAAAGATGTCTCATAAGTAATACAGTCTCTTTAATGTATGACATATTAACACACTGATTTTCAGAATAGTTGGGGGTATAGCTCTCTTTTTTTTACCTCTTCAGAATCATGGCTTCAGCACAACTTACTTATACAAGTGCCCAGCAATGTATAAATTGTTAAAAACAATGACTATAATGGATGGGCAGACAGCATGCAGCTCCCATTCCATGTGGTAGTTGAGTTCTACTCAGACTACAACTTAAAGCAGTGTTAGTGAACCTATGGCACAGATGCCAAAGGTAGCACTCTGAGCCCTTTCTGTGGACACTCGACATCGCCCCTTCACAGCCACCTGTATTCAGGTTAAATTGCTGTATTGGCACTTTGTGAAAAATTAGTGGGTTTGAATTGCAGTTTGGGTACTCAGTTACTACAGAAGGATCGCCATCACTGACCTATAGTAAGGTTGGTTTTGAATGGAATGTAGCATCCCTGGAAGCGACAAGTTGGAAGGAATGGAAAGTGGGTTTGGCATAATGTATAGCTCTTCAATGGTTTCTCAACCCTGATGTAATAAGTTGCCCTCTTCTAAAAGTGTATGTAACCAAGATCCATTTCAAAACTAATATAACAAGTGGGAATAAAAACACTTTATTCAATTCCATGAATAATGTAACCCAATTCCTCTTAAAAGTTACTTTAGAAGAGGCTTTTTAAGCTGTTGTGACAGAACATTTTCCTGTTTCTTGGTCACTTTGACCTTTGTAACCCTAAAGACACTAAGGCTGGACAAAGGTGAGCCACCTTCTGCCCAGGAAACTTTCCATTGTGCTTTGCCAGAAAAACAGACCATAACATGGGGGGGGGGGAGTTTTCTTTGGAGATCAGCAGTTCCCATATGCAGGATCCCTGGCCTATTGCCAGAAACGTTGCTCAGAAGTTGTGCTAAGTTTGGAGGTTTTTAAGCAGAGGCTGGGTGGCCATCTGTCAGGAGTACTTTGATGGGGGTTCCTGCATGGCAGGGGGTTGGACTGAATGGCCCTTGAGGTCTCTTCCAGCTCTTATGATTCTAACTTTCTGTGAACGGTTCTGTTCCTCAGAAACATGAAAACTATCAAGAGCAGAAATCGATTTTATTTTCTTCTTCTTTTTTGTCTTTTTTATGATAGCATCTAAGTAGCGTTTACTTGCTTGTTGGTTCTATTAAAAAAAGAAATCAATTGTCTTCGAGATCATTTTCCAGAGGAAGTATATATAGAGGAAAATGTCTTTCTCCAAGGCTAGTGTGAACTAATGTTTATGTTAAAGCCTTATGAATTGCTGCTTTATTCCCTGCCTGAAAGTACCCAATTCAACATTGCCGGGGTAATTGCAACGTGTTACTTCTAATATCTGTTCAAGAAGAGCCACTGATAAGGGCAAAGGGGCAAAAACCGGTTGAAAACGGTTCACGAATCAGGGTGCGATCAGCCACGTGTCAGTTCCACGTGTCCTGCAGCAGCGCCTTCTCAGCCACCGAGTTTTTGAAATGGCACTCCAAACAAAAATGTCTGTAAAGATTCTCAGTCATCCAGGTGAATTCATTTGGAAGTTGAATCATGGCACCTGGATATCTTTTCCTTGAGAGATAGAAAAGTTTCGCTGCTCATCTAAACAGCTTCATCAGACTGTCCCCGACTTTTATACGGCGACCTGCTCATATCACACGTTTCTCATGAAACCGGAGTCCCTCTCCTCTTTTAAGGCAAAATACTACATTTCCCATCTGCTTTGCGCAGCGAGTTCGCTAGCATTTGATACACCAATGGCCGAAGAGCCCTTTGGGCTTCGTAGTCCAGTCCGAGCGAGAGCCCTGCGCCGCTGCGCAATGGACGCTGGGAGATGTCGTTCCTGGGGCGCTCCTAACTAGAGCTCATACGGGGCTAATGGCCGTGGGGCGGGGAGAAGGAAACGAGTTGAATTTCCCGTCTGGCCTGTTTCAAGGAGCCGTGGCGCGCAGGACTTCCTGGGAAGCGTAGTCTGAAAGCGCCCGAGCGGCCCGCTTCCCTTAGTGGCGCGTCGAGGGGCAAAGAACTACCAAGATGGACGCCGCGGCAGGATAGAGGGGACGCGTACGGCAGCTCGAGGGGGCCATACTGCGCCAGGGCGGCGGGACGCGCACGCGGAGGAGCCGCAAAGAAGGCTTGGGAGTCGGAGCCGCCGCCGCCGCCGCCCTGTTCCGTTCCCGGCTGGCTGTGTCGGGCCTTCCGCTCCTCTCCCTTGGGCGTCCTGCGCGTGAGCTGCCCGCCTTCGTTTCCCCCCCCCTCCCGCCTCAAGTGGTCTCGTCCGGCGAGGAGGGAGCAGCTCCTTGAGGGCGCCACAAAATGGAGGCGGCGAACGGCAGCAGCGGGAGCAGCAGCGACTCGGCGCCGGACTGCTGGGACCAAGCCGACCTCGAGCCCGGCAGCGGCGGCGGCGGAGGCGGGAGCGGGCCCTCCTCGGGCAACGCAGCCCCGGCCTCCTCTGAGGAAGAACCGGCGTCGGCTGGGGCGGCGTCCCCGCTGGAGGCCGACCAGGAGGAGCAAGAAGAGCAGCAGCTGCTGGGCGCGGCCTTCAGCCGGCACCTCAACATCCACGCCAAGCCCTTCGTGCCCAACGTCCACGCCGCCGAGTTCGTGCCGGCTTTCCTGAGGGGGAGCCCCGGAGGAGGAGGAGGTGGAGGTGGAGGAACAGGAGGAGGAGGCAGCCCGGTTTCTTCGCCTTCGCCGCCGCCGCCTCCAACGCTGCCGCACGGTAACCAAGGGGAGGGGGAGGGGGAGGGCGGGTATGTGTGTGTGCGTGTGTGTGTGTGATATTTCCATTAAAATAATCTTTGAATAATCATGGAACCGCAGGGATGGGAAAAAAAAGGGACCCCCCCCTGGACCTTTCGGAGGAGACCCGGTGGGGAATCGAACTCATAAACTGGAAGTTGATCTGTGGCATCTGGACTTTGAGAGACGGAATCGTTTCGCTGCTCATCCAAACACAGCTTCGTGTCTTTCTTGAGAGACTGAAACCTTTTGCTGCTCATCCAAACAGCTCTCGCCTTTTTCTTGAGAGACTGAAGCGTTTCACTGCACCATCTAAGGAGCTTCGTCAGGCTGAGGAGAGCTAGTTGCAAGTCCTCCATTTTATAGTTTGCTTTGACCTCTTGTCACTCTGGTCTGAAACAGGTTCATGAGATGGACAATGGCCCGAGTAGGCTCCTTAGGTGTCTCAATAACCCCTCTCTCAATAGAGGTGGGGGTTCTGGCACAGTCTTTATCTGCTGCTTATCGGGCAGTGATTTCAACAACCCCCCCAGACAAATCAAAAATGCTTCACATCTCCACCAGCAAGGCCATCGCTAAGAACCCATACCTTATGGGATTCAGCACCTTAGGCCAGTGATGGCAAACCTTTTAGAGACCCGAGTGCCCCAAATGCGATTCAAAATCCACTATTTTTTTTTTCACAAAGTGCCAGTACAGCAATTTAGCTTGAATACAGGTGGCTGTGAAGGGGCAATGTTGGGTGCCCACAGAAAGGGCTCTGAGTGCCAGCTTTGGCACCCATGCCATAGGTGTGCCAACACTGCCTTAGCCCATTGTTCACCTAATGGCCTATTGAGACTGTTGTCCACCTGTTCAGGCCATTGAGCCTATTTCAGACCAGGGTGAGAAGAGGTCAAAGTGAATTATAAAATGGAGGACTCGCAACTAGCTTTCCTCAGGCTGACAAATCTGTCTGGATGAGTAGCGAAAGGTTTCAGTCTCTCAAAAAGAGAAGTCCAGTTGCCATGACTCAACCTCGAGATAAACTCACCTGGATGACTGAGAATCTTCACAGACAACTCCTCTTACCATCTGGCCTAAGCCGCTGAGATACCCTTTTGTTTGGGCCTGTACAAGTTCAACAGTTTTGCATGTGGCTGTGTATGAAGAGTCTCCTGTACAGATATTCACATCCATGTTTGCGCCAGCTGGAGATTATGGCTGGACTCTTTCAGTGTTTTTAACTCTCTGGAATTTAGTCATTTGGACTTGCTTGTTTTAAGCGCAATTCTTAGTTAAATTCCTACAGTAACTTGGCATGTAAAGTGGAGATGGTTTTTTTAAAGATCTAGTAGGGTCATGGCAGGTTATTTTCTACCAACAGTCTTGCTGAGAGAAGTTTGAGGCTGTGGTAAATATCCACCTTTGGTGTCTTGTATTCTTCTTTCTCTCTCTCCCCTCCCTCCGCCCCCCCCAAAAAAAAATCAGTTAGGATGACTCAAATAGCCTCCTGTTGATCTGGTGCCTTCCAGATGCCCTGGAATGTAAGAGCTGAGGTGCTACAGCCAGGATGGCAGTTTTGGTCAACATGTCTGAAGGGCATGAGGTTGAGGAAAGCTGAGACACGTCACATGTTTATGAAGGGATTAGTGGAGCCAATGATCCTAAATAATAGATTATATCTGTGTTGTTTTTGAGTCTAAGGTGAAGAAATCTCGCTGTCAGTGTTGGTAGCTAGTAGGGAGATTGGTTGAGGTAGGCTGGCAGCAACCTATGAGTGATTGGTCCCTGGGAAGATAAGAGGAGTTAAATTAGTTGAAAGAGTTGGGTATCAGGGTTCGGCCAGAGATGCTTTGTAGCTGTTTCCAAAAATGAAGGGTTTAGTGTTGGGCAGGTGGAGATGAGTGACTCAGGACACCTGGATGGCTGTGATGCAAGACATCTCTGCTGAGGTGTCGTTTGCCTTTGAACTGGTCAGGCCGAAGGGCAGGAGAGTATTTCTGCTTTTTAAGACTTGTTGGATCAGTTGTTTTTCAGCTTGCTGCTTAGTTTCTACCTTGTACTTCCAATAAGAGAGCTGAGAACATTTAATAGGCTTCTTTCTGCCAGTGTTATTCTCAACAAGCTGGGTAAGGTACATTAAGTTATTTGTTAATTAAGGAAGGTTAAGTTGAGATAGAGCAACTGGCCCCAAGTCACCAAGTGAGTTCCACCATGATTTGAACTCCTGCTTAAATAGTTTGGTACTCTGTCAGTGGCTCCATTCTGTTTTCTTCCAAGGTAATGTAAAGAATAAAGGAATGTGAAAAAATCATGCAGGTTTTGTACAGTGGAAAACCTCCAACTGGGTAATAGTGGCTTTGTCTTTCTACATAGTATCATTTGTGTATTCAGGTTTAACAAGGCAGTTAGCTTATCAGAGATCTGATGGATGAGCTGCTGTATTTTAGACTAAATCACAAGCAGTTGGTGACCATACAAAAATATGGAGATGAGCAATATCGTTATGGGATCCTCAATACATATGCTTCTAAATTCCATAACGATATTGCTCATCTCCATATTTTCGTTGTACAGATTTTTATGTTGTACAGATTTTATGTTATACAAACCATTTGTTATACGAGGGCCCACTGTATTAGATGTAAGTGATGCTGCACAGGAGTTTCTAGCAGCTTATTGAGCTGACTGTACAGTGTGGTATTGTGAGAAAGCAAAGCAAAGCAAAGTGTTCTGTTTATATACCACCCCATGCCACTTCACGTAGTCTCTGGGCAGTTTACAGTTTCATTACAGTACGCAGGCTACACATCCCCCCCCCCAAGCAAGCTGGGTACTTATTTTATTGAGCTCGAAAGGATGGAAGGCTGAGTCAACCATGAGCCGGCTACCTGGGATTGAACCCCAGGTCCTGAGCAGTTTTAACTGCAGTACAGGTGTTTAGCCACGGTGCCACAAGGCTGTAGGTTTTCAAGGTGTGGAGTCCATGCTGCGTGAAGATGAAATTGTACAAGTTAACATTTCTTGCACTCTCTTAATACCAGTATCTAGTTCTCTGTTCTGAAGTCTGTGCAGAGATGTTAAGGGAAAAATCCTCTGAGTCTGTGGAGTCAGAGGTTGGGAATTTCCAGCTTTGCAGTCCTAAAATGATGGTGAGGATTAGGTTGGAGATGTGCTGAATTGCATGGTGGGCATAAAGGGCAAGGATAGCAATGTTAAAAAAACTGGCTATTGTTTTATTGTATGCCTTTATTTTTATTATATTTGTTTTATTATTGTTCTTTGTTCCTTTGTTAACCGCCATGAGTTGTTTTCAGACAAGCTGGCAGTATATACATTCCAAATAAAGTCAAAGCAATCTCACAAGTTGTAAATGACATTTCTAGATCACAGTTGTTGGCTCACAGGCTTCCCTGCAATTCTGTAGCCTTCTCTTCAGTTTATGCAAAATTTCCAAAGGAAATGATAATGTAGGGACTGATGGCCTGAAATTGGAGCACAAAGAGGACAACAACTGTTCCCTTCCTAAAGGGTGCTGGGATATCAGGCCAGCAAGCAAGCTGAGTAGGGAATTGCCCAATGAGCTAACCTTGTAAAAAAAAAGTGTTCTTTGAAAAAAAGAATGGAAAAGTCCTACACAGCTGATGAAAGCTAGAGATGATTGCAGTTGTTGCGCAATGTAGTAGTGTACTTGCATTGAGTGTATTCTGTGTGGAAATATTAGGGAAGTACTTGGGAACGCATGGCCCTCCAGATATTCTTCTGCCCTGCACCTCTTATCTCTTGCCATTGTCTCTCATGGCTCCGGCCAATGGGGATTGCAGTTCAACAATCGCTGGAGGTCCACACGCCACCCAGCCTTGGATCTAGAGGAAAATCTTTCCAGATACAGTATGTTGACATACTTTTTTATTTTTAATCCTGCTCCTCCATAAGGATGTGTATATAAAAATGAGTAATACATTTCAAAAGGGTATAGAAATGCTTGAATAAATAATAAAATTTGACAGAATATTGCAGAATACAAAATCTATTCAGATAAATATCAAATTTTAAATGACGTGGGAAAATCAAGGCTGTCATCTTGAGTTGAAAAAAAAACCCCTAACAGAATGTATCCAGGAAGAGAACTCTAAAGATGGCCAGCACTTTTATAAAGACTTGTGTTTCTGTTAATTGCTTGCCTCACCTTGGCTGGCAGTGTGACCTAAAGGAAGAGTCTCTAAGGAACATTATTTTTTTCTTCCCTGAAAATTGTTATTGATAATATCTAAGAAAGCAAACAACACACCTGTGGAGAAGGTGATAGACTGTAACTAGGTGTATAGCAATATTTTCAAAGGAAGAATTGTATGTATTTATACATAGAAACATCTATAAAAAGTTTCTAAATACAAAAACACCTTGGTTTAAGAATAACTTGGTTTAAGAGCATTTCTCTTGAATTTTGCCTTGATCAACAAGCAATGTCTTGCAATACAAGTAACTGCAGCAGGTCACATGATCACAAGTGAACCAGTGGTGGCTCTCCCCCCCCCAGCAGGATTGTGGGTGATTGTCTGGAATATTCCATCTTAGGCAGCCTCCAGAGTTGAGGGAGGAGAGAGGAATGGAGGTTTCCCTTACACCAGCCAGGAATGTTTTCAAAGGGGAGTACAAGTTAGGGGTTTGTTTTACTTTTCTTTATGTTTTTCTTTAATTTGTTTTCAAAATGCTTTCTTATTTTTCAAACTGCTTCTAGTCATGGTGCAGCTATATGATTACAAATTGCATTTTATTATTGTCACATTAAAAACACAGAGTAAAATCCAGTTTAGTCTCATACAGAGCAGATTCTACAGCCAGGTACCTAAACCATGGTGTAGATGTAGATTTCCAGCCAATTTTTTGTGAGTTTTGGCATTTTGTGTGCACAGTATGTGGCCTATGGGACCTCAGAACGAGTTGTCTGAGGTTTTCATCATTTCTTATGGGGTATAATGATTTTATGTTTGTGTACCCATAATGCTACAAAATCCATTGAATTTTTGAGGGTACAAGTTTATCTTTCCAGTGCTGTAATGTAAGTTTTTTTAGCAACAATCTGGCCACAGAGGATTCATTTATGCTGGACAGTGGTTAATCTTCAAAAACAAGCAAATAATTTAAGACTATATACCGTAAATGGCAGTGGAGATTAGAGAGTGTGACAATGCAAAATTAATACAAGTCATACTTTCTGCCCCAAACAAGCTTATAACACAACATGATCATAACATATGTCTGAGACATGGAGATAGACAATTAAAATGCCAGTACACTTAGGCAAATTACTCTAAACATAATTTTTTGCTAGGTAAGATTCAAAGATATATAAGAAACTTGGCCTTTCATTGATTAGGCAGTTTAGAGCAGTCTGTTTCCCCATTCCATTCATCTCTAAAACTTGTGTATTTTCCGAGGGGGGGCGGAGAACCCAAACTCACCTTGGTGTTTCCCTCTGTGGTTTGGTTTCTTCTGGATTGACTCCGTCCAGGGAAAGCTCAGTCTTGAGCAGCCCATTAAGAAATCTGCTCCTAGAAAGAAGAAAAAGGCATGCCTTCTCTCTCTCTCTCTCTTTGTGTGTGTGTGTGTGTGTGTGTGTGTGTGTGTGTGTGTGTGTGTGTGTGTGTATGAAAAGCCATTTCTTAATGGAATGCTCAAGCCTGAGCTTTCCCTAGACGGAGCTGATCTTGCAAAAACCAAGCCACAGAGGAGGGAAGCAGCAAGGTCAGTTCGGGTTCTCTCCCACGCCACCAAAGTGGAGAGGAATGTTCCAAATGGGGAAATGAAAGGAAACAGCGGTGGCAGTGGCTGTTTAGTTGAAGGAAGTGCATTCCTGAACAGGGAACAGGGCACATTCAGCTGCAGTATGTCTGGATCATTGTTACTGGGAAAGTAATAATTGATCTCCAAATATGAATATAAATATATCAGGTATGGAATGACTACTAAGTGGAGAATGATATATTTCTCCACAGAGGGAATATAGTAGAGTTCCACCTAGAACAAAAGGCATGATATTTTGGAAAACTCTTCAGTTTGGTAACATTTAGTGATACTACCTTTTCTGCCTTAAATGATAACCAGATAACCTAAATAATTTTATGAGCTTGCATCACTAATGCAATGAAACATTACTTCCACAGATGTCAAAGCAACATCCCCTCTGATTTTTGGGTCTCGGCATGAGGCTTTAATCTCATTGTATGTGATGACAAGTTAAGTGCAGTGGTTCTCAGCCTTTGGACTGTGAAATCTGTAGGGCTGATCATTTACTATGGTGGCTGGGGCTTTGGGAGTTGAGGTTCAAAACATCTGGACATCCAAAGACTGAAGGCCACTTTATTAAAACAAGTACAGTTAGACATCTTGTATTGTTCAGTTTCTGTAAGTTGTCTGTCCAGAAGGACTTGCAATAGATTGGGAAGCAAACTGTTTCATTATCGACTCAAGCAGCATCAAGGGAAACATTCTCCTTAGAAAAACTGAACTTCAAAACAAGTTGGGTCTGGTTCTAATTGCTGTGATACCTCAACTTACGATGGCTTCGACTACCAAAAAATTCAAGTTACAAAGGAAATCACTGGAGGTGGTTTAAAAAAAAAAAACTTAAGTTGCAAAAGGAAATCCATTTCCAATGATTACTTTTCAGTACGAAGCTCCGCCCCATGCGTGCTGTGCATAGCGTTTCTGGAACCAGGGCATCAGTTTCCAATGATTTCCTTTCAAATTGGAAACCAATGCCATGGTTCTGGAAATGCTGTCCACAACATACATGGGTGGTGCTTTGTACAGTACTGAAAAGCACCGTTTGACAGATCCGGCTGGGGGAAGAGAGGGCAGCCCCCAGTCTTTACAGCCAGACCTACAAAGTCAGGAGGAGGAGAGTGTGTGTGTGTGGGGGCTGCTGCCCACCTCCCAGCTGTTTGGTTGTTGTTGTTTTTGGGGGGTGGGTTGTTTGTTTTGTTTTGTTTTGTTTTGTTTTTGGACAGCCTGACCTCTAAAGAAAAAAAAACTTTTTTGAGAGGCACAGCAGCAAGGCAAAACGGAGCAAACAGTGGGAAAATTCAAACAGTGCTGCTTGCTCAGGTCTGTCTTACCCCCACCCCCACCCCCAGCAGTTTTTTTTTCTTTATGGGTCAGGCTGTCAAAACCAAATACAGCTGGGAGGCGTATTTTACAGAACCTTGAGGGACCCCACGGGTCAGTGGCCGTGGTGTTGACCATGAGTCCCCTAACATCACTTTCTGCATTCTCAAGCTTGTATAAAAATGTAACTTAAAAGTCTGCTTTATATAAGAAGTGCTTGATTAACTTTCATTTTTAAAGAAAATGCTTCCTATCTCCCCATGGTAGTTCTGGAGGGAGGGTTAGTGTGCAAGCTCATGGTTTGCTTCTTTTCATATAGGTAACAATAAACTGTAATTTCACATTGCATTATATGCTGGCATCTCCCATAATATTCCTGTGTGCTTAAAAGTGTTTAAGAGTGCAAGGAGGGCAGGGGGCAAATATCAAAGAAAATAATTATCTTTTACTTCAGATGCACTGCTTATTCTGCATCTTGAATTTATCTTAAATTATATATTCATTAACTTTTCTGAATCTCTGTTTAAGGTGCGCTGGTGGAGTCTTCACAAGAGGAGGCACCATCGTCTTGCGAAGGTAATGTTTGTATTGAAAAATATATCAGACTTAATGTCAGAAGTTTTAACTCTTTTCTAATAATATCTGTAATGTGTCCTCTGAAGATATCTGAGTGGGCATCTGAATTAATGTTACATATTTAATATACCTGTTTTCTGTTTCTCCAGGATCAAATGCTGCAGTCAGTATGGAAATCTCAGACCCAGTGGGTAAGAGAAATTCAATAAAGGCATTTTGTTAATGCTGGACTTGCTGAGTTGACTTTTAAGTTAGATTTCTGCTGTTTTAATGTGACTGAACAACCTACTGCAGTCTGATACCTGAAATAAAATAAATCTTTAATTGCATACGAAAGGATTATTGGCTTTATGTCTTGTTACTGTATGAGTACAATTGAGTGGGCAGAAGGTAGATCTGGATGCATTGGTGAATCTCTGAGAGAATTACAGTAGATCAGCAAGAGTTTGTTTGTTTGTTTTCATTTATCTTATTTGTAGGCCACCTTTCTTGCAATAAGGTGACTCAAGACAGTTGAGTTCTGCCTTCCAGTTGATTTACAACTACAGTACATTGGCAAGGTTTTTTTGTTCCACTCGGAGGAATATGCTTATAAACATGAAAGACAATGATTTCAGTTCTTATAATGGCAACTAATTCCTGGAATGAGCATGTATTTACAGGAGCTCTATTTTTAGGTGTTGATGGGTGGGTAGTAACTTAATGCACTAACTCTTTGGATGGGTCCAAACTAGCGATGAGCACAAAGGGCTTCATGCCGAATCTCTCCCACAGTCCCACAGGTGCCACCTCCCAACCCCCTCCCAAATGGCCGGCAGGCCCACTCACTGTCATTGGAGCAGTGCCAGGGACCTCCTTCGCTGGCAATCTGCCAATCTGGGAAGAATTTGGGGCTGCCCTTCCTCGCCTCCTCAGGCAGCTGGCCGCACGTCGGGTGCAGGGAGAATTCCCCTCCCACCTCACCTGTGGCGCCATGAGAGATTTGGCACGAAGCGCTTTGTCACACTTTGTGCCCATCTCAGCTACCAATCCGTGTCGCAGATGGGTGCTAACACTGTCAGGAACGCGGGGTGGGGGAGTGGTGGCGGCTTGTGGGCTCGTTCGGCACCCCAGTTAACTCTCCAGCCACACCGCTCTGGGCACCCCAAAAAGCAGAGTGGCTAGAGAGTGAACTGGGACAAAGAAAGAGCCCATAAACTGCTGTCCCCCCTTTGCCCAACTCTCTTCACGGAGCTGTTTCAAAAAAAAAATGGCTCTGTACAGGGAGCCAGGAGAAGGGGAGGCAGCGGTTTATGGGCTCCTTTGTAACCCCAGTTTATTCTCCAGCCACGCAGCTGTTGGGGTGCCTAGAGCAGCGTGGCTGGAGAGTAAACTGGGGCTACGTATGAGCCCACAAGCCACTTCCTCCCCTTTGCCTAGCTCTCTGCACAGATCCCAGTGGCATGCTCCTCGTGGAGGGGGAGGTGCCGTGGCTGTGAGGGGGCGACGTTCCATGCCCACAGGAAGGGCTCCACGTGCCACCTTTGGCACTCATGCCATAGGTTCGCCAACACGGGGCTAGATGTTGCGGTATAGACATTCAAGAAATAAATGTCAAATAAATTGCAACAGCTATATTTAAGCATTTAGTTGTAACATGACCCTAACTTATGAAGTATTGATATCCTTTAAAAAGCTTAATGTTTATGACAGTTCTTCTTATTAAAACTCTAGTCGAAAACGGAGAGACAGAAATGTCCCCTGAAGAATCATGGGACCATAAAGAAGAATCCATTGAACCCGAACTGGCAAGTGGACCTTCGGGTGACGCAGGACCTATAGAGGAGGGTATCCCCGAAATGATGGAAGAAGAGGAGGAAATGCCAAAACCCAAATCTTTGGTCGCACCCCCAGGTGCTCCCAAGAAAGAACATGTAAATGTAGTATTCATTGGACACGTAGGTGAGCTGCCTTCCTGGACAAAGACTATGGATGCAGAATCATTTACCATGACCTTAAGAAAGCCTTATTTGGTTGTTCCTAAATCTACATCTGGATTCCAATATTGCTGGTTTCATTTATTACAGGGGTGCCCAAACTTTTTTTAAGGAGGGCCAGATTTGGTGGCTGAGAATGTGTCAGGGGCCGGTTGCTCCCCAACCCTGCCACCCCACTGCAAGCCCCACCTACTTTCTTTAAAAAAACATGGGGTGAGGGAGGGAGGGGCGGGCCAGCCGGCCGCAGGCCACTCAGAATGGCCTGACAGGCCGGACTTGGCCCCCCGGGCCGGACTTTGGGCAGGCCTGATTTACTAGATAAGTTGAATTGAAGATATGTCATGTAAAGTTTAGCGATGCGGGGTTGTGCCCAACTGAGCAGAAGGTTGTGGCAGCATAGCAGTATGCGCTGTTACGCAAGTGGCAGGTTTATTTTCTTCATGGAAATTACAGCATGCATGACAACAGTACTTGTACAGCTAGCATTATATCCCATGTCATTCTACTAGAATAACATGGCTACCGCTCTTCATGAGCTCAACAGGATGCTAGCCATGGTAAATTTGATAACCTTGCAAACATAGGTCACTATGTCTCCTTACAATGATCAGTGTAACAACTGAATGGAATATTGGATAAATTAAACGGGCTGGTCTAGCTATTAAAAATTGGCCAGACCTTACCGAGAAGTCTGTATTGCATTTTATGGGCATGGCATCAATAGGGCTTGTAGAGGTTTCTTGGTACAATGCATCTCTTCAGTATCTCTACACATTGGCCCATTGAACACCACAGCTTAAACCAAATACAGATTCAAAAATAACTTTTTATCTTAGATATTTATAGTGAATCATATGAATAACATGAAATATGACGACGAGAATTCCCTAGTCAACAAGCATTGCATTTATTTAGTGGTTCTTTTGGTATGAAATAAGCTGGAGCTCCAGAAAGGATACTTGTATCAATGAAAATTTTAAAAAAAATCTCTGTGCTTCCATTGAGAAAGTTCTTCCCCACATTCTGGACCAAAATGAGAGAAATTCAAATAGAAGAATATAATAATGATGAGAAAATACAACATTTTATCAACTGGATTATTAAGTGAATTGGTTGGGGTGAATGACTTAACTTCATCAATTATGTTCTCTTTTTTTCTTTAATTATTAGATGCTGGTAAATCAACAATCGGAGGACAAATAATGTAAGTAATTTTTTTTCAGACTCCTTGTAGTAAAAATCATCGCTTGGTTTAAATGCTATAAAATCACCCTTATTTGACTGATATAAATGTTTTTCATTGTGTACTTTTAGCTTCAACTGCAGCTATGATAGCTGTGGAAATAAAGTAATGCATTGATTGAAGCTTTTTTTCCCCTCTGAATGAATATTCACAGTTTAAAGGATCCCCCCCCTTAAACTTTTCTATTTACCATATTTGCCAGAATCCTGTTGTGCAGCCACAGAGGTGCAACTTTTTTATTTTTTTTAAATAATTTTATTTTTAATTTTTAAGCTACATACAAACAACATAAGGAAATAAAAAACTACAATAAACAATATAAGTGTACCCCCATCCCACGGGACCATCCATGCATTCTTCTTCGTTGCTCCGTCTTCTATTATTCTAGTAATCTTCTTAAAGTCCTCTTCTCCAGAATTGTTGTGAGATATTCGTAGACTCTTTCCCTTTTCCTTCGACTAATACATAATCTATAAATTTACCCCAGATATCGTAGAAAATGTCTTTTTTCATTTCTCCTCGTTTGACCTTTAAATTGCAAGACAATTTATCGTTTATAGCTATATCCCAAAGTTCATTATACCAGTCTTCCATCTTAAGTTCTAGTTTTGACTTCCAATTTTTTGCTATGATTAAACAGAGGTGCAACTTAACATTGGGCCTGTGGTAGTTACAAAACACACTGAGGCAGAAGTGCTGCCCACACATCACTTGCACCAGTGCATTGCAGAATCAGTTACACTGGGGATGTGTAATCCATTCTGCAGTTGAACAGTGCAATTCTTTGTTGCTGCGTGCAGTGCTGCATACATTTCGATTAGAGTTTCCCATTGCATGCCGATTCTGAGTATAGCATTTAGTCTCTGCAAAATCAGCTTTGTATGCACTAGCCATAACTACTTTCTCTCGAATAGCTGCATTTTGTTCAACTTTTCATAACTGAAACAAAAGATTATTTAGATGAGCTGGTTTTCTTTGCACTTGAATCAAATTTATCATCATCCCATCACCACCCAAGAAATCCCTTTTACTGCTGCTCCTCTTCACTGTGACTAATATACCACTCTTTTCCTAGGTACCTGACAGGCATGGTTGATAAAAGGACACTTGAAAAATATGAACGAGAAGCTAAAGAAAAAAACAGAGAAACCTGGTATGAATTCCTACCTTATAACACGAATGTGCTGAGAAATACTACTTTAACTTTGTTGTTGTTGTTCACCACCTTATTTCTAACAAGTTTTTATCCATTTTATTGAAAGACGAGGTACCTGTCACAACACCTCTACTTTCAAGTACTCCAGCACAAACCCTTGTTCTCATGATCACAGAACTGTGCTCTTTCAGAGTGCAGGTCCTTCATTAAGGTTGGGAGCTGGTGTTCTTACAGTGG
This sequence comes from Phrynocephalus versicolor, assembly GCA_023846285.1. Classification (NCBI taxonomy): domain Eukaryota; kingdom Metazoa; phylum Chordata; class Lepidosauria; order Squamata; family Agamidae; genus Phrynocephalus; species Phrynocephalus versicolor. The sequence goes on from JAHTLZ010000054.1 coordinate 5,772,514, forward strand.
TGTCCAAACTTAGAAGATCAATGAAATGAAGCCAAAGCCTTTCATATAACCAAGTGTCTTAGAGTGGAAAGCGTAGGGAGAGGAGAGTTGGTGTGATGGGTGCGCCCAGGGTTTGAGGGCTTATTTCTCATCCTCGAGCTGTGGGACCAGCCCCATTTTGTGAAGGAAAAAGACCTTATTTTAAAAAGCAGAGGAGGGGAGTGCTAAAGCAAGGGTGTGGCTGGTTGCAGTCCCTAGTGGGAGGGTTCCTTGGAGGAGGAGGAGGCAGAGTTAAAAAGAAGAACATTTTGGTGGGCTTGAGGGCCACACAAGTGGCCTTGACATCTATGTCAGGCCCATGGCTTGGAGAACATCTGGGTGGAAGGAAACATCTCCCCAATTTCACTTGCTCTTCACTATATAGAGAATATACATGGGGGTAGGTAACATCATAGCTCATATGTGATTCTTCCTCCCCCAAACCCGTTGTTTGGATGTAGGAACCCTACCACTGTACCTATTTATCTTCATTTTATGAAACAGACACCCATAGAAAATAAAAAATGAGGCACACGCCTGCATCCTGAAATATTATTAACAGGAAACTGGAAGTTTGCCTAGTGACCCATCTAAGCCTGAGAGGGTGGTGCAGGTCCTGTGAAGGATCTCTCTCCAGAGCCATCAGACCTGCCCACCTCGGTGGTAGATGATTTTCTTGCAGAATCCTATCAGATTAAAAAGAAAAAGAGAAAAGGACAAAAATACCTGGGATTCGAACCGCCGAGTTGCCGACTTTGCAGCCAGCAATTTCAGCACTCTAGCCCGCACTAATGATTACTAAGGCTATATTCCCCAGGGAGAACTTGAGCCATTAATTAGTGAACTAGCATTTATTGGAGAATTATGAATCTCTTACCTCTGTACAAGTCAGCTTCAGCCCTTTGAACAAAGTACAGCTTTTTCTGTGCCAAATGAAGCATTTAAACTCATTCTGAGTAATTTGAGGACAAAGGTACTTATTGTTCATTGTGTTGTATATATTTTCCCCATCACCAAATAACCTGTTAATCCAGTATCTAATTCTCTCTCATAGTTGAGGTGCCGTATAGAACTTTATACACAGAGAAAATAACTGAGAAATGAAATCTTAGAATAGTGGGATTCAGTAGAATAAAAATGTTGGGTTGGGATCCTGTGATGCACCTTCTAAGGAGAAATGCATCCTTGCACAAGCAGAAGCTGGGTTTTCTGCATGGCGATTAACACTGTGCAGTGGTAACGCTTGGACAAACTGTGCAGTGCCACTTCAGTGCTCAGACAGGGCTTTCCGCTTAGTGAAAACTCAGTAGGATGCCAGGCAGGGACTATAAATGTTTATTTGGCGAGGCACCAGGGTATACCAAGCACACCTCCATGTAATGCAAATTGCAGGGAGGAGGGGGAGAGACTGGCCAGAGGCAGTTTTGTATGGCTGATGGAAACACTCTGGCTTGCCCTTCAGAGAATTGTAAAAATTCCCCAAAAAGTTGTTCGATGGGAAGCAGAGGCATCCAGGAAGCTAAACTATGTCCTATATTTGCCAAGGAAAACCCCAGAGCTGAGTCGTAAAACAGATTGGAGACTTGAGGAAGCATCCAGTGAGGAATGAAATTCCTTCTCTCTTTTGAAGCAAAATACAGTATGCCTAGGGGCCAACCCTTTTGGCCTCCTTAGTTCAGGCCTTGTTTCTGAAAATGTTGTAGGAATTCCCCAGACACTGGATACTCAACGATGTGGTTTCTTTTTTGGAGCTTTAGTACATAGTAGACTTTGGCCTCCACTTGATCAGCTGGTGGAAAATCTTGATGCTGGCATGTCTCTGGATGGAAAGCATGACACTTCCTGGGAGCTTCTTCAAATGCTTTCAATTTGATTTCTTATCACAGTTACCATTAGTTACCTTGATTTAGTTTCTTTGCTGTGCTGAAAGTGCTTGGTTAAGTTCTTCTGTAAGCCTTCGAGAATACATCTTCTGTAAGAGTTTCATTGTCTTCTTCTTTGTGTCTTGGTTTTTATAGGTACCTTTCATGGGCCTTAGACACGAACCAGGAAGAACGGGACAAAGGTAAAACCGTGGAAGTGGGCCGCGCCTATTTTGAAACGGAAAAGAAACACTTCACGATTCTAGATGCTCCAGGGCATAAGAGTTTTGTCCCGAATATGATAGGCGGTGCTTCCCAAGCTGATCTAGCTGTGTTGGTAAGTCTACTTTTGGTACCTGTCATATTTAAAGGCATCATTGCAAATGTTTGAACAGATCCACTTCCTGTTCAGAACACTGCTGTCTGCCGAATAACCAATGGAATGCCCTACTTGTAATAGGTATATAGCTATATATCCATAAGGGCAAAGTGCAACCTATAGCTGCTGGTAGCCTGACACTGAAAAATGGATGTTGTTGCTCTAAAACAGGGGTCCTCAACCTCAGGCCCCAGGGCCGGATGCAGCCCCCCAAGGTCCTGAATCCGGCCCCCAGGACCAATTGCAACCCCCCCCCATCTACCCCCTGCTTTGCGAGCAAGCCATCCTCCGCAGCTGCTTCTATTGCTGAGGCAGTTCAAAGTAGTGGGCTATGTCGCTTCTCCCACTCTCCCCAACTACCGCCCAGATGATCAGCATGCTGGCTAGTGGGACATTCAAAGTGGGAGGGCTACGGCAAGGTCCCCCACTCCCCCCACCCACTGTGGTCTGGCCCCTAGTGGTGTCTGCGGCGTGGTGGACCGGCCCGCTGTTTGAAAACTTTGAGGACCCCTGCTCTAAAATGATGTACGGAGCATAAATGTTATGCGTCTATCTATCTATCTATCTATCTATCTATCTATCTATCTATCTATCTATCTATCTATCTATCTATCTATCTATCTATTCATTCCCTAGTTAGTTAGTTACATCCAGCCCTGCATTTAGAGGTAACTTGAAACAATTAAAATGAACTGATATTTGGTAAAGAAATAGACAAATAGATGTAGGTAGCAACTTTGTCCATATTTATTTTAATTTTTAGAATGTGTGGTCAGTCAATACAAAGGAATGTGACATTTCTTAATAAAGAAGCAGAACAGGGAATTGTACTGTATCCTGACATTTGAAGTATTGCCTGACTTTATTTCCCTTCCAACTAGGTTATCTCTGCGAGGAAAGGGGAATTTGAAACTGGCTTTGAAAAAGGAGGACAAACGAGAGAGCATGCCATGTTAGCAAAAACAGCAGGTGTAAAACATTTAATAGTTCTTATTAATAAAATGGATGATCCAACTGTGAACTGGAGCAACGAAAGGTGAGTCGTTGCCTTATGATTTTGAAAATCTGCACGGGGAATAATATTTCTGGCTGTCTTGGGTTTCTTCTCCTGGACGCATGGCCTTGGTCTCATTCAACTTTGTTTTCCATTAGAATGTATGGTACTGAGGTACAATTGGTCTTTACCTCTCTACCTGTTTAAATGTGTGTGCTTTCTCAAATTTGGAAGGGTTCCTGTTTCTGTGGCACCATCAGTGGCTGTCTGAATAGAATAGGTAGCAGGTAGGGATGGGCACAAAATGAAAAATGAAATGCTGTTTCTTTGTGTCGTTACGTAACAAAATGAAACAAAACGAAACAACACAAGGAAGCAGCATTTTGTTACTGATGAAATGATACTTTGTTGTTGTTGAAACGAACCATTTTGTTCCATCTGTAAGCGGCATGTGGGCTTGGGGAGGGGGGAAAAGTTTTTTCAGCTGTCAGGTAGGGCTTGGGGAGGGGAAAATGTTTTTTTTTTAAAAGCCCAGAACTTTTTTTAAAAAACTTTTCCCCCTCCCCCAAGCCCCGAAAAATGCCTGAAATATGTGAGCCATGGGATGTGAACTTTATTTAGACTCTTACTTTAACACAAGTCCATCAAGAATAAATTAAAAGATAAAACATCTGTGCCTGAGTGGGCCAACCTCTAGCCATCTACATGTTTTGGGACTAGTGTGCTTATAATCTCTCACCATTGGTTACGCTGGGAATTATAGGTCAATAACATGTATAGAGCTCTCTTGCTCTCCCATTTGCAAAGAAGCCATCCTAGCATTTTTTTTCACATCATGATACAAAGATAGTTCTCATCTTGAATGCAGTTTTTTTTTCTTCCTCTTTTGGGCTGATGTTTCAGGTATGAGGAATGTAAAGAAAAACTGGTGCCATTCTTGAAGAAGGTTGGTTTCAATCCCAAAAAAGATATTCACTTCATGCCCTGCTCAGGTCTGACTGGAGCGAACCTCAAGGAGCCGTCAGACTTCTGTCCGTGGTATATGTACGTATCTTATTTAATGAACATTCCGCATTTCCGTGGGGAGATATAAAAATCTAATAGTGACCACAGAACATCCAGCATCCAGTAAAATTGCACTTAAGCGCTAAATCCAATTCCTGCCCCACCTGGAGTCAGTTCACTGAAAGGAAAGAGAACTGTGTGATGTTCCCTCTTTTACCTTGGCCGTGCAGGGGCTTTGTCCGTCTGCATATCAGTGGCAGGAAATGGTGGTCGGTAGGTTCGAAGTATCGGGCTTCGCACACATAGAGTAACCCCCCGCCACGTCTTGGAGCAGCCGGCTGAGTGGCGGCGGTGGGTTTGATCCCCCAGCTTTGCTTGCCGGGGCTCCTCCAAGACTTTTTAAAAAGTCTTCCAGCAGCTCAGGCAAGCAGTGGTGGCAGGTCAGTTCCACCACCGCCGCTTACATGGGCTGCTGCTTCCCCAGCCCCCCACCTGACCTACATCCACATATTGTGGATTGCCAGTCATCGCGGGTCGGGTGGGTCCCTAACCCCCACAATAGGCGGGGGGGTTACTGTAACAGCACAGTTCGGCAACCTCATGCTTTTTATTGGTCCAAATGCAGGTTATGAATACATATACAGTGGTACCTTGTATAAAGGAATTAATTCATTCCAAATGAAATTATGTTAAGCAAATTTTCCTTTATACAAATTCCCATAGGAATGCATTAAAAATGGAGTAATCCCATTTTATGTTGTACAGATTTTCCGCCCTGAGTTCCCGTTCTGGGAAGAAGGAGTGGTATATAAATATAAAAATAAATAAATAAAATAAATAAATAGGCAATTATGTTAAGCAAATTTCCCCTATCTCCGGAATTTTTTATGTTGTACAAATATTATGTTATACAAACTGTTCTACAAGGGTCCACTGTATCATGAATGGTGTTACTGAAGAGGTATCTGTTACAGGGGCACTAGTATATTTTAATAGACATACAGATGTGTCATGTTCTTCTGTGACATACTCATTCTCTTCTTTTTTTTCCAGAGGGCTCCCATTTATTCCCTATTTAGATAATCTGCCAAACTTCAACAGATCCGTTGATGGACCAATCAGGCTGCCAATTGTTGACAAATATAAGGTACTCACATAACGGCTACCTTGAATTGTTTCAGCTAGTGAGACGCCATACCTTGGGACAGACTTTTCAACCTCTGAAACATGAAAACTAAAGTTCTACAGCTGCAGATCCCGAACAAAATTATGTCCCTTAACTGACATCTGTACAAGACAGCGTAACTTGCAGCAACTTTTCACTTGCATTTAACTTCTTTGGATTTTTGATCACAGCAAGCAAGTAGGTGGTGCACACTTGAAAATCCGAGCAAGGATTTATTAATTGCCAGTGAGAAACCACTGCAGATTACACGTTTTGCCTTCCACACACTTAACCACAACAGGATGTTGCCCTCTGTGTTTTTGTGGCAGGCTTTGAAAAGAGGGCACACGTGCATAGATCCATGCCGATAAACGATTATATTTTTCTGTATGGCAGCTCATTTGGAAATTACCCCACAAACTAGAAGGGAACCTTCACATAAAATAGAATATGGTATATTTCCCTAAAGGAAAAATTAATTTACCAGTTAAAATTACTTAAAGAACCATACTCTGATAATTTTTTTTCAATTTACAGTTTCCATTGTTTATAATAACAATGGCATCAATAATTATAATGTTGTAATAACATTATAACTGTGAAGAACTTTATTTTCCACCAACTTCTCGTGTCAAACTTCAGTGCAGTATTCTAATCTTATTTGGATTGCAGTGGTATGAAAGTACTATAGTATAACAGATTAGACATTCCTTGTGAAAGGCCAGTAATTTTGGTGTTTTCTCCTCTCATTGTTTCAGACTTTTTTTAATGTTCTTTATTTTGAATTTCTTTTATCTCTTGCAAAATTTGCTTACTGCTTTGATTTGGTATCGTTTGGCGTACAAATAAATGTTCTCATCTTTTGTAAAATTGGCACCATGTTTACTAAGTACCTTTTTTTTAATCCTGTGTTTCTTCACATGTGAAGGATATGGGCACAGTGGTTCTGGGAAAACTGGAATCAGGCTCTATTTGCAAAGGACAGCAGCTTGTGATGATGCCAAACAAGGTATGACTTATTGTTCTCTTGAGAAGTCTTATATTAATATTTTCTAATGTGTGACACTACTTTTGACACGGAAATTAGCAGGCGTGGGACTCTTGCATTTTTAAGATCACATCCCCTTTAAAGTCTGCAGGAATTCCTCCAGCCAAAATTTTGGAGGATTGAGCCCCCCCAAAAAAATGCAAGCCATCTGAGTGTTTTGAAATGCTTACAGCTGAGGAACAAAGGCTCGGTTTGAGGGGAGCACCTGCGGGGGGGGGGGGAACCAAGCTCTGTGAGGACTGTAAGACATTTGGGCCCTCCATTCAACATGCATCCCAGGAAGCTTAATTCCTTAGTTACTTCCTCCATCTTGGCCTCATCATGTCTGAGAGAGACCCTTTTTCCTGAGAATCCTGGTGCAGAATTCCTGCAGATTTCGGGGGCTGGGGGGCTGGGCCTGTAGTCTAAAAAAATTGAAGCCCCCACGCTTGGAAATTGAGGGCCAAGAGAGCAATGAAGGAAGATGATAAGCTGGGCAGCAAAGCTGGGGGGGGGGCTCCCTTGCAGGATGGTTTCCCCCAAAAGGTTCTCACCCCCTGCTGTTTTCTTTTTTCTCTCCAGAAGCACTTGATTGCCCTCCTCTCTGCTTTGTTCTTGTAGCATCAGACCCTTCTTTTTAGCTTGAATATGAACTTCTTAATGGGTTGTTCCACCCCTAAGCATTTCCCTGCAAAAAAAAACCCGAAAGATCCGGTCCTTGCAAAAACAAATCAGAGAGGAGTCTTCGAACACAGAAAGTAAAGGGAAGTGCATGGAGTGGGGTGGGGCGGAAGAGGGCTCAAAGAGGTTTTATTAATTTTCTTGATTTGGGAGTATTAAAAGTGAGGGGCGTCTAATATGCAGCAGCATCTTATAGACAGAAAAATACAGTGATTTGTATTTTCTACTTTGTAAACCACCCAGAGTAGCCTTTGTGGCTAGATGGCCACAGTATATAAATCAAACAAACAAACAAACATTGGATATTTACTTTCAGATGTTCATTTTATGTATCAGAAGGAGGACATCCTTCCTTTCCCTTGAGTTATCACCGTGTTCCTTGGAGGGTCACGCGTTGAGTCTGTTTTCTCATGACTGTTCTCCCGTTTAATCTCATTCACCTTTATTTCTGGTGGCTGGAGACCAAGGCTGGTTCAGCCAGAGTTGGTCCCTCCTTCATGAGGGAGTCTTGCTGCCATCTGATCGGTTGATCAATTTCTGCCTGTGGAAGCAAGTAAGAGGGACATCTCGTCTCTTGAGGAGGTCCTCCTTCTGCTTTATAAAATGAACACCTCACAATAAGGATCCAATGTTCCTTTCTCAGATGGGTTCATTGGGAGCAGAGATAATCAAACACAAGATGCTACTTTGAAGCCAGAAGGATGGGGAAATGTTGATAAAAGGAGCACTAGCGTTACTTCGTTACGTTCTGACGTTACAAGTCTCTGAAATCTTGGGGAACTCGTGTGGACTTGTCAACAGGCAGAGAGACCTTTGCACTCTTCTGAATGTAAATGATTTTGTAGCCTGTGCAGTAAATGAACACTTCGTGTCTTAGAAAGTGCTAATCTATCTTTAAGCACAATGTGGAAGTCCTTGGGATCCTTTCTGATGATGTCGAAACAGATGCTGTAGCTCCAGGTGAAAATCTGAAGATCCGGCTGAAAGGAATAGAAGAGGAAGAGATCCTTCCAGGGTTCATACTCTGTGACATTAATAATTTGTGTCATTCAGGACGCACTTTTGATGCTCAGGTAAAGTATATTAAAATAGGTGTTTTAATCTTTAACTCAGGATGGCTGACACTGAAATAAGATCAGTTTCTTTTGGGATTTTAACTGGTACAGTACTTACTGCTTGGTTACACATTTTAACTGCATTAGCAGTTAAATCTTGTTAATGAAGCAAAGTTTTAAATATCCTTGCTTCCTTACTAGTTCAAATCTGTCTTTCCTTTTTCTTCCCTGCTCCCCCTTAAAGCATTCAGTCTTTCAAGGAGAGCCCTGCTTTTTTGCACATACCAGCATGTTTATGTTAAAGCTATATACCCTTCCTGAGAGGGCTTGGAGGAATTTATACATAGCATCCATAACAAGTAGTAGGTACTCTGTCACAATATACAGACTGACAGAATTCTTATCGATTTCAGATAGTGATAATTGAGCACAAATCCATCATCTGCCCAGGTTACAATGCGGTGCTGCATATTCATACATGTATTGAAGAAGTTGAGATCACAGTGAGTATTAGCGGTCTGTCTCGTCAGCAAGAGTGAAAACACGGAGCAATATGAATAGATGTCAAATTAACTCTCAACTAGACCGGGAACACATACAAATGAATGGATTTAAGTTTGCCATGTAGAATTTTATTTTATTTTGTCTATTTTCGAGTATTTTTACCTGGCCTTTCTCCTTGGAACAGGACCCAAGGCGGCTTACAGTAATGAGGGACAATATACAATCCAGTGCAATTAAGACATGTTTGAGTATTGAGAACAGGGAATTGAGGGACATCTCATGGCATTGAAAGACATTACAATTAAAGCTACAAGAGAACGTGAACAGATAAAAAGAAAGTAAAATTCCATGTAAAGTTATGAGTGATGGAAACTAACATTGAAAACATAGTGTCATTGTAATAATCACACAAGGTTATAAGTGGTTATGAACACAAAGCCTGTGTGATCATATAGATTCATATAAAAGACAAATAATAGGTACCCATACATTTCAGTGGACTGCTTCTAGTTGAGACTGCAATGGGATAATCCAGTGTCACAATGATTTGACATGGAAGGTCATAGAGATAGTTTCACTTTTTAATGCTTTTCTGCCTATTAAATAATCTCTCCCAGTACCATTAGATAATCGGGGTGTCATTTGCAAAAGAAAAGGGAGAAAAGACAAAATATTGTTGCACTACAAGTGTGATCTTTCATGGATGAAAATCCTTTTCCTCGAGTACTGGAGTGCAAATGCATATATCTCCATGTCCAGGTGAAGATACAAATACTGTAATTGGCAAAGTGGCAGTTTCTATTGTTAAGGCAAGAATGCAACTATCAAGCTATTAATGACTTCCATTCGTAGGTCCAAACCAAAGTAATAGGTGTAGGCTGGGTGGACTTGGCTATCACCAGAATGCTAGGAATCTGTGATGTTTGTTGAGACCCTTAACAGTGCCCTGGAACTTGCTTATGCAAGGTTGACACTTTCTGGAAAGACATAGAAAGTCAGGGAAATTGAAAATGCTCAGGGAAAATTGTGGAATCTGGTCTGAAGTCAAGGAAATTAAAATACATTTTTGTGGCAACCCTGTAATATTTGACCAGTTTATGCTACCTCCCCTGGAGTGTCCTTTTGTGATGCCTTTTCCCACAGTAGTCACTTTGAGATCCATAAATGATGTGTCCTGGGAAGAGGAAGTTTTCTGAAATTTGATTTCTCTGTTGTCATTCCTAATGTCAGATTTGTGTTTGTTCCTTCTTTTGTACTGAATTGTCTTGTGTGACCTACGTAGAATGCAGAGGGGCACTGCTGGCATGAGATGGCATAGATCCCATTGGAGGGTGAATGAGTAAATCTAGACCCCTGATGTTGTGGCTGACCTTGTCTAGGGCTTTGACAGTGCCGCCAGTGTAGGTATGGGAGCACAACTAGCCCCTAGGTTTGTGGCTGGATGTAACTTCAGTCTCCATTAGAAATGGGCACGAATCAAAAAAATGGCATTTCGTTTGTCGTTTGGAGGGTCCGTTTCGGTTCATTTCCGTTTTTCGTGAATTTTTGCAAAAAATTCGTTTTCGTTTTCTTTTGTTTCGTTACCATTTCGTTACCATTTATTTCAATCTTTTGTGATTTTATTTTAGGATTTTAAGCAATTCACTCATATTGCAGTAACAGAAACGAAACGCACGACAAAATTTCCAGCATTTCTGTTCATTTCGTTTCATTTTAGAAACAAATTTTGTTTGTCGTTTCGTTACATAACGAAACGAAAAAAACAAATGAAAAATTGTTCATTTCGTGCCCATCTCTAGTCTCCATTTCCATGTTGTCTGTTGTGAGTCAATAGATGTTTGAGATAATCGGTGTCTGTAACCTATGAGAGGCAAGTGTTGTTCAGAACAGGCTGCGATAATTGATGATACCAGTCAATTGGGAGATGCTGATGCTGGTGAATCCCAGATAGAGGAGGTTTCTGAATGCAAAAACTAAGCCAGCATTGTTCCAGTTAGCCATAAATACAGTATATTTGTACTCTCTAGGGCCGTGCATGTGCCATAGATGTGTCACTGATCTGGACGTGTATGTTATTGTCAAAGGTGAAATAGGTATGTGTTGGTATAAAGTTGCATGGCTTGGTAGCCAGGTTCCCTGTGAGCTTCATTTGGAAAACTATATTTGATGGCTTATAGACTAGATTTCGGTTTCGTGCAAAGAACCTGTTCTAGGCCCGAAAGGAGAACTGTGGATGGGCTTGAGATTCCTTAGTAAGTCGTTTGTCATCTCTTATGTACCGAAGGCGTATCAAAATGTACATATTGATTAAACAAGTCAGAGTGATGTAACTTGAATGTTTCGTTGTCGTCAGTTGCCGGCTTGAATATGGACCGTACACACGTCCTAAACAAAGAACAAGAGCCAGTGTGATATAGTGCTTAAAGACTGTTGGACAAGGGCTTGGGAAACCTCAAGGAAGTTCATCACAGCACTATGATGTTCAAGGGGCAAGAAGGGGCTTGGCTCTCTTCTTAACACTTACCTCTATGATGGGAGGAGAGATTAACTGTATAAATAAAGCAAAGTGTTCTGCTTATATACCACCCCATACCACTTTAACTAGTCTCTGGGCTGTTTACAATTTTAATTACAGTGTGCAGGCTACACATTGCCCCCCCCCCCAGCAAGCTGGGTACTCATTTTACCGACCTCGGAAGGATGGAAGGCTGAGTGAACCTTGAACCCCAGGTCGTGAGCACAGTTTCACCTGCAGTACAGGCATTTAACCACTGCGCCACGAGGCTCTTATGCGCCACGAGACTCTAAATGTAACAGATAAACAGGTTAAAGCTGTTTATGCAAATACTTCTCTTACATTTTTTTTTCAAGCAGGGCAAGCAAATCTAGTGACTGACGTGTCCTATTTTAATATATGAGGAATTCTGTCTTTCTAAGCAGCTGTTGAAAATGCCAAGGCTTCTATTGGGGAAAGAATGTAGTTGTATGTTGTGAAATGGGTTTCATGTTTGTATATAACGGACTGGAATGTTCTCTGGTACAGAGTGCAGCATCAATTGTTCTTATACCTCCTCTGTCCTAGTTTGGCCTTACCATAAGCTGTGAAATAGGTGAAGCTCAACATGTGTGCCTGCCCAGTGTAAAATTGATTTGAATCAAAGCAATCCAATTATTTTTTTCTGATGATTCCAATAATGTTTTTAAAATTGTGGTTTAAATCACAGATTTTTTAAAAAATAAAATAGATTTTTATCCATCCTGTGAGTGGCCTTAGTTGAAAGGTAACCCTTAGGTCTCCTACTGTAACTACTTGACCATATATGCTTTTATTTCATAACTTTACTCTTTCTTCTGTAGGCCTTAATTTGTCTAGTAGACAAAAAATCGGGGGAGAAAAGTAAAACCAGGCCCCGTTTTGTCAAACAAGATCAAGTCTGCATCGCCCGTTTAAGGACAGCAGGAACCATCTGCCTTGAGACCTTCAAAGACTTCCCTCAGATGGGTCGCTTCACCTTACGAGACGAGGGTAAGAGGACCTAAGAACTGATTTAGGGTATTTTGTGTAGTATGTCAGATTCATTTTGCATCCATTTCTTGTGGGGATGACAACCATAACAGCCCATCCTAGAGTTTGTAGTATTAGACGTGCATCAAGAGTTCACTTTGTGTCCAGAACTTTTTCTCTTTATGCCAACAAGTGGCATGAATAGCAGAACCTACCATCAATAAGGAGTGAAGATACCAAATGTGGGGGCACAAAAAGTTTAGCAAATTGTTTAGCCCGTTTAAAAAGACACCGTAACATCCACAGTTGGACAGGGTGTTTGTTGCTAGCACCATCCAAAGTATAATTTTGAGCTCCCCCAGAATTTTTCACAAGACTTGGACGTTGAAGCAACAGAGGAAGGCAAAAGCTGATACAATACTGAAAGAAACGCCACGCCTTCGGCATCATATCAGCTTACCTCTTTGACATCCAGCTCTTCTCTTCTATTTTGATTGGTTTTGAAGATGTAATCTGATCAAAGATCATGTGACCACCTAGCTTTTCCCCCAAGGTGCAATTATGTTACTAGTTTCCACAATTTCACATATCTGCAATAGAGATGGGCACGACTCAGAAAAAAAGTTTCGTTTTCGTTTTCGGCTAGGGTCTGAGTCGTTTCGTTTCCGTTTTCGTGGGCTAATTTCAAAATTTTTCGTTTTCGTTTCGTTACGTAACGAAAACGAAAAAACGAAAATTGGCTCGAAATTAGTCATTTCGTTTCCGTTTTCGGTCCAGGTTGGTGCCGATTTTCGTTTTCGTTTCGTTTCCATAACGAAAACGAAAAACGAAAACGAAAATACCGCTAAGTCGTGCCCATCTCTAATCTGCAAGGTTTGCTGGTGTTGCCTTTACAGCACGATTCAGGGCCTGAGGCTGAATCCAGCCCTTCTGAGGTTCCTTTGGAGCTCCCCAAACAACTGCATCATCATTTATTACACAGTCGCCCTCCCCCGCTATATTGCTGTTCATATACTGTGGTCCCAGTATATCGTGGGACTGAAGTATATGAAGGCAAGGGCGCCTGGGTCAAGCTGTGTGGGCCTGTTTGAGGCTTCCTGCAATTACCCCAGGCCTGGCGCTGCCCCGACTGGGCCTCCAATGGGCTTCCAGGGCCTGTTGGAGGCCCCAGAAATGATTTCTGGTGCGGAAAAACAATTCTGAGGCCTCCAACGGTTCTGGAAAAACCATCGGAGGCTCATTCAGGGGAGCACCAGGCCTCAGTTAAGTGTAGGAGGCCCCAAGCAGGCCCACCAGTCGCAACCCAATGCAGCATCCACATAATGCAGATTTCCCTTTATCACAGGTCAAGTTGATAAACGGGGGGGATTACTCTGCCATCATTTATTCGTTTCCAACTGTTTTTTAGCCCTTCTCCCCACCCCACCCGCAAAGGCTGAAATCCCTCCCTGGGGCTAAAATGCCTTTCCGAAGCCTAGGTTTCTGGTAGTAAGAACTCGTAACATAAAAATGCTGATATTTTTGTTCCCACCTTTTTGATTTCAGTACTGCTGGGAAGCAGCTCCAGACAATTAATCTGAAAAGGAATTGTGGGTAGTGAAATCTGTGTGGCTGTTTCACTACTAGGATTCGGATTCATTTGTGAAAACTTAAAGATGACCAATTTGATTAATCCTTAATAGCTGTTTCTGTGTTTTGTTTTGTTTTGTTTTGTTTTGCTTAGGTAAAACAATTGCCATTGGGAAAGTTCTGAAATTGGTTCCGGAGAAGGACTAAGCATTCTTTTTGACAAGCCTGCACAAATATTGTGAGGAAAAAAAGTGACTCTGCGAACGCCGAATTCACATCGCCTTTTGTTCCCATTGATAACTTTCTCCCTGTATTTGCAAAGACGAAACATTCACAGCAAAAAGGTCCACATTGTGTCAGCTTTCTCATATTGAGAGCTCTGCTATGCCACTGTTGAATTTCCCAAAGTTTTTTTTCCCTCCCTCCCCTTAAAAAAAATCTGCTTCCTTGGAAAAATTTGGCAATAGCTTTATAAGTGATGTGGACATAATTGCCTAGAATTATGAAAAAAAACTATAGGATTTATGTTTAATTATCCTGCCCCAATATATTGACACGTTTTTCAAGGCAGATCATTTGGAGTGTGCGTGCACATGTTAAAAAGACAATTACCATGTTAATAAACTATTCAATTTGAAAATTCTCTCTCTTTTTTGGTATCTTAATTGCTTTTGAATAATGTTTTTATCCAGATGTAACACCTGTTGCATTAGCTTTTAACCTGCCAGGTAATCTGAATATTCAGTTACTTTAGGCTTTTGTAAAAACCCACCTGATCCCTTTGGCATTCCTTTCCCAACCAAATTTAAAATGAAGCAATTAGACAATTGACAAAATTTGTACTAAATAAATTTTTATTTTTCCCTTCTCCTTATGGTGGTTTTAAAAGGATCTAAAAACATGTTCATGAGAGTATGGTACTATTTCACTTTACGGATATATATGTATCTGTATATATATATATATATAAATATATTAAAAACTTAACGTAAATGTTTAGGGACAGAGGTGAGCTCTATCTTCCTGCTATGTCCAGGAGTACACTATAATAATAATAATTGGCTATAATTTTAGCCATTAAAATTATTGGGACTGTTATATCACTACTCTGGCAATAATACTGGCATATGATAATCAGTCTAAAAGCTGAGTTCCGGTGCCAGTTTAGGATAAAAATGACTCCATTCATTCTGTCTTTAGCTTGAAAGACAAGAAAATCCTCATGTGTGTGTTTAAGATAGAGAGGAAGTAAATAGATGCAAGTTAGAAAACGGGCAAGTATTCAGTGTTGTTGACCTGGCAGCAGCTAGATATCACTGGATACGCACCACTTGTTTTATCTTGAAGGTCTGCTGATTAAAACCGAGAGTCATATCAAGCACAGTAGATAAATCTCTGCATATATGAAAACAAACCAGAGTTAGAAGCAAACAAAAGCGAATGCAAGAATACATGGTCAGCCATTCAGAGGAACACCGTAGTCGACTTATCTGCTTTGGCAGAATCTGTATCGTTGTTACAAAAACTAGATACAGATAGGGGTGCAACGATGAGCAAAGTGTGTTTAGTGGCAGTCTCCACGATTAGGTTTATTAGAGAAGGCTGGTTTCGAAGATGGTTCAAAATGCTTCTCTAACTAAATCTTTTGCAGTTGTATGTTCCAAAAGTAAATGTGCCCTCGCCCATACCTACGGTCGTGAGACTGTTTCATTTCACCCAACTCTAAATTTAAATGTTCATCCCTTTTTGTTTCTTTGTAACCACGGAACCTCCCTTCCATTTTACTTCAAGGCTACATTGTATGGACGAAGCAAAGTTTATTGTTCTTCAGTTTCATATGACTACACTGTTAGCTACCGTAATGCATGAGATTTAAATAAATTTTATTATGTCTGCAAATTCTGGCCTTTTATTTTGCTGAAAATTAAAAAGTGGTAGTAATTCTAAATTGAACTACAAAATTCAGGTATCTCCTTGCACTCGATCAAGGCAGCAATGTGAACTGGAAGGAATCCTTGAAATAACTGTCTCTAGGGTGATGTGAAGACACTTCTCATCTCTCTAGTGATGAGATGATCACTGGTGACCAACATTTAAGATGCAGTTAATATACGCTCCTTTTCACCCCCCCTGTTAATGTTAATTGTAATGAACACAATCCTTGTCATTAGAGTAAACATTGTTTCAGAAAATTGCTGAACTTCCTAAAAAAAACACACACAAAACAAAAACTTGCCAGACCAGACATTTTCAGGTAGCAGCATATGGAAGAAAATTTCAGGTTTCTTGTTAAGTACAGAAGTAGCAGGCTGGCGTGTTTAGTTATAGAATTATCTTTGAGCAGCAGGACTGGCAGCACATGGTCCGAAGTAAATGTAAGTGGAATGGAGTGGGATTTTATTCATGAGCAATAGAAATAGTAGCACTTTTGGGCATGCATTATAGTGGCATGTACAAAGCCGAGCCAATTTCAGTTCCACAAGCACATTATTAAAATTTAGCTTGTTTTTATATGATATTAGTCTTCATAATAGCAAAGTGTTCTGCTTATATACTGCCCAATACCACTTTAAGTAGTCTCTGGGCGCTTTACAATTTTTAATTACAGTGTGCAGGCTACACATTGCCCCCCCCAGCAAGCTGAGTACTCATTTTACCGACCTCGAAATGATGGAAGGCTAAGTGAACCTTGAGCCTGCTACCTGGGATTGAACCCCAGGTCGTGAGCACAGTTTTACCTGCAGGACAGGCATTTAACCATTGCGCCACGAGGCTGCAAAGTCTGTTGCTTGCAGCTAATATTGTGCTTTCCATAACTTCTATACCTATCACAGTATTTTATCTTCCCATTAAGAGCCATCTCCAGCCTTGATAGAGATGGGAGGTTTAACCTTGCAACCTTTGCCACCTGGCTCCCATTCATGTCTTTCAACTAGGTGTCGTCTTTTATCATCACAGTAGTGGAAAGGAAATAGCTTTTATGAATGTACACGACTTTAACCCACTAACTTGAACTGAATTAGAGTCATTAACTGGCAAGTGCCTTCTTGAGTGCATTAGAGAGAGTTGGAAAAACCATGGGATATGTGTGCATAGCACAAGGGCTAGTGCAAGTATTACTGATATGACTAGAATGCTGGGTGTCTGAAGATAAGATGGGGGGAGCCCATTTATACAGTGGTACCTCTACTTAAGAGCAGGTCAACTTAAGAGCAGAAAACAATTGGTGTTTTAACTGCTGCCTTACAAATTTTAGATGCGGTCTGCTCTACTTACATTTTTTTTAATTTTTCTATTTATTTAATTTTAGATAGGGCTCCTCTACTTAAGTGTTGTTCGACTTAAGAGCATGCATTCGGAATAGACTAAATTCGTATGTGGAATAGTCTAGGTGTAAATAATCAAACGTTGCAATTAATACTCTGCAGTTGCCCCGACATTATGGAATCAGCTCCCGAGTGAGATTCGCCTTGCAGAGTCCCTGCCAGCCTTTAAGAAATGCTGCTTTTTAGAGAGGAATTTGGTGACCTTTAATTTTAATTTTTGGACCAATAATTTAAACTGCTTGCTGGCTTGTTATTTATGTGTTTTTATTATTAAGTTTACTGTTGTTTTACTGTTTTATTTTTACTGCATTATTGTAAACCAACCAGAGTTTTGTTAGAAGACAGGTGGTATATAAATAAATAGTATACTAACCTGCCTTTTTGGACATGAGAATCCTGGCAGATCTCAGGTCATCCTGATCCATCAAGAGCAGTTGCTGCGGTATAAGCATGTGCGATGGAAACGTTTCACTACTTATCCAAGCAGCTTCCTCAGACTGAAGGAAGTTGGTGCAAGCCTTCCAATTTCTAGTTCACCTTGGTTTCACATCACCATGGACAAGACTGCTACATGTCAACGTGAGCTTTTGTGGATCGTGTCTACTTCTTCAGACATGCAGAATCCATGTATCCCAGAAAAGCCCTGTAATCACAGAATCATGGAGTTGGACAGAGCCTGTAGGTAGGGACACCCAGTCCGAACCCGGGCTCCATGAAAAACCTCATCAGACCCGGCGGCCGGCTTTCCCCCCCTTTGTCCCACGAATGCCTCTCGCAATTCGTGTCCCTAAATAAAGAAATGCATGGGCATTGCAGCGGTCGTGTGCATAGGTGCAACCGCCCAGCGTAGCCTTGTAGCTAGATGGTGTGGTATACAAATAAAATAAAATAAAATAAAATAAATACGTGCATGCCCCGGCCATTGCGAGGGCGGGGTTACCAGTTGCCCCTTTCAACCTGTGATTAGAATAAACAAACAAACAATAAACTATTGTTTATTTATTCCAATCCCAGGTTGAAAGGGGCAGCTGGTATAACCTCGCAGGGAGCGGCTGCATCTCTCTCTCTCACACACACACACACACACGCAGGCTCTCTCTCTCAAACAGAACTGGAAGAGGTAAAAAAATGACAGGGATGGTGATGCGTAAATAAAGAAGATGCATACATTAAAGCTCAAACCAGGGAGAGGAACAGAGAGAGAAAGTCCCATTCAGGGTCGCCAGCGACAAACTGAACGTTGGGTTAGCCCTATATATAGCAATACACGGAAGGTTATTCAAACTCCAGCTGAATATTATGCTAGAAATTCAGTCTTTCAAATACTGTACACTGGCAGGGGTGTCCAAACTTCAGCCTTCCAGATGTTTTGGACCACAACTCCCAGAATTCCACGCGTGTATTGCCAGTGGCAAAGGGCTGTAGGAGTTGTGGTCCAAAACATCTGGAAAGCTGAAGCCTGGACACCGCTGAAATACAATCTTTCTTTCTTTCTTTCTTTCTTTCTTTTTTTCTTTCTTTCTTTCTTTCTTTCTTTCTTGCCAGAAGTGGGCCGCCACGGTCGCCATGGCGACGCGCCTTTCCCTGTTCCCGGGAGAGAGGGAAGGAGGGCCCGGCGCCTGCTGACGTCATCCGGCTGCGACGCGGCCGCCGCCGCCGCCGCACGTGGAAGGAAGGAAGGAAGGGAGGACAGCCAGCATGGAGGCTGCGGCGGGCAAGGCGCTTCCCTTGGATCCGGAGCAGGTCGGGGCGCCGTGGCCACGGGGGGAGGGCAGGGCAGGGGGAAGGTTTCTCTCGCGGCCTCGGCTTCTTCAGGATCGAATCCCTCTGCCACCCACCCACCCACCCACCCATCCATCCCCCGCTTCGTCTCCTGCTCGCCGGGGGGGGGGGCAGTGCCCGCTGGTTCTGTGGGAGCCTGAGAGACGAGCCCCCCCGATTCCCGCCTCTGACGTTCCCCGGCCGTGGGAGTGGGGTGGGGGGGTGCGGGGTTTCTTAAAAGAAAGCTGGTGGGATCTTGAGGAGAGCGTCCGGCGAGAACTAAAGGATATTCGGGTTGAAATCCTGGGTTAAAATTGCTGACACGTCGGAGCAGGTTGAGAGGCGGGCGGCGGGGATGATGGGGGGGGGGGGGGGAGGAGGACTGGTAGCCAAGCCTTATGAGGAGAGACGGAAAGAACTATGCATGCTTAGCCTGCAGAAAAGAAAGCTGAAGGGATATAGAATAACGTTTTTCAAACACTTGGAAGGCCGTCATACAGAGGAGGGGGCAGGATCTGCTCTCGATCGTCCCAGAGCGCAGGACACGCAGCAATGGATTCATGCTTTTGGTTGAATATCAGGAAAAAACTTCCTGTTATAGCAGTACAGCAGTTGAACCAGTTACCCCAAGAATTGGCGAGGGCTCTGGCACTCCAGAGAAATTTGGACAACCACCTGGCAGATCTCCCTTGATTTGTATTCCTGCGTTAAGCAGCGGGTTGGACTTGATGACCTTGTATGACCCCTTCCAGTATCACTGTTCTGTGGAAATCTCCCTGTAGCTTAGAAACTTTCTGGCATCTTTTTGGCTTGAGCTGCTTTACAGAATGGTGGCAATGAGAGTCGGGAGAGGATTATGAAAAAAACACCCAAGCCTGAGCGCTCTGGGGAAAAGAATTTACCAAAAATCAACAACTTACATATTTAAGCACTGTTCGGTAATGAAGACTTTTTACATTTTAATACTCACTTCTTGGAAGCTCAAGTGCTGCAATTTCATGGTGCTTTACTTTCAAAACACAAATGATAGTTTGTAAGTAATAGCTGCCTGTCCTGTCCTGTGGGCCTTTAACAACAAAATATGATTTCTCGTCTCTGCAACCAACTTCCCCCTGAGATTTGTGTACCATCTTCCCTCCCGGTCTTTAAGAAACATCTAAAGACGTGGCTATTTAAAAAGGCTTTCTCTGAGTATTAATCCATTTTATTTATGATGTGCTGTTATGTATTCTATTTTCTCATTTTTGTCTCTAGCCCATCTTGCTCCTGTGTGATGCTTTGATATATATTGTTTATTATGTTTTTATGCTTTTACTTATTGTGGTCTATCTGTTGTATTGATTATTGGTTTGATATCTGTTTAATTTTGTAAACCACCCAGAGTAGCCATGTAGCTAAATGGAGCGGTATATAAATTTAATAAATAAATAAATAAAATTTCTAGTGTATGCTTAAGAAGAATGCAGGCAAAGTGACACTCTTCAAATACTTGAGCTGTTGTCATACAGAAGAGGGGCAGGGTCTGTTCTCAGTCATTCAAAGTGCAGGACACGTAATACAGTAATGGGTTCAAGTTACAGGAAGCCAGATTTAGATTTTTATTAGTGGCTTATAAAGGTATGAATGAATGAATGTTTATTTACAGTTATTAACCAAATCATACATAATACAAAAATTGTAATACAATAAAAATATAATATGATAAAACAGTATAAAATATATTACTGGAAAATACAGAACTTTTATGGATAAAACACTATATATAATTAGGAGAGCTCAAACCTCTATCAGTTATACATCTACGTTTGATCACAGCAGCATAGCAAAACCTGGCAACACAATTTGTGATCTGAGAGGACCTATCTGAAAGGAGTAGCTTGGCATAGTAGTTGGTAGGTCTCCCAGGATGTTTGCAAGTAATAGGGTGTATAAGCTCCTGGTATAGTTCTTGATAAAAGGAGCAGCATAAAAGAACATGGGTCACAGACTCAATTTGGCTATTATTGCAAGGACATAGCCTCTCTGGGTAAGGGATATTTTGAAATTTCCCATCCAAAAGTTTGGAAGGGAGCACACTCAGTCTGGCTAAGGAGAAGGCCCGGATTATTTTTGTAGACTTAGAGCTAGAGAGGTAAAAAGACATCTTGAATGCATTGTATGTGACTATGCTATTGGTGCCCATTTGGCTCAAGTGTTCCTGGAAATCTATATCCCTGATCCTACGCTTGACGGTCGCTTTGGCATTGATGTAGCCCATCGCTATAAGGGTGTTAGGCTTATAAAGGTATTGCCTGTTAGCTTAGTCTTGCAGATTTAGAGTGAATATCGAGGAAAAGAATCCTAATGGTTAGAGCACAACAGCAGTGAGACACATTGATGAGCGCTCCAGTGCTGGAGCCGTTCAAGGGAAAATTAAACAACCATCAATTGGCTATGCTTTGATTTGGATTATTGCATTGAGCAGGGATTTGGTGGCCATATGCCCTGCTCCTTCCTATTGCATTATTCTGTGATTTTGTAAAACTAATTTTGGATCTGGTTTTGGCTATACCCTTTCAATGTGTTAGTGTTGTTAAATGATGATAAAGAATTCTTGCAGAAGGAACAAGTAAGTGGTGTTGTATGGTGGTAACAATTCTTTTACATTTAGAGAAGAAGGCATTTTTTTAAAAAAGCTATATGCATTTTTCTGACATGTAAGTAACGAAGAGCCTTCAAAAGCAAAATAAACACCTTGCTTTCTTTCATGAGCTGAGTTTCCAGTGTCATTAAACTGAAAATCTCTGCTGTTTCTGGGGAATTAAAACAAGAGAAATAATAATCATGCTACCGTTTTGCTGTTTCAGATTAAAAAGGCAACTTTAGCTCTGCTGGCTCACTTCAAGAATAGAAAGAAATCTGCAAAGAAATTGCTACTGGATGAAGAACAGAATTTCTTTTTGATGGTTACTGTCTGGAAAATCCCATCAGAGGAGCGAGTGATCAAGATGTAAGGATCCGGATTGGTGGCAAACAGCCCGTGGTACACATGCATACACTCTGGTTATTTTGGCACCAGTGCTTCACCCCATTATCAGAAGATAGCACTGACAGACTACACACACAAAAACGGATGGTGCATCTGCAACAGAAAGATCAATTATTCTTTCCTTGCATCATGAGAGCTACAATCAGACCTGCTTGTAGTTTTGTTTTCCTACATAAAGCAAAAGATACATAAAGCAAGAACAGCACAATGTTTTCTTTTGATACCAGGAAAACGTTTCTTTCTGGAATGTGTGTTTAATAAATAGATGGTGATGATTTGCAACTTTTTAAGCCTCAACAAGAAGGCCTCACATGTACAGTATTCTAAAAAAATCTTGTCATTCCTTTTGTTCTAGACCACTGCCTCATGGGATCCTGCCCGTAACTTCTGAGGTCTGCCTTTTCACGAAAGATGAGCCTGGTTTAACAGCTGAACAGACAGAGAATTTTTACAAGAAGCTTCTGACGCAGCACAAGATAACAAACATTACTGAGGTAGGCATCACCCTGAGGCTCACTGGATGCAGAATCCTCCTTTTATGTATGTCTACTGAATCTGGGACTCACAGGATCAAGGCTTGCTTAATCTCCATCTCAAGAGGACAAGGAGCATGCTTGTATAATTTTTTTTAGATACCTGTATTTTTTTTTAGATACCTGTATTTTTCCAGCTCTAAGATACCCCCATGTGTAAGACGCTCCCCATTTTTCCAACCCAGCATTAGAGTTTCACAATTGCACAGTTCTCTCTATAGCTTACTTCCGTGTATAAGATGACCCTCAATTTTTAGTCTAACAATTTTAGGCAAAAATATAGTCTTGTACACGGGAAAGTACTGCATGTGGCCAATGTGGGTGACAAGGATCTTTCCTGTCTGTCTCGAAAAGTGCTTGTTTTTCTCCTTTCTGCCCAAAGGCAAAGCTGTAACACAGGCATGTCCAAATTTTAGCCCGCCTGATGTTTTGGACCACAACTCCCAGAATTCTAATCTTAGATTGCCAATGACAGAGGACTGTGGGAATCGTGGTCCAAAACATCTGAAGAGCCAAAGTTTGGACAGGCCTGCTGTAACAAGCATCCCAGGGAGGCTGATTCTTAATTGCTGTTTTCTTTTTGGAAGGTAATTTCCTACAAAACGCTAAAAACGGAGTACAAGCCTTTTGAAGCCAAGCGTCGTCTCCTGAGCCGTTTTGCTCTCTTCCTGTCTGATGACCGTATTCGGAGGCTTCTACCCTCGCACATAGGGAAACATTTTTATAAGAGTAAAAAGTAAGTCTCGCTCGCGCTCTCTTTGTCCGTGTTCTTCTAAAACAAAAATATGGCCCTTCCTGTTATTGTTTGGCTGCAGCTCCCACCCAGCCCTTGCGAGCTCAGGCAAAGATCAGAGGATAAAGCTCCAGGCCCTTGTTCCCCATCCTCCTCATCCTTTCAGAAAGTGGAAGTACTTTTGCTGAATCCGTATCTTTATCCTCAGGGCGCCTCTCTCTGTGAATCTAAAAGCAAAGAATCTTGCTAAGGAAATCAACAAGCACGTTCAAGGAACCATTCTTCCAATCACCAATAAGGGTTGTTGCTAGTGAGTATTTTTCACCGTAGACCACTATTGGAATATGTCCTCATTTTACTTGCTGTATTTACATACATCACTTTTCTAGCAAGACCTTCGGGGCAGCTTACAATGAATGCTAAACCAAAAGAGGAAGGGCTTTATCCTGTTTATTTATTTATTTATATATTATTGCATTTGTATACCGCTGCATCTTCCATAAGGAACTCTGGGCAGTGAACAATAAAAACAAACAGGGAAGACAAGCAAAAACATAAATAGAAAACAATAAAAAGTAGGGAGGGACAATACCCCCCCCCCCACAAGAGATGACATTGGCGGCGAGACAAAGGAGGAATAATAATAATAATAATAATAATAATAATAATAATAATAATAATAA
>JAHTLZ010000054.1:5817918-5861959 GCA_023846285.1 Phrynocephalus versicolor
TGTTGTTGTTGTTGTTGTTGTTGTTGTTGTTGTTGTTGTTGTTGTTGTTGTTGTTGTTGTTGTTGTTGTTTATAAATGCTGTTGCCTATCTTGAAAATGGTCCATGTAAGTTTCTTGGTTGCATGCCTGCTCACGTGGCCCAGTGACACAACCAAGTTGTGCTGCGAGACCTCGTGGGCTAGCTACGATTAGCAGGGGCAACTTACTCATTGAGAAGACCAGTAGAATTTTGTCTGCTATTTTATTTGAGCTTCAGATCCTCCTTGATGATTTTTTTGCATCCTAGTACTGTTTTGTATTGGTGCCGGCTTGAGCCTCACATAGTAGAGTTACTGCAAAATTGGAGCTCTTGAAAACCTTCTAACATGTTGGCTTCAAGGTAACAAAACAGCCATTTGCTTTTTTTTAAAAAGCAACCTAGTAATCAAACAAAGGAGTGGTTAGGCAGTGACAGAGCAGTTGGTTCATATAATATCCGAAACAACTCACAGTATGTTTGGCCTTCGCTGCCTGGGCTGAAAGTACTAGTGAATTTAGGTGAAGAAGCCGGGGGTGGGGGGCAGTTCCATAACAGATATTTTTGGACTTCTGTTGCCAGAAGCTCCAGGCAGTAGAGATGGGCACGAAACGAACAATTTTTCGTTTCCGTTTCCGTTTTTTCGTTTCGTTACGCAACGAAACGACAAACGAATTTTATCTCTAAAATGAAACGAAATGAACAGAAACACCAGAAATGTTGTCGTCCGTTTCGTTTTCGTTACGGCAATACGTTGAACTGTTTTAAAAGCTAAAAAAATCACAGAACATTGAAATAAATGGTAACGAAACGGTAACGAAACGTATGAAAACGAAAACGAATTTTTTGCAAAAATTCACGAAAAATGGAAACGAACCGAAACGGACCCCCTAAATGACAAACGACAAACGAAACGCCATTTTTTTAAATTCGTGCCCATCTCTACCAGGCAGCATAGACACGTTCAAGGGCGTGGAAGGTTCAAGTCTAAAACATCTGGATGGTAAAACCACGAAAGCCACAGCTCTTAACCCACCCTTAATTTAAACAGGACGAAGATGGAGAAAACCCAGGGAAGAATGGGACAATGGTTCATCCCATTGCAGAACGCCTAGATATCTTGATGATCATATTGTTTTCGTATGTTAAAGACATCTGCCATGTCAATGGTAAGACCATTTATGCCTTCTGCTTTGATCATGGCAGCAATTTCAGTTGATCGAGAGGAGGAAATTCAATTGATGGAGGCATTTCGGTATAATCTTGACTGTGCCTGAGCACCCCACCTTCCCCACCTCTGTTTTCTGGGTTGTCGACTTAGCAGCGAAAATCAAGCGAAACGTGGACTGCAAATTCGAGGAGGCAATTTTTTTTTTCATATTTTGGTTTGTTAAAGCAGTGCTGAGGAAAGTGCAGGCTGGATATGCTCCCCCACGGTGTGTTTATGGGTCCTGGATTCTGTTGAACACCTGAACATTCTGGGAGTGCCTTCCAGAAGTAACAACATGCTTTCTTAAGTTGATTAGTAAAGAGGTGGTGAAATGTTTTGGGGAAATTTTCATTAGCAACAATGTTATGGAAGATCAGCGCGATCGCTTAGTAATGGAGACAGTTTTAACCATTTTATTCCTATTCTTTTATCCCCTAGGGAAGCTTGATATTGCCAATACCAAGGACTTGTATCGTGACCTGGTGGCCGTCTTTGATAAGCTAATTTTACCAACCCATGGATCATGTCATGTGCAATACATCATGTTCTATCTCTGTAGCTTCCGACTGGTGCGTCTAGTAGTTCAACTCCTATTTCCTTAACTTTATTGAGTAGTTCTCTTTGTATCTCATCTTCTCCTCCTGCAACCTCAAGGCAGATTACATTCTCATTTTCTCCCCACCTTCCCAGTAACGAAGCCTTCAACGTGTTGACGTTGAAATTGGTGGTGTGTAGGGATGGGCATTTCATTTTGGAACCAGTAGGTTACAAAACGAACCACGTGAGCCCAGGGGGTCCTCAGAACCAGCTGATACACGCAGATCCAATGGCTTTACCTTTCTCTGTCTTGCGCAGGATTGTGCTAGGTCTGTGATGCTGGCCAATCAGGAGCTGTGCAGGGGCAGGCCTCATCCTGCCTCCCGCTCTGATTGGCCAGCAGCACAAAGCAGGAAAGGTGATGTTGCAGCATGCTTCCTCATTGGATTTTAACCCTGCACAAGTCAGAGAAAGGTAAAACAATTGGATCTGAGTGTATCATCTGGTTCCGAGAACCACCTGGGCTCGTGTGCTTCGTTTCGTAACCTGCCTGTTCCGAACCGAAATGCCCATCCCTAGTGGTGTGTCATTGGGTAGGCAGTGCGGCCTCTTTGACAGATAGACTTAACCCCAGGTCCTCAGGTTCCTTACCTGTGGTTTCTTCCATGCAACACCCCAACCCCTGGTCTAATGAGCAGTTGGTGCTGGCAGGCAATGCCCATGCACCTGTAGCACTGTCGCAAGGCTAGCAGTCCCATGCTCTGTGCATCCTGTGTCTTCCAGGCCCTTGCAGAAGCTTTTGTGGAACACCTCTGGAAGAAACTCCAGGATCCAAATACCCCTGCTGTGATCAGGCAGGCCGCGGCAAATTACATTGGCAGCTTTTTGGCACGGGCTAAATTTATTCCGGTCGTGTAAGTAGCCTCTCTGAGTTCTTTTTATTTTTATTTTTTCAAAAAGAGATAGACAAATGCGCCGTGTAAGCCAAGCGAGAACTGAAGAGAATGCTAGAGGACAAAAAAATATATTGGGATGCCAAAGGACCCTTTTGCCCCGGATAGAGTTTGAAATTTTACTTTTCAGTTATTTGGGGGACATTCTATCGTCCACAAATAGAAGTGTGGGAAGATCCCCGGATTCTTGAATGCTCGTTGCCAGGTCTGCCCTTGGAGACTAAACCAAGTCCATTGCGGCCACACATGCAGACTAGACCGCTTCCCAGGCCTGTTGTTCTGTCCGCTGTCCAGGAACCAATTCAGATATCTAGGAGCTCGTGCTGCTTTCAGCGCGTCTGATAGTTCCACATACGTTCCCATGGAAAGTTTAAATGGTATAATACTGTGATCCCCCGCCCATTTGCGCTTCATATACTGCAGTCCCACTATATCGCGGGACCGCAATATATGAAAAAAGGCCCCCTAGGGAAAGGGGGGGAGCTCCCATACTTACCCAGGACTAGCGCTGCCCTGAACAGGCCTGCGAGGGCCTTCCCGGGCCTTCTGGAGGCCCGAAAATGGTTTCCCTGTAAACCGGTAGTAACGTCCAGTTTACCAGAAGTCACTTCCGGTTCTCATAAAATCATTTCTGAGGCCTTTGAGAGCCTTTCTAGGCCCGTTGGAACCTTCAAAAATGATTTTCGACGATCCGGAAATCACTTTCTGGTATACCGGAAATCACTTCCGGTTCGCGGGGAGGCCCTTTTAGGGCCTCCAGAAGGCCCGGGAAGGCCCTCGCATGCCTGTTCAGGGCAGCGCTAGTCCTGGGGGAAGTACAAGAGCCCCTAGCTAGGGCCCCCAGGCCTGGCCCGACCTGCATCTACATATCGCGGATTTTCAATTATCATGGGTTGGGTTGGGTCCCTAACTCCCACGATAGGTGGGGGGGGGGTCACTGTAATGTGCATGAATGGATGAGGCACAATCAGTCCTTAATAGAATGTGACACGGGTGGGGAGGGAATACCTACCTCTCTCTACCTGCATCCAGAGGTATCCGGTGCACCAGAGAAAAAGGCCCGCCACTCAGTCGGAGGCATGTTTTGTGGGGATGTAACGAAGGGGCTGCATAGTGATACCCCTCAGGCTTCAGAGCTAGGCTGGCCCCTCCCCTGTGGTCCTTCTAGCAGCTGTCAGTGATTTCTACATTCAGGGAGGTTTGGGCTTCTGAGGAAGGCACTTTTGCTGGGTGGGGCGTGCTGTTCTTTTCTATCACCTCCTTTTCAAACTCAACAGCGATTCAACTTTTTAAAGTACAGTTCAATATCATAGCTTCTTGTGCTTTTGTCGATACCTGTTCTGCAATATTCTGAGAGGTTTGTGCAAAAACGGGATGAAAAATAAAGGACGGAGCAATAAAATCCTGCACGAAGGTGGTCCATCAAGCTTTTTGTCATTGCAGGACTGTGAAAGCCTGCTTGGACTTGCTGGTCAACTGGCTGCACGAGTACATCAATAACCAGGGCACGGGGCCAAAGGCATTGTGTGACGTGGCTATTCACGGCCCCTTCTATGCCACCTGCCAGGCTGTGTTCTATGTGGTCATCTTTCGCCACCAGCAGATCTTGGATGGGAACCTGAAGAAAGGCAAGTGTGATCAAACGTGTTTGATAAAACGTACGTGGGCAGTGATCTAATTTGAAAATGATGCCTCACCTGGATGCCTGAGAATCTTCACAGACATAATCATAAATAAAAATGAGCGTTGCTTCAGATGGAGGAAATCCATGTCAAAGCACTGAGCGCTATCAATCTATCTTGTTTTCAAGGTTTGGCATTCCTGCAAAACTTAAACTTCGAACGGATCGTTATGTCTCAGCTGAACCCACTGAAGGTGTGTTTGCCTTCCATTGTAAATTTCTTTGCGGCCCTTACCAGGTAAGACCCTTTCCTTTTTTTCTCTCTCTCTTGAGTTTTCCAGGGATATACAATAACTATTGTTTATGTCGTGTTTGCCATCCAACGGGAACCAAATGTGCAGTTGTTTTTTCCAGCATTTCACCAGAAAGGCAAGCATGGTGTCCATCTATGAGGAAAGATTGAAAAAAAATCTAGGCATGTTTAGCCCTGATAAAAGGAGATAAAAGAATAGCACTTTTCAAAGACTTGAAAGGTTTCCATACAGAGGAGAGGCAGATTCATCCCGGCCCGCTTCCAGCCTTCCAGTGTCTTTGAGGAGCCAAAAGATTCCTTGTTAATTTTGAGTTAGCGAGATTCCCATCTAGAGTACAGAGATGGATAGTGTTTCTGAGATGGCTTGGACTAGCCCGTAATTTTGCTGTTCAAAAATTCCGTTTCCACCAAATACCTGCATGGTCAAGGTAAGTAAAGTAATGCCATCACTGGAGATTGACCAGAATAAACATACAGTGGTGCCTCGACTTATGAATTTAATCTGTTCCGAATGCATGCTCTTAAGTCGAACTACTCTTAGGTCGGGGTACCTATCTAAAAAATTGAAAAAAATAAGTTTAGAAATAAAAATATATATTTGTAAGTTGAGCAGACTGTATCTAAAATTTGTAAGGCAGCAAGTTAAAACGCCAACAGTTTTTTGCTCTTAAGTCGAGCTGCTCTTAAGTCGGGGTACCGCTGTAGTCGGGACATGGATGGTGACCCAAAGCATCCAGGCCTGAACTTTTGAACCAAGGCCAATACTGATGGGTGAGAAGATCAGTTCCCTTAATGGTGGCTTTTTAAAAAAAAAAAAAAAGACAAACAGTAAATGTGTCTTCATTCTCGTTGTGGCTTTCTGCTCAATCGTTCAAAGCTGTTCACGACTCAGCACATGTGGCCTTCCAGATGTTGGTGTATTTTCAGTCACCAGCATCCTTTGCCACCGGCATCACTTGGCGGGCACACAGTGGTGGGGAAAAGGATGGCCTTCCAAAGGTTGGGAGGATTCGGCATTACAGGCTTGTAGCATCCGGAGGGCCACTTGTTCCCCACCTCTGATTTGGAGAAGAGGTACAAATAAATGCCACAAAAGGGATGGGGAGAAATGGTTTTTTTTTAAAAAAGGTTTAAGATACCCACTCGTCTGTGATGCACAGTGAAGGTACACATGGTGCTGCCCTCTCAATTTTTAATTTAAGTTAGTTTAATTGTAATTTTAATCTTAGTTAAGATTGATTTAATTTAATCGGGGCTCTGTTTCATTTATAGGGTTGTTGTTGATGTTACTGAAGTCTTACTGTATTAACTGATTGTTTATATTGGATATTTATGTGGTAGAAGTCTGCAGTAAGCCGCCCAGAGTGGCCCGATGGGCAGGGTAAAAACATTAATAAATAGATAATAAATACATAAATATAAATGTGGTGAACCCCAAGAAAGAGTTCTGGGTGGGGAATGTCTACATGTGATTGGGCCTCAGCAGGGTCCAGGAAGGAGTCTTTGTTGACAGTGTCAACAAAGTGTCTCCGGACCATTCACTTTGTGGGCAGAAGCTAATGAAGGTTTCTGTCGCTCTGTCTCTCATTATCTAAGAAACTTTGGCTGACCTTTCTCCTTGGCTTCCAGGAAGTACCAGATCGCCTTCTGTGACACCATCATTGAGAGGAACAAGAGACAAGTGCTGCCAGTGGTACGAAGCAGCTGTGGGGGGGACTCCATAGAAACGTCCACTAACCCCCTTGACAGTTTTTTCCCTTTCGATCCTTACATTTTGAAAAGGTATCTATTTCCCTGGACAGTAAGCATCTTCCCTTTCTTTGCTGTGGAGTTCTGTTTTATTTATTTATTTAATATACAGTAGGACCCCATTATCTGCTGGGGATTGGTTCCAGGCCTTCCCGTGGATAATGAAAACCGTGGATAAGAGAGAACACCTGTCCGCTCACTTCCAAACTGCTGTTTCCTGACAGAAGCTTGCTTTATGGCTGCTGTTTGTGACAATAGCTTGTTTTACAGCCGCTGTTTGTGACAATAGCTTGCTTTGTGGCTGCTGAATTATTTAATTTTTTTTCCTCTGCCAACCATGGATGACTGAATCAGTGGATAATGAATCAGTGGATATGGGGGTCCTACTGTATATTTTACCCCACTTTTTATTTATTCAAAATATTTTTACCCTGCCTTTCTCCTTAAAAGTGCAACATACTTCTTTTCAGGCTAAGTCTGCTTGTTTGGGTGCTCTACAAGCCTGGGAACTCCCCTTGCGTTGTTTCAGCCCCTCCTTGTTTGTAGATGGTGACATTTTAACTTCATAGAGACCACTGTGTGGAGAACGGGGTTTACTCTTAATTTTTTGGATACATTTCTGCTTGCCGTCGGGCTCCTTTTAAGATTCGATTTCTCTGTTGTTGCGTTGTCACCTCCTTTTCTTCTTCTGTTCAAACCCTTACACCCCACTGCCCTCTGTTTTGTAGATCAAAGGACATAATTGACTCATTGTATCAGTTTTGGGAAGAGCAGAGTGCAGAGGAACTCCAGCAGGAGACCGACCCAACTAATGAGGTGAATAAAATCATTCAAACATCACTTTCTGTCCTGATGCAGCTGTGCTACCAGTTGTGAAGGATTCTTATTCCACAAAGAAAGCCCTATGTAAAAATGGTGCAGTATCAGTGTTCTTTCTTGCTGATATTCTTCAAATGCCAGATGCAACCTGCTACCTTCAGTCTCAGTCTTCATCGTTAGTTATAAGACATGATGGGCGTTGTCATTAGAAAACAGATATGGTTAACCCCCAAGGCTGCTCTAGGTCTACAGCAGGCATGTCCAAACTTTGGCCCTCTAGATGTTTTGGACCACAGCTCCCATGGTCCTTTGCCATTGGAAATACAGGCTTGGAATTCTAGGAGAAGACAATTTTCAGGCTGAGACCCAATATTTAATTTCAGGGGCGTGGTGGCTCAGTGTGCTAGAGCACTAAAAACTGTTGTCAGCTCGTGGGTTCAAATCCCGGGTGCCACGCAGCGGAGCGAGCTTCTGCTGATGACCCCAGCTCCTCCCAACCTAGCAGTTCAAAAGCATGTAAATGCAAGTAGATAGGTAGATTCCTCCATAAAAAGCGGGAAGTGTTTTGTGTGCAGAAATGTGTTTGGCCATGCCGGCCACATGGCCAGGGACTTGCACAACACTGGCTCTTTGGCTTGGAAATGGAGATGGTAAAAAAATCGAGTCGGACACGACTAGCACTCCTGTGCAGGGGGGACCTTGACCTTGACCCATACATTATTGGGACTTGAGTTCCAGTGGTGGAAAGGACCCAAGTCACAATGGTTGAATCAGGATTAGCAGCATCCTCTTACCGGCAGTGTCTAAGCTTAGGCAGAGCTTTGATTTCTTGAGATGGCGATGCACAAGCCAGGAAGCCGTCTAAAGAGGGCCCAGGGGGAATGTAGGGAAGCTCAGAGGAACTCAAATAGTAATAGGCGGTTTTAGTGTAGCTTTTAAAAAAAATTATTGTATTTTATTTTGCGCAGATCAAAGGTGAAGAGGAAGATGACTTTTTGAAAGGCGAAACTCCGCAAAACGATGGCTTGCTGGGCCTGATGCCCGGTTCCTTTGATTCCAGCCATCACAGTCCAGAAACCTGCGTCGGGTCCCCACCAGTAACTGTCCTGATCTCCCAAGAACTGGCAGACAAAGACTTGGCGCAACCACCGTTTCTACAGAAAGACCTTTTTTGAGCATTTCTAAGAAAGTGCGGCCATAAGTTTAACAGACTGTCTCTTACGAAGATTTAACAGACCGCGTCTCATGGCGGATGGATTTGTACCATATTCAAAGGAAATGTTGGCGGAAGTATTGGTAGTCTTTATCATTACTTCCTTTCTCTGTTTCTGTGTTCTGATCTAAATTATTAAATGTGTCAGGGCTGTGACCGGAAAACCCGGCACTTAGCTTTACTAGTTCCAAAAAACTCGTGTTTTTAATTCAAACAAAAAACAAATGAACTGACTTGACTCATTTCCTTTGGGTATACCTCAGGACACAATATTTTAATATGGTCCACATTTTTGCTCTTCCTCAGAGCTCACAGTGTCATTTCAAACCTCCAGTGAAGCAGCTTAGAAGATTTCCGTTAATTGCTTTCAGTAGAAAACATATTTGTTGTCTGCTCTTGTTACTGGATTCCGGCACCAACGTTTATCTTAAGGATGCCCAGTCTTGCATTTCAACTACTGTTTGTGATTTAAACTACAACATCCATAAATAGGCCAAGTAGGAAAGGCAGTGCTAACTCGGGATGAAGAGCCTTGCAACCCACAGCACCTAGAAGTGGTGTAATGACATCTCTTGATTCTTTTTTCTTTTAAGAAGTGAAATAACAGAGGAGGAGAGAAATGCGTGAACCAAAAGGGACAGGTCACATCAAAGCAGACTGTGAAGGAACTTTCTGAAACATCTGTTCTCCAGCTAGGCAAGGATGAGGCTAGCTCCAGGTTGTTCCTCATGTTGAGAGAAGCTTGTTAGTCGATCTAGGACTAATCCAGCCCGGCCGATCTAGGACCACTGATGGACCTGGCTGCTACATCCTTTCAACAGACCTTCTCCCAGCATTCTTGCTAATGAATATCCCCGTTGAAGAGTTTGTTAGCAACATATACGCCATTTTTGGAACATTGCATAGCTGATAAACAAATATCTATTTTCCAAAAGATGCGGCTGTATAAAAATTGATAGGAAGTTGGCTTTGACCAATGCAGGGTAAATCAAAGAGATGGATTACAGGCCGAGGTCAAAGCACCAAGAGTTTTCCTTCTCTCTAAGGCAAAACATTTCAGACACAATATCCCTTTTGATTCACCTTGGGTTCTTTTCCTCAAAACAAAATTCTTCTTGAGGCCACCTATTAAGAGTTTTATTTCTACACTAAGTTACAAAAGAACATTATACTTGCAAAAAGATTCAAAAAAGACCAAAATATTTATCAGACACGAGATATAAATTGGTTTCCCTAAAAATAATAAAGACATCACTAAACTATCCTCTCTCTTTCTGGTTACATGGTGCCATCCTGACTAATCTAATTAGCCTAATCTAATTAACTGCTTCAGGCATCATTGCTCAAAGCGATCCCAAGCAAAAATCATGTCTTCTCTCTCTTCTCTCCGTCTTCTTGCTCAAAGCTTCCAGGTGTCCCGTGAAGCAATTCACCGATGGTAGCTGACTTCTCTCTGCTCAGCAGCCTTGTTATGCCTATATCAATGGTTCTCAACCTGTGGGTACCCAGATGTTCCTGGACTGCAACTCCCAGAAGCCTCCACCACTTGCTGTGATGGAAGGGATTTCTGGGAGTTGCAGTCCAGGAACATCTGGGCACCCACAAGTTGAGAACCACTGGCCTATATTTTGCATACCTTAGACAGCAGTCTAAGCAAAGTCAAAGTATACAGATATTATTGAGCTTAAGAAATCATACCATGTCCCATCATGCTTATTTCCTTACCACCAAGTCCATCTAACTTAATGTTATCAACTCTGGTGACTCTCCATGGTTCCAGACATACCCATCTTAAGGACTTTTTGCATGTGTGCTTTGCCACATTTCCCCAAATCAGAGTCACAGAAAGCATCTTACTCTTTGATGTCCTTTCATGTCTGCTGATGATAACAGCAAGTTTAAGAACCAGAATGTTCCAAAAGGCAAATTCACCCGTATGAGTGTGTTTTTATGAGAGCTGGATATGGATCTATTTGCAAATGGCTTGGAGATTATAAGGACCAGATCCTGCACAGTGTGTTTGTGTGGCGCCTATTGGGAAGGCTCTTCTACGCCTTTGAAGTGTAGTTGATCTTCAGATACAGCTTTGCAACAGATCTCCTGCCTCCTGCCTCACCTAAGACGGATGTGCCTGGCGAAAATCATCTTGCCAAGAACTTGACATCTAAGAGTAACCTGGCAAATCTGGAAGCTGAGTCATGGCAACTGGACTTCTTTTCCTGAGAGACTGAAACGTTTCCATGCTCATCCACCTCCACCGGCAAGGCCATGGCTAACGACTCATACTTTATGGGTGTTGGGAAGATGAAAGTTGGGATTTTTAGCACTTTAGGCCATTGTCCACCTAATGAGACTGTTGTCCACCTAACGAGTCTATTCAGGCCGTTGTGCATCTTATGAAGACTAGAAGTCCGGTTGCCATGACTCGACTTCCAGATAAACTCACCTGGACGACAGAATCTTCACAGACTCTTGGCAAACCACATTTTGCCATGTTTGGACTTCTGGTGTTTGCCTTGAAGAAGTGGATATTGTCCACAAAAGCTTGCAGAGATTTTTTAAAAAATATTTTATCAGTGTCCGATAAAGGTATTGCCTATAGCCTAGTCTTGCATTTCTATAGAATCGCAGAGTGATGGAACTGGAAGGGGCCTCCAAAGCCAATGGGTCCAACCCCGTGCTCAAGGAAAGAATCCAAATCAAAGCAGACCTGACCGGTGTTTGTCCAATTTTCTCTTCCGTTGTGGCATGGAGAGAGTGTGGATTGTCTGCTCTTTTGTAGAATCCTGTCGATGTGGAGCAGCAGTTCAGATGGTCTGCCCTGGGTCGGGACTTAATAGACACAAACAGCAGCACCCAGCCTTATTTGGGGTGGCATTGTTTCCATGCCAGTGACATAATAGGAAGCTCGAGCTGAGAATGAATAGTAGCTAGCGTGTCAGTCGAATTCATTAATTCCTTATTACAACAATACATCTGATTGTTTAAAAAGTCCTTTCTGTAAGTATTACACTCCCCTAACACACAAATCCTAATGTACCTAGTGAAAATATATTATCAAAATAAACAGTTCTTCCCGCAGCCAGTTATGTTTTAAAGCACCATTAAAAATGTACTGCAATACGACATTATCGTTGAGTAAGGCATAGCAAGGGCCAGATGCCATCACCACATCCTGTGGCAGGGAGTTCCATAGACTAACAACAACAGACAATTTTTTTTTAACCCAGCGTGTTGTTAGTCTGTGGAACTCCCTGCCACAAGGTGTGGTGAAGGCATCTGGCCTGGATGCCTTCAAAAGGAGATTAGACAGATTCCTGGAGGAGAAGTCCATCACAGGTTACAAACCATGATGGGGATGTGTAATCTCCAGGCTTAAAACCAGGGTACTTCAAGGACCAGATGCAAGGGAGTGGTATCAGGAGACAGATATCTAGTCTCGTGCCCTCCCAGACACATTTGGTGGGGCCACTGTAAGATACAGGAAGCTGGACTAGATGGGCCTTTGGCCTGATCCAGCATTGCTCTTATGTTCTTATGTAACACGCTGGGTAAAGAAGTATTTTATTTTGCCTGTTCTCACTCTCCCAACCTTCAGTTTGAGTTGATGTCCCTAGTTCTGGTATTTTGTGAGAGGGAGAAAAGCATCCTTCTATCCAGTTTACCCATGCCCTGCATTATTTTGTACGTCTCAATCATATCCCCCCTCAGGCACCTTTTTTCCAGACTAAAGACACCCAAATGTTTTAGCCTTTCCTCATAAGGGAGGTGTCCCAGCCCAGTAATCATTTTAGTCACACACAAAAAAGCAAAAAGCAAAGTGTTCTGCTTATATACCGCCCCCTACGACTACAAGTAATCTGTGGGCGCTTTACAATTTTTTTAATTACAGTGTGCAGGCTACACATTGCCCCCCCCCCCGCAAGCTGGGTACTCATTTTACCGATCTCCGAAGGATGGAAGGCTGAGTGAACCTTGAGCCTGCTACCTGGGATTGAACCCCAGGTCGTGAGCACAGTTTTACCTGCAGGACAGGCATTTAACTACTGCGCCACTGCGTCGCTCTCTTCTGCACCCTTTCCAGTTCCACTATGTCTTTTTTGAGATGCGCTGACCAGAATTGTACACAATACTCCAGGTGCAGCCTTACTCCCGGTATTGGTTTGTACAATGGCATTATAATGTTGGCTGTTTTATCTTAATCAAGCTATAGAAACACTGTTTTTTCTGCAGAGCCCCATAGCAACCCACATGTGATGCAGATAAAAGCTGTAACTTCTCTAATAGCAAAGACTCTGGGGAAGTATATGGGTCTCCAGCTACTAGTAACCTGTGTAATTAAACACCAACACCTGTCGGTTTAAGCTTTTTCAGAACCAACCATTATCACCTGACGTACCCATGGTGACAGCCCAGAGCACTCGTGGCTACAAAAAACGTAATCTCACAATAGTTTTGTGCATTGCTAAGGCAGCTTTCTCTTAAAACCTCCTGCTGAAGAAAAGAGACTTTAGTTCTACTGTAAGTCAGTTCTGGAGATGAGAGTGTGTGGATGGGGAATCCTGAATAGATTGTCAAGTAAATTTGTCAAGTAAATTTCGGATAATTCAAGTTAGCGCTGTCAAAGGTGGACTTTAAAACCAGTGCTCCTTCCTTGGCTTTGTTGCCCTCCTTTTGAAACTGGTGCAAATATCTAGCTATTTATTTATTTATTATTGTTATCATCATCATCATCATCACTGGAACTCTTGAATTTTTGGCTGTACCACTCATAGGCAAAAGGTGCCTCGCCTGACAAAGGCCCATAAGACCCCCAAAAGTCAGAATGTCTTTGTGCTTTGTAGTGGTGTAATAGAAACATCTATGAGAGAATGGAAGATTCTCTGGGAAAGACAATAATGGTGACAAAGGTTAACAGCAGCAGGAAAAGAGGAAGGCCAAATATGTGATGGATTAACTCCCACAGGCTTAAATTGACAAGGGCTGAGCAGGGTTGTTGTGGACAGGCCATTTTGGAGATTGGTAGGACGCCATGAGTCAGAAGTGACGGCAACGGAGATATCACAGGCTCCTTGCCTTGGGATTGTGCATAAGGACTCTTGCAATATCACAATTTGCCACAGTGGTGGTTATGGAGTTCTAGACCAAAACGTATAGAGGAAGCCTGCTCTAAAGCACTCGGGGACCCCTTGGAGTGACAAAGGTGGATCCTCCAGGTCCCATCATTGCTGACCAGCATGCCCAATGGTTGCTGAGAGTAGGAATCACAGTCTTACCAACATTGGTAAGGCCTGTGGTTTCTCCACATCACTGTGGACACTGGACAGCTGAAGGTGAACTCCAGGATTGGTAGCCCCAAAAAGTAGGATGGCCAATTTATGGATCGGTACCATCCCACATACAAATAATTTCTGGATTTCACAGAGGTGGCCAGAGATAGTGTCACTTAGGTTTATATCTGGCAGAAGACCAGGAGGGAGCTACAGCTTTTTACCCTGCAGTAGCTGATGCTAAAAGCTTTATTCATTGATTATCTCGAAGGGTATTATCTTGAAGATGCTGGAGGCTCATCAGAACAAAGGAAGAAATCCTCTCATTCTTTTCCTGTGCAGATCAAACTTCAGATCTGAATGAAGCGTCTTGGGAGATCTTGAGGAAGTCCCATCTTCAGAGGCTTGTGAGGACCAACACAGCCTTGGCAGCTGGGCCTTTAAACAATGTTATAGTCTGCAGAGCGCTAGTTCTTGTTCTTGTTCTCTCTCTCTCTCTCTCTCTCTCTAAGTACAAAGCAAGTGTCACTTGTCCACTTGGCAGAGGAAGCATCCCATAAAAAGTTGAAGACTGGGACAGGACCCCCTTTCTCTCCAACAGGGTGACGGAACAGCCCTCTTGTTGCCTGCAAGCAGATTAGAAGCTGGGATTTTGTTTCGTTTGTTTGCCGCTTGTTGTCCGAAGAGCCGTTTCCCCTCAGCAGTTGTTAGTCATAACCACCCCTCTGCATTTTCTTCAGGTGCATTTGAAGCCGCCATTTGAGATGTTTCTCTCTGACTCCAAGGCACAGTTGAAGGCCAACGGTGACTCCCTGCCGCTTGCCAGCTACTTTTCTTTTCCAAAAGCAGGAGGTGAGCATAAAAACCATCAGAGCCTTGGGAACCCGTGGCCCACCTCCGCCCCCCACCCCCACCCCCACCCCGATATCCCAGCCAAGCACTGTTTCATTTGTTTGGTTCTCCTGTATTTTGTTGGCTTTATAGCTTTTTTGTTAGCCGCTTAGAGTACCCAGTAGATAAGCGGGATATAAATATAACAAATAAATAAATAAATAAATTCTCCTCTGTAATTTGTCAGCCTTTGTGTAATTAAGCAGTTTTGAGCATGGCAGTCTCCAGTGTGGTGCCCTCTTGGCCCCACCAACACCTCATGACATCTCTAACCTCAGAATGATGGAAATGGTACCTCCACTTATCTGGAGGCTGCCAACCTACATACCGGTACCCGGGTTTTGTTACTTATAAGCAGGGAGTGGAAAAGCTTTAAAGACCTTGCTTTTCTGGGAGGCGTTTGGTGACTGTTAATTTTTTTCTTTTTCTTTTTCTTTTTTCCTCCCTTTGATTTTTGTCCGCTATTTGTCTCCTTGCTATTCTTTTTATTTATGTGTTTAACGGACTTTATTATTTTATAACGATGTTGTATTTAACTTGTTTACTGTTTGTTTTGTTGTAAACCACCCAGAGTTCCGTTCTGGAAGACGGGCGGTATATAAGCCCTAAAATAAATAAATAATACATAAATAAATAAATAAATTTCTATGACATGTCATATTTTTTTTCTTCCACCCTATGTTTGAACTTATGTGAATTAGGACATGTTTATGAGTAACCTGGTGGGAAAGGCCAGATTATTCCTAAACATGTTTAAACTTGCTTGTGGGTTCAACTATAGCTTGCAGAGAAAGTGTGACATGTCATAAAAATCTTCCCCCCAAGTTATAACTCTTAGATGTAAGAATGTTAGAGTTGGAGAGCAAAAGAGAGGGGGTGCTAGTAAGGCAAAATATTGCCAGTGTGTGTTTTCAAAGATCAAAATCCATTCCTCTGAAAAAGGGAATACCAGTACATCTCCCTGGTGTGGATTTATGGCCTCAGGAGAAGGAAAAGTAAGCCACCCCCCAAAAAACCTAGAAACCCCAAAAAGGGCTCTAGTAGAATAGAATTGGCTTGACGGTACACAATTATTGTTGGTGCCCCCGTAAGGATGAGGGTATTTACCCCTAGGTGGTTCGACTCTATATGGAGGATGATCAAATACCATGTAAAGCTCCTTGTTTTGTCATTTTGTGGTTCGTTATATCACCTTTTATTATACCACCTGCAGTTTTAGCTTGTATAATTTAATTGGGCACATATATATCTTTTAATCATACCATTAACTGCTTATTTATATTAATGTTTGTTTGTCTGATGCCGATAAAAAGGTTTTTAGTTTCGATTCAATTATTGGTGCACTAAAACCCCTTGGCAAGGATTCTGAAGAGTCATCCATACCCTCTGCCCAAATTATAACAACATTTTTTCCTAGCAGATTCAGAGACCACCTTATTACCACCGCAAAAGAGACTGAAGGATGATAGCTCGTATTGGGGAGGCTTCTTGCAAGACATACCTGTTGAAGATGATACCCTAAGCATGTAAGTTGATCATTTGCTCTCTGGGCAGTTGGCAGTTTAATTATGCAGGCTACACATTGCCACTCCCCCTCCACCAGCAAGCTGGGTAATCATTTTACCAACCTCAAAAGGATGGAAGGCTGAGTCAACCATCAATCAGCCTGCTACCTGGGATTGAACCCCAGGTCATGAGGACAGTTTTAGCTGCATTACAGGCATTTAACCACTGTGGGAGGTTGGAAAACTCTCCTGGGTGGCATCTTGGCTTAGGGTGGATTCCCTTCTCTGACCCCGCCACCTGTTCCAGCTCTTGAGGAGAGTTGAGATGCTGGAAAGGTAGCAGGAGTTGCCTCAAGCCCATGGGAGTTTTGAGAAAATGGTGACCAGTGCAGCATAGTCTCTGGTTCCCTCTAGTGGCCAGTTTTGTTCATTGCACCATGGAAATGTATGCATTGTTTCTAAGTTTTTTCATTTAATATTTTATTGCAGGAATTCATTTAATATATCCACATTACAGGAAAATAGATTCCATTTGAAGATTAGGAAGAACTTCCTGACGGTTAGAGCTGTTCAGCAGTGGAATATGCTGCCACAAAGGGTGGTGGAGTCTCCTTCTTTGGAGGTTTTTAAGCAGAGGCTGGGTGGCCATCTGTCGGGAGTCCTGTGATGGGGGTTCCTGCATGGCAGGGGGTTGGAATGGATGGCCCTTGAGGTCTCTTCCAACTCTATGATTCTAAGATCCTATGGTTCTATATTTTCAGACCATTGATAATTGAAACCATGGATATTGCTCCCACAGATACGGGGGTTCAACTATCTATGTTGTGTTGGATTTATTTTTGGAATTAACTTTTTTCCTATTTGCAGGCTGTTAATTTTTGTTTTGCTTCTTACTGGATTTTTATCCCGAGTTGTTAGAGCTGAAGAGGAGCTGTCCCCTTTTTAAGTAAATAAAGTACCACGTCTTGTTTAACTGTTGAAACAAACGGTGTCCTGGATTATCCCCAATTCTGCTGTTGCACAGCATTTCATTCCCATTTCTCTTGTGCACAAGGGCTTTCCTTTTGGGATGGGACAACCAATGAAGACTTGAGGTAGATCGAGCTGAGCAGCAGCAGGGGATGTTTCTGAGGCACTCGTCAGACCTTGAAGGGGAACAGGCAGAACTTTGAGGAGGACAATCCAAATTGACAATACTGTAGCTGTTTCCTGTTTTGTGTGTCATCCTTGATACCTCCTTAGGTTTACCTACCCTAGGGCCATTCAGAAGGCACGGAAGAGAGAAATCCCAAGGAAGACTCGCCGTACTCCGAAGAATACATTGGTCTTGGAACTGGTAAGGGTCAAGCTAAGTATGTCCAAACTTTGGCCCTCCAGATGTTTTGGACCATAACTCCCAGAATTCTAAGGTTAGCTTGCCAATGACAAAGGACCGTGGGAGTTGTGACCCAAAACATCTGGAGGGCCGAAGTTTGGACATGCCTGAACAAGCAAACTAAACATTGAGGGGAAAGCTGCATTCCCTCTTGTTGACTTGTGTGTCCTCTCCCCTGAGCCACATATCTCAAATGGGATACTTGCCTCAGGGATTAGGCATGCAAATTAGACTTGGGATTACCTCCCGACGGCCCATTGGAAAACCAAGCAGGGCAATGTCCAGAGAAATCGGAGATCTTTCAAAAGCTAGGAGACAGTGTGGCTCTTTTTACGGAGCTTTCGTGCCAGACCCGCTGTGACAGGGGTGAGGAAACGTTGACCCTCCTGAGATGCCAACATCTTCTGAAGGAAGAGGCAAGGAAGTGAGAGGAAAGGGCTAAGCTGGAAAGGGAATTTCGGGAGAAGGGTAGCTGGAGGAGCCTACATGGGACTCCTTACTCTTGGGGACACTCAAACCCAAGGACCCTGGACACCTGAAGCAGGAGATGTGTCCATGCTGTCGGTTCCACCAGGACCAATGTTGATGGACCTACCTCCCACCTTAAATGAAGGACCCTGGGACAACGTTGTTAGGAGAAACCCCTTTGTGGAACCAAAAAGACTTAATGGACTTATGCTCTTAAGAAGAGGGGGACTGGATCGGACCAACTGCTGATCCCGTCCAGCATTCTGTCCAACTTGGAAGACCAGAAGGACATCAGTAAAAAAAAAATCCAGGGGAGGGAAAAATCTTCCCACCCTTGCAATGGCTGATCTGATTGTATTTTTTTCTGACAGCCCAGCTACTATTGGATTAATGCAAGGGTTTTGTCCCCTGGCCTGTAACTTCTAAACTCCCCCAGCCAACACAGAGAACCGGAAATAGAGAGGATTAGAGTGTTGTGGCTGAATACAATAGATTTCCAATCCCTGCATACAGCAAAGGGCTGGTATGTTGGCACACCCTGGGGTACGAAAGAGGAGGCCTGGGAAAGCTTCCAAAGCTGATTAGTCAAATTGGACCGAGGAGGAGGAGGCATTGTAAAAGTGTTCTGCCTATATACTGCCCCATAGCGCTCAAAGCACTTTCTGGGCGGTTTACCATTTATTTATGCAGGCTACACATTTCCCCCCACCCCCAGTAAGCTGGATACTCATTTTGCTTACCTCGGAAGGGCGGAAGGTTGAGTGAACCTTGAGCCGACTAGTGGGATTGAACCCCAGTCCGTGAGCACAGTTAGAGCTGCAGTACAGCAGTTTAACCATTGCGCCACGAGGCTCTAGGAGTAGGTAGCATCTATAGGACCACGACCACCATGCACTACTGATCTCTCGCTTTTCTTTCCCTTTCCCTTTCTCTACAGGAAGGGACATCAGCAATATCTTCTTTGACTACTCACTGGGTTGATGGCTCAACCTTTATCACACGTTTCCAAGATAAGTCCTACCAGGTTGGTATGCTTGGAGCTCATCATTGCCCAGGGATGAGCTCTAAATGTAAAGAGAAGACGAGCTCTGAGTGTGTGCAGAATTCTCATCCATCATCACAGAAGGATGCTCCCAATTAGGTATTTCCACCCTGATGATCAAGATGATTGAGGGTCTGGAAGAAATGTCTTATGAGAAGCGGCTTAGGGAGCTGGGGATATTTAGTCTTACAAACAGATTGAGGGGGAACATGATAGCCATGTTTAAATATCTGAAAGGATGTCCTATCAAAGAGGGGATGGCTTGTTTTCCATGGCTTCAGAGACTAGGATTTAGAGCAATGGTCTCAAACTATAGGAAAAGAGATTCAATTTAAACCTTAGGAAGAATTTCATGACGGTTAGAGCTGTCCAGCAGTGGAATATGCTGCCACGGAGGGTGGTGGAGTCTCCTTCTTTGGAGGTTTTTAAGCAGAGGCTGGATGGCCAACTGTCGGGAGTCCTGTGATGGGAGTTCCTGCACGGCAGGGGGTTGGACTAGATGGCCCTTGAGGTGTCTTCCAACTCTTATGATTCGATGATTCTATTCCACTGAAATTTCCACTGGGAAATTAATTAGCACATTGGCAATTCACCTGTTGGCCTTTCCCTATATGGGGAGGTTCTATTCGCTCCGGGCAGTGTGAGGTTTCATCTAGTTGCCCAGAGGTAATGTGAGTTGTAGCCCAAAGAGTCAACGGTGGGAGATGTCATTCTTGGTAGCTACTTGATGGAGAAAGCATCCAGTAGGGTATTGGGAGTAGACGTTGAGTTGAAAACCCTATGTTTAAACAACAACACTGACCATAAACCGGAACTGGGCAATTAATTAGTACATTGATAATTAATCTCTGAGATTTGAAGTGAAACTGAGGGATACTTCAGGGTAACATTCTGGGCAGATTTCAAATTGGTAGAACAGTTGGGGGTTCCTGCATGGCAGGGGGTTAGACTCCTTTTTCAACTCTATGATTCTATGTTCTGATATTATTGAAAAGCCAATTGCTACCTCTTTCGTCACTGATTTTTTTTTTAATCTTTGAGGTTTCGATAAAGCTGCGGCCACACATTCATGAATTCCTGGAGGTGGTTGCCAAAATCTACGAAGTAAGTGCCTGAAACAGAACCGCACCAACAGAGTTGCCCTCAAGACAATGTGCTATTGGTTGGCAAAGTGCTTCTGGTTGCATGTCAATAGCAGATATGACTTAGAATATTAATAGATTTGGGGCCAAACCTGGTCCCTTTAGGCTCCAGCTCAGCCCTCTTG
This sequence comes from Phrynocephalus versicolor, assembly GCA_023846285.1. Lineage (NCBI taxonomy): Eukaryota > Metazoa > Chordata > Lepidosauria > Squamata > Agamidae > Phrynocephalus > Phrynocephalus versicolor. The sequence continues at coordinate 5,838,168 of JAHTLZ010000054.1, forward strand.
ATTTGCCAGTTGGCCACAGACACTTTTTCTCATAATAGTGGTTTGTTGGTTCCCTAGCTTTTGCAATGTTGATATCATTCCATTGATGCTGTTGACATTTAGGCTGCCCTTTGCTGTGTAAAGCGTGGTAGCCTTTTTCCTATTTGGCAATGAAGGCGTGATATTATGCAGCAATATTGGGCTATTTCCTGGTGTTTTGAATTGTGGGTACAGACACACAGGATTCTGCAGTATTTCTACATTCATAAGCCAGAGAGGTGTTTGTTTGTTTTTTAAGATTTTAATATCAAGCATGATGATGTTGCTTGGGCATTCAAACCAGCAGTAAACCAAATTCTTTTCAACCTTTTCTTTCAGGTTTTTGTGTTTACCACTGCCAAACAAGATTATGCAGATAAAATACTGGAGGCTCTTGGACCACACCGGAAATTGATCAGGTGATGTTATCTTTGAGGAACTTTAGGTCAGGACAGGGAAGGTTCCATAGGAATATTATTTCCTCTCTTTAAGTATATTTTAATTTTCTATAAGGTGGGTTGGAAAATCATACCAGCCAGCACATTATCCTCAGACCATTGCTGGCTTGGGAATGAAGGCCTGGTTATAAAATAACCAAGAAGCTATTTGTATGCAGAGTGACAGGAAATAACGAGTCATTGCAGGAGAAGAATTAAAATCCTATAATGGAGAAATGGCAAGAAGTTAGCAAAGTGGAATGTATTAATGCATTTATTCTGCAAGACTGATATTGTTAAAATCAACTTATCTTTCAGTCTCTTGAAATTTGCAAGATCTGTTTATTTAATCTTTAATCAGCAACAATAACCTTCTTGTTTATTGATTATAGTTGTCACTTGAACATATTTTAATAATTTTAAGGGATTCGTGTGTGTGTGTGTGTCATGATTTAAGAAATTCTTTAACTAGTTACTTACGTTGCCTGTGATACTTTTAACATTGACTAACCACAATTTTTCCTCTAGCAGTTGTGTGAATAAGTAACCTTTTTGAGCTCTCTGTGAGCTATATTGGCCACAGAACTTGGGTAAGTGGTCAGTGGAATCAGCAGTGACTGGGCTATTCTGTTTTATCCCCTCCTCCTTTGCAGGCAGCAGCTGACCCAAGAAGACTGCCTGTGTCATCACGGCTCTTACATAAAAGATCTCTCAGTATTGGAGAGAGACCTGGAGAGAACAGTGGCAGTGGCCACTTACCTGCAAGCATTCCCTTACCAGGTAGTGGTTGGATTGGGGTCCCATTCTCAACAAGGGCCTCTCGCTTAGAAATTAATGATTTCTGTGAGGCTAGCTGTATTGTGTGGACTAATCACCGTGCCCTCTAATCTTCATTCCCCCCTGAGTGGGGCGGTCTCTGCACACGTGAGCAACTTCCATCCTGCAGATTCCATCACAACGGGAACAAAAATGGCCACGGTAGGTGCACGGGGGTGGAAAACGCCGGCTTGGAGGGTGCTAGGGGCATGCACAGGGCTTAGAGGGAACTTGAGTGTAATCCAACACCACTGTGGTCTTGATCTTTTTTTGATTTGCCCTTGTGTGACTCCCTAACCATGGCTGCGGGCAGCTTCTTGATTGGCATTACATACAAAGTAAAGATTTAAAAAATAATAATCTAAGCAATTTAGTGCATCAGCGATGGTCTGGCACAGGCAAAAATAATTTCACTTCCCCTACACCTCTGCAAAAGAGCACGGGAATTGTTCAGTTGACAACTGAAGGAGCTGGAGGGTAGCTTGGGGTCAATTTGCCATTAGGAGGTGCCGTCTTTGCCTAGAATTGTGACCAAAAGACACCTGAAGGGACCATTTAAAATGATAGCAGACCAAAATAGAATGAAATAACAAACATTAAATTAGAATTAAATTGGACTACATGACGGAGGACATTCCCATCCCCTCGCTATCTGAACCTGTGATTCTTTGACTGAGAAAGCTGGTGCCCCATAATAACTCTGTTGTTTCCCCTTTAAATGAAACATAAGCACATAAGAAGAGCCATGCTGGATCAGGCCAAAGGCCCATCTAGTCCAGCTTCCTGTATCTCACAGTGGCCCCACCAAATGCCTCTGGGAGCGCATGAGACTAGATCTCTGTCTCCTGATACCACTCCCCTGCATCTGGCCCTTGAAGTACCCTGGTTTTAAGCCTGGAGATTACACATCTCCATCATGGTTTGTAACCTGTGATGGACTTTTTCACCAGGAATCTGTCCAATCCCCTTTTGAAGGCATCCAGGCCAGATGCCATCATCACATCCTGTTGCAGGGAGTTCCAACAACCTAGCATGGAACTGGCCTTCTTCACCGCTGCCACACACTGGGTAGACACCTTCATTGAGCTGTCCACCAACGCACCAAGATCTCTTTCCTGATCCGTCGTGGATAGTTCAGAGCCCATGAGTTGATAAATAAAGTTTTGAAATTTTTTTGCCCCAATATGCATTACTTTACATTTTTCCTACATTGAAACACATTTGTCATTTCGCAAATGGAGTTGGCAGATCAAAAATATGGCGGGTGAATAGCCAGAATAAGAAAGAAATAGCCCAATAAGACACATCCATATTTTCTCCTTGAGGTTGAGGCCCGAAATGTTCCATCAGGTCTCGACTGGCCACTCCTAATCCATACCAGAGGGTTTATTCCTGGGGATGGATGGCACAGACACCCAAATAAGCCTCTTTTTTTGGTTCTTTTATAAGACAGCCAATGTGTTAGCAGTCCCTCGATGGACGGGTGACCCCCAAGACAAGGAACTGCTACACCTCATCCCAGTGCTAGAAAAACTTAGCCAGGCGGTAAGTAACTGGGCGAACCTCTTTGTACGTAACCATCACAGTGAATGGAAGGGGAGAAGAGGAAATTAGCGGTAAATCATAACTGATGTGGAGGAATGTACAGTGTGCTGAAGTGGTTGCAGTACTGGACTAGGCTTATGAAGTCCAGGCATCACTGTACTAGGTCAGTGCTTCTGATAGCCACAGATGAATTATTCTACCCTTCTTGGTTTTGAGATGAGATTGGGACTTACGGAAGTGCTAAGGGCAAGACTCTAGTGAGCTTAATTGGATGTTGCCTTTCTTAATTGGATGTTGCTCTACCTGCCTCCTGAGGCCCCAAATCTCCCCCTCTCCAAAACACCTAAACCGAGTCCAAGTCAAGTCGTAGGTGTAACTTAAGTCGGGCTTGACATGGAGTTGTGAATTCCCATCCCTGCCATTTACCAAAGATCCAGTACCACAACGAGGCAGAAAGACATCTGTCTGCAAAATCCAGTCAACAAATTGGGGTGGGTGGGGAATATATATTTTAATAAAAGGAAAAGAAAGAAAAGAACAAAACAGTTACAGGTGAACTTTCAAACGTCAAAAGGCGAATATTCCACCCACTGATTTCTATTCTAGATGGTACTTATGAAGATTCTGGGTAGCAGTGAAAAGAAGGCTTTAATTATTTGCCTCTGTTCGGTGCAAATCAAGATTGCTCCCTCCTTTCCAGACATTATAATCAAGATTGCTCCCTCCTTCCCAGACATTATAATCAAGATTGCTCCCTCGTTCCCAGATTATTATTATTTTTTTTACAAGACTGTAGCCACAAAGCTCTTTCTTCCTTAGATTGTAAGAACATCTCGGATGGTGACTTTTCTTTTGCAGGCTGATATTCGTGCTGAAATAGCGCTGAAACATCACGGGAAGAAGATGGCTGGCATTCTTTTCCAGAACGAGTAACCAATTCACCGAGTTTTGATCGGTGATGTCAGCAGCTATACCATCTGGTACTAACATATCTGGTTTACTTTGTTGCCAAATTATCCTTTAATTTTATTGTGTTAAGAGGGTGAAGCTCATATAAGGCTGGGCATTTAGAACTCTATTTAGATGTCTGATATTAATTCATGAGTACAGTTGGCACTCCAGCAACTGTCCTTACAGAACAGGGTGTTGTTGTTTTTCAGGTGATGTTAGACTATGTCCACATTCGTCCAGAGCACTATAATTTTCCTGCCCTTGATAGCTGACTGTGCGTGCATACTTCCTAATTTTGCAGCTGGCTTTTTGTTATCTTGAAACAAAATTTGTGTTTTTGCTTTTCGTTGTTTTTGACTTGTCAAGGGCCATTTTGTCACATCAGTGTTTTCCAGTAAGTAACACTTTCCCAATCAGGCATGTTAATAAAGATAACTCTTCAGTCACAACTGCAACTTCGTGAACTGACAATAAAATATTATTTCTCTTGTTTGCTGTTTGAAGAAGCTTCTCTTTTTCTCATCCTTTACCCTGGTACATTCTTAGGTACAGCCGTTCATCCTAAGAGTTCTCATATAGACAGACTGGTGGAGAGCCTGTAAAAATGTTATGTTGTTGTTATAGACCAGTGATGGCAAACCTTTTACAGACCGAGTGCCCAACCTATGAGTCAAAACCCACTAAGTTTTTGCAAAGTGCCAATGCAGCAAATTAACCTGAATACAGGTGGCTGTGAAGGGGTGATGTCGGTTGCACACAGAAAGGGCTCCGAGGGCCACCTTTGGCACCCGTGCCATAGGTTGGCCAACACTGTTATAGACCGTCAGTTTGGTTCTGACATATCAGTTAGTGACCTTCAAAGGGGTCACAACATGGACAGCTCTATCCAAGTCTTGCAGACTCAAGGCCAGGGAACGTGGAGCAAATGGCAAATGGCGGGTGGGGCTTGCTGTCAAGTTGGAATTAAATCACTATGGCAACTTGATTTAATATAAATATATGACAAGGGAAATGTATGAAAATGGATTGAGAGGATGAAAAAAGCACCTCATCTCCATTCTGAAAGGGAAACACAATTTTCTCCTCCTTTTCATCCATTACTTTGAGCTTATGATCAAAATGATTTATAGAAAATAAACACTCTGCAGGGGGTTACAGGATCCGTTTATGTGACTTAAGTGTTTGCCTTTCATATAAAATAGGGGAGATGTGGATACCAAACCCCATAAGGAGAAATATTTTTTCCTGTATCTCTTTGAAATAGTATTTTCTGGGTTCTGATGTAAAATCAGAAGCTTCTACTTTAGAAGGACCAAGATTTTATGGAAAAGGAATGCCACCTACCTATCTATATACATCTGTGAAGATTCTGAGTCATCTAGGTGTTATAATTCCCTAGTTTATCTGGAAGTTGAGTCATGGCTACTGGACTTCTTTTTGAGAGATAGAAACGTTTCGCTGCTCATCCAAACAGCTTCATCAGTCTGAATACAGCTAGTGTGAGTACTCCATCTTATAGTCAGTTAGCTTTGACCTCTTGTCACCCTGATCTGAATTAGGCTCATAAGATGAACAATGGCCTGAATAGGCTCATTAAGGAGACAATAATATCCATAGCCTTAAGGTGAACAATGGCCTAAGGTGCTGAAACCTATCAAGAATGGGTCGTTAGCTATGGCCCTGGTGGTGAAGGCTTTTTTATTTGTCTGGGTACTTTGGAAAGCACAGCCTGATAAGTAGCAGATATAGACTATGCCTGAGGCCCCCACCTCTGTTGAGAGAGGGGTTTTCACTACTCACATGAATGGCTTCCCTGACCCCACTCTCAAACCACCTATCCTCTCTGTCTAATATGCGTACATCCTCATCTTTGAAAGAGTGCCCTTTGTCCTTCAAATGGAGGTGTACTGCTGATTCTGGTCCTGAGCTGTTACCCCTCCTATATTGGGCCATCCTTCTGTTTAATGGCTGTTTAGTTTCTCCAATGTAGAGGTCTGAACACTCCTCACTGCATTGGACCGCATATACTATATTGCTCCTTTTATGTTTTGGTATCGGGTCCTTTGGGTGGACAAGTCTCTGCCTTAGTGTGTTTGTGGGTTTGAAATAAACAGGGATGTGGTGTTTGCCAAAAATCCTTTTAAGCTTACATGGCTGGAGTGTCTGAGAAGCTTCAGAAGTTTCAGTGAATGGGCATGAAATTTAAGCAGAATTTATTTTTCTGTACAGTATTTTCTTCCAGTGCTTTAAGGCCTAGTGAAGAGGGCAGAACAGAACCAAATACACCCACCGGCATGCAAAACCAAAAGTGAAACCTTTTTCTTATCCACGTGACAATAGCAGCACCTCCTAAAAAGGAAGAAATGCATCTTGTTCTCGCATTGCAGAGTTCAGTTTGCAACCAGGGGCTTGCTTGTCCTCAGTGCACAGAAACTAGAATAATCTGATACTAATGCATATTTTTTTAGAAATGATTTGGAAAATGGTAGAACAGCCTGGCTTAAAATATTTTATTCATCATGTTAAAATAAAATATTCCATATTTTTTTTCAATTTTTCCAGGGTTTTTTTTTTTTGGGGGGGGGGGAAGAGCGGCTTTTTCCACCTGATTTTTTTCCCTCTTATGGGACGCCTTGCCTGTTTTTAGGACTGCCACTCCCGCCACCCTCCAGGAGCCGATCGGCGCAGCCCTGCTGGCTGGGGCATGATGGGAGTTGTAGTCCTAGCAAGGGATGGTGCTTTCCCCCAAAGCCTTGGGACTTCTCCCAGAAAAAAAAGAGAGGCCCCAGGGAGGAGAAAGGGTCGCTTGGCCAGGAAAGGGACAGGCTGGACCCCCCCCCCGCCCCGAGAGCGGCCTTTGTTTTGGCCCAGGGGGGAGGCCAAGCCGGAGACTCCATTTCCCAGGGTGCATTGCGGCTTGGAGGCTGCAGCCAGCACCGCCAGGTCGTCCCCGGGGAGGAAGCCGCCTAAGGTCGGGCGCACGAGCGGGAGCCTCCTCTCCGGAGATGCCTTTGCTGATCAACGGGCAGCGGGTCGTGTGGCCGCCGCAGGGCACGCGGGAGCTGGTCGACGCCTACCCGGAGCTGGAGGTGAGCGGGCGTGTTTTGTTTTGTTTTTGCACCCGGGAACCTGAGATCGGGACCCGCGGGGTTTATTTTGCAACCCAAGAGACCAGTTGGAGCTGAAAGGCGACTACATATTTCATCCTGCGCGCCAGCCTGGGTGGGGGGGGGCTTCACGCTGGCAACACGCCCCGGAGGAAGTGGTGCTTCCTCCAGGGAAGCTCGCTGTGTTGCATGATTTATTACAGTGGCACCTTGTATAAAGCAATGAATTCGTTCCAAATGGAATTATGTTAAGCAAATTTTCCTTTATACAAATTTCCCATAGGAATGCATTGAAAACGGAGTACTGTCATCTCATTTTTGTGTTGTACGAATTCTCTCTCCCCATAGGCGATTCTGTGAAGCGGATTTCCCCTATCTCCAGAATTGTTTATGTTGTACAGATTTTATGTTGTACAAACCACTGGTTATGCAAGGGTCCACTTGTATTTGCTTATTTCAGGGTTCCTGCAAAGGAGCTGCCTGCGACTTGCACTGCCCAGCGGTGCAGAGTGGCAGAAGGAGTGTGTGACACGACGGGGAGAAGGGCTGCTGGCACCCGGGGCACTTGGGTGGGCACCCCAGGGCGCCCGGGGCTTTCCCCTTTTCCTGACCGAGTTGGGTTCAGAAGCTGGGAGGAGGTTCAGTGCCCATAGCCTGTGCGTCCATCACAAGGACACTGTGTAGACTTTTTTTTTTGTCTTGGGATTCGTACCTATCATTAGTTGTCTTATGCCTCTTGCCAGTTATTTTCTATTATATTCTTTTTTTTTATTGTTGCTGGGTATTTCCCCCTTTACAGTGGTACCTTGTATAAAGGAATCAATTCGTTCCAAAGGAAATTATGTTAAGCAAATTGTCCTTTATACAAATTTCCCATAGGAATGCATTGAAAACGGAGTATTCCCATTTTTATGTTGTACGGATTCTCCCTATAGGCAATTTTGATTCACACCCCAGTCAGCACGTCTTTACCCTGTTACCATCAGGCAGAAGATATCGTAGGGGACCTCAGTGGGTCCAAAAATGTCATAGCCACTGTGCTAACAGGAGCTGGGCACAAGGATCATTTTAAAAAACCCTGTTACACCAATTCAGAATTCTGGTTCTAACCCAGGCATATCCAAACTTTGTCCCTCCAGATGTTTTGGACCACAACTCCCACAGCCCTTTGTCATTGGCAATCTAAGCTTGGAATTCTGAAAGTTGTGGTCCAAAACCTCAGGAGGGCCAAAGTTTGGACATGCCTGTTCTAACCTGTAAAGTCCTAACCGGCTTTGGCCCATGCTTTCTCAAGGACCAGATCTCCCTTTATGAGGCTGCTTGAGTGTTAAGATCATCAGGAGAGGCCTTGCTCTTGGTCCCGACCACCTTCACAGTTGTGTTGGATGGGGGCACAGGATGGGGGCCTTTCCCTGTCGCTGCCCCCAGACGTTGGAACTCCCTCCTACAGGAGGCCAGGCTGGCCCTAGCTTTGCTGTCCTGCAGGCAGACAAAGACCTTTTTTTTTTTTAAGGAGAAATCTCGGGGGAATTTGCTAAATCAATCAATAAAATTAACGAGTGGATAAGCGGGTGGGTGAAGACAGCAGCTTTGACGTTAAAACGATATCTGTGTTTCAAAATGAAAACCCATGTGCCATTTTATTTCAATTTTTAATCCCCCCCCGCCTGCCACCCTTCTTTAAGTAGGACCGAGCCAAAGTGTTGAGAAGCCAGCCTGCTCAGACGGTGGGGCCCAAAGGTCTCCTCTATGTCCAGCAAAGAGAATTGGCAGCAACGACTCCTAAGGATGGTGAGTAGCCACTGAGCAAGATTGGGGCCCAGAAAGGCGAGGGGAGAAGGGCCAAATCCTTACCTCTGCTCCATTCTCCTTTTCAATAGGTTCTGTTTCCATTCTTGGATCGGAGGATGCTACCACCTGTCACTTAGTTGTCCTTCGGCACACTGGTACGTGGTCACCTCTTTCCGTCCTTTCCTGTTCTGCTTCTGGGCTGACTCGTAAATGACAGCGTCTGGCACGCTTTCCCAGTTTCAGACCGCCATGGGGAATTGGCTAGCCCCTCTGTCTTGTCAGACCACTGTCCTTGACCACCGCCCTTGCTGGTTAGAGATGGTGGGTGTCAACCCCTGTAGTTCAGAAGAAGTCTCCTGCCAAAGACTGCTTCCTGAATTTGGGTCCATATTCTACTGCCTTCAACAATGCAGAGTGGAAGGTGGATGGTATAAGTGGCCTCCCCTGACTCTCTCTGGCTCCCCGTCCCACGGACTTCTCCTCTTGGTTCCAAGGTTGGCCATGCTACAAGGCTCAAAATGGGGAGCCAAGGGGACTTGACTGCGATCCACCCTTCCACTCCACATTTCTGCACTAGGATTCTGGCTTTAGCAGGTGTTCACTACACCAGGATTCATTGATTCAAAGTGTAAATTTCCCTGAGCTGCCGTGTTGGATCTGGCTATGGTGCTTAACTTAAAACTAGAACAAAACAAAGCAAAAAACAATGAACCCAATCTTGGTTGTATGAGCCTGATATCTGCACTTCTCTGAGCAAAAGAAGCTGTGTGATGCAGTGGTTGAATTGCAGTACTGCAGTCAAAACTCTTCTCATTACCTGGGTTCAATCCCAGATAGCCTGCCTGAGGTGCACTCAGCCTTTTGAGGTCAGTAAAGCTGCCTAGATGCCCTAAACACATCAAATCTCGCCTGATTTCAGAAGCTAAGCAGGGTCAGGCCTGGTTAGTACTTGGATAGGAGACCACCAGGGAATACCAGGTGCTGTAAGCACCTGCAGTAGGAACTGGCAAGCCACTCCAGTATTCCTGCCAAGAAAACTACATAGACATGGGGTCATGAAGAGTTGGTCACAACTGTAATGACGCAACACACACACACACACAAATTGAGTACCCCAGCTTGCGGGAGAGTGGGGAGCAGTGGCAATTTATAGCCTGCATGATTAAACTGTAAACTGCCCAGAGAGTGCCTTAAGCATTATGGGGCCCTGTATAAGCCGTACGCTTGGCTTTTTACTTGAAATCTGATTGTTTTATTTATTTAATTTAATTTAATTTAATTTAATTTAATTTAATTTAATTTATTTCTAGGTAGCGGGGCTACCTGTCTGACTCACTGCGATGGATCAGATACAGAAATGGAAGTGTTATTAATTATGAATGCTGTCAAAGTGCTTTCTCCTAACATGGAATGTGGAAGGTCAGTTTTATAAGAGAAGGACTTCTTAGACTTTTTAGAGCAGTTCAGAGGTAATAAATAAAACATGCCTGGGTGCAAGCACACACATGTGGCACACAAACTGGGGTTAAATAATTTTGAAATCAGTGTCCACAACTCTCAAAACCCAGTGTGAAGGCCTTCTAGAGGTTGTTTACAGACATTTCTAGGAAACTTATACTTGAATAAGCACATGTTTGTTACCATTCAGTACATGGGATGAACAATTTTAATATTCTCCGTTGCGTTATTTGTAAGAGTAGCTGACTCACAGCAAAAGTAGACTGGATAAACTGGAAACATAACCCTAACATTTTTAGAGCTGCTGATAAAAAATTGGACCCTATTCATTGGAAGATTTCTTGTGCCTTACCCACCTTATAAGAGACTGCCTTATAAATGTAGCCTCTGTTATTTACGTTTAATGTTTTTTTTTGCTGGTCACCGACTGTAGTAATAAAATGGAACTGAAAAGCACACGTTGCATTAACTGACGGTAACTCTGTTTTCAGGTTGGAGGTGCACCTGGTTGGAGGTTTCCAGGACGACAGGCACTTATCCCAGGACCTCACCAATCAACTCCTGCGTCAGTTCACGATTGCTTTCCTGCTTTCTTGGTCAAGTTGTAGGGCTTGGAGTGAGGTTAATTTTTCGGAGCTGAATTTTGCCGAACGGATTAGAGGGTAGAGCTGGAGGAGGTCATGAGGGCTGGGTCAAAGCTCCGTAAGATCTTTTTGCTGCTGGGCCTGGGGCAGTGGGCTGTATATGCTTGCAGGTCATGTACCTCAGTCAGAACTGGGGGTGAATTGCCATATTTTTCTGTGTATATGATGCTATTCCCCCCTGCCCCCAGAACCATGGCACTAAAAATTTAGGAGTGTTGTATACACGGAAGAAAGCTTCTCCTGAGGGGTGGGGGTTGTGGTGGAGGAGAACCCAAACTTAGCTTGTTGTTTCCCTTCCTGTCTGGCAGCCCTTGTTTCCTCTCCGTGTCCTGAAGACTCCTCTTTGCTTTGCTTTCTGCACGGATCTGAGCCTTCTTTTCAGCGGGGAAAGGCTTGGGGGTTGAGCAGCCCATTCAGAAGTGCCTTTCCCTGCTGAAAAGAAGGCGCCAATCCTTGCAAGAGCAAAGCAGAGAGGAGGGCAATCAAGTGCTGCCAGAGAGGAAGTGAAACAGCGAGGTCAGTTTGGATTCTCCTCCACCCCACCCCTTGCTGTTTCCCACCCCTTGCTGTTTTTTTCTTTCTTTCTGGGAGCGCTTTTAGTGTTTTCGGCTATCAAGTAAAACTCAGTACAGTTGGGTGTCCATTTGATATGCATGGGGGTACAGGGGTGTTTGGGGGGATGGTGTATCCTGAGCACTTGATGAATTTGTATTGCTCCTGGATAAGTATCAGAAGAGGTGTATAGCTTTGTATTTTTGGACTCGAATCCCCAGAACTCTCCAGGCAGTATAGCTGCCTGGGGAACGCTGGGAGTTTCAGAGAAGTAGAAATCTCCACCAGGCCCCTTTGAGACAAAAGGCAAGTTCCTGATAGGAAGATGGAATGCCACCGCTGCGATCTCCAACTTGCAACGGATGTCAAGCGGGGCTTTCCATTGACACAGGGCGGTCATGAATGCCTTTTTAGGCCACTGCTGGCGAGTATATTTTTTGCCTGCCAATGTGGCATGAAATAGACTCTTAGGGTCTCAGCAGAAAGAAGCACAAGCTTGCAAGAATAAAAGTCAATTACCGTATATACTCGAGTATAAGTCGACCCGAGTATAAATCGAGGCCCCTAATTTAACCCCCCAAAACTGGGGAAATGTATTGACTTGAGTGTAAGCCTAAGGTGGGAAATGCAGCAGGGCCTGGCAGCTCTTCCTTTGTGAGCTGGGGGTGTGGTGTGTAGCCACTGATGCAAGTGCTTAGGTCCGTGGCTAAAAGTCATTTTAAACATCATGTGCTGCTCCCCTGTGATGCAGGGGGTGGGGGTCATGAGAAGTGGCATGCAATGTTTAAAATGACTTTTAGCCACAGATGACTTGCCTCAGTGGCTAAAAGTATTGACCCGGATATAAGACGAGAGTCCCTTTTTCCAGCCCAAAATTAGGGCTGAAAAACTAGGCTTGTATTCAAGCATATATAGTAATAGTCTTTCTGTGGTGGTTTGTGTCCCTTTCCTCATTGTAAGTTTCCCTTCTTTCCGCGCTTAGGAGCATTTGACCGCCTGCAAGACTGTATCCATTTAGTGACCCTCTGTGTGACAGGTAATTGTTTTAAACGGGGAGCCCATCCCTCTTCCCCTCCCGCACCCCATCTGCCCAACTCCTTGGCCTTGGGTGCCCCATATTTCTTGGGTTCGTTTCTGGCTAGGGATCCTGTCCCTTGACTAAGCAACCTTCCACTTTCCTCATTTTAAGCTTTGATTTTCTGTTAGTGCTTTCTTATTCAACTTTGAGGAATTAATATATTTTTACACTTTCCTGGTTCTTTTAAATCACAGAATTAAATGACCGGCAGGAAAATGGGAACCACTTTCCCTTTATTTATGGAATTGGTAAGTAACACTCAAGTTTGGTGTCAGTTTAGAATTAGTACAGTGGACCCTCGTATAACTAACGGTTTGTATAACATAAAATATGTACAACATAAGAAATTCCGGAGATAGGGGAAATTTGCTTAACAGAATCACCTATGGGGCAAATCCGTACAACATAAAAATGGTCGTGATTAGGGATTACTCTGTTTTCAATGCATTCCGATGGGAAATTTGTATAAAGGAAAATTTCCTTAACATAATTTCATTTGGAACGAATTAATTCCTTTATACAAGGTACCACTGTACATAGCTAGAGCATTAAGTTCAAGGGGGTTGTGAGTGTTGTCTTTGTTTTTTGTTTCATGTTTCATTTTCTTTAGTTACAATAAGATTTCATGATCTGTTATTTTCCCCAGTTAACTTGTGCAGAGTCTTGTTCTAACTTTTAGGCCCAGATCAGGTATAACTCCTGGGTTCCTGCTGCATGCAATACCAAAATACCTTTTCAAGTGACAGAAGGAGATAGAATATGTTCACTTTTAAACTAGCCACAGCTTCTTGTGACTTCCAAACTCAAAAACTTCAGTTTCTATGAACCACAGATGGTGAAACTGTGTCCTTCCATGTGTTGTGGCTTGCATCTCCCATTAGTCTATTGGTGTCTATTTAGTCAGTTTGGTGTCTACTTAGTCAGTTTAGAATTAGTACATAGCTAGGATAAAGTTCAAGGGGGGGGTTGTGAGTTCACTATTTAAACTAGCCACAGCTTCTTGTGACTTCCAAACTCAAAAACAAAACAAAACACAAAAACACCGTTTGTATAAACCATAGATGGGGAAACTACCCTTCCAGGTGTTGTGGGTGGTGTCTCCCATTAGCTCCAACCAGAAGTGGCCAACAGAAGTGGGTAGACATGGTCCCCAACGGTTAATGTTGTGCTCTTTTAATTAAGAGAATCACAGAGTTGGAAGAGACATCAAAACCAGCTTGACCCAATTCCTGCCAAAGCGAGACATCTGCTTGATACAGTGTCTACCCTTGGGGTCAAAAGCTTCTGTTTAAAGTCTGCTGATGAAGGAGAATAATATTATTTTCCAAGGCCATCTGTTTCTGTAAAAACAACACATACCATCAAGAGCATCTTGCTAAGGCTTCTTCATAACTCCCTTTCATTGTAAATTGAACATGTTGGTTTGCATCCTACCCTCTGGATCGATTAATCAATTTCTATGTGGGGTCTTTGTCAAGATTCTCCAACTTAGAAATGTGGAGTTCTTGTGAATAAGCAGAGTTAAGGATGTGTGGGGAATAGACACTGACACTGACATAGAGTGTCTAAACAAAATTTAGTGCAGTATATTATTTACAGTAGATTCAACATACAGTAGTACCAACACAGCATCAGGCACACAAGACATGATATGCAATACGGAGAATAAAGTGATCTGACTTACAGCAGATAAAGACGCATTCTTGAAATATGTCTTTTATACAACTGTACACCAATCGCAGTACACACGACCTCACCAGGTATTGCATTACAGTGCATCCTCTTATTCCAGCTGTACAGAATTAGGGGTAAATTTTGCATCCATTTTGTCCATGACTCAGGACATGACTTAACATTTTCCATCCATTTTTACAATATTAAATTTTAATAAATAAACATATAGGGGAAAAATCTTGACAAGTCTTCTCTTGCATTCTGATTCTGTTCCCCCAACCCTCCAGCGGTGAATGTTAAAATGGGAGAAATCTTCAATGCAACATTTCCGGATCGGGGACCTGATGAAGATTTGCGATCTGCCAGTACCTTAACAGGAGCCAAGGTATGTGGCGAAAACTTTTGGCAGGAACCACGTGGCATTTGGCTTGAAGAAATCAGAAATAAAAGTAACTCATGAATAGATGCACTTGGTATGTATGAATACACATATGTACACATACATATTAAGACCCTGCTTTTCAGAGAGGCATTTGGCGACCATTAGCGTTTTTTGTTTTGCTTTGCTTTGCTTTGCTTTGTTCTGCTATCTTGCTGAGCATGATTTTTTTCCTTTAAATTGGTTTAAGTGTTCTTGTTTTTTTAAATTCTATTCTATTGGTTTTATCTTTTAATTGTTTTCTGTGATTGTTGTACACCGCCTGGAGTTCCTTTGGAAAAGATCGGCGGTATAAAAACGCACAAACAAATAAATACTGATGTGTTGACAAGAAACCAAACAAAGCAAAAGCAAAAAGAGAGAGAGAGAGAGAGAGAGAGACAGAGATGTTGCTGGACTTTAAAAACTCTTTATCTTTTCATGTAAGCTTTTGTGGAGTATTATCCACTTCTTCAGAGATGGCGTTCTGATGTTCTTATGTGCACACATGTGGAGGGTGTGTGTGCATTGTGGTTATGGAGCTGGGGCATGACCGGCCATGGTTGCCATGGCCCACTCAAAGTGTTCCCTTTCTCCTGTTGTTGTAGATGGTCAACATTTATGACTCAAGGAAGGAGCAACTCCGTATTGGGCCTTACTACTGGATGCCTTTCCCCCATGTGGATTTTTGGCTGCAGCAGGACGATCAACACATACTGCAGGTAAGCCAAGGTTCCTCCGAGAGATAAGTGGCAATCTTTGATCTGAGTCGCCTGCCATTTTAGAAAAACCTTCTGGAGGTTCTCATAGTTGACTTACTTTTCAATATCATCCTCCTCCCCTTGAGGTAACGGTAATAGAGGGTGGTGGAGTTCCCTTCTTTGGAGGTTTTTAAGCAGAGGCTGGATGGCCATCTGTTGGGTGTACTGTGATTGAGCTTCCTGCATGGCCGGGGGTTGGATCGGATGGCCCTTGAGGTCTCTTCCAACTCTAGGATTCTATGGTGTCTTTCCATCCTCAGAGGAGCCCTGCAGGGAGGTACGTATGGGTCCCTTATCCCTTTATCCCACAGTGGGGAAGATGTGGGGCCACATTCACTTGCCCACTCCCCACCACAGATGGCAGTAGGCCCAGAAATGGCTGTGCAGATACTACAGGCACACACAAGCAAATAACCTAAACAGCAAGTGCTTGCATACACGTTGTTGTTTTCTTTGATTTTTAGGGGGGAGACGGGGGCCCCTTCTTTGCCCAACTTCAGGACCAGGATATTGTTGATTCTAAGGGTCCTTTGGGCTAAAACATGTGGTTCGGGGCTCCCCCAAAATGGGTGGGGTTGAACTTGGGAGCCCTGTAGGGCTGCAAAAAGGCGGTGGAGGTGAGCCACATTTGTTCCACACAGGCTACCGTTTACTCTATCTCTGCTTTGGCCTCACAATAACCTTCAAGGCCGAGAGGCAGCATTTGGGCCAAAGAGGAGATCAGGGAGTGGATCCATGGCAACTGGACTTCTTTTCTTGTGAGATCGATGGCCCTACTCATCCAAGTAGCCTCATCAGTCTGAGGAAAGCTGGTGCAAGGCCTCCAATTTATAGTTCACCTTGGTTTCACGCTACCCTGGTCTGAGGAGGCTCATTAGGTGGACAGCGGCCCAAATAGGCTCATTAGATATTACAGTGGCCTGGTGTGTGTGTGTGTGTGTGAAAGTCCCACCTATGCAACCCTTCTCAACATCCGTTAATTATGGGTCCGTAGCTGTGGCCTTGACGGTGGAGGCCACAGCTGGTGGAGAGGCCACTGTTCCCCTAATGAGCCTTTTCAGACCAGGGTGATGTGAAACCAAGGTGAACTATAAAAATGGAGGCCTCGCCACTAACTTTCCTCAGACTGACGAAGCTGCTTGGATGAGTAGCGAAATGTTTCACCCTCACAAGAAGTCCAGTGGCCATGACTCAACTTCCAGATATCCTCACCTGGATGACTGAGACTCTTCGTAGCCAAAGAGGAGAGTTTTGCAATCAAGTGGGGTTTAAATTTTGAGTGCTCAATTTGAAGATTATTCCAATTCTGGTGCCTGCGTGCTGAAGAGAGACCGTGTTTTCTTCCATGTTTCAGGAATAGTAGTTTGTCAGCCTAACAGAACGGGCGAGGTATATTAACTTGTGCCATTTTAACCTGCAGAATTTGTCCACTTCGCCTTTAGCGGAGCCGCCTCACTTTGTTGCCCATATCAGAGCAACCCTGAGGTATTTAAAAGATCACCCTTTTCCTGAGAAGACGCTTTTCCCTAACTGGGAACCATGGATATACAAGAAAAACGGCGATGGGCTGTGGGAGAGGGTCTCTTCAGATTAGATCTGACCGGACAGGGAGAAGCTTAAGAGAACTCGTCTCTGTGTGTGTTCTGCCAAAGGAAGAGTGCCCTTCCTAAGTGCTACGTTAATTGCTTCATCGGACAGACGACATTATTTATGTACAGCTGCCGCATTCTCCAAAATTCCTAAATTCCATAATATCCTAATTGTTACCGGTAATTGGCGCAGAATTGGACTAGGAGCTCTAGCTCTTGGCAAACTTAGTGGAAGACCCCAGCCAGTTGGCCAAGGGCACCGCGCCTTGGCCTTTGAGGTAATTCCTGGACCAAAGGCACAAGTAGACGTACCCTAACAACACGTGCAGTGCCTCCTTGTGAGTCTCTGTCATTTTTACACCTTTTCCCATGGCCGCACAGCTCCACTATACCTTCAGGGTGGCTCCTTGTGCATCTATAAGTTGTGCTATGCCTCCTCCTGTAGTCCACTGGCTGCCCTGCACAGTGTCTGCCTGCTCCTTTGATAGCCGTCTCTTATGAGTAGGGTTAGAAATTCTATTTGAGGTTGGAGCTCTAACATTCTAGTCGGCAAGGTCTGTACATCTGCTCTTCAAGCCGCTCTTGCTGTCGAATTACCATGTGGATATCCAAAGGTTCCTGAATGGTTCTGTCCGTAGTCTTTCCCTCCCGGTGCATATGTGGATACAACTAAATTCTCCTTCCATGCTGCGGGCCTATGACAACCGTGGTGTGAACTGAGATTGTGCAGATTTCTGTGTCTTTTTTGGGTGGTGGTGGTGGGGGATATATATATTTTTCATCTAAGTCCTGTAAATAATAATCATGGTTGGACATTCTGAATGGTGTTTTTGTGTTTTTTCCCCCCTTTTCTGAAACCATTGTGTATTCTGTTTTAAAGTCATGGGACTGGGAAAGGACCACCCTCTCATACTTTCTATAATTTTCATTGCAGAAAAAGAAGAGGCATTGTAGAGGTATAGATGGGAGAAATTACAGTAGGAAACTAAAGACCATGCTGTGCAATGGTTCCAAAACTTGTTTGACTTGTGGCACCCTTCACATACTGGCCATGGCTCTCCAGTATTGTAGGACTTCTAAGCCTTGGATCCTTTCCCAAGGAGAAGGGCGGGGTAAAAATACTCTTAAAAATAAATTGCCATAGGAATGCATTGAAACAGAGTAATCCCTAACCATGATCATTTTTAACGTTGTACAGATTCGCCCCATAGGAGATTCTGTTCAGCAAATTTCCCTTATCTCTGGAATTTTTGTGTTGTACAGATTTTATGTTATACAAACCGTATGTTATACGAGGGTCCACTGTAAAAATTTTAAAATGAAGACGCCTTCCTAAGGTTGTAGTACAGTGGACCTCCGTATAGCAAGCAGTTTAACAGAAAATAGACCTACAGTCCAACAAAACCTTGGAGAACGGCAGGAGGTCTGAGGCCAAAATCCATAAGCTTCCCCTTGGCAGTTCTTTCATCTCCTCTTCTGTTCATAGCAGTCTAGCAAGAAAGAATGCTTTTATTGTTGTTGTTGAGAGTCAAATTACTTTTATTTTTGTCTGCATTCCAGGTAGTGGCGGGGCCAACCATCTCTGGAAAGTACTGTACCCCATTTCCTCCCTTTGCCCCGTTGATACTAAAATGAAACCAAGAACAAACAAAAGGCATGAATTTTTCTCTTCCCAATATCAACTCACTGGCACAGTCGCTCCCAACCTGGAGTAATGCAGGTGGTTCTTGGGCCAGTTGCCCAGGTGGGAGGCTCTGGGAATTCTGGTCCAGGAACACCTGAGTTATTCAAAACGGGGAACCTCTACCATAGCACACTGAACTTCCATCTTACCCCAACCACCCCAAAAAAGCTTCACTAACTTAACTTGCGCTCCAAGAACTAGTTTCCTATGCATCAAAACTTACGTAACCATTCTCTGACAAAGCCCCCAAGCATGGTTTCCCCTTTTAACTAGCAAGCACTTTATTAACTCAAAACTCGGAAGTAACAATTTCAAGAACCTTTATTGAAGCATTTGGGAAGTATCTAAATTAGGTCTGTATTCCAGCAAAACCGCCAGTCCAAAAATATAAAAAAACATTTAACATTTTGTTTTAACAATTATAACCTTCCTCCTCCCACGACTCCATGTTAGTTATAATTAATTGCACCAAATAAACGGTCAAAGGAAGACAAGAATTGCATTTGCACTTTAAAGGTCAGCCATTATTCGGGAAACCGGCGTGACCAAATTCCTCATTTTAAAGGAAGATTTCCCAGCTCCTCTTGCATTCTGGTGGGTAATGAGGCAATATTTGACGGACAGCCTTCAATCAAAACAACCTAAAGCAATACCCAATCTCACCAGCCACCAGGGTCAATCAAAATCCATGGCCAAAATCCTCAGGTGAGTTCTGTAAGCCTGATCTCCTTGAAGCGCTTGAAGAAAAGGGGCTGAGTGAGATGAAGATAAGATGTTGCCGTAAACACTGTACTTAAAATTTTCCTTTCAGCCCATGTAATATTGGATTATTTACAGTAAGAAACAGAAACACCTTGTGTGTGTGTGTGTGTGAGTGTGTGGAGTGGGTATTTTCATGATCAGGTGCCCCTAATTTCACCACCTCTGAGTCAGTGGTGGGGTTCACATTTCCAGTTGAGGGCTGGCTGTATTTTTACTGAACAAACAAGAAAACCATAAGAAGGCAGCCATCAACGCCAGGAAAGGCCTTTACAAAATGGGATTCATTGCTCCCCCCCGCCATTGCAAAGTTGTCATTCTTAACTAGATGGCCTTCAAACAATTGATCACAGTTTCAGGAGAAAACTTATCACGTCAGGACACTTACAATGTCGCTTCTCCCGATAGGGTGAGATGCAAGCTTAAGAGGAACAGAATTAACTCTCAAAAGTGAACACATAATTACAAGGGGAAGAAATACATTCCTGAATACTTACTTGCTCTTGGTTTGAAGAGAAAAAGCTTGGGGTTTCTGCCTTTTCTAAAATAGTGCAGTAGTATTTATATAACCTAATAATTTCTTTGGCTATTTACAATATCTAACAACTGTAAGCTACTGATCAGAAAAATCTGGAAGGGCAGGAATGACCGCCGGTGTGTGACATGTTAATTCAGGTGATTTACCAACAAGTGCCAAGGGATGCAATGTAAGAGCATTGGGTGATTGTTAATCTAACACAAAACCCTACCATTTGAATGTGATTCTAAATGGCGTCAAAACTGGGTTATCCGTTCCACTTACCTACCCACAGTGGGTACAGAAACAATGTGTTAAACAAGAGAGGCCTCAGCATTCTTGCTACGTGTGAGAAATAGAAAAACTGTATCAAAAGTTCGCTTTTCTACCAAGGTACACAAGAAGCAAACTTCTAAAACGAGATTTTCATAACACAAAACTAAGGTTAAAAATACAGGGTGGCTATGGATTTGGTTTTGCTATTAAAATACGCCTTTAAAAAGATTCGAGTAATCACAGGTCGATTTATTTAACAGAAATTAGAAATGTCTGAATACCACCATCCAAAAGCACCACGTGCAACTTATCATTTGTACGGGGGGTGGGGTGGGGTGGGGAGACACACAAGAGCTATCTGGGAAGAGCACTGTTGATAATAATAATAATAATAGCAAACAAACTCTTCTTTAGGATGCCCTAAGGCCATGCTGAAACAGTCCCTAGCAAAAGCCCCTGGCCAAATGAATGTACACAAAGACAACGAGGGGTGGTTGACAAAGCCGACAGTAAAAACAAGGCCCCCCAAGCAGGCAAAAGGGTGAAGGACAGGAGAATTCTTCTGCTAATCTTTGTGCAAAACCTCCAATCAATCCCATGTCAACAGTAGGTATTACTGTACTAACTATGGCACTGTTCAAGGACGCAACTACAAAGGGAGTGCGTTTTTCGGTCTGTCTGGACGTGCAGTGCCCGGGCTTCTATCTCGAACTCTCATGGCCCTCGGAGGCACTGCCGTCGGTCCCTAGGCTCCGGCTCTGGTGGTCTCCCGGGGCGTCGTTGGTTGCCTCCCGGCCGAGCGCCTCGGTCCCATCGGGCTGCTCGGCTGCTTTTTCGTGGCCCACAGGGGACGTGTCAGGTCGTGGCTCTCCTCGGTCGAGATCGTCGGGATGACTCACCGAGCTGGTCTCGCTGAAACCATCTGAATTCCTCAGAGACCTTCTAAACAGCTTTTGTCCTGGGAATCAAGAAAGAGATTTAAGATTTGAATACTCATTGCCAATCTGTAACGAGGGGTCCTCAACCTAAGGCCCAGGGGACGGATGCGGCCCTCCAAGGTTCTGAATCTGCCCCCCGGGGGGGGGGGCAGGGCGCCCCACCACCTACCCCCTGCTTTTCTAAACAGCTTTTGCCCTGGGACCCAAGAAAGAGATTTAAGATTTGAATACTCATTACCAATCTGTAACAAGGGGTCCTCAACCTAAGGCCCCGGGGGCCGGATGCGGCCCTCCAAGGTCCTGAATCTGCCCCCCGGGACTAATTGCAACCCCCCCCGACACCTACCCCCTGCTTTTCTAAACAGCTTTTGCCCTGGGACCCAAGAAAGAGATTTAAGATTTTGAACACTGGGCCTCAAAACCACTGAAACAACAAGAATAAGGTCCAGTCAATACTTTCAAAAGTTTCAGCAATGTTCCCTCTGATTTTCAGCGCTGATGGGTAGGGCTCTAGGCCTCGCACGTGTGTGAGGCCCCAACCCTCCATGGGTTTGTTGCCATCACTACAAAAACAATCACTGGATGAGTGTGAGAGGAGGAGCCCTGCAAATTGTTTTGGGGGGGGGGGACAGGGTTGCACCTGTACACCTTAAAGCCACCGTGAGTTTCCGTAGTCAGTGAGTCTGCTCCAGCTTACAACACACACTTGGGTTTTTATTCATGTAAGCACCTTTTCTTTTTTAAAAAAATAAAAGATGGCGAGAAAGACTTACCAGGAAATCTTTGTTTAGAATGACTGGATGTAGGCGTTGGAGGTGGGGTGATCCCTGCGCCCTGCACTTTAGATATATATGTGGGCTCTGTAGACTCCAAAGAACCTGCCAAGAAACAGGGGTGGCAGCCCGTCAGATCCAATAATAAAAAGAAAAAACACACTCTTTTTATAACAAAACAAATCTGTGATTAACTTTGCAAAATGTAGGGCGCTACTAAAGCAGAACCTCCCAGTATGATTTCAATATATGACATTCTAAAACAAGCTACTGCCAAAAGTGTTTGTTAGCATTATGGGCACGCTAGGTTTAGCTACACTTCCGAGTTCAGACTGCACGCGGAAATACTAAAACAGACCCTCGGTGTTACTCCCTCCCCATCTCAGACACAAAGAATTACTCACACATGAGTTTCAATGCCTGAAATCAACAAAGATGCAAAAACTTCCTACATTCTTCACTGGATGGAGGGGGGGCATCTTTCACAGCTTCTAGAGATGCCCATCTTTTAGAGGGCTCTGGCAATGCCCCCTATTTTTATTTATTTAATTTAACTGAAAAAGTCCCATGCAGCTTTTAGTGCCCCCTCCCAACACACACACACACACACACACACACATATACAGAGAGAGGGGGGGATCAGGGGAGGGCTACTGCTGGGCTTAAAAAGTGACAAAACTGCCCCCACCTTCCCTAGGGGGCACATGTGGATTTGTGTCCAACTGCACAGCTGATGGAGGAAATGTCACGCAGCCCAGAGAGAGGAAAAACACTTTTCTGCACAGTATGTGTGGAAGGTAGGTTAACAGTTCCACGCCTGATGCTGCCTATTTTGGTCACAGAATCATAGAGTGGGAAGAGACCTCAAGGGCCATCCAGTCCAAACCCCCTGCCATGCAGAAAACCCCTTTAAAGTACTCCTGGCATATGGCCATCTAGCCTCTGCTTAAAAACCTCATTTTCGAATTAACCTTTTTACTGGGATAAATGCCAGTTGAGATGAACACATGCTTCTGACTCTTTTTCGCACGAGGTCTATGATGTTGTTTAGGACTCCTGGGGAGGGTCAAAGCCCCAGTTATTTGATCTGACAACACCACCCTGGGTCTTCCGCTGTTAATGCTTGCCACCGCGTTAATGTCACACGCCTGCTAATAAATAATCGGTTAAGCTTCTGAATCACAAGAGGAGTCCAATCGATTTTTACCTGCGGTTAGATTAAATGTTCGGCCTTTGGGTGAAGCATGAAATGGGGAAAACCAGTTCAGGACGGATCCAACGACGGGAATTTGTCGAAGCAGGCCCTAGGAGAAACCAAGAGGTTTGATGGAGGAAAACGTCCAGTGCTTGGGAAAGCAGCCGTGGGTAGCTATTAAAAGGAGGCAGCGCCATGCGACACACTCACCTCTTCCAGGAGTCTCTCCTCATTGGCCTTCTGCAGCTGGACCTGGGCTTCCTGGATGCCTTTTCGAACAACCTCTGTCATGTTTTCGAGCAGCTGAATTTTTGAGAAAGGAGGGAGGAAAAAAAATTACCAGAGGACTTTCCGTTTCCATTTCTTATATCCTTGATTCTGAAGAAGCCATTTAATACTGAACCATCTCTCTTTAGATAATTCCTCTCAATCAACTCAGCCATTTCAGTTGATTAATATTTTGAATAATCTGTAGCTTATTCAAGACATGGAATTGTGGCTGCAGTTATTACGCTTAAAGAAACTGAACATAAATAAGCCATGACATAAGCTATCTAGAAGCCCTAAGCACATCCGATCTTGCCCGATTTCGGAAGCTAAGCAGGGTCGGGTCTGGTTAGTACTTGGATGGGCGACCACCAGGGAATACCAGGTGCTGTAGGTGCCTGGAGTAGGAACTGGCAAACTACTCCAGGATTCCTGCCAAGAAAACTCCATGGACATGGGGTCACAAAGAGTCGGTCACGACTGTAACAATGCACCCTCACACACACACACACACACACACACACACACACACACACACACACAC
>JAHTLZ010000054.1:5861969-5889067 GCA_023846285.1 Phrynocephalus versicolor
CACACACACACACACACACACACACACACACACACACACACACACACACACACACACACGTCTAATTAATTTAATTAATTAATTAAATTTGTAAATGTATGCGGTGACTAGAGGATGGAGAGAAAAGCCACTGGTCAATATGAGGTTAAGTGATGTAACTACAAATCCTCTGTTTGGTTCTGTCCCACCCACCCGTAGCAGACCCCAAAAAATTGCTCCCTCAAGAAAATGCAATCCTGTATCCAAAAGAAAAAAAAATGCTACCAGCTCCTGCCCTAAAATCAGACTGGTTAGTGTAATGGCAGATCTGGGTTCAGATTGCCACTCAACCATGAAGCTCATGGTTGACCATGAACCAATAATTTATCTCTTTATATCTCTTTAAAATATTTTACCCCCACTTTTCTCCTTGAAAAAGACCCAAGGCTGCTTACAGTACCAAAGGGCAATATTTAAAGTTGAATGAGGATTAAACGGTCATTTAGTACATTAAAAACAATATTTAAACCTAAGAACAATGAGTGTGAAGAGGGACCTTACATTATCTTTCCCTGGTGTATCTTTCATGATGACTGGCAGGATACAATGGGGAAACTGAGGGCTATAAATGTTAGAAATAAATAAATAATAGCTCGATATCTAGTCATTTAAGGCCAGGTGAAGCTAAGAAATCTGGGTATGATTAATTCCTGGCTTGGAGGAGTTCTGAGAAATCCTAGGAACCTGCTACTTCACAGAGGAAAATAAAAGTACCTATCAGATAAATACAATGTGTGTAGCTACAGAAACCAGACCGGAAAAGCTAGGTCAGTGATGGCGAACCTTTTAGAGACAAAGTGCCCAAACCCACTCATTTTTTGCAAAGTGCCAATACAGGGATTTAACCTGAATCCAGGTGGCTGTGAAGTGGCGATGTTGGGTGCCCACAGAAAGCACTCTGAGTGCCACCTTTGACACCTGCGCCATAGATTCGCCAACACTGTGCTAGGTCAACCCGACTTTCACTAGCAGGGCACAGCAGTTCCTCAACACAGCTGCAGCATTACTACTGAATTAAGGGCTGGCTCGGATGTGCCTTGAACCTATACTTTTGTGTTATGAAAATGAGTGTCCTCTTTTAGTTTTTATATGGATGCCTGTTCCACTTCCAGCATGACCACGAAGAGCTCGGAAATGTTTACTTTCATTTTACATTAACTATCGTTTGTTATCTCATTCAAACCAAACAGTCTTAACTAGAGATGGGCATGACCAAGCAAAATGGTGATCTGTAGTTCAAGGAAGTTCCCAAACGATGAATTTTCATTTTTTCCTGATTGAACCACAAACTGGTTCATCAGTTGGTTCAGGATTTTATTTTTAGACAGTCCGGTACAGTCACTCTCCTGGAAGAATACAGCGGCAAGAAGAAAGCAAAGAATGGCTAGGCAGATCAGAGGTTCTGGCTATTGTGCCACCCGTTGGAAACATACCCTTGAATTTTCTTCAATCTCACGCCCTGTTGCTGCAATGGTTTCAACTAGCTCAGAAACATCGAGATCCTCAGTAACCATTCCAATATAAATGCAGTTTTTCTCCCCTCCAAATTCTGGACCTGCAACCAAACACATACACCCAAAAGACAGGATAAAATTTTATTCAGACTTTAGAATCTCTTACTGCTGCCTGTAGAACTTCTTTTGAAAAGCAAAGTGTTAGCAATGAGCTTACTGGTGATTTTTGATAAGAACATAACAACATAAGAAGAGCCATGCTGGATTCAGGCCAAAGGCCCATCTAGTCCAGCTTCCTGTATCTCACAGTGGCCCTGCCAAATGCCTCTGGGAATGCACGAGACTAGATCTCTGTCTCCTGATACCACTCCCCTGCATCTGGCCCTTGAAGTACCCCGGTTTTAAGCCTGGAGATGACACGTCCCCATCATGGTTTGTAACCTGTGATGGACTTTTCCTCCAGGAATCTGTCCAATCCCCTTTTGAAGGCATCCAGGCCAGATGCCATCACCACATCCCGCAGCAGGGAGTGATTTTAAGGAGTCGCTGTGGAACATCAACAATGGGCTTCCTCGACCAAGAAGCAATATTTGGTACAACCTGGGACCTCTCTCGTGCTCCCTCACCTTTTGAAGAAATGTGCAACATTTCTCATTGTTTAATCTGAGCCATAGAATCATAGAATAGTGAAGTTGTAAAGGTTCTCCAAGGCCATCAAGTCCAACCTCTTGCTCCAGGCAGGAATACAAATCAAAGGACATCTGCCAGGTGGTTGTCCAACTTTCTCTTGAAGGCCTCCAGTGACGGAGCGCTCATCACCTGTCCTGAGGTCATTGGTTCCATTGTTTACAGCACTGTTCTTTCAGCAATGTTAGATTCCAGCCGGAAACAACCGCTGTTGATCAACCAGCACCTCCAAAATTAAGCCACTTCTGAGGAGTGGTCGCTTTAGTATACCTGGTTTACATAGAGTTGATGAAACTACTTCTGAAATTCCTTGTTAATAAACAGCTGGTTTTCTTATAAGGGGTCTTCCACAGGTGGTCTTTTCTGGTATGAAGATAAACCTAGCTATGCCATAAAAAAGAAGTTCTCAGAGGTTCTACCAAACTAATGTGGCTTTGAATATGGCCACAGCTACAAATAACAAGTACTGCCCATGAAGCAGTTTAATTAAGTATAGAGATGCTCACCAGGCTACAGATTCTTACAGCAACTATAGAACATTTGGATCTGCTTCAAATGATGGACTATCCAACTCTTAACTCACAGTCCTTCAGGATACTGAAAATATGGGGACACAGAAACATACGTTTCTTAGAGTAAAAAAAAAGAGGTTTGGAGCCGTGCATCCATTAAAACAAAAGTAAAACTAGACTATGGGTGACACCTTCATAGGCTGCTAGAAGAAAAATAAAAATAATAAAAAAAGTTGGTGAGCTTTCGAGAGCAAGCTCTCTTTTTCAAAGCAGGTACAGGAGTCCAAACACGGCAAGGGATGTAATTTGACAGGAGAGAGTTCTTAAAAGTTCACTTGGCAAGATGGACGCCAGGCTTCTTCTTGGAAGGCTCAGGGCAGCCTGGTCGGATGGGGCTGGACTTTACAGGCCAGTTCAAACAAAGAGCAGCATGGTATGGGCACCTCCCTCTTGCTTACAACCATCGTCTCTGTTGGCTCTTCAAAACTGACTTGCAAAACTGAATCTATAATGTAATTCAAATCAACCTTTATTGGCATTAAAACAAAATAAAAAACAATACAAGCTATACCATAAAAAGTAGGCTTCAGTCTCTTAATCTGTTCATTTGTCACTGTATCCCATGCATAGGAAAAGTTTTTCATCGGATTTTGGAGGGTTTCTACAACAGTTTGGGAGTGAACTGCTGAACAGCTCTGTGGTTTAGGCCTCTGGATGCAGAGCCAGCGGTTGGGAGGGAGTTCAATTCCCCACTGAGGTTCCTTGAGAGGGGCTGGACTCATGCAATCCAGAGGGCCCCTCTCAGCTCTGCAGCCAGAGGCGAAAACCATTGTTGGAAGCCCTCAAATATAAAATCTTGCAGCCCCCACAAGTAGAGATGGGCACGAATCAAAAAAATGGCATTTCGTTTGTCGTTTGTCATTTAGGGAGTCCGTTTCGGTTCGTTTCTGTTTTTTGTGAATGTTTGCAAAAAATTCGTTTTCGTTTTCGTTACCATTTTGCTACCATTTATTTTAATTTTTTGTGATTTTTTAAAAGCAGTTCACTGTATTGCCGTAACGAAAACGAAACGCAGTACAAAATTTCCGGTGTTTCTGTTCGTTTCATTTCATTTTGGAGACAAAATTCGTTTGTCGTTTTGTTGCGTAACGAAACGAAAAAACGGAAACGGAAACGAAAAATTGTTTGTTTCGTGCCCATCTCTACCCACAAGTACTTGCTTCCTACCTGAGGAAAACACCAGATCCGATTCCAGCTCATTCAACTTTTTCAGAAGTGCACTGTTGATCTTCTCCATGTCTTTCTCTTGCTTGTCTTCATTTTGGCTCTCATACCTAAGAAAACAGAAAGCCATGTGAAATTTCTGGAATAAAACACAGGCGCTTGGAAACTGACAGAGCAAGATGCAGAACTCCTATCAAATATGGATCCACATGAATTAAATGTCAGCAAATGTGGTGGCTCAGCGGACTAAGGCTACAAAAACTATTGACTCCAAAGCCGGCAGCTCGGCGGTTCGAATCCCGGGTGCCGTGCAGCGGAGTGAGCTCCTGCTGAGAACCCCAGCTCATGCCAACCTAGCAGTTTGAAAGCATGTAAAGTGCAAGTAGATAAAAAGGTACCGCCGTAACTCACAGCTATGCTTGGTTTCGAAGGGGGGGGGGGCAGGAGAAGTTCTATACATCTAAGTTGTTTATTTAAATGTTTGTTTTTTAAAATTCTTTTTAAAATCCTGCTTTTGAAACAACTGCACAGTGGAGAAGCAGGGTGAAGGTGAAATGATTTGGGCCTGAATACATTGCACGGTTAGATTATCCTGGAAACAGCAAAAAAGGGTTGCCCCTAAGCACAGGTTATATGCCTGCCTTGAAATATGGAATTAAACCAGATTTGTAATGAACACACTATTGAAGACCCATATGCAGCTTAAAGTTCTCAAAAGAGTCATAAGAACATAAGAAGAGCCCTGCTGGATCAGGCCAAAGGCCCATCTAGTCCAGCTCCCTGTATCTCACAGTGGGCCCACCAGATGTGTTTGGGAGCGCATGAGACTTGATATCTGTCTCCTGATACCACTCCCCTGCATCTGGCCCTTGAAGTATCCCGATTTTAAGCCTGGAGATTACACATCTCTATCATGGTTTATAACCTGTGATGGACTTTTCCTCCAGGATTTCTGTCCAATCCCCTTTTGAAGGCATCCAAGCCAGATGCCATCACCACATCCTGTGGCAGGGAGTTCCATAGACTAACAACACGCTGGGTAAAAACATATTTTCTTTTGTCTGTTCTTACTCTCCCAGCCCTCAATTTGAGTGGATGTCCCCTAGTTCTGGTATTTTGTGAGGGGGAGAAGAGCTTCCCTCTATCCACTTTACTCATGCCCTGCATTATTTTGTACGTCTCAATCATATCCCCCCTCTGGCGCCTTTTTTTCAGTCTCCGTAACTCTACTCACCTGACTACCCCAAGTCCAGGCCAGCTCAAGTCCTCAACGTAAGACAGGCCTACGGTTCTTTTCACGTCTTGCTCAAAGTCATGGCGTAGTTGCAGGGTGCCGGTCAGCACTGGAACCTTCATTTTTAAGCAGTCCACCAACTGGTCGACATCTTGCACTTCTGTTCCTAAAACTGGAGAGGCCGATCCCTTCACAGGTGACAGTGCACACAGAGGGCACCCTCCACTTTTTAGAATCCATTTCCCAAGTCAAATACTTCCTCATAGTGCAGAAGAAAATCTTGCCGATGCCACAGAACAGGACTACAGTAATACCTCAGATAACAAATGCCCCTGATAACAAATTTTTCGGACAACAAATCGCAATTTCCGGGTATAGGGCTGCCTTGGATAACGAATTTTCTCTATGGGCTGCCTCGGATAACGAATTTTCCTATGGGTTGCCTCGGATAACAAATTTTCCCTATCGGCTGCCTTGGATAACGAATTTCCAGCATGCATCAGTAAAAAAGAGTTATCCTGGGCTGCATCATATCTGTAACTTTAAAGTGCCCTTTACAAAGAGTTTTGAGCAAAAAAACAGGTGTCTGTGTCATTTTCCTAGGCTCCAGAACAAATTAATTGGTTTCCCATTCATTTCTATGGGAAACCGTGTTTTGGTTTCAAACAAATTCGGTAACAATTTTTTTTGGGTAACGAATTGCCTCAGAGAACGAATTAAATTTGTTATCCGAGGTACAACTGTAGTAACATATTACATACAATGTCTATACATTAATGAGTGATGCAACACTGAACTGATGCACCAGTTTGATGGATTTACTAAAACCCACTGTCATCAACTAAAATAGTGTTCTTCCAATTAACTCAATTTTTTTTACAACCGCTTGTATACTCTTGAGGGGCTTAGATACAAACAGTATCTGCCACGTACATCTGAGGGGAGGCACTTCTTTTGGCGTGATGAAAGAATGCATTTCTGAATGCAAGCCTGATATCAGCACATGTGAGCCAATGAAAAGCAAATGCATGCTTTCTTTAGAATTACTGCTCTCTTCTCCTAAAAATGCATCCATATTTAATCAATTGTTGTAGCCAGTCAATGTGACTAAAACTGATACAGTAGGACCCCCGTATCCACTGATTCATTATCCACTGATTCAGTTATCCACGGTTGGCAGAGGAAAAAAAATTAAATAATTCAGCAGCCATAAAGCAAGCTATTGTCACAAACAGCAGCTGCAAAGGAAGCTTTTATCAAAAATAACATTTGTAAAGTAAGCATATATACATATATAATTCAGCAGCCGCAAAGCAAGCTACTGTCACAAAGAGCAGCTGTAAAACAAGCTATGGTCATAAAACAGCAGCTGTAAAGCAAGCTACTGTTGCAAAACAGCAGCTGTAAAGCAAGTTACTATCACAAAACAGCAGTTTTGGAGACATTTTGGTGTTCTCTCTTATCCACGGTTTTCATTATCCATGGGAAGGCTTGGAATCAATCCCCAGTGGATAATGGGGTCCTACTGTATCATTATCCTTAATCAGCCAAGAGTCCTTGATAGAGAAGCACCAACTGAAAATTGTCCCGCAAAGCAAGTGCAGTAAGGCATGGCTGAGCCTGCTTCTGCCTCGGACCCTTGGCTTTCTGGCAGAGGTAAATGTTAACAAGTGGATCTAGCAAAATCTTCTGATGAAATTACCATGCACACTTAACACCATTGTCAATCACTTATCCAACAAAGAATACAACACTAGCTGAATAAGGACTCTTAGGGGAGCACGGCGTTTATTATTTAAGTAAGCAGGAAGCAGGTAAATAAAAAAAACAAGTGGCCTTGTTACCTGCAGAGGTCATCAGTGGGCTGAAGCGTACGCAAGTGCCTTCATCTTCCAAGTCTACAGTGTCCACCCCGCTAGCAGGCACCAACTGAGACAGCTGCTCTCCCAGCTGATGAAATAAGGTGGGATTTTAAAAAGATATTACAGTATCAGCCACCCATTACTCAGCATGGCATGATTTATTATGGTTCACAGACCAGAGGAAATCCAGGCATTCATTTACCAAAAATATAGTACATAAATCTTGCTACAGATACAACTCTGCTAAACCTTTTCACAGGCATCAACGTTGTTTTCTAACTTTTTGCTGCTGACGGATATTGCTACCAGACATGCCAGTGATAACAGCCGGATTTTGTCAGAAAGTAGCCGTTCCGAATAGGGTCAGGCACACTGACTACAGCATCCCGACTACAGCATCCAGAGGGCTGTATTTTGCCCACAGGTGGTATCAACGATCAGCTACTACCCTTAAGTTTTAGATCTTCCAACGTCTTAGGTATCCAAGAGAGAAGCAAGGGATATCAATACTTACCCATTGATTAAAACTATCACAAACGTATCTCTCATTGCCAGGTACGGCAGGGGTTGGTGCGGCATGCAGCATGTGATCTGAAAGATAAGATAAGATAAGATAAGATAAACCTTTATTGATCCCACATCAGGGAAATTTACTTGTTACACAGCTCCCAATACAAAGAACAAATAAAGAAGAGTAAGTGCACCAAAAAGTGTAAGGTGAGAAAGAAGAAGATAATAGATAATAGAGATTAAGTAAAATAAAAATCCAATATACAAATATACACTATAAAATATGGATATAAAAAATCAAATGTGCAAAAAATAAAAGCTACAATAAATGAATATGAATATGTTAGACCAGACATGTCCAAACTTTGGCCCTCCTGATGTTTTGGACCACAACTCCCAGAATTCCAAGCCTGTATTTCCAATTGCAAAGGACTGTGGGAGTTGTGGTCCAAAACATCTGGAGGGCCAAAGTTTGGACATGTCTGTGTTAGACTGTAGAGTTGTAGAATCTCACAACAGTGGGAACAAAAGACCTGCAATAGCAAGGTGTCAAAAAAAAAAGGAATATAGATTCTATGCATACAGTTCAAATAGCGAAGATGAAACATTCTACGTTGCTCCTCCATTTTTAGAGTGTTTCAGCCGTTATTTATGGATTCTGCATCACGAGTTCTCTGGAGTCGCTTATTAAGAGCTTAAAACTGGAAATGTGTGGTTTTGAAACAAAGTGCATTTTAGGAAACTTGAAGCATTCATTATAACAAACGCTTGCATAAAGGAACAATGCATGTCATCAGTTTCTGCACTGAACTATTGCAGAAATTGGTACAAGAGATAAGAAAGAAACCACTTCAGTAGTGATCTTTTTAGGAGCATAATATTTTAGAAATATACAGGATAAAATACAACAGAATAAATATGTGCCATTACAAACGATTCTTGTTTATGTACAAGCCTCACCTATATGTGGGAGTGCAGGTGAAAACTTGAATACTACCACAGGAGAGGTGAGTTCATCTTCAACCTACCAAGAAAGCAGAAATTCAGAAAGTGGTGCAAGAACATCCTTATGCTTTGTGCAGAAAAAATATATATCCCTGGGCTACCATGCCTTTATCTTTCCTCATTTATTCACATGCAAATCAGGATAGAATAAATGTTTTAGATTAAACTGGCTACAAGGATTCTATGACTTTCCAGATTACTGGAAATCCATTTCCACTTTTCCAACCATTGGCCATTCTGATTGAAGCGGACAACCAAAAAAGTCTGGCATCTCCCCCCCGCCTCCCCATGACAATTAAAATGCTCCCACAAATGTTATTTATGGCTTCCTGGCCTCCTCCCTCACAGCTTTCAACAGATTGACAAGGAAAAAAAAGCCTGTTTACTGAAGCCTTTGACAGCATCCTCTCTTAATGTAGTATGGATTCACTATCTTTAGTTGGCCATTGCTTACTCGTTTATTTGACTGTTACTTTATTGATTATATGTGATGTTTGTCTTTAGATAGATAGATAGATAGATAGATGATAGATAGATAGATAGATGATAGATAGATAGATAGATAGATAGATAGATAGATAGATAGATAGATAGATAGATAGATAGATAGATAGATAGATAGATAGATAGATAGAATTCTTGTCAAGAACTTTACATCTAAGAAATAACTCCTGGCAATTCCATCTTTTGGTACAGCTCTGAGGAAGAGGGTTTTGCCCTCAAAATATTAGCAACTTTTTGTTATTTTACTAGTAGCCTAAAGACTGGTCTACTTTTGTATTTGTTTTTTGTGATGGCTCCCCAGCTTGTTTTGCTTCAATTAGACACACACACACACACACTTCTCTTTGCTCTTTATCCAGTTTGTCAGCTTGCAAATAACCCCCAGTCTCTCACACAAGCCAGGTTAAAGTAAAGGGCTTAAGCATATTTGCAATAATCAAAGCTGAAACAGAAAAGAAAAACGTACTGAGGTTTTAATAAAATCCTGGTTCTTCAAGTTTTCCAAAAGCCGTTGACTCTGAAGAATAAGAAAATACAACATGTGAGATTTAAAACAAAACCAACTAAAGATAGTAAAAAGCAGTTTACAAATAATAACAATAATTCCCAAACATGTTTAAATTCACTTGCAGGGTCAAGTATAGGCTGCAGACAAAGTGACAAATGTCATGGAAACCCAGCAATCAAGGTCTATATAAACTTTACAAAGCGGTCCCAATACTGAAAAAGGAAATAACCTCCAAGGCAGGTGCCTGATGTGGACAATTTCAGTACTATGAAATACTTCTAAACTGGAAGTCACTGAGTAAATAAAATTAAATGCATTCAGCATGAGGATGTTTTACGGTTTTATAAAAGGTAAAGCGGCACTGGGGAGCAAAAATAGTCAGATGTACCACCGTGACCTAAGAAAGTGAGCTGCAGAGACTGAGAAAGGAGGTAGCTGAGAACTGAGATAAGGAATCTAGGTCAAGGTGGGTAGGGTGGGGAGTTAACTTGTCCCCTTTCTCTCTGCTCAGATAAAAAACAGAGCCTCCCACAAGTGCTGTGCTGTGTAAAAATAATAATAGTACTGTAACAACAATAAAGAAAAAAACCCAAGTGTTGTAAAAGTATAAAGATGTCATATTCTGGCTCCTAGATGTCACTTGCCATGGGTTCTCTGGCCAAAGGCTGAGGATACAGAAGCCGCACTACACACCAGGCCTAAACATCACCCTAGAAGTGGCCCCGAACCCTGAATTGCTTACCAGCTGAGAGGCGTGCTTTATTCTTTCCACAATCCCATCATGGCCGAGGTATTGCAAGGAGAGCCACAACGGCAGAGCACGGAGTTTCTCCACGGCCTGGCTAGAGGTCAGGCCTGCAGCCAAGGACTGTAAGGAGCAACGGTTAATCAGCACCGCACATTCGCAACACACCTCTTGATTTTGCCTCAATTTGGTTCTTGGGTGCCTCATTTCAAACATTCAGGAAAGATCAGAAGATTGGAAAAGGCAGACCAAAACCTAGGAAGCTCACCTTAAATCAATCCATTAGAACAGGGGTCCTCAACCTAAGGCCCCGGGGCCGGATGCGGCCCCCCAAGGTACTGAATCCGGCCCCCGGGAACAATTGCAACCCCCCCACCTACCCCCTGCTTTGCAAGCAAGCCAGCCTCCGCAGCAGCGTCTATTGCTGAGGCAGTTCAAAGCAGTGGGCTATGTTGCTTCTCCCACTCCCCCCAACTACTGCCCAGATGGTCAGCATGCTGGCTAGTGGGGCATTCAAAGTACGAGGGCTACGGCAAGGTCCCCCACTGCCCCCCCACTGTGGTCCGGCCCCCAGTGGTGTCTGGGGCATGGTGGACCGGCCTGCTGTTTGAAAACTTTGAGGACCCCTACATTAGAAGCTCAGGTAGTCCCTGTTAGGACTCAGTGATGGTATTATAAGACACCCCACCAACCCCATAATTTCTAGGACTCCAGGTTCCATCAAATACAAGTGTGTCAAATAGCAGAGATATCTATTTAATAATCTTTTGGTAAAACCAGGTCTACTGCCAGGGACTGGGGGCCATGGCTTTAGGTTTCCCAGTCATGCTCAAGATTTGCCTGGGAAGTTAGCTTAAGTGAAGTGGTTTCCTGTTGCCTTCTTCACTGCCAGGACTGGCCATTATGTCAGCCGCCCATTATGGATCAGATGCTGTTTGAAGCCACCCACTTTGGATCAGATGCTTTGGAAGAACATTCCGGCTTAGGAACTTCAGCCAGGCATGTCCAAACGTCAGCCCTCCAGATGTTTTGGACCACAACTCCCACATTCCTTTGTCATTGGCAATCTAAGCTTAGAATTCTGGGAGCTGTGGTCCAAAACATCAGGAGGGCCCAAGTTTGGACATGCCTGACTTAAGCCAAGGGTCTGCAGTGAGCACAGCTGCTCTATTTAGAATAGCGCTAGATAGAAACCAGTTCAGGCCACTGATCGCCAATGTTTTATGAGGTCATGGCACTTGAAGAAGGTCTAACTGCATATTTACAATTTCTGGGACCTGAAGCACAAATGTGCACCTGCAGAGATTTCTACTCATCATGCATTTGCAGCAGCATGCAATTTAGCTGGATAGCGCTTCTTTCTTTTCTTTGTTTTTCCTGTGCTCCTTGTACACAGGGCGCATTGGCTTGGGTAGGCCCGTCAGAGGCCAAAACAATACTACAGAGAGCTTGCTCCTGCTGGGTATTGAGATATTTTCAGCATTTGAGGAACTCCCTCTTCTAATGATGGGCAAACTTTAATGTATGGTGACTTCGGCCCTGCTGATGTTTTTGGACCAGAACTCCCAGAATTCCAAGCCTGGATTGCCAGTGACAAAGGACTGTGGGAGTTGTGGTCCAAAACAGCTGGAGGGCCGAAGTTTGGTTTCCAGTGCGGACTGTACGCTTTGATTTTCAGTGTGGACATTTTCACCGCCAGTAATCGATGGGAACCTTAAAATGTCCTCAATTTCTAGAGAGACCTTCAAGAACAGGAGCTCTGGTGAAAACCAGGGCTTCAGCGTTCACCGCTTCGTTGGCCCCACTCCCAACTTCCCACCCCTGGAACCCACAGGGGACTTGTTGAGAGGCTCTGCTTGTGCCCTGGGGCTTCTCGAGGAACTGCGGTGCCAGTGGGAGGTTTGAATGCCTACCAGAGAAGGATCTTCATGTCTGTAGAGAGTTACTGCAGGCACTGCGGGAAGGCCCAGCCAAGGCCCCAGGGTCAAGGTCATGCTGTCACATTTGGTTGCTGCCTGTAGAACAGAAGGCACAGTTTTACCATCTCCATGACAATTCGGAACAAGACAACCTACGGACTAAGCGTGGAGCAAATGGGTCCCTCTCTTAAGGAGAGACGAGCCGCCTGTTGGCGCCATGGATTGCCCTGCTCCGTGATGCCAAAAACCTTCTCCAGAGAGCTACCCAATTCTTCCTGAGCGTGTTTTTGGGTGGTGCAGTAGCTGCAACAAGAATAGGGAATAATTTGTCCTGGCAGAAGCACCAGGATCCACAGGAAGTACAGTGGTACCTTGCATAAAGGAATTAATTTGTTCCAAATGGAATTATGTTAAGCAAATTTTCCTTAATACAAATTCCCCATAGGAATGCATTGAAAATGGAGTAATCCCATTTTTATGTTGTACAGATTCTCCCCATAGGTGATTATGTTAAGCAAATTTCCCCTATCTCCGGAATTTTTTTATGTTGTACAGATTTTATGTTATACAAACTGTTTGTTATACAAGGGTCCACTGTATACCAGCAGAGCTATATCTCTTCTTCTAGACAGAACCAAAAGCCGTTTGAGAACACTCAGATGTTGAGCCGTCTGAGACTTGCATACATAAAGACGGAACATTTGCCTTGAGAACGGCGGCATTCACCCATATTTCAATTTCTTACAAATGCAGCTTGAACAAATAAAACTGGCAAAGTAGTAGTGCCCCTGTGCCCTTTATAAAGTTCTGGGAAATAGTTGCGCCGAAATACTGTATATGTATGTGCAAATGCAATAACGTACCAGTAGAGTTGAAGAAACATATCCCAAAGCTAGAGTGGCCAAATTTACCCTGGGGGAAAAAAAAACACAGAGACACCCCTCAACATAGTTTTAGTGGAGAATGAAAATTAACATCAGAGGTAAAACCAAAAGCAATTATATTAATAATAATAAAAGAACAAATAAAACAGACAAAATGTAGTGGCATCTTAAAACATTGCACGTGAGCTTTAGTGGACAAGTCCACTTCCTCAGATGTAATAAGAGCGAGATAACGTGCCAAATATTTATACATGACATCAAAATACAGAGGACATGGCTGGTTGGGAAGAAAGTATTTACCAATGGCATGATAGCTCTTTTATATGCAGGTATATTTCATTGAAGCTTGTAAAGGGTGTCATGGATTTTGTTGTGTGTTTAGGATGGAATCATGCAACTAGGTATATCTTGATGGGTTCTGGTTTTTTTTTAACATTATGGATTTTTATTTCATTGTCTCATTTTATTGTTTTTTTATGTTGTTCACCGCCCAGAGTTCCTTATGGGAAAGTCAGGCGGTCTATCAATGGAGATAATAAATAATAAATAATAAATATAAATAAATATATCAATTGGTGGGTGTTCTGTATAGCATTGCGTAGTTTTATAGCGGTGTCTAGAAAATATACTTGTGTAGATTGTTCCAGGAGGAGTTCATGCTCTTGAAATCCTGGTGGAATTTTGTTGGGAATTCCTTTTCACGGATCCAGATTAAATGCCATCAAAGTGCCTCAAACAGGGGAATGGTTTTTGGATCCAAACGTTTTGAAAGTGTTGTTCCAGGTCAGTCATGAAGAGGTCTGCACGTTATGGGGCTGTGTGAGTGCATCCTTCCCTTCCATTAAATGCTAACATTTTGCTTTTATGCCTCCCCTTAAATATTTTATGATTCTGCAACTAGCGAAGTCAATTCTGTTAAATATATATATAATTTTACTGCACATGCAGTATAAACCGGGATTTATTTCAGCACTCTAGATAGAAAAGAAAATTACATTTTAATCTAGTTAACACTCCGATATTAGGATTTTAATGGGTTGCCACCAGATGTCATCATCCTTACAGAAGATCCTCTGAAATGGGGGGGGACGGGACATAACCTAACAAGAACTACTCTGAATCCCAAAGAGACAACACTAAAGAGGATAGAAATCAAATCCTCTCCAAAATCTTCATGTTTACACTTCATTTGTACTTAGTAATTAAAATACAGAAGGAGGGAGTGGAAGCTGTGCATTTGCAAAATTAAAACTAGTATGCCATTTATGCACGTTTCTTGAGAGATCTGCTCTGGCCACTGTGACACATTCCCGTGTGACCTCCTGGCTGGATTACTGTAATGCACTCTATATGGGGCTTTCCAGAAGCAGGCAAAGACCTTCCTCTTCAGGCAAGCTTTCCCTGAATGAGGGACTACCTACTAAGTGACTTTTATATGGATTACCATGATGATTACATTGATTTCATAAGAACACCAGTGTTCTCCATGTTGCTTTTCACCCCAAATAATGGATTTTTCTTTTCTTCTTGAGTATTCTTTTTATATGAGATTTATATGAGTTGAATATAGCAACCGTGAACTTTTGTTGTTCCTGCAAGGGGGCAATGACAATAAAAATTCCGATTCCAATTCCTTTGTAGCTCTAATGTTACCTTTTTAAAATGTTCTAATATGCCTCTTCAAATTCCCTGTTCTTAACTTGAACATGTCTTAAATGTTATTTTATTCATTCATTCATTCATTCATTCATTCATTCATTCATTCATTCATATATATATTTATTTATACATTTATATACCACCCGTCTTCCAGAGGAACTCCGGGCGGTTAATAGTCAAAAACAATATGAGGGGGGAAATGTATATAAAATAAGTGGACTGTTCTAAGCCTGGACTGTATATTGTCCCTCATTATTGTAAGCCAGCTTGGGTCCTTTTCCAAGGAGAAAGGTGGGGTAAAAATATTCAACAGTTTTGGGTTTCCAACCTAACAATACATTAAAAGGGTTCTAATGACATTATACCCTTCCACATGTAGCCACATGCCATGTTGCTCACAGAGTTCTTTCAGCCGCCCCAGTTTGTCCGTGTGACCTGCTCCTGGTGTACCTGGGATGGAAAGAAAAGAGCAGTAATCCAAGTGCAAAAAAACACCAGCCACGAACGGCTGCACAAATTCCCTTTGGTTCTAAATTCTAGGCTTCCGCTGTGCACGTGTGATAGCCGTTGATGTAGATTTATCTCCTGTACTTGACCATCCCTTGAATTCTGACGATCTTTTCCCAAAATCTCTTCCGTGATCAATGGGAAGGCAGAAGGGAAAGGTACTTTCCCTCCTCAATTCATGATGTGGCCCATCCCAGATGCAAGGTCGTCGGTGTCACTGGTTAAGCCAATGATCACAGGTTCAACAAATGCATCCACTCTCCATTCAAATTTCCTTCTCTTTCCTGCTCTACACACTGATCTAGAAACAACCTGAATTTTCATTTAAGCAAAGGTGAGGAGCAACCTTAGGGAGTGGGACTGATTTGTTTCCTCCTATAAGTTCTGCAGATGGCCACGAACCCTCTTTTGTGAAATTCCCCCTCCCTCCAGTATAGAAAGTTGACACACCTGTCCTAAGGCTCTGCAACTGGCTGCAGGAGCTCCGAGCTAAAATGGGCTGCTATTTTTGGTCCCATTCGATCTCACCCACCAAAGATTGAGGCCCCTGTGGCCTCTTTTGAAACAGAATTTTGACTTCAGATGGAAAGGAGAAAAGCCCCGAGTTCCCTTATTGGGAGAAAGGCAGTCTATAAATAAGACCAATAAAGTAAAATAAGATACTTGGCACTTGTGGGAAGCAGTGTTTCTTCTTCTTCTAAAAGTGTTCCCTTACTTCATTTCTGTTCTAGCTTTCTCCTGAAAAAGGGACCCAAGGCAACCCCATGGAACAGAAAATTACTCATTTTATGGGAACCTCTGCTTGTTCCCAGAAGTGGTCCAGCCTCACTAGGACCATCAACTCAGGAAGAAGTAGGAGTCACCAAGTCAGAA
The DNA here is from genome assembly GCA_023846285.1 of Phrynocephalus versicolor. Lineage (NCBI taxonomy): Eukaryota > Metazoa > Chordata > Lepidosauria > Squamata > Agamidae > Phrynocephalus > Phrynocephalus versicolor. Next base: position 5,878,096 of record JAHTLZ010000054.1, read on the forward strand.
TCAGAGCACTGCATGCAACTGCCAAACCAGTATCGATGCATTACAGCTGGAAGGTGTTGTTACAGAAAGGAGATGGGGAAGAAATGGATACATACCAGCATTGGCCACTAATAAGATTGGCAGTTTCCCAGACTCAATATCATCTTTAATCAACCTGTCCAGTAACGCAACATCCTGTCAGTGAACAAAAGGAGGAAGATGCTTAGTGACGTACAGAAACAGGCATGGGAATGTGCCACTGCTTTGGATAATACTGTACTTACCATCTGATGCTGAGAGCCAAACATTGTGTTACAAGGCACCCGGCACACACAGGAAAGCGGTAAGCCAAGCTGCCGGAAAGACAAACACAGGGAGAATTTCAAGCTCTGTTGTCTTACTCATTCAGATATACACCCCGTCTCTCTCTCTCTCTCTCTCTCTCTCTCTCTCTCTCTCTCTCTCTCACACACACACACACACACACACACACACACACACACACACAGGTCTCCAGGTCTTCCCGTGGATAATGAACACCGTGGATAAGAGAGAACGCCTGCCCACTCATCTCCAAACTGCTGTTTCCTGACAGTAGCTGCTGTTTGTGACAGTAGCTTACATTACAGATGCTATTTGTGATAAAAGCTTCCTTTGCAGCTGCTGCTTGTGACAATAGCTTGCTTTATGGCTGCTGAATTATTTAATTTTTTTTCCTCTGGCAGCCGTGGATAACTGGATCAGTGGATAATGAATCAGTGGATACGGGAGTTCTACTGTGTATCTGCAGTAGTCAATCCTCTTGATATTTTAGATGAATGTATACATTTCCAAATTTCAGCTGATGAGCAATCTCCCCCCCCCCCGCCGTTTCCAGCAGGTGATGGATGTTTTCAGCCAGCAGCCTTTGCTACTTCCTCATGTTTTTAGCCAGCATCTTAAACGTGAAACAGATTTATTTTCAGGCATCAAATGGAAAGTTTAAAATTTGTTTGAAGTAATGGGACAACCACACTAGTTTCAGGGGCAATTATAAGTGTGACAATAGCATCACAATTTCTGTTTGTACAGCTGTAAACATATTAACCCCTCCAGGATCTAGGCTTCTGTCCTACATGGGAGTTTAGCTGCTTAACAGAAGGCAACAAGAGTTAAGTATCCAAAACATGTGAAGGTCTGAAATAAGTGGATATCGGTATTTCTACATGGTACTTCTAAATGGATATAAGTGTTGGGCAAGATTATTTTCACCCTTTCTTTCTTTTTTAAAAAAATCTGCAATCAAACACCATACACAACATCTACTAGCTGGATAATATCAAGAAGAATACGAAATGGAATAGGCAATCAATACTTAATCACAACCAGATTTGTAAATATAAATTACAACCAGGTAAATACTGCCTAGATGCCCTGAGCACATCTGATCTTGCCTGATCTCAGAAGCTAAGCAGAGTCAATCCTGGTTAGTACTTGGACAGGAGACCACCAGGGAATACCAGGTGCTGTAGGGGCCTGGAGTAGGAACTGGCAAGCCACTCCAGTATTCCTGCCAAGAAAACTCCATGGACATGGGGTCACAAAGAGTCAGTCACGACTGTAATGACACAACAACAACAAATACTGAACAGATAAAGCTAAGGTGAAAAAAGAAGAGTCATTCACACAGGTAAGAAAGAGTTCAGGCATTTAAGTTTACCTGATTGCAAAGAAATTGGTCCAAGCCTGTTCGGGCTGCAGAGCTAATGTATATGACTGGCTGTTTGTTATAAAGCACATGAAAACCCTCAGAAGCGTAGTCTTCATAGCATGAATGTATCACTAGCCTACAGACTTTTAAGAGGCCCTCACGATCATCTTCATGGTAATATGCCGAACCGTTTTCGAACCTGTTAAGATAAAATATAAATTAAAAAATATGAAAAACTAACGTCTGAATGATGTGAGAAAAAAGTTAATTGCCCTTGATTTGAACACGGATGAAACTGATCTGTAAAGGAATTCACCAAAACTCTCCAAAATAATAAATTTTACGGAAGCCCTGCCCACAAATCTATGATTTCCCTGTCTTTATCCACAGAAACCCTTCCCCAGTAAACACACGTGTTCTAGATCTAGCATTTGGATGCTTTATTAAAGCTGCTTCTTTTCCATCATCCAACTTTAGTCTTTCCTAAATTCCATTGAATCCCATCCCACCAGCTAATAATAGGGATAGAACTTTACTGTTATCACAAATTTGGAAGAAGGAAAAACCCAAATGAGCACCCCTATTTTTGATTTAGTAGATTTTTTTTTTCATTTTTCACTACTTCTACTATACAGAAGCTAAAACTGTACTCATGACCTAGGGTAGCAGACTCAAGGATGATTCAACCTTCCATCCTTCCGAGGTCAGTAAAATGAGGACCCAGCTCATGGGGGGAGATGTGTCGCCTGAAACCACCCAGAGAGTTCTTGAAGCACTATGGGTTGGTATATAAGCAGCACACGTTGGATTTATTTTTAATTTTGAATTATTTCTTGCTTCTTTCATTTCACCTTCTTTCACCCTCTGTCTGCCAAATTATCTAACCGTGTTGCAAGAGTTATCAGTAGCAGCCAAATAGAACACCTTGCAGGGAGGAAGGAGTAGACGTTTCATTTTGCCTTGTAAGAGTACCTGGATTAACTGGAACCTAGTGGAAATGTTCTTTTTTTTGTTTCTTTTGTTCCTTGTGTGAGATCCTGGCACTGTCTATCCAGAACTAAGTTATGTATTAAGATAAACAGAGGTGTTGTACTTTGGCACCAACCTGTTACATTCCATAAACTACCACTTTTATGATGATCTATAATAGACAGATACTGCCTTTCTGAGAGCGGAGACCTGCCATTTGCTAATTCCTTCCAGTGCCATCTGTCCCATAAGCCAAAACTAGCCTGCACAACCATCATCTGATTCCACAGAGATATTCCTCAAAACCCTTAAAAAACTGCAAACCAGATCTTTTAAAAGTGCATATAAAACTTTGTTTATTCTATATTAGACTTCTGAAAGGATTCAGTAAAGTTTCAAGGATAAAGAAAAGGAAATAGAAAAAAAGAACAATTAATAATGAAAAAGTCCAATTCATGCATTATAAATTACAATGATTATTTCATGACTTGAACTGAACAATTTCTGGTTTAATTATTTTCCCCGTAGCAAATTATTATGAAGAATTAAAAATCCACCAGGTTTTTCCAATGCTTTTTAAAGAGCATAAAGGCTCCAACCAGGCTTTTTCATATCTCTAAAACTGCCCCTTTCCTTGATTTTAATAATTATTTTAATTTATTCAGCATTTAAGATCGAAACCCCTCATGAATACAGGGTACCTGAAAAGTCTGCAAAGCCACAGAGTCGTATCAGAAAGAATCCTGGTTGTGAGTTTTCTCAGCCTCTCTCTGTCCAGCACAGAAATGTAAGCGGCCAGGCTGTGTCCTAACAGGGCCATATGTCCCTGTTCCCCAACATTCTGAAGCCTGAAAGCCAGAAACACATTTGGAATTATTTAAAAGAGGTGGCTGCGTTAGTCTGTGCAAGCATTATGGGTAAAAACAAAATAAAGGTAAAAAATACAGAAAGAAAATAAAAGAACAAATGATAAAATCCCTTAGAATTATTAACACCGTCTAAATTAATCTGTATGCTTAATTTATAATACAGTGGACCCTCGTATAGCAAATGATTTGCATAACATAAAATCTGTACGACATAAAAAATTCCAGAGATAAGGAAAATTTGCTTAACAGAATCGCCTATGGGGCGAATCCGTACAACATAAAAATGGTCACGATTAGGGATTACTCTGTTTTCAATGCATTCCTATGGGAAATTTGTATAAAGGAAAATTTGCTGAACAGAATTTCATTTGCAACGGATTAATTCCTAAAGAGGAAGGTATTTTGCAAGTAGACTAGTGCCTCTGGAGGTAACCCAACAGGTAATGTTGCCGCTTATTAAATAATTACCGGTAAGACTGGAGAGATTCTTCCTCTTCATCTCCATGCATAAGATTTTGGACTAATTGGAGAATGCTCACCATATCTTGTCCGCTAGAGAGATATAGGAAAGGGAAGAAATGACGTGGCCACATGAGCTTACCGTAGTTTCTGGTTATCGGTCAATAGCTTTAAACAAGGAGAACTGCAGCATAACATGGACACCACTATCTCAGAAATAGTGAGGTGCATCATCACAGTCGAACAAGAGAACAGAAAGACCTCCAAGAGACCAGGAGAAAGAAGCCACTGATTGCTTCGTTTCTCCCATCTCCAACTCACTGTGAACACAAACACACACACAAAAATTGGCAGAATGGTATTATGCGCCAAGAGCACCAAAACACAGGAACATGAGTTGGCATGGGCTCCTGATGTTATGGAGTCAGGATGCCAACCGCTCTGTTTTTACCACACTATCCAAGGGTTTAGCCCTTGTGATCTGTTTCGGTTGTACAGTAGTCACTACTTTTGAGAAACAATATATCTAATGGCTTTTCACAGACTGATGTTCAGCTGGCCCAATTCAATAAATTATGATTTCTTGTCATGTGCATCAAGGGCAGTAAGCACCAGGCTTGTGCCCTGCCCACTGAATCATTCTCAAATGTGATCGTGTTCCATGATGTGACAAATACAAGTTCAAGCTATCTAGTTCAATTCCTAAGGAGCCAGTGGCAAGCCATCTAGCCATAAAAGTCAAATAAATAAATTAAATAAAACACCAAGGCCTAACTTGGACTTCCAGGAGCTAATAAGGCCAAGCCAGTACATGAGAAAAGAATTCAAAAGACATCACATTACTCACCTGCCTTGAAGTGGTCCAGGAATATCCTTCCTTGTATACTTCTTTTCATTTTCTTCCTCGACTTTCCTGTTTGAACACCCAAAGTGAGATGGTTTTACCTCACCTTTTGGTTGGGCCACACAAAATCTCTGCAATAACTTGATTATGAAAGGAAACAGCCAAATTTAAGCAACAACATTGCTTCCAACTCTGATCTCACTTCATGCTCCACGTAACATTGCATAATTTTTAAAAATGCATCCAAGTTATAACTTACTAAAGCATATATTAAAATGATTGAATATGCTCTGTAAAGATTTCTCAACAAGTCCCTTCCTTGTAAGAGTCAAAACAGAAAACATTCTACATTTAGAACAGGAAATACATTCCTAACACTAAACAAGTCCTTTTAAAAATGTGGCTGCAGAGTTTTAATTTCAGATCTTAAATGTCCCCCAGGGTAGATAAGGAGTCTTTAAATTTTGCAACAACAAGAATCAATGGTTTCTCCATATGCCACACCTGTTCTCACAATTTTCAAGGAAATCAATGTATGGTTGCAGGAATATCTAACCTGTCTTTAGAAAAGGGATGCGAAAGCCACTACCCTTATGGTTTGGTACTGAACCTGTCATCCTCCATCTGTTTAATATTAATTTGAAATGTGTTCAGTTGCAAATGGTGTGTTGCTCATCACTGCCTGAACCTCATCTGTACTCCTCTGGCTTGGGGACTGAGTTGGGAAATGGCACAGTTTTGGATTACATGTGCAAGAATCCCTCAACAATTAGCCAAGACAGCAGAGGGATTATGGCAATTGCATTCCAAAAGAGTAACTTTCCCAAGACTGGAAACTATAGTATGTCTAATGTCCATTTAATCTGAACTCACGTCCACAAAGGAAGAAGGGAGATGGAAATGAATGTTTTATATTGTCCTTCTGCCCATAACAGCAACTTTTCTGTTCCTTGTCCTCTCCTGAAATCAGCTCCTAGACCTCGGCTACCTGTCAGGAATGCATTATTTCATACAGTGGTACCCCGCCCGTTCGCGGTTCATATTGCGGGACCGCAGTATATGAAAAAAGGTCCCCTGGGGTAAAAGTGTTCTGCTTATATACCACCCCATACCTGGGGTAAAAGTGTTCTGCTTATATACCGCCCCATACTACTACAAGTAGTCTCTGGGCGGTTTACAATTTTAATTACAGAGTGCAGGCTACACATTGCCCCCCCCCCAGCAAGCTGGTACTCATTTTACCGACCTCGGAAGGATGGAAGGCTGAGTGAACCTTGAGCCTGCTACCGGGGATTGAACCCAGGTCGTGAGCACAGTTTTACCTGCAGTACAGGCATTTAACCACTGCGCCACGAGGCTCCTGTTTCAAGCCTCACCTTACTTACCCTAGGACTGGTGCTGCCCTGAATGGGCCTGCGAGGGCCTTCCCTGGTCTTTTGGAGGCCCCAAAAGGCCTGTCGGAGGACTCAGAAATGATTTTCTGCGATCTGGAAATCACTTCCAGTTTACCGGAAGTCACTTCCGGTTTGTAGGGAGGCCCATTTGGGGACTTGTCTAGAAGGCCCGGGAAGGCCCTTGCTGGCCCGTTCAGGGAAGTGCCAGGCTGGGGATAAGTACAAGGGCCCCCAGCTAGGCCCCCCCAGGCCCTACCCAACCTGCATCCGCATATTGCAGATTTTCAACTATCGCGGGTCGGGTCCCTAACCCCTGCGATAGACCGGGGGTCACTGTATCACCCTCTACCAAATCCAGAGTCAGAGAGGAGGGAGCTACAAATAAAGAGGGAGCAATGCTGGTCATGTTGTGAAAGCCACAGGATACTCATCTCCATCAACATACTGTGGTAGACGTGATGATAACAGCATCTTTATTGCAATCAAGACTGTGATTAGCAAGTACCTTTGATTGTCTTCAAGTAGCTTCATAGCTTCATTAAGGTTTCTTCCCATTTCTACTAAGGCAGGGTCAACCACCTGTTATTTTTAAAAAAAAATCATATTAGTCTTAATAGTCATCATGATCCTTTAATCTCGACAAGAAAGCATGCCAAGTAGAACTAGTTGTGCTCTTGGGGTTTCCTAGCAGTCCTGAGAAGGAGCTCCTATTCTAGGCTGAAGAATCACAGGTCTCTCGTTACACCATGGCAGGAATGGAGACTGGAGTTGTGAGCCTCGTTGTCAAGTAGGGGCTGAAGCTGCACTGGTGATTCAACTTAGTCTTGACTCTTCCCCCCCCCCCCCTCAATGAGTTGGACTCCACTTGAAACTTGGGCATGCGATTGGCACAAACCACAAACCTGGGTAATCGGCCAGGGAGGTGGAGGAAGGGAACGCCCAGCACCAGTGGTGCCATGCATTCAAACTGGCACAAACATCCAAACCAAGGTTCATTCCAGTCTTTAACTGAAACCTATCCACTTCTCCCTTTTTTTCCTGGGGGGGGGGAGGGGATATTATTTTTAATCACAACTCAGACTTGGAGTTTGGGACTTGTTACCCAGGTCTTGGATTTGGGACTTGATACCAGAAACTCAGACTCGGGAGTTTGATTGAATTGTGAAGATACCAAGATTGAGCCGGCATTCCCCCTAGATATCTGGAAAGAGGCACATGGACTCTCAACATCAAAATCAAGACTGCAACCCCTAGGTAATATGACTTTAATTCAATCTGGTTACAATTGGCAAACCTAGTGGCCTTACAAAAATTATTTTACCCCAATCCCTGAATGAAGCACATGGGTCTCTTGTATCCACCCTTTTCTCCCCCACCCCCCAAAGGGATTTGTATGTCTTGTAGTGCCAAATGGAGCTGGGTTAAGAAGTAGGGGTGACATATGACCCATGTTCCTTTGTTTGAAGAACGGGGGTGTGACTTAAGAAGCAGCTTCTTACAACTGCCCACATTGCCTCCAACAAGAATCATGCCCTGTCTGAAACATCACCTAGCCATGGACTTTAAGAACAACATCTAACTAAAGACTTTAAAAGTAAACTCCTGGTGAAGCACATATTTTTACCATGTCTGAACTTCTGGGACCTGCTTTGAAGAAGGGTGATTTACTGCACTTGAAAGCTTGCAATGTTCTTTTTTTATTTTTAATAGTGGCCTATAAAGGTATCGCCTGTAACCTATTTTTGCAATTGTGTTTTGTGATGGCCACGGGGCTCACCCCCCCTCTTTTTTTTTGCTTTGATCTCTACAGAGTGGCACTCTTCCTCCATTTAGCACTACTAGTTCTTCAGCTTCTGAGACCACAGACAACTTACTGTGGGATTCAAAATTATTAATAATTAGTGCCAATGAGTAGACCTCTGGTCTCGTAAACAGTCTACTTGAATGAGTAGTGCAACAGAATAGAAGCCTATTCAGGAAATAGGCAGCTTAAACGCCTCGCCTACATGTTTCTTATTTTTATGTGGTCTGAGCCTTTGGGTAAGAAATATTCTAAAGAGCAAAATGTGCTCTACATGCTTTGAACTGGCAATGCAAAGAAAGTGGACATAAAGTGAATATGGTCCTAAAGAGGAGTAACTGAATCCATGGCAACAATATGTTCACCTAATTACTATGTGTATCCCTGATTACCAGATGAGTGGTATAGTAGGTGAAGCCATAATAACATCCTTTGCACTGATACAGACATGCACAGCTGAGCCAGTAATTGCAATTTATGTGTCAGATAATAAGCCGGTTGGGAAGCTAGACACCGGCTTGAGCAAACAGACTGCTAGTCTCCTTCTGCGACTTCTCCTAAGATGAGAACTGATATGAATTTCTTCCTGCTTCATCAGATCCAGCGTGAAAAATAACAGAATGGTGCAATAAAGGATATGTAGCATTTGCCAATGGTCTGCATACACCTGTTATCACGCTAGGCTAGGTACAAGGCGGAGTTCCCAAAGGGAAACCACCACCACCCAGAGAGAAAGAGAGAGAGAGAGAGAAGAGAGAGAGAGAAGAACATGCTTTCCATCTGATGTTCAAATACCAAAGCCCATACTAAGAATCAGAGGACAAATTTTTTTCACACTCATTTCCAAGAAGGCAGCAGAGCAAGACTACTTAAGCTCTGGAGTTTTCTTGCAAAGCAATGGAGAAACCAAGGAGTAGATAAATCACCTCCTTCCGCTGAAAGAATGAACTTGATTCAACAGAAGTGCAACCTAGAAGAGAGGACTAAAATGGAAGGCAGTCAACTGAACTAAGACCAGGGTTCGGTGCCCTCCAGATGCTCTGAAGTATGACTCCCATAAGCACCAGCCCAAGTACCCAATGATCCAAGAAGTCGGTATGTATAATTCAGAACATCTGGAGTGGATCAGAGGCTGATACCTTACTGACTGCATAAGAAGAGCCCTGCTGGATCAGACCAAAGGTCCTCCTGGTATGGTAATTTGTTTACCATTATGCTAACCACATGTGCTCATTTCAGTAACAGTAGAAATAGATACAGTACAGTGGACCCTCGTATAACAGCTTTTATAACATAAAATCTGTACAACATAAAAAATGCCGGAGATAGGGGAAATTTGTTTAACATAATCGCCTATGGGGAAAATCCGTACAACATAAAAATGGGATTACTCCATTTTCAATGCATTCCTATGGGAATTTGTATAAAGAAAAATTTGCTTAACATAATTTCATTTGGAACGAATTAATTTCTTTATACAAGGTACCACTGTATTTGAAAATGGTTCTTATGCACATACTCAAGGTTCCTTCTGAGGAGTACTTTTCCAGGCCCACCCCCCCGCACACCTCCACTGTGGCTATTTTTGTTCTGGTCATGCAGAATTCGCTGGGGAATGAATGCATGTCCACGAATCAAACAGAGCCTTGTGCAGCAAGGACCAAAATGAGAAGATACACTGCACATAATTCAGTATCTAGGAATAACCCTTATAGAACACAGTAACATTTACTTCACTTGAGACTGTATTTCCAATCACATAGATTTACACTACTATCCATGAACGCTTTTTTGAGTACCATTAAAAATTTTAAAGCTACTTCCAGCAGTTTCCCATTATAATAAATTATTCAGTATCTATAGAAAACACTATAAAGCTGCCTAGATGCCCTAAGCACACCCGATCTCGCCTGGTTTCAGAAGCTAAACAGGGTCGGTCCTGGTTAGTACTTAGATGGGAGACCACCAGGGAAGATCAGGTGCTGTAGGGGCCTGGGGGAGGAACTGACAAACTACTCCAGTATTCCTGCCCACAAAACTCCATGGACATGGGGTCACGAAGAGTCGGTCACAACTGTAACGACACAACACACCCACACATATAAAACACTGCTGGGTAATTAAACTCTAAACCGCCCAGAGATGAAGTGGCATGGGGCGGTATATAAGCAGAACATTTTTGCTTTCCTTTAATTTCAGCGGCAAAATACTGCCAGCGAAGAAGTAAATTTTGCATACCACAACACTAGCATATTCTGACCTCTTCCCATTTGGTAAATGACCATCAAAATTTATGCTAGTAGACTTTATGCCACTGTAAGTTTTCAAATAGTTTTCAACTACATTCTGGTCACCAATATTAAAGTCAAAACGTTTACCAATAAGAAATCAAATGCCAAGATATGGAGAAAGAGCTTAGCATTTTTGTGCAACTATTCTAGGAGACAGTAAATAAACATTCATAAAGAGTTGCCAGTTTTTTCATGAGTTTTAGAAACACAAATCTGATGTTGAAATTAAGGCTTAGCTGTTTTGCACAGCATGTTCATAAAAGCCACTGTCTAATTAATAACACATAACTGTTGATAAAATGTTAAGCTCGGCAAAATTATCAGGCTATGCTTAGCTCAGCAAGCAAAACATGGTTTTATGTGGTAACACATTGACACCTGCTAACATAGCCTGAGTTTTTTATAATATGCAATTTATAAGATTTCTCTCTCTCTCTCTCTCTCTCTCTCTCTGTGTGTGTGTGTGTGTGTGTGTGTGTGTACTATATACACACACACACACACACAATTTCACTACTATTAACACCCATCCAAGCAGATGGGTAATTTTAGTATTCCAGAATCACATTATGTTGCAAAATTCAGAAAACTATTTGCACTGCTAAAATTAGTGTGTCAACTACACATGCTCCTGTAGATCTCTGGTCATGGTGACACACACCTTAGTTGCATCATG
>JAHTLZ010000054.1:5889077-5926378 GCA_023846285.1 Phrynocephalus versicolor
GTGTGTGTGTGTGTGTTACTGGCTGTCTGTGTGTCTGAATAAGAGTTCATGCTGAAGCACCTTCACACTGCAGTCTTACTGCTGAATAGCAACTCTAAAACAGTACAATTTCCCTTCCCAACACAGGGACTTTCACTAAAAATGTGAAAAAGCAAAGCAAACCGCCCCATACCATTTCAAGTAGTCTCTGGGCAGTTTACAGTTTTAATTACAGTAATGCAGGCTACACATTGCCCCCCGCCCTGCCCCCAGCAAGCTGGGTCCTCATTTTACCCACCTCAGAAGGATGGAAGGCTGAGTGAACCTTGAGACGGCTACCTGGAACTGAACCCCAGGTCGTGAGCACAGTTTTACCTGCAGTACAGGCATTTAACCACTGCACCACGAGGCTCTTCCCATGACCGTTTCAATATAATATATCAGATGAGTTACCAGGTCTTCAAAAGAAGAAATCCATGTTTGCATTTAACATATTAATATATAACGCCAATCTCTTCCCAAATGTGCTTCAGCAGATATAAAGGCATATAACAATTTTTACAAAGGAATGAGGATTCACCAGTAGGATATTTAATGGGGCTACTTAATGGAGGCTGTAGGGTCTTGCAAGCTGACAAGACACCTCAGTAGCAGCAGAGGTAGGAGGTGGGGGTTTGATTGCCTGTGGTGCCCCTAAACAAACAGCTAGCTTATGTAGGACTGGCAAGTTTCACAAAGTAGGTGATACCTTTTTATTGGACTCATGAAATAATCAGACAAATTGCAAGCTTTTGTGGGGGTAATGCCACTTCTTCAGGCTTAGAACACCCGACAGTGCAGAAAATGTACATAGGAGCCCAAACATTGGTCGTACATATCTGCGATAGTTGATGTCAGTCCTCTGAGACTCCAATCTCTACACCTAGAAGCCTTGGAAAATAAGTCAGAACTCAGAAATAAGTCAACACTCATTTGGTGACACATTATTGCCATTGTTGTTCCTGTTGTTATTATTATTACTATTGATGATGTGGTCTTGCTATGACAATGTAACCACACAATGCCCCTGCATCTGCTTCCTTTTAATTTCCCTCAAACTGATTTGACATGTTGGCTTAAAACAGGCCTGCCCAACAGGTAGACCGGTGACTACCAGTAGCCCGTGAAGGGTTCAAAAGTAGCCCGCCAGCCATCAATAAATAGTGTGAGGGGATAAGTTCTCCACCTCTACCTCCCCTAACCCAAGGACCACCACTGCCCCAGCAAAGCTCTGGGTCTGCCAGACCACTGTCTCAGCTGAGAGGGGCAGGCTGCTCTACTTACAAATTCTTTTACTTATGAGCATATGCTTGGAACAGATAAAATTCATAAATAGAGGTTTTAGTGTAGTAGCCCTCAGGCACTTTTGTCCGGAAAAAGTAGATCTTGGCCTGTTCAAAGTTGGTCAGCCTTGGCTTAAAACAAAGAGGACATATTTGTAAGTCACCAAATGTAATTCATGGACTCAAAACAATAACAATATAAATTTCAGAACACATTAAGCTGCCTGCTGCTGGATCAGACCATCCATTTGATTCAGTACTGCCCACTAGCTGGCAAAGGTCCTGTGCTTTCTTCTGCTGTTTGCAACCCTCAGTCCTTCCTGTAGCTTCCAAGTCCTGTTCTGGGAAACCCTGTGGAGAAAGTTCTGAGTACTGTAGAGAGTGCAGCTGTTTCCGCTGGGAGTGGATATCAAAGTACTGTATACTGCTGTATCTTGGCCCCCGACAGTAGCACCACAAGAACCTAAGATACAGACCTTGCACCACTGGTTTTTCAAATTCTGTGGACTTAGATGACATGTGATGAGGCCACTGGACAAACAGAAATAATAAAATAAATTTCCCATGACAAACCAGTGAGCAATGATCATTCATCAAGCAATAAACATATGAAAATATGCCAGGTATGAACAATGGTCAAGTCAAACTAGAGCAGTGGTTCTCAACCTGTAGGTCCCCAGATGTTCCTGGACTGCAACTCCCAGAAGCCTCCACCACTCAGTGTGTTGGAATGGATTTCTGGGAGTTGCCGTACAGAAACATCTGGGGACCCACAGGTTGAGAACCACTGAACTAGAGTCATCTGCTTGATTCTGAGCAAGGGCTCTCCAAAGTGTGAGGCATGACTTTCCCACCAACCACTAGAGAATCTTTTGACTGGAGACAACAGAGAGTTGGACATACACAGTGAATTGAGGCCCTTTCCCATAATCAAAGAGACAGACCAGTTTTGGGAACCTTTTACCTAGGAAATAATCTACTTCATTATTAGTTCTGTCAAAGAACTGCTGGATAGCTCAGTGGTTTAGGTATCTTTTGAGCTGTGGTGCTGGAGGAGACTCTTGAGAGTCCCCTGGACTGCAAGGAGATCAAACCTATCCATCCTGAAAGAAATCAACCCCAAATGTTCCGTGCAAGGACAGATTTTGAGGCTGAGGCTCCAGTACTTTGGCCACCTCATGAGGAGAGAGGACTCCTTGGAAAAGTCCCTGATGTTAGGAAAGATCGAAGGGGAAAGGAAAAGGGGACGACAGAGAATGAGATGGTTGGATGGTGTTATTGATGCAACCAACATGGATCTGACCAAACTCCAGGAGGCAGTGGAAGACAGGAGGCCCTGGTGTGCTCTGGTCCATCAGGATAATTTGTGGCACTTTTATACACATATGAACGAAATGAAGATAAAAGATGTCTTCTTTGCACTGAGAAATTCTGTTCTTCTAGTCTAGCTATTCTTGGGTTACGTCTCCCATCATTCTTGGCCATAATGACGAAACTGGAATTCAGCAACACTTTTAAAAGACCATAGGATCACCAAGGGCGCATTAACATTGCAATTATCAAGCAGTTGCCACCTGAACTACAGGCTCCTTCTCCCCCATCCTACAAAAATAATAATCCTACTTTCACTGCCCCCTGACCTAACAATTATCAGCTGCCTGGGCAAGAAAATGAGCAAGCATATTAGGTACTAGCACACCTTACACATCCACACACACTCATAAGATATGCCTATTACATCGGTCTCTCTCTCTCTCTCTCACTCACTCACACACACACACACACACCACGTGAACTACGGCCTCTTCCATCAAAATCCCATGAGATTAAAAAAAAATCACTTGTCAGTGCCCATTAAGAAGGTTGCCATCCGACCTGGCTAGGTAATGAGCTCGTATATTATCTGCACAGAAGGAACGCCTTTTACAAATCTGTATACAGTGGTACCTTGTATAAAGGAATTAATTCGTTCCAAATGGAATTATGTCAAGCAAATTTTCCCAGATACAAATTTCCCATAGGAATGCATTGAAAACGGAGTGATCCCACTTTTGTGTTGTAGGAATCTGCCCCATAGGCGATTCTGTTAAGCAAAATTCCCCCTAACTCCGGAATTTTTTATGATATACAGTGGACCCTTGTATAACAAACAGCTTGTATAACATAAAATTTGTACAACATAAAAAATTCCGGAGAAAGGAAAATTTGCTTAGCATAATTTCATTTGGAACGAATTAATTCCTTTATACAAAGTACCACTGCACAAATTTTATGCAATACAAAATGTCTGTTAGACAAGGGTCTACTGTACCTCCATACACGCATGCATATAGGATTCCTAGGTTGATTTGCACCTCTCTTAAGAGATGCCCATGAACCTGTGCATGTGCAGAGTATTTTTCGGGATCTCAGAGTCCCTCCTAGGCTTCCGTGTGAGATTACGGCCTGTTGAAGGAGGGTTGGGGGAGCCTGAATGGCAAGGAAGGGTCCCCGTGTGGGGGGAGGGGTCCCTCGCCGTCGCCCCCTCCTCCCTTGGAGGGCATGGTCCCCCCCCATTGCCGTCCCCCCTTCCTCTCCCGCCCGAGGCACACGGAGCCCGGGACCGAGCCCGACCTTCTCCAAGGAGCTCTCCATGGCCGGAGGTGGTTCCGCGTCCTCAAAGCCGCCAAGCCCAGGCCGCTTGCCCGCCCGGGCGCTACTTCCGCCTGCGCTTCAGCCGCTGCTGCCGCCGCCGCCGCCTCCACGTTGGCAGGGCTGGGCGGCGAGCGCAGAGGAGGAGGAGGCGGCGGCTTCGCGCTCACCTAGGAGACGCGGACGGGGGAGAGGGAGGGGCCTCGCCGGCTTCCGTACCGCCGCTCCTGGGCAGAGGGCGCCCCCGCCCCGCCCCTCCCCTCCCCTCCGCCGGCGACGCCATTTTACCAAGGAGAGATGAAAGGAAATTGGGCACGGGGGGGAACCATGGCGGCTGTTCGGCCAACACGGAATTAGGCCGAACCATTGGGGACACTTCCGAGCGCTAGGCTTAATTGGGAACCAAAGATGGCCATGGTGGCCCGCTCAGCCCGCCACGGTTGCCAGGGCTAAACGCATTTGGGCCACCTTCTCTTGAATTCCCCCCCTCAACGACGTTTAAAATGGGACGGTCCTCAAGCGCCCGTTCGAGGAAGGGCGATGACGTCATCGGAAAGACGGAGACTGCGCACTAAGGCGTGACGGAGCGAGAAAGACGAAACGAAAGTGTGACTTGGAGAGTCCGGCCCACTTTGGGGGCGGGGTCGGTGGCGTCATAGCGCGGAGGGAGGCCCGCAGTTTATGTTCCAAATGAAATTATGTTAAGCAAATTTTCCTTTATACAAATTTCCCATAGGAATGCATTAAAAACAGAGTACCACCTAATCACGACCATTTTTATGTTGTGCGGATTCGCCCCATAGGTGATTCTGTAAGCAAATTTTCCATATCTCTGGATTTTTTTATCTTGTACGGATTTTATGTGATACTAATGGTTTGTTATACGAGGGTTGACTGATATTTGCAGCCATGCACCCCTAAGCATGCATGGCTGCAAACAAGCCCTCCTTGAGCTAATGAAGCGGACCGCTTCATTAGCTCAAGGAGGACTTGTTTGCAGGCATGCACACTTAGAGATGCAAACCCTCATGCCAATCTTGAGGTGGTTGAGGTTGAGAGGGCTTGGAGTTCAGCAAATCTGGAAGGCAAAGAAGAGGGACCTTTTGGCTAAAGATATGCAGATTTGTGGTTTTGGACTACCACTCCCAGAAGTCCCTGTTGTGTCACCCTTGTTGCGGCAAGAAGAAACCTCTTGTAAAGACAAGCCACAAACTTGTCATGTGTGAAAGAGTACATTACAGAGAATTTGGGGCGCATCCATGAGAGAAAAAAATATTACCTTTAGAGGCAGGTTTTGCTTCAAATGCAAACTTCTAGTGACATTTCTCAAGCCTTTGGCGTTAGGAATGCAATCCTACATTGTTTTGTAAAAACAGTTCATCAAGAGATCAGAAATCAGTTGTTTTCTCACTTGTGTGATTTTCCTGCATTAGTTAACAGGATTGGGTTGCTGGGGGGGGCGAGGGAGAAAAAGTTTTTGTTTGTTTGGTCAAACAAGGATTTTGTCAAGAATTATACTTTCAGCTTTTTACAAAACATGTAGTTGATGAAGTGCCCCAAAGCGGAGTTTTTAAATGTCTTTACTGCAGGTAAAATGGTGCTCAGGACCTGGGATTCAATCCTAGGTAGCAGGCTCATGGTTGACTCAGCCTTCCATCCTTCCCAGGTTGGTAAAACGAGTACCCAGCTTGGGGGGGGGGGTATAGTGTAGCCTGCATACTGTAATTAAACCACCCAGAGACTACTTGAAGTGGTATGGGGTGGTATATAAGCAGAACACTTTGCTTTGATAGATGAATAAAATTGTAAAGTACTGTATCTCAGTACAATAGTGGGAGCAGTGACAATGCATAGCTGTCTTCAAAAGTGTGGGGACAAGTGTATATATTTTAGAACAAACAATTTCACCCAGCTTTTATTACTTTTGAGAAAAAATGCAGGATAAAGAAAGAGGGTGTTAAGGCAAGAATCTGTTTTTGAATAACTCAGTACTGATTCATGTATTAAAGAGGCAAGCAGCAAAGAAGCCCTATGACTTTCACTGCCCTCCTTCTCCCACACAACACTGGTCTGCTTGCATCCTAACAGTCTTATTTGCAACAGCTGGGAGGGTGCCCTATAACTACGGTGCATCAAAATGTACAGTATTGTCTGCAAAACTGTGTGCTCTTGAGAGAGGATACTGTAGATGGCAGCATAGGCTTCAAACACCTGCCACTCGATTAAATAAAAACAAATCTTTCTTTGGACATCCAAATGAGTTTATCTATCTATCTATCTATATCTATCTATCTATCTATCTATCTATCATCTATAGATATAGATATAGATATAGATATAGATATATATTTCTTTTGTCTGTCCTTACTCTCCGAGCCCTCAATCTGAGTTGATGTCCCCTAGTTATAGTATTTTGCCAGAGGGAGAAGAGCGTCCCTCTATCCACTTTATTGAATGAATGAATGAATGAATGAATGAATGAATAAATGTAGCTGGCAGTTTCGTTTGCTCAGGCGGGAAAAAAAGTTGGGGTCCACCTCTTCCCCCGGCCGCTCCCAATCCGTGGGGCGGGCCAACCCAGACAGCTGGGGAGGCCCGGTGGCGGAAAGCCGGCGGGAGCGGGTGCGCGGGTGCGCGGTGGCGGCGGCGATCGAAAGGCGATGGCGCGCCTGCTGCGCCGCTGGCCGTGGCTGGGCAACGTGCTGCTCTACGGGGGTCTCTTCGGGGCGGGCGACGCGGCGCAGCAGCAGCTCCAGCTCCAGCGGCGGCGACGGGGGCGAGAGCCAAGCCCAGGCGGCTGCGGCGACATCGGCGCGGACTGGCGGCAGACCCGGCAGGCGGCGACGGTGGCGCTGGCCTTCCACGGGCCCTTCAACTACGCGTGGCTGCGCGCGCTGGAGCGGCTCCGCCCGGGGCGCGCGCCCGCCGCCCTGCTGACCAAGGTGCTGGCCGATCAGCTGGTCGGCGCTCCCCTGGCGGTCTCGGCTTTTTACACCGGTGAGTGAGCGAACGGGGGCGGGAAGAGGCGAGCCCCCCACCCCCCAGAGGAGGGAAGGAGGGAGGGGGAAAGCCGAGGCGAGCGCTCCAGGTTGCCGGGCGTGGTGGCCCCTGAGCGTGTGCAGAGCGCCCGCATAAAGCCCGAGGTTCCTTCCTTGGGGTCAGGGCAAAGGTTGTGCAGAGTCTGGACAGGCAGCTTCTGCTTTGTTCCGGGCGGGACGAATTCAGAGGAAGCTCCCTCCTGGATGCGCAAAGCTGGAGGGTGTCCTTGCAAGATTTGGAGAATATTTCTCAAAACGGGCAAAGACCTTTCTCTTCAGGGAAGCTTTACCTGAATGATGGGCTACTATTATGTGTCTTTTATATGAATCTACCATACATGAACAAATAGAGTTTGTGTTTATAACCACTTATAACCCCTTATGAACTTCTGTGATTGCATTGATACTATGTTTTCAATGTTAGTTTCCATCACCCATAACTTTTACATGGACTCTCTCTTTAACTGCCCTTGTTCGCATGTAGCTTTAATGTTGTTCCCCCAATTCCCTGTTCTCAAACTTGAATATGTGTTAATTGTACTGGACTCTATATTATCCCTCATTACTGCAAGCTGCCTTGGGTCCTTTTCCAAGGAGAAAGGCAGGGTTAAAATACTCAAACAAACAAACAAACAAACAAACAAACAAATATTTTTAGAAGTTCTGCTGGAACTGGGAAGATGGGCATGGGCAGAGTGTAGGCAGGCACCAGGTATCTCCTGATAGCTCCTTTATTCAGCAGCAGGGATGCCTCTGAGCTTGTGCAAAGGCCATGAAGCTCCTGGATTTCCTTGTGATCTGTGAGAACCTTAGAGAAGAATCCTGCCAGTTCAGAAGAAAGGTGGACCTAGTCACTTTCTCGTGATGATGATGATGACTACCCAAAAGCATGAAAAGGTTTGAGGGGTACAAGTTCCTTGCTTTCATTTGGTTCAGATTGAAGGTGTAGCCCCTAAAAGGAACAATCTGTTCCTGTTTGTTGCATGGCTGAACCAATGTATAGGAACTGTATGACGTATGTATTGTTTAGCCCGGCCACTATCTAGCCCTGTTCCCATTATCAGGTAAAAGGTGTCATATAAAACAAACAAACAAAAACAACTGAACAAATTTACTGAACTGTACACATGCCTTGAGTTTACGTTTAGGGACGGCAAATGAGCGATTCTCATTCACTGTTATAAATCTGCTGTGATTTTGAGATATTTTCCCTTGCAGCAGATGTTGCTTCCAGCTGATTAAACAAGAACAGAGAGGAAGGGCATGGTGGAACTGGCTGAACACATCAGGCTAGAACTGACATACTTGAAAGATCACTGTGCTTTAAATTAGGGTTGGGCAGCATGTAACCCATCAGCACTCCCTTACGCTCCTACATCCTAATTTGTATTTTATTTTGGGGGGAAAGGAATCTTGAAGAGTCCCATTCTGTCCTGCAGGGACTGTGGGTCAATTTTGCAACATTTCAAAACTCACAAGACCCCGTGGGGGTTCTTCACCATCACCAAAATTATAATTTTTTAAAATTAGCTTTCTTAAAAATATCAATTTTTAATTTAAAAAATGGGGAGGATGGTTCATGGGAGTGGCCCGCAAAGGTCCAGGGTTTAAGCATGTGCTGTTTCTAACAATCACCCACCTCTGTGTTAAATTAAGCCATGCATTAGAGGGATAGAAGTCTTTTATCGCTTAAACAATCGGAAGGTTTTCATTCTGTCACGAGACAAAAAATGCTATTCAGTCTCCTTTCCCATTCATCAGATCTTAAAATATATGTTGTTGTGTTGTGTCATTACAGTCGTGACCGACTCTTCATGACCCCATGACCATGGAGTTTTCTTGGCAGGGATACTGGAGTGGTTTGCCAGTACCTACTCCAGGCGCCTACAGCACCTGGTTGGGCGACCATCCAAGTACTAGCCAGGGCTGACCCTGCTTAGCTTCTGAAATCTGGCAAGATCGGATGTGCTTAGGGCATCTAGGTGATCCCTTTATCTTAAAATATAATTGCAATAAATGCATAGGGATAGAAAGTAAAATAGAATACCCGTTTTGAAGAGGAGAGAACTGCTGTCTTAAAATGAGTTGTTATTGCAGTGAAACAAAACTTTACCATGAGCTATTGTAATTGTAGTGGAGTGGTCAGAAAGAGGCTGACTGGATAAGGCATGGCTGGGGGTTTGATTCTTCAGTGCTTCTCCAAGGAAAAGTCCCAGTCCGTGTAGTCTCAGGAAGGATGCATAGTCTCTGGCATTTTGTATTACAAATCACTAGTAGAATGCTTCCCAAGCGTTTAGGACTACGTGATGTATCGGAAATTTATGCCAGCAGATCCCAGTAAGGTGGCCTTCTGCAGCTGACTGATGGTGACTTTGTCAACTCCAATTTCTTCTAAATACTTGCTTAGCTCTTTAGGCACTGCACCCAGCGTGCTGATTACCACTAGGACTACCTGTACCGGTTTATGCCAGAGTCTCTGAAGTTCAATTTTCAGATCCTGATAACAGGTAATTTTTTTCAAGTTGTTTCTCGGTGACTCTACTATCTCCTGGTATAGCAGCATCAATGATCCACACTTTTTTCTTCTCCACAATCACAATATCCAGAGTATTATGCTCCAAAACCTAGTCTGTCTGTATTTGGAAGTCCCAAAGTAATTTTGCATGCTCATCTTTCAATCATTTTTTCAGGTTTATGATCCCACCAGTTCTTTGCTGGGGCAGATGATAGTTGTGACACAAATTCCAGTGGATCATTTGAGCAACTACATTATGACGCTATTTGTAGTCAGTCTGAGCAATTTTCTTGCAACAACTCAATATATGGTCAATAGTTTCATCTGCCTCTTTACAGAGTCAACATGTGGGGTGGTATTATTATTATTATTATTATTATTATTATTATTATTATTATTATTATTATTATTATTATTATTATTATTATTATTATTATTGAGAAGGAACATGTGTTGTTTCTGGTCTAGTTTCCTTGCTGATTCTTGCAGATTTAGATTCTTAGGCAGATATTTATTTATTTATTTTGAATATTTTTACCCCACCTTTCTCCTCTGAAAAGGACCCAAGGCGGCTTCCAATATTGAAGGACAATATGCAACCCAGAACATTTAAGACATATTCAGATAGGATGATGGTTTCAGGTAGTAGTTGCTGGGAGACAGGCAGGAAAATATATAAATATATATTGAGAGTTTGAGATGTTTTAGCTTTAAATATTTTATGACCAGGCATGAGTGTCCTTCAAGGAAAAGAAGACATTTTTGCAGACTGCAGAAAGAAATTCTGGAATACATATAAGGTTAGTTTGAAATTGTGTCAAATGTGGTCCCATTGTTCATTTCCTGAGAGTGATGCCGGTTGGGAGCCAGAACTGATCCAGTCTCTGTCCTAATTCTATTCTTTATTTTAACTGAGTCTGTCCTATCACAATCCTTTAATAGGATAAGCCAATAAATCTATCTCTACTTGGCATGTATTGACCCTTCTTACTCACTCCAGTCTTGTGCCTTCCGCACAAGTAGGTTGGCCAACTGGGACATTGAGATTTTCATATTCTGTTTGAAGCCAGGTTTATTATTCTGAGACAAGGCAGGTTTAGTAAAATGACAACAAACCCAGGTTTATGATTCTGGCTTATCTGGAAGAAACAAACCAGGATCTTGGAAGCATTGGGATGTAATAGAAATGTGTTCTTTCCCTGGCTAGTTTTCAGCTTGAATGATGGGGTTTGTAAAGCATTGGGACACATGCTGTCTTCTTAGTACTAGCCTGACTTGCAAATAACATGCAAATGCACCCAAACCTCACTATATTTATTGATATCATCTTGAAGTGCAGCTGTGATTGCTGTTGAAACCTCTCTTCTGCACAACTAGTAAAGATACAGGGACTCTATCCTGTTTTATATCTGACTTCCCTAGCAGCAGTGCTTCTAAATAGACTTTGGCTTGTACAGTGCAGGAGGAATGTACTTCTAATCTGCAGCCCTGCCACCATCACCTCCACTTCATTGTGATGATTGTCGGCAAACCAGTCAATGGTGCCCTGGTAGTTTTTGGAATGGAGGCTGTCATCATGACCGTCTCGGTTGCTACTCCTTTAAGAAGAGTCTAAATATGCGCACAGTTGTATTTATCCATACCAGTTCTTAACAGTATTCATCTCCACCAAGAGCAGGACTTTGGAAAGTTACGAAAGCAAGATGGGGTAGGTCATACTTTCTAGGCTGCTAGACCAAGTCACCACCAAAATTATCTCTATTGCAACACGTTCCTAAACTATATTTTTTTGCTGGGAAAATGCAGCGACTAAAACAAGTGTACTAAGCTCAGATGGAACAAAGTAGCAGATGGTGTGATCCACTCTGCCAGCCTAAAAGCACAGCTCTTCAAACTGCTCAAGATCTAGATCAGTGGTTCTCAACCTGTGGGTCCCCAGATGTTCCTGAACTGCAATTCCCAGAAATCCCTTCCAGCACAGCGAATAGTGGAGGCTTCTGGGAGTTGCAGTCCAGGAACATCTGGGAACCCACAGGTTGAGAACCACTGATCTAGACCTACTACAGTTCTGGTTCTAATGCTGCTTTGAAGGATTCTTCACTGGCCCTCTTGTACCAATTATTAAATTATGCAACAGTCAGTCATCTTTGAGAAGCGGCATTATGAATGCAAGGTTGAAAGAATTTAACATGTGTGAAGCCAGTGTAAATATTCAGAGGTGTTCCTCCGTTTCAGCTCAAGGAATCATCTGCTCCATTAAGCATTTGTTCACCAATCTGGCAAATATGCTAATTTATTAGGTAACACATAATTTCACCAGCCCACTATGTTCTACTAATTTTTCTGCAAAACAAGACAGCATAATGTGTCTCTGACTCTTAAAGAAGTAGATGGAGGAGATGAGAATGGTGATACTGTGAAAGGCTGAAACACTGTGGTTAAACTAATAGAAAGTGATTTAAAGGAAATACGCAAGAGTATTACAAGGCAAAATATATTATAGCACCATGTAAATATTACATACAATGCACAAATGATGGACATCCGAAAGTTGAGTCATGGCAACTGGACTTCTTTTCTTGAGAGCTTGAAACATTTCACTGCCCATCCAAGCAGGTTTGTCAGTCTGAGGCAAGTTAGTTGCAACAAGGCCTCCAATTCATAGTTCACCTTGATTTCACGCCACCCTGGCCTGAACAGGTTCGTTAGGTGGACGGTGTCCTGCATAGGCTCATTAAAGTCTCACTTATTCAACCCTTCCCGACACCTACTGGGAAGCTACTTGGATGAGCGGTGAAACTTTTCGATCTCACAAGAAAAGAAGTCCAGTTGCCATGACTCAGCTTCCAGATAACCTCACCTGGATGACTGAGAATCTTCACAGACTGGACTTCTTTTCTTGTGAGATCAGAAAGTCGATCTTCAGGATCCACAGGTTGTTATTGTGGTTCTCAGACTCCTGGACGTTGCCCACTGAAATCTCTATGTACAGAACGATCGGGGAATTTTCAGCTGCTTCACTTGTTTCATTTTCTCTCTTTGTTGCTCTCTTTTCCTTTTCTGAAGTTGGCAAGGCATCCTGCTGTTTGGTCTTGAATGTGAATGGTTTGGTGTGTTGCTCAGATACAATGATAACGCTGCTGTTACTGGCACTGGATATTGTGAACTGACTTATTGGTTCATGTTATGCTCCTGCAGCTTTTGATCCATCTTAAATTGATTGTAATTGACCTAATGAAATGATGTTAATGTTTTGCAATTGTAACTGTTGGTTTCTGTAATTGTGGGGGCTGCTTTGAGCACAGTGCATGGTGGAAAAAGCAGTACAGTGGTACCTCTTAAAACGAATTTAATTTTGTTCTACGGGTCATTTTGTTTTAAGAAAAATTTGTCTTGCGAAACATGGTTTCCCATAGGAATGAGTTGAAAATGGATTAATCCATTCCGGAGGATATGGGTCGCTTCATTTTACTAAAAATTTGTCTTACAAAACACAGCTTCCCATAGGCATGCATTGGGAATGGATTAACCCATTCTGGAGGCTAGAATAAAGACAAAAATAACCAGAGTTTCCCCCCTGGGTACATGTGGGATGGTTTTTTTTTTTTTGTCTTGCGAAGCATCCCATAGGGCAGTGATGGTGAACTTTTTAGAGATCGAGTACCCAAACTGCAATTCAGAACCCACTAATTTTTCGCAAAGTGCCAATACAGCAATTTAACCTGAATCCAGGTGGCTGTGAAGGGCCGATGTCAGGTGCCCACAGAAAGGGCTCTGAGTGCCACCTTTGGCACCCATGCCATAGGTTCGCCAATACTGCCATAGGATTTTTTTTTGTCATGCAAAGCATGCCTATTCCCAGAATTTTTTTTCTTCCTATGAGTTTTTTGTCTTACGAGGCATTTTTCTTAAGAGGCACCACTGTATGCAAATAAACTATCTATGACTAAAACTGATTTAATTGGATTTTTTCCTCCTAGGCAGGGCTGATGTACTGGCCTCTTGTGCAGGTGAGTTTCAAACCTCACAGTTAACTGACTGGGATATTTAACTAAATGGGTATTGGGGGTGAGTTCCTTTCACATGTAGTTCTTATTCATTTGTGGTTTGTGCCTTTACTAGCTTGGACTTGCAAAGGAAGAGGATAGTGTATTTTCATACTCCCAGACATCCAGAGAAGACTTCTCCAAATCTGTAATATCTCTTCCCCTTAGCACAGACTGGAATAATTATTTTTAAATACCCCTAGACAGCATGGTCAGTGATTCTGGGAGCTGCATTCCAAAAAAGTATCTGGAACTTGAGTCATGGCTACTGGACTTCTTTTTCTTGAGAGACAGAAAAGTTTCGCTGCTCATCCAAACAGTTTTATTTGATTGAGTTGTTTGGGTGAGCAGCGAAACGTTTCTATCTCTCAAGAAAAAAGAAGTCTAGTAGCCATGACTCAACTTCCAGATAAGCTCACCTGGATGACTGAGAATCTTCACAGACATAGTCCAAAAAAGTAATTTTTCCAAACATAAGAAGGGAATCTTTTATAAAAGGCTGTACTTAGATGGATGGGACTGAAAGAACTGGCATGTTTAGCCTTGGGAAAAGAAGACTGAAGGAAGATATGTTAGAACTTTTCAAATAGAGTGGTACATTGTATAAAAGAATTAATTTGTTCCAAATGAAATTATGTTAAGCAAATTTTCCTTTATGCAAATTTCCCATAGGAATGCATTGAAAACAGAGTACAGTGGACTCTCGTATAACAAACAGTTTGGATAACATAAAATCTGTACAACAAAAAATTCAAGATATAAGGGAAATTGGCTTAATAGAATTGCCTATGGGGCGAATCCGTACAACATAAAAATGGTCACGATTAGGGATTACTCTGTTTTCAATGCATTCCTATGGGAAATTTGTATAAAGGAAATTTTGCTTAACATAATTTCATTTGGAATGATTTAATTCCTTTATACAAGGTCCTACTGTAATCCCTAATTGCGACCATTTTTATGTTGTACGGATTCACCCCATAGGCGGTTCTGTTAAGCAGTTTCCCCCTATCTCTGGAATTTTTTATGTTGTACAGATTTTATGTTATACAAACCGTCTGTTATACGCCGGTCCACTGTACTTGAAATGTCGTCAAACAGAGGCAGGACAGGTTCTGTGATCATCACAGAGCACAGAGCACAAAATTATGGGCTTAACCTACAGAAAACCAGTTTTTGCCTGAGTATCAGGGAAAAAACTTATCAACTGTTAGAGAAGTATGACGCTAGGACCAATTACTTTGGGAGGCAGTGATTGCTCCAATGGAGCGATCATCCATCAGATAGGCTTTGAATATGGATTCCTGCTGTGAGCAGGGGCTTCCCCTCAGCGGCCTTATAGCCCCTTCCACATCAGTTATGCTATTATCGATGAAACTTTCCATCCATCAGCTTCTGTGCAGAGAGGGAGAGGTAAAAGCTTTTTGGGAATGTTTAAATCACAACAATCTTCTTTTCTAGCTTTCCAACTTTAGCCTCATCCCAGTGTACCTGAGGACGGCATACACCGGTCTGTTTGGTTTTATCTGGGCCATTTTCCTGTGCTTTTCACAACAAAGCGGCGATGGAACTGCCAGCTCAGCTTTCAAGATGTTCCTCCGAGGCGAGGAAGAAACTGAATCAGAGGAGACAACATCGCCAGGGAAATGAATGCTTCGCTGTTCTCACCTGAAGGAGCCAGCGAGTGGCATCTGTCAAATGGCCACTGTGCTTTGTTTACAGAAAAGAGAGGAAACTGAAACTGAATGGGCGGGAACAACAACTCAATTGATAATTTATTAGGACAGGGATACAGTCACGGCAGGGACCTGTGTGTAAAGATCCTGGCTACATGCCCACAAAACTCTAAGGCGAGACAGAGAACTTGGTGAGAAGATGGGTCACCACCACCATCATAGGCCTTCGCAGACTAGATCAGGGCTGTCCAACGTTGAACAGGCCGAGGTCTACTTTTTTCTGGCCCAAAGTGCCTGAGAGCTACTACACTAATACCTCTACTTACGAAATTTATCAGTTCCAAGCATATGATCATAAGTAAAAAAAATTATAAGGAGAGCAGCGGTTTCCCATAGGAATGCATTGAAATCTGTTCCCTCCAGAATGGATTAACTTAACAGATTTTCAATGCATTCCTATGGGAAGGCCTACCTTGCACCCGCTCAATCATCTGGCCAGTGTGTGTGTGTGGGGGGGGACAGGGGACCACGCCATGGCCCTTGAACTGCCGTGTTCAGCTGAGACAGTTGGGCTGGCAGACCCAGAACTTTGCAGGGGCAGTGGTGGTCCTTGGGATGGGGGAGGGAGGGGTGGAGAACTTATCCCCTCACTTTTTTATTGGTGGCCAGTGGGCTACTTTTGATGCCTTCATGGGCTACCAGTAGCCCGCGGTCTCCCTGTTGGGCAGGCCTGGACTAGATGAATGATATTCTCTCAACTGGCATGCCTAGGAGCCTGGTGAGCCTCTGTTGGGACCAGTACAGCTCTGCCAGTTGAAAGGAAATTCTTCCTTTTTCCTACTTCCATTCGAATACGGGATGAGGCCCATCAGATAAAATGCCACAGAGAAGTTATATCTGAGGCAATTGAAATAACAACTGTAATGTTTGTACGTGCAAAGAGAAGACACCTTGCTACCAGGAGACTAGTACAGCCAACACAGACAATGCTACTTTGAAGATTGTTTGCTTGTTTTATTAAACATAGCTCATCTATGCCATACGTTCAAGACAGTAAAACCTCTGATATCTGGAATTTGACAAAGGGGGGGTGTTCTGTTTCTCATAGAATCATAGAGTTGGAAGAGACCTCAAGGGCCATCTAGTCCAACCCCCTGCCATGCAGAAACCCCCATCACAGGACTCCCAAAAGATGGCCATCTTAAACAATAGTTTAATTCATTTCAGTTAAATAAAATCCACCTCTGGTTTGCAATAGAATACCATATTCAGGCACCAAATTCCCTAACCTTCCATAAAGAATAGAGGATGTTTCTGCTAAGTAGGTAGATAATGTACATTGTTCCAGAAGGCCTCTCCCAGCAGGGCCCCCAACTTCTTCGAATAGTTAAATGGAGGAGAAGGAAGATCATTCCCTTGCCTTAAAAAGAGCCAAGAGTCTCCATGGTGACTTTGAAAAAGCTGGTTGGCTCAGGGAAAGATTGCAGACTGGGAAGGCCTGATTGGGGTGGGGGGGAATCGTGTATGGAATCTGAATGTCTTACCTTAAGGCAGTGGTTCTCAACCTGTGGTTCCCGGATGTTCCTGGACTGCAACTCCCAGAAAGCCTTTCCAGCACAGCGAGTGGTGGAGACTTCTGAGAGTTGCAGTCCAGGAACATCTGGGCACCCACAGGTTGAGAACCACTGCCTTAAGGTATAACACCAAGGCAGAGCTAAACTAGTAACAGGGTACTGAAAGCAGCTTCATAAGGATGTGTTCCTTAAGGCTGCAAAGGGAAGTTTGCGTTAACGCATGAGCAATGCCAAGTGAAATTGTGCACATAAGCAGACCCCAGCAGAGTCACCTTCTGTAATCAAGGTGTCTTAACACTGGCCATCTTGCATGCCATTTTGCCTGATATCTGGACATGTTTTGTTTTGGCGAAGACAATGCTCCCTTGAGCTTTCACGGTCTGCTGTGGATAAGACACGTTGAGGAGCCGTGTAGCCATCACAAAAAACAATTACAAAAGTGGAACAGGTGATACCTTTAGGCTTCTAGAAAATTAACAAAAACGTTGCTATTGCTCATATTTTGGGGGTGAAACCCCCTTCCTTCACTCTTTTTATGGCTTGTGGTGAAAATAATTCATGAAGTCTAAGGGCACAAGTCACCCGGCTTTATATAAGTAAGTTATAAAGGAAACAACCCCTGGGTCATGAATTGCAAAGAGATGAAGCCACCTGGGCTCATCAATGGAAAGTGCACCAGTGTGCCAGGCTCAGGAGTGGCAGAGCGGACAAGACAACTGAATTCATGGATGGCAAGGGTGCAGTTTGCCTGGCTTCATGAATAGCGTGAATTCATCCATCTTTGGGCATTTATACATGACCCCTAAACTCCGGGGCAAATGGCTCCCAGCTCCGGAGCTTAAAAATGTTTCTCCACCAGCTCCGGAGTTTACAGGAAATTAAGTGCGACCACGCCCACTTTAGCGCGTCCCAGCGCACCTTTCAAGTACCTGCTCTCTGGAGGTGGAAATTCCTTGATGCGGTGTAACAATAGTGAGTGCGGGGCTCTCCTCGCTTCTGTTTGTTGTTTTTTTGGCTCCCGCCCCTTTAAGAGCTACTTAAGAGACTGGAATGTTGCCGCGGCAAGAGCGAGAGGCAAAACGGAGGTGAGCCACGCTCTTTTCTTCCTATTTTTTTCTCCCTCCCCTCACACAGACAGGAGCAAGGAAGTGTGGAGGGGTGGGGACACAGGAAGAGCGACAAGCCCCTAAGATCTCTGGTCTGAATTTAAGTGGCCAGCGGATCTTAGGGGGTCATGTGATTTCAGCATTTCTGCCCAGGTTCCATTCGTTTTGAGGTTTATACAAGAGAGGAGGCCAAGTGGCGTGTCCTCCAAGATAATATATTCATAAGAAAAATAGAAATGCTGACAAATATGTCACTGTTTAAGGTTTTGAGGCCATTCGATGGCCGTAAGTGGATTCTAGACTGAACAATCGGTGGTCAATATGCGTGGCATATATAACGTCTGCTCTTATTTATTGTGCAAAAAAGGCCTGAGTTGTACTAGATTTCTGCAGTCTTCTCCATGCTGCCCAGTAACCTCTCTTGGGACTGAAGCGGCTTGCTTGTTCTAGGCCAGGCAGTGCAGACATGTATATAATATTACAGCAGTGAGTCTCACTGCAGAGGAATTACTAAATTTATTTATTTATTTTTGGCCAGTACTTAATTGCAAAAAGTGTTTGGGAGAATGGCTGGCATATTGAATCGTCAATCTTTATACTTGCAAATAATGGTTTTCCTTGCTTGCTGCAGTGTACACAAGGCAGTATGAACTCGGCAAAACTTTCAAGTTGGTTTTGCTGGAGGCCAAGTGGTTGTCGGTTTCTCTCAATTCAGCTTCCCTTCCCACAGCAATCCTCCAGTGGGAAACTGGGACTTGGAAGCGTTATAGCAGCCAGGAATCTCTGGACACCAGGCCCAGTTGGTTGTCTTACTGGCTAGGGAATTCTGGGCGATTCAACGAAGTAACATTTCCAGCCTTCATGTTGCATGCTTTAGAAATGGCTTGTGAGGTTGTTTGCTATATGATAATATTGTTTATTTAATCCATGCTGCAGCAAAACTGCTTCAGAATAGCTCAAAGTTGCAAAATCTTTATTTGACCTATTTTTCAAGTCTCTAGTGTTTTCACTGATGAGAACAAGCTCCTCTCTTTCTCTCCCTGTGTTTAATTATTTCAAGACAGTGAAATATCCAAAAGTGACTTTATTTCTTAAACCATTAGTAATTGCAGCTCATTTGCATGCTTCTTTTCGGCTAATGTATAACCGAAGACATGTGAATGTGACAGGAGTTATGGAATGTCTAGCTTCTAATACTGTTCTGAGGCTTTTTAATGGAGTTAGTGGTGATGGTTTGATGGTTTGTTAAGTAATTTTGTGTCCTTTTTTTTAAAAAAAGTGTGCCTTATAGATGTTGTAGTTATTGTATTTATTTGGAAGTTACTGTAAATAAACTGGCCAGAGATGATATGGCAAGGAAAATGGTCTCCTCCAGTTTCTTCAAGTGGGCTCTACATTATTCCAAGGAAAACATATTGTGAGAAATAAAGATGCAGCACCAGTGTGAAAAGAAGCTATGCTATTAATAACCTATAGAATCAGTAATTTTTGGGATCCCTATCTGTTGTTGAAAATGGATGCTGAGGCTTGTGGCATGCAATAATCTACAGGGCCAGCTCTACTATTAGGAAGTCAGTCACCTCTGATGGCAAGTGCTGGGGCACAGCAAAAAAAGAAGAGACAATTGAATGAAAGGTTTAATGCAGGAGTGTCCAAACTTTTTGCAAGAAGGGCCAGATTTGTTGAGGTGAAAATATGTGGGGGCCAACCATTTGGCCCCCGGGCCAGACTTTGGACAAGCCCCTAGGACAGGGGTGTCCCAACGTTTTGCAAGGAGGGCCAGATTTGGTGAAGTGAAAATGTGTGGGGGCCAACCATTTGGCCCCCGGGCCAGACTTTGGACAATTCTCTATTACAGTGGTGACAAACCTTTGGCACTCCAGATGTTTTTGGACCACAACTCCCAGAATTCTGAGCCTAGATTGCCAATGACTAAGGACTGTGGGAGATGTGGTCCAAAACATCTGGAGGGCCAAAGGTTCGCCACCACTGCTGGGTAACATGCAAGGAGGTGGGGAGCACGCTACAGCAATGGAACCAGGGGCGGGTAGGCTGGGCAAGTGGCGGGGGGATGGACAGAGGCAGGGAGGGCAGGCAAACTATAAAACTGCAAGCTGACGTCTCCATCTGGTATGGGGAGGGGCCAGCTGGTGGGGATGCGTGATAGGCTGAGCCGGCGGGGAGAAGAGGCCGCGGGCCACTCAAAATTTGAAAACGGGCTGCCTTTGGCCCCCGGGCCTGACTTTGGACAAGCCTGGTTTAATGCCACACATCCTGCTCTGTGCCCCCCTGGGCAAGTGTGCTACCAGATGTGAAGCAGAGGGACCCTGCCCCATTGCCACTCTGTGTTGATAGTCCATTTGGCTTGGGGAGATGGGGAAAGGAGCAACATATCTTACATCAGCTTTGGTAATTGAAAGCACACTTAATTAGCAAAACAAAGCAAAGTGTTCTGTTTATATGCCACCCCATAGTGCTTAAAGATCTTTAGTGGGCGGTTTACAATTTAATTATGAAGTATACACATTGCCTCCCCCACCGAGCTGGATATACATTGTACCTCGATTATGATGGACACGTGAAGACCCGCTGCCACCAGGAAATAGAGTTCAAGGCTTCAACGCAAGGATTTCTTTGAAACTTCTGTGGTAAAGAATGTGAGAACTTCCATCATAAAATAATGATGGTAGAATAACATGAAAGTTGATTAGACTAAGCACAGTTGGCACAATTCAAAACAAGTTAGTCATTCTGGCTCAGCCAGAATAATAATATAGCAATCAGTAGGGATTTCATTAGAATTTGTCAGTCCTCATTGATTTTTCAGTTAGTCCTTTGGGTCTTAGAGAGAGGGGTTATTACTTTGTATAGCATTTTGCAATCTTGGTTTCTCTTTGCGATGCCTTTTTTTTTTTGCCTTGCAGAGTAAAAACCTGATAGCTTTACTGCAAGCTTGTTGCTGAGATAACATTTGAACCCACCCTTTCTGGATGGAGCAACACTCCATGCCTCAACCTTACAGCCTCTTGCAGTAGTAATCAGATAATAGTGACAGTTGCGATGGCACAGATTAAATTCAGAATTCTGCAGTGAGGTGACACCTTTAGAGGCCAATCCCAAAGCCACAAAAAGTGTGCAGAGACATATATGAATGCAGAAGCTTTGGTGAACATTTCCTGTTTCAGAGGCTACGTGCTAAAAGCAAGCTGCATGGGGGAAGGAGAGAGCGGGAACTGAAGAAGGAAGAAAGCTAATCTGCATATAGTTCCAAAGTGTGCTGGAGGAATGATATAGCACACAAATGAACAAGTCTCATTAGATGTTGCCGTATTATTGAGTCTCATTTCTGACTCACTGAGGATTAGAAAAGTAGAAAGTTTTGACTCTTCCTCCTTAAACAACTTACATAGTATGCTGCTTATATACTGCCCCATAGTGCTTATAGCATTCTCTGGGTGGGTGGATGAAAGTACCATCCAGACAGAGAAACAAACAAACAAACAAACAAACAAACAAACAAACCCAGCCCTTTCAGGTAGCTGTAATCACTTTGACCTGAGAAATAATGGCTTCCTATGGACTTGATGAAGATGGAGGCAGGGAGTGGACAGAGTCAAGTTCTATGGGAATGCCAAGGCATTATCAAAGAGTATTATCAAAAGACAATTATCAAAAGCAAAACTAGGCTGTGGGTGATACCTTCATAGGCTGCTAGAAGAAAAATTTAAAAAAGCTGTTGAGCTTTCGAGAGCACAAGCTCTCTTTTTCAAAGCAGGCATAGAAGTCCAAACACGGCAAGGGATGTAATTTGCCAGGGAGAGTTCTTAAAAGTTCACTTGGCAAGATGGACGCCAGGCTTCTTCTTGGAAGGCACAGGGCAGCCTGGTCCGATGGGGCTGGACTTTACAGGCCAGTTCAAACAAAGAACGGCATGGTATGGGCACCTCCCTCTTGCTTACAACCATCATCTCTCTGTTGGCTCTTCGAAGCATAAATGACTATTATCATGGAATCATAGACATATGATGCTGGAAGCGCCCCAAAAGTCCATCCAGTCCAACTTCCTGCTCAAGACAGGAATCCAAACCAAAGGATATCTCCCAGATGGTTGCCACAAATGTTCTCTTAAACACTCTCTTTATTGTTGGAGCGTCCATCCCCAACCAAGGTAAGTGGCTTCATTGTTGTACTGCCCTAACAGTTAGGATGGTTTTTTTTTTATGATATTCAACCAGTATCTGGCTTCTTGTCACTTGAGCTTCTTATTTGGTGCCCTGCATTCTGGAAAGATGACTGTTTAGGCCAGTGGTGTCCAAACTTCAGCCCTCCAGATGTTTTGGACCACAACTCCCAGAACTCTAAGCCTGTACTGCCAATGACAAAGGACTGTGGGAGTTGTGGTCCAAAACATCTGGAGGGCTGACGTTTGGACACCACTGGTTTAGGCCGTGAGTGCTGTTTGCTGGTGGAAATGGAACACTAGGATGGAGGATGGAGGATGGAGGGACGCTGGAACCCTAAATAAGCCCATTCCGTTCTGCGACACGTTGTCTGCAAGTCTCATTTGTGTGCTTACATTTCTATTTGAAAAATCTCTCTAGTCTAGGGTGACTCGTTCTATTTTTAAATGCCTCCAGTCCCTTAGTGACAGATTGTTTTTCTTTTTTTTTTTTAGCCAGCTGTTTTTATGCTGGCTTATTCACATACCTGCTGCAATTCTTCCTGCAAGCTGCTCCCTGGATTGTTTTTGTAAGCTGCTTCACTTACACGCATAGAACACATCCATTGTATAAACAAAAAGACCACCAGAGGCACGTGTGATACCTGCATGGAATTCTGCAGTCCATTCCCATCTGCTAGAACTTCAGGTTTTCTGCTGGCTCCCTTATCTTGGGAATTGTTGGGTAGATGAGGAACTTCAGGTCTTGGCAGCAGATCAAAACCTTCTGTTCCATAGTTTGACCTTCTCAAATTCCCTAAAAGGGCCTCCTCACTGTGAAAGGATGATTTGATGGTTCTCCCATTCTGAATAGGACTGAAATGGTTGCCTTTTAAGGCATAGGTACTGGCATTCAAACTTTAAGCTAAAACATGCTGATATGTTTGGTGAAATCTCTTTTGCCTTTGGCCTTGCCCAGCCCTGGGGTGGCTCCCCCTACTCAGAAGTATAATTTGGTACTTGATAAAGTAGGCATAAAACATGTCAGGTACCTCTTTCCAAAAGCCTTTATTTCAGGCTTTTCTTTGGTTATTTCCTGGAGCTGGATCGCTTGCTAGGAGCCATGGGCTGCAATTGTGTTTCGAGTCTCCTCCCTCCCATCCCAGATGGGCGCATGGACTTCCCCCCACCCTTATGTTGTTTGTTGCTCCCTGATGAATCAAGCCAGCCCCCCCCCCAGCAACTTGCCACACAGTCATCACAACCCCCCCCCCCCGAAATTAGCTATAAAACAGCACTGCCACCTGCTACTTCTCTGCCTGTGACTCATAGCACTGTCTGGCCTTTTCCCTCGGAATGTACAACAACCATCTGTAAAGTCATTGCCTTGCCTCTTGCCCTCAGAACAAGCCGGAGGGGGGTCTCTTTGATGTACAGAGCAGAAGTGGGCTGGGGTAAATTACTTAATGTTGGCCTCACTGATTTGAATGTTACCTTTGCATGTCAAACAACATTTGCTCTTCCCTTGGTTAGCAAATTGTTCATTTATTCCTTGTAAATTAAAAAGTACATCTTGCCTTATCTTGTTCGAAGACAGATCAACATGCAATATTTAAAAATAAAAAATAAACTACTACTACTACTACTACTACTACTACTACTACTACTACTACTACTACAACTACTACTACTACCACCACCACCACCACTAGCATGAGAACCTGAGGGCATTTATCGTTGTCATTATTATTGTTGCTGTTGTAGCTGCTGCTGGCACAACCATTAAGAGAAAAAAAAACTTTGATGAACAAGAACAATAACAGCTGATGCTGTATCCACTTGTGAAGTATGGAAATTCAGACCATGGATCAATTTGTCGTCTCGCTCAAAACAGAGGCAGCTTCATGCACCCTTATTGTACCCTAACTTTTACCTCAGGTAAACATGAAAAATGACCTCTGTCCTTTGATTTCCTAACGGGAAAACCTGCTTGCCTAGGATTAAGCAGCTGAAACACAACAAGACCTGCTTTTTCCAAATACAGATTGATGGGGCTATGCTAGCAGGCATTGTGCTACTGTTACGATGGGTAGTATTGTTCTTCAGATCAGTTGTCTATAGATGTTAGTATTCCCAAAGCCAAGATAGACAAGTTCATGGAGAACAAGGGTATCAATGGCCATCATTATGGATGCCTAAGGACAACCTCCGGGTTGGAAAGATAGGCAGAATATCTCTCAATGCCAATTGCAGGGAATCATAAGCAGGAGAAGACATCTGCTTGGGAATCCCCTGAAGCAAATGGTGAGCCTCTGTGTGAGACAGAATGCTTGACTGGATGAGCCTCGGTGGATGATACCCTCACTCAAAAGGTTCCCCAAAAGGAAGAAATTCTTCACAGGATCTGCAAGTTGCTATTTTGGAAAAGAAACACTACAGAACAAGAATAACAAGGGAAAAGGCTTAGATAAAATATACATGCATGGTTGGCACCTCTAAAAATGGATTGACTAGAAAGAGCTTCAGAACTCATTACCAAATACAATACTTATGCCGTTGTCTACTATTATTTTCCTTCACAACTACCAGACCAATCTTTCAGTACAAGGCTCAAAGGCAAAAACTGTTAGTATTCCCTATATACTAAGATACTCTGATGTCCCCTTCAATCATGTTACTGCCTGCGGATGGTCTTTATAGCAACACTATCCCCATTCCCCTCCTTTTGCTTATGCCTCGTTTTGTTTTCTAGGAATGTTTACAAAAGAATTGAACACCAAACATAGGTCATAAATTACTACACGCCAGTGGTGCAACTATGTACTGCTGAATCTCAAAGACAGCATGAATGTTCTACTTGTGAACTCTGTATTTAACTGTTATTCACTCCACATGTCTGAAATGGGCTTCTCCTCCAAAGTTCACATTAAAATATGAGTTATTCTTTAAGGTGCCATCAGTTTTTGCCATTCATCTTTTTAATTTTTTGATTTATTTCTTCTGTTTCTTTTGGCCTTCTAGCCAAAAGAGAGAGGCACAATCTTCAAATCTGTTTCTGTGTATGAGGTACCGCTCACCAGCCTTAACTCCACAATGGTGAGATATGCTGCATCACTACTGCTACTACTACTAGTTGTTGTTTAAAGACTGCAATGGGCAAGAACTGCTGGATAGCCCAGTGGCTTAAACATCTGGCTGAGGGGCCAGAGGTGGGGGGTTCTATTCCCCAGTGGGCCTCCTTAGGAGGCGATGGACTTGATGATCCATAGGCTCCCTTCCATTTCTGCAGTTTGATGATGATGAGGATGATGAGGATGATGATGAGGAGGAGGATGACAACCAGAATCAACTGTGTGATGAGAATATTCACTAGATCTCTAACTGCTTCCAAATATCAATTGGTGAAAAACTGAGAAGAGAAGAAGAATTTCTTATCTTCTAGTGAAAACCTGCATGTCAAGCTACATTGATGGGGGTTCCTGCATGGCAGGGGGTTGGACTGGATGGCCCTTGAGGTCTCTTCCAACTCTATGATTCTATGATTCTATGATTTTTAAAAGGGTGTCTCCTATGGCTGATACTAAATACTCCTCTCACAGTGTCACTGGTTGTCATCTGTGATACACAAGTACAGTATTAAATTGTTTCCCAACCATATGTCTTTCCCAAGCTTGAACAGCTGCTAACAATATATGTATTTAATTTATATTCCACTTTTTGAGCGGCTAAGATCAACAGAGGATTTTTATGAAAGGAGCACCTTGCAATTGAACATAGGTTTCTGCTAGATGTAGGCTGTCCCCATGGCCAATAACAGCCCTTGGAAATAGAAATCAGAATAGCAAATGTAGCAAATCGACTCACCTCAAAACCAAAATAATTATTATAATTTGAGGTGTCACTGAAGTATAGCCTACTTTAACTGATGCATTAAATGTGGTGCTGAGGTTCATTGCATGGTTCTGTATGTTGGAGGACAAAGCTGTGCTTACCACTCAGACAATCCTGCACCCTAAATTTTTCTCCTGCCACAGGTATGGTGGGAGATACACCTGCCAACCCCAGTGCTGATGTGAGATGCCAATGTCAGCTCAGTTGGCTTCCGTACATGGAATGAGGAGCAGGTACCACTTGGTCCTTTGCTTCATAGGATCATAGAATAGTGACGTTGGAAGGGGCCTATTCAGGGAGCAAAAATTCAGGGTGGTCATGAAACAGGCAACAGTCTGTGGCTGTGTGTATGTCATAGATGTGTGTATGTCATGCAGTAGTCCCCCACCACAACATGGTTCATATATTAGGTCTCAGTAGATCACATTTTTTTCTTGAGAGAAGCAGGCTTCCAAAGAGAGTTTTTTAACCCCCTCCTGGCATCTCAGCAATCAGACCTGGGGCTGCTTCTGCTGGCTGCAATTGCAAAGAGAGCTTTTTAACCAAACCCTAACACCTCATCAAACTGACCTTGGGCTGCTTGGCTGCTGTTTCCAAAGAGAAGTTTTTAACCCCATCCTGACACCTCAGAAGACAGACCTTGAGCTCCTGGCAGCAAGGTTGGCTGAGGTGTCAGGAGGGAGTTAAAAGCCTCTCTTAGAAATGCAGCCAGCAGGAGCAGCCCAAGGTCAATTTACTGAGGCATCTGCATTTTGGGGATTTTCCTTTATCGTGGGTGGATCAGGCACCAAACTCCCACAATAAATGAGGGAGTTCTGTATATATTGCTAGTTGCATGTGTGTATGTCAATGTCATATATATTGCTAGTTGCTTGCTTTGAGAACCAGTGTAGCATAGCGGACAAGAGAGTCAGACCAGGACTTGGAAGACTGGGGTTCAAACCCCACCTGACCACCTACCCGCTTGGCCATGAAAACACACCACATGGTGGTAAGAGTAGACCATTCCTTGGAATAAGCCCCATGCCTTGGAAACCCCAACCAGGTTTGACAGAAACCAGGATCACACTGAAGGCCCATAACAGCACCCTCCTCCACATTTCGGAAAACGGGGATAGAAATGGTTTGTAGGTGAGGGACGGGTGCCCTGAGGGGAAAAAAGAGAGAATCAAATCAGAAGATAGATTGCCAAGGGCAATGAGATTCCTGAAATGCCCTTGGCAGGAGCTTGGTCAGAACTTCATAGGCACAGAGTAACTGGCAGCTAGGATGCTTTAGGAAAGAGTGCCTCTGGGCATGTGCAGAATGATTCCTCCCATCCCACAGCTTTGATCATAGGATGGCTAGGGGAAGACCTTGAGGGAGCATCTGGCTTCCCCAGGCCCGGCTGGAGATTCAGCTCATGTCAAGGCCGCTCACTGGTGCCTCCTTCTTCTCTTCCAAAAAGCAGCCGAAAAGACAAGGGCTGGGGCTCCCCACCCCCACGCTCCACCCCCACCCCCCCACCCCCGCCTTCCCCCTTCTCTTCTGAATGGGCATTGAGTGTCATCCCCCTATTCCTCCTCCTCCTCCTCCTCCCCTTTCCCTACATCCTCAGCCAATCCCTTCCCTCTGCACGAGGGCGTGCTCTGCCCCATTGTTTGTCTACCTCTCCCCGGGGGGGGGGGGGGGGGGCGGCTTCCCTCCAGGCGCTCCTCTTCGCGGAGCATCTTCCACTCCAGCACTGAGCATGCGCCCTGCATCTCTTGTTCGCCTCTTCCCCCCCCGCCCGCCCCGTTCCTCCTTGGGTACCAAAGGATGCGGTGAGCTCAGCGGCGCTCGCCAGTCGGGCAGTAGCAGCGTGAGAGAGAGACAAAAGAGGCTGTTCTCCTTCATCTGCCTTCCTTCTTTCCTTCCTTGGCTTTTTTCTTCTCGTCCCCCCCCCCTTTTCTTCTCTTCTTCCATTCTCCCTCGGCCTCGCCCTCTCCCCCCGTTGGGATGGATTAACGGAGCAAACATAGGGGGACGTCGAGGCAGAGGAGACCCGCACAAAGAAAGGGAAGAGCCAGAGCCGCGCTACGGCATGGAGTTAACGAGGTCCCTCTCGGCCAGCATGGAGGCGGAGAAGCCGCTGAGACGCTACGGGGCCGTGGAAGAGACCGAGTGGAAAACGGAGGGGCTGAGGCGAAGTAAGTGGCACCGAGTGCTTGCCTGATTCCCCTTCCTCCTCCTTGGCTCAGCACTTTGAAAGGATGGGGGCGGGGGGGGGAGATCTTCCGAAGCTTCCTGAATTACCTTCCCAATCACCTTCCCAATCACCTTCCTCCCTTAAAAGGAAGCCACCGACCGTCAGGGAGAGTGGAAGCCAGGTGGTGGTGGTGGTGGTGGTGGTGGTGGTGGTGGTCGTGGCCAGCTTCCCCCCCCCTCCTTTGTTTGGCTTTCCTGGGCTGAATCCAGTTCTAGTCCCAGCTAGAGCAAATTCCTGGAAATCAATGGGGATTTGAGTGTGGATTAAGTAGCCCTGTTCATTTCCATGGGTCTGCTCCAGTTGGGATTCAACGTGAAGATGGCCCCCATGGCTTTGTTTTTTTGGATGCTGGGTTCAAGTTGCTGTTTTCCCCTTATCTTTCTGATCCAATAAAAGACTGGGTCACCCCAGCAGAGTGCCTTGGTAGTGGAGGAAAGGCTGGTGGGAGGCTTTGGGGGGGGGGGAGGCAAGCCACCCAAAGACCTCTGCTTTGTTACCTCCAAGGGGCCGTTGCCCAAACACTTGACTTTTCACAGAAAACAACACCATGTCCTGTTTGGAAAAGCAATAAGAGAAGATGGGAGTTTCTATAGTACACTTGTGGTCCTTGAGGTGTACGGGCTGGTGGTGGGTGTTATTGGTCCTGTGTTTGGTGGTTTTAAGGACATCCTGAAGAGACTGCCTTAAAAGGTTCCCAAGTGTCCAATCTGTCCTTCTCCCAACCTTTGTCTTCCTCCTCCCCAGAGCCCAACTATTGATAAGAACACTCCCAAAGCCATCAATCAAAAGCAGCCCAGATGCCTCCAGCAGCCCACAAAGATAACTGATTCAGTTCAACTTAGAAAGCAACGCGGAGGTCAAATGCTTTGGGAGGAAAAAGGAATATTTCACTTAGTGATTTCATATTACAGCCAGTTTTCTGCTGCTTTCCTGAAAAAGCACACTATGTCCCAAATCCTTTGCCAAATGAATCTGAAGAGAGTGGCCATCTTTACAAGTCGGGGGTGAATGATGTTGAACAGATCTTACTGAGAAAACCTGAAATGGCAGGGCAAGGGATTTACATTCTAGTCTAGGGTGTTGGCGTGGCATCATTTAATGTGGTCAAGCAGGTGTTGTATATCTCAAGGCTTACAGCCTTCAGCCAAGTGCTTTGGTCCCATGGTTAGGCTGTGGTTGTGCGGCTGGCTGGTGGTTTCAGCTTTTGACTTTGGCACCCCGAGAGTGGCTTTTGAAGCAGCACCATTGGCCGGTGGCACTTTGATGTAACCCTTCCCACACGTGCTGTTTCCATTGCAGTGTAGGTTTTGTTGCAGTGCTTGGCACGGAGTCAGAACCTCGTTGGCTCTGCTTTTCCAAAGAGAGCTGAGCAACACTCACTGAGTGAACCTCTGCATGTCTGCTCAGACAAAAATACCACTGAGTCCAGTGACGGATTTGGGTCTCTAGCTGAATGCCAAAGAATGGCTAGTCAATGGCACTAAACTCAGTAGTAGGACCGCCTCTCAACAAACATCCCCATGTATAAGAGTGCAGCGAACTTGGCTATTCACGACATGGATAAGTTCATTTCTCCTAAGTCCAGAACTGTCTTGCAGATGGTTGTTCCCTAAAAGCTTTAGAATGTTTCTGACTCAATTTAAAAAGGAGGTTGACAATCTTGAACGGGTCCAGAGGAGAGCAACTACGATTATTGAGGGTCTGGAAGAAATGTCTTGCAAGGAGCGGCTTAGGGAGCTGAGAATGTTTAGCCTCACAAAAAGAAGGCTGAGAGGGGATATGATAGCTATGTTTAAAGATTTGAAATGATGTCACATTGAAGAAGGGACTGGTTTATTTTCCATGGCTTCAGAGACTAGGACGTGGGGCAGTGGTCTCAAACTACTGCAAAAGAGATTCCATTTAAACATTAGGAAGAATTTCATGACAGTTAGAGCTGTTTAGAAATGGAATATGCTGCCATGGAGGGTGGTGGAGTCTCCTTCTTTGGAGGTTTTTTAGAAGAGGCTGAATGGCCATCTGTCCGAGGTCCTGTGATGGGAGTTCCTGCATGGCAGCGGGTTGGACTAGATGGCCCTTGAGGTCTCTTCCAACTCTATGATTGTATGATTGTATGATTCTCTCCTATTACTGATGGTGTTCATTAGCAACTCCAGGGCAATTTGTACTATTACTAAATACTGTTGTACTTAATGGTCTGTTTCATTGTTTTGCATATACTTAATATCAATTCAGTTGTTTCTGGCTGCAGTTTTAATATTCCTTGCAAGTATTTTTTAAATGTTTGTTTCAACTGCATTGAAGGGTAGTATGAGAACTTGTCTGCTCTTCTTTTTCAATCACTAAGGAACAAAGTTCGCTGTCCACCATCATTTTATTGACCAAGCTGGTGACCAGTGCAGTTAGGTGGCCAAGTACAGAGCAGTCTTCTTGGTGAAGCATGGTTAGGAGATAGTCTTCTGTCTTGAGCGAACCTCTTATTTCCAGGGCTGGCAACTGTGGCTGTCCAGATATTGTTAGGCATCTGTTCCTTCAGTTGCTTACCTTCACCTCACTTCTGCTGGCTAGGGAAGCTCTAGAATGAGAAGACAGTCGAAGGACAGTGGCTCATCCTACTCTATTTGAAAGGCTGTCTTAAGCGAGGGCTAAATAAATCCAAACAGAATGACTTTTAGAAAGCATATTGCCATCAGCTGAGAAATATCTGTGGGCAGGTTCCCCTACCATTCATGAGCAAATCAGATGAGTTTAGGGGATGAATAACACAACATATGTATAAACACAACTCTGTCTACCAAGAGAAGAGACTCAAAGCCAATGGCAGCTGGTGAGTCCAATTTCACAGGTGTCTTGTGGATCTGCTTTGGCTTCATGCTGCACTTAACAGGCACTGTCCAAGGTGCTGAATTCCATTTCCAAATAGGTTCTTGGTGGATTCCAGCATGGATTCACAATGCTTCCAGAATGTGAGTCACCAGTCTCCACTGGTGAGGAAGAATGGGTGGGAAAGAGCCACAGCTGTCCCCTAGACTTGACTGCCTGAAATAGTTATCTAACTCTGCCTAATGATAGGGCTAACTCTTTGTTCTTTGTGGTACTTTTACACAATTCTTATTAAGATCCCTTTGAATGGAGTTAATATTTAAGTACTGTAAGTTTCTTAGAATGACAGCCTTATTTCAAATGTCCCCAGTATGGCTTAACTTGTACATAAATTATGTTTTTCCTATGCATTACTGGAGTGATCCTGCTACCAGAATGCCATTCCACCCTCTGGGCATATGAAAAGTAGTAGCTAAAATAATGATACTGTACAATGTGTTTCCTGGCTCACATGTCTGATAACGAATAAGTCAAAGTTCTACTGACAAGTAAGAGGTCTAAGATATCCCTCCCGTGGTCTTTAACTGGCTCTAACCTTATGATAATGTTCTATTAGTTATTATTTTTTCCATTTGTTCTTATTTTGAATTGTCAAATCATTTTGATTTATTGTATTTGTGCTTATTTGCTTATTTGTTCTTTTCATTATTATGATTTGATTATTTGGTCTGATTGATTGGTTTTTATTTACTATTTTAAGTTGTTCAACCTGTTTTTGTATTTTGTATATGTTTCTAAACCGCCCCGAGCAGCTTTCTTGCTAGATTGTTGTGGTACATAAATCAAATCAATCAATCAATAAAATCACTCTTCCTCACACACTTTACCCATGAGCTGGGAGCTGAGGCCTACTGATCCCTGCCTAGTGTCCACTGCCTATTTGCTGCTTTTTAAAGAACGATCTCTTGCAGACTATCAGAATGCATCTCTGTGTTATTTAAACTTCACAATACAAGCCAAAGATGGGAAACATTTCAGCCAACGTCAGAACTCTACAGCACATCCCATTATAATCTCATAAGGATGACAGTCCAATTATTCTGAGTGACAAAGACTGACTGCAATTATTCTGAGTGACAAAGATACCTCACACCTAATAGGGCACCTTAATACATTTGTGATTGTCTGTTTGCTTCTCTCTCTCTCTCTCTCTCTCGCTTTCTCTCTCTCTCTCTCTCTCTGAGGCACAAAAGCAATTGATATACCAGAATGACAAACTCAATTTATACCTGAAACTAAAGATAGATTTTGTTCAGTTGGGGGTGGAGGAAAGACTTACGAGAACGCGCTTCAGAGAACGAAGCTGAAGTCATCGCTGCATGAACAAATTGACGTTGTGTGATTTAGAAAAGAAAGAAAAAAGATTTGTGGAAAATGACCTATGACAGTGTGGCATGCCTTCAAGGTAATATCCCATGTTTTGTTGCTGCTGTTTGGCAAGCAGCCATGGGCTTTTTCGCCCAGAATGAAAAGAAGAGAGGTTTAAGATTTGAACTGAGGGAATGTCTTCCCTTTTCAGGAGTCGTCCTCATCAAAACAGTGAAAACCTAAAGGAAGCAACAAGGTACTATTTAACCTGTTTTGGAAAACCAGGCTTCAGAACTGCATTCAACTGCATTTTTGGTTAGGTGACTCTCTCAGAGTCTAACCTGCCTCACAGGGCTATTGTGTGGTTCACACCAGGAGAATACAAGCATCTGTAACTTATTTATTTATTTATTTTTATTTTAGAGTATTTTTACCCTGCCTTTCTCCTTGGAGAAGGACCCAAGGCGGCTTACAGTAATGAGGGACAATATACAATCCAATACAATTAAGACATGATAATATACAGTCCAATACAATTAAGACATGTTCAAGTAT
Organism: Phrynocephalus versicolor; assembly: GCA_023846285.1. Classification (NCBI taxonomy): domain Eukaryota; kingdom Metazoa; phylum Chordata; class Lepidosauria; order Squamata; family Agamidae; genus Phrynocephalus; species Phrynocephalus versicolor. The sequence continues at coordinate 5,921,988 of JAHTLZ010000054.1, forward strand.
TGAGAACAAGGAACTGAGGGACATCTTACAGCACTAATAGACAACATTACATTAAAGCTATAAGGTTATAAGTAGTTATAAACACAAAGTCTATGTGAACCTATAGAATCATATAAAAGACACATAATGATAGTCCATCATTTGGGGGAAAACTTGCCTGAAGTGATAGGTCTTTGCCTTTAGTCCAGACTAGACCCTCCATAGAGCAATTAATGCTTCTCTTTTACAGATAAGGAATCCCATTTCCCAAGGCCGGGAGAGTACCCAATTGCTACCAACAGATATGTCTTTGTTTCTTTTAACTAGGAATTTTTATCAATAATAGGAGATGGAAACCCTTATTGATGAAAAACAAATGACTCTTGGTTCTTCCCATTAGATCGTGAGCTACTTTTTTTTGTTTTACCAAGAGGTAGAAGAGAATTTAGTTCCAGTTCATATTAACGAACCCTCCCCTCCATGTGCTAATTTCTTCCTAAAAAGAAGTATGGGAGAAACCAAAACTGTCAGATTTTTGTCTGTTTACACTTAGTATTTTGAGAGCTTAGCTTTTTAGGAACCCCATGGCGCAATGGTTAAATGCCTGTACTGCAGGTAAAACTGTGCTCATGACCTGGAGTTCAATCCCAGGTAGCTGGCTCAAGGTTCACTCAGCCTTCCATCCTTCCGAGGTCAGTAAAATGAGTACCCAGCTTGCTGGGGGGAGGGGAAAATGTGTAGCCTGCATACCGTAATTAAAATTGTAAACCTCCAAGAGACTACTTGAAGTGGTATGGGGTGGTATATAAGCAGAATGCTTTGCTTTGCTTTTTAAAGTTTGTACATGCAGCCAGGAGGACTAAAGAGGATTGCTTTGGTTTTTTCAGAGAGGCTCCTTCCTTTAGCCAGATAACACATGAGAATTGTGGATTGAATCTGGCCAGTGTTGAGGGCTGTGAATTTCCTGCTGCTCGTTTCTGATGACTTCACAGAAATCCACAAATGTGTTCATATTTTGGGACAAAAAGGTTTAAAATGTGGGAGAAATAAAAATCTGACTGTGGGTATTTGTACACGACCCCTAAACTCCGCCGCAAATGGCTCCCAGCTCTGGAGCTTAAAATTGTTTCCCCACCAGCTCCGGAGTTTACAGAAAATTAAGTGTGACCATGCCCACCTAAGCACGTCCCAGCACACTTTTCAGGTACCTGCTCTTGGAGGGTGAAAAATCCCAGATCTGGATGTAAAGGAGTGAGTGCCCGGCTCTCCTTGCTTCTGTTTGTTGTTGTTTTTTGCCTCCTGCCCCTTTAAGAGAAGGAATCAGGATGACGACGGGGCTTGGGGAGGCTTGGACCAGCAAACGGAGGTGAGCCTGCATTCTTTTGTCCCCTTTTTTCTCCCTCCCCTCACGCAGACAGGATCAAGGAAGTGCGGAGGGGTGGGGACGCAGGAAGAGCAACAAACCCCCAAGATCTCTGGTCCGAATTTAAGTGGCCAGTGGATCTTAGGGGTCGTGTGAAAAGGCCCTGTATCTCCCCATCTTCCCACCCTCTTTGGAAGATACTCTGATAGCTCTGGGTCCCAAGCTGAGGGTTGCTCGCCTAGAGCTGAGGGTGACCATCGGAGCGTTCCATATCCAGGGCAGCTCTTGAGTTTGCTTTCAGACTGGAACCAACATCTTTCAGTCTTACAAAGAAGGACTGAAAGAACTGGGATGTTTAGCCTTGAGCAAAGGAGATTGAGGGGAGCTATGGTAGCACTTTTCAAATACTTGAAAAGGCTGTCATACAGAGGAGGGCCAGGATCTGTCCTCAGTCATCCCTGAGTACAAAGCACACGACAATGGGCTTATGTTCCAGAAAGTCGAATTTCCGTTGAATATTAGGAAAAGCTTCTTAACTGTTAGAGTAGGACAACAATGGGCACAATGATCTCAAGAGGTGGTGAGTGCTCCAACTCTGGAGGGCTTCAAGTTGCATTTAGAGAGCCCCTGGCAGGTATCCTTGGATTTGCATTTCTGCATGGACCAGGAGATTGGAACTGATGGCCTCATAGGCTCCCTTCAACTTGATGATTCTATCATCCGTCTCCAAGAGCCATCTTTCTCTAAGATCCACCCTTCTCCTTGTGATGGTTCCTTCCCTGCTCTGTAGAATATTTTTTTATCTTCCAAAGAAGGAAAGGCAGCAGTGCATGCTACTAGTCATGCCTTGAGGAGAAGACTTCCCAGCAAGACTAGAATCTGAGCTGTTTTTGCTTCCGGTCTTAACTGTTGGAGCAGTAGGATGATTTGTGTGTTGAAGCACGGGGCTGGACTTGATGGCTTTCGAGGCTCTCCCAACTCCATTATTCTATGATTTTTGCTTGTGAGGAAGAGAACTCAGAAGGTTTTCTCCTGGCTTGGCGTGGGGGCAATATCTGTTCTATTAAGGCAGATACACCACAATGAGAGGCAACCTCAACAACTGTGGTGGCAACAAGAGAGAGAGAGAGAGAGAGAGAGAGAGAGAGAGAGAGAGAGAGAGAGAGAGAGAGAGATTTTCTGTTAGTAAGACAAGCTGTTTAAATTGCACCAGTTGCATGAAGGGTCCACACCACACCTACACTGACGTCTGCCAGGGCCGCACTGCCACTTTTAGAAACATGACCCGAGTTGTGTCTTGTTGAGCAACAAGAAGGCAGTTATTGTTATGCTTGCTGGGTTTGTGTGTGCACGTGCATATGGGCGCTTTGCTTCGCAATGAGAAAAGCCGCTAGTTTTGTGGTGTGTTTTGTGGACAAACGACCGCAAGGTCTCAAAGGGGGCACTTCTCTTGTCATGTTCTTGTGCAAGACAGGGAGACTTAAGTGGGGAAGGGTCAACTCTTTCAGCATGTCAGGATTGCCTTGGTGAGAATGAATAATTTGGTGGGGAGTCTTCACATCCTTACGCTATGTTGCCATGGAAACCCTTTTTTTTTAAGGTCAAGACAGACTTGTCATAATATATGGCAAGATTTTCTGCCTCACATGCCAGAATAAGGAGGCTGGTTTGGGGTATTTTGTATGCATGGAAATCTTTTGATCAGGCATCCAAATGGCTTTATCTGGTATCGACTGTGTTATCTGATGTGAGGATAGGAGGCTTATAAAGTTTGCCTTTGACATTCTTCTTCGAAATATTAAAAGGCTGCCAATTGTGTAGAGTTCAGCTACCTTTGTACCTCTGAAGTGTAAGCCCCTGCGTCACTACAACCTGCATAAACCAATCTCAAGGGAACGAAATCAGCTATAAAATAAAACCTATTCATTTTCCAAAATTTCAACCTACCATCATGCAAGAACTGGTGGGAACATCAGCCAGAAAAGGTTACTGAAAATGAAGTCATCAAGGTGTTCTGGGATTACAAAACCCAATGCAACAGATCCCCAATCAGTTTGTTTCACTGTCAGACATTCACTCGGGCTTTCGTTATCATTATGATGCTTTACCATCTTCTTTTAATTGCTTCGACTTTGGCTTTCTGGAGTAACAGCAAACACATCTGCCCTCTCTTGCGCTCCGGCAGTCTATCAGGAATTTGAAGAACACCAATATGTGGCCTTCTCTTCTCCAAATGCTGCCTAGATGCCCTAAACCAGTGATGGTGAACCTATAGCATGGGTGCCAATGGTGGCACTCGGAGCCCTTTCTGTGGACACCCGACATCACCCCTTCCTAGCCACCTGTATACAGGTTAAATTACTGTATTGGCACTTTGCAAAAAAAAAAAAAGTGGGTTCTGAATTGCAGTTTGGGCACTCAGTCTCTAAAAGGTTCACCATCACTGCCCTAAACAGATCAATCTTGCCTGATTTCGGAAGCTAAGCAGGGTCGCCCCTGGTTAGTACTTGGATGGGCGACCACCAGGGAATACCAGGTGCTGTAGGCGCCTGGAGTAGGAACTTGCAAGAAGACACTCCAGTATTCCTGCCAAAAAAACTCCATGGACATGGGGTCAAGAAGAGTTGGTCACAACTGTAACGATGCAACACACACACACACACACACACACACACATTAATAAGTACGATTTGAGTGCTGCTGCTACTAGGTACATGTCACTGTATGCCTTCAACTGGCCAGACGTTCTGTTTAATCTGTTGTTTTGGTCTTTTGTCTGGTTTTCCATTCTGGAGTGCTCTGCCTGGCAAGTGCTCTTCCTAAAAGGCAGTTTATGAATCTTTTACGTTACATTAATGAATATTTTAAATATAATATAAGTAGAGTTGTTTTTTGGTGGGGGGGTGGGGAGAAGAGAAGGCGTAGCTGCAAAAGACTGTGCAGCTGTGTCAAGGTAATATAACTGGAAGGTCTTTCTTTCTTTATCTGAGTTGATAAAGATAAAATTAATCAAGAGATATTTGTTTGATCAATACCTCTTTATTCCTTC
>JAHTLZ010000054.1:5926878-5965762 GCA_023846285.1 Phrynocephalus versicolor
GCTCTCCTGAAAGATTGCTGTGGGACCACCCAGTGTGCCATCATGTAGCGCCAACCTCTTGGGCAACACCGCCTTTTTCCACCGGCGAACCCAAGAGATGGAAAACTGTCGTTGGGCATGGGTGGGTGGGGAGGACGCAAAGCATCCCAGTCTCTTGATAGTGGAGTTTTCTGTACTGTTTCTTACAGTAACTGTTGTAGTGCTGAATGTTCCACTTGGTGACCTCTTCACTGTTGCATGGATTAGTCAGCGAGCATGCCTAGGTTAAGACAAGGAGTGTATATCCAAATATATAACTATATCCAGAGAACAAAGGAGAGGGGGCAAGAAAAGGGGGAACATTATACCAGGCATGTCCAAACTTCGGCCCTCCTGATGTTTTGGACCACAACTCCCACAATTCCAAGCCTGTGTTTCCAATGGCAAAGGGCTGTGGGAGTTGTGGTCAAAACATCTGGAGGGCCGAAGTTTGGACATTCCTGCATTATGCACAAGAGAAATAGCTCGCCAAGTAACAATCAAGTGTGTGTGTGTTTTTTAAATCCTTACGTAAGATACGCATATCAAGAAGACAATGTCCCCCTCCCCTTATTACTGGCTGGGAACGAGGAAGGATCATACCAAGTACCGTATATACTCGAGTATAAGTCGACCCGAGTATAAGCCGGGCCCCCTAATTTAAACCCCCAAAACTGGGAAAATTTATTGACTCAAGTATAAGCCTAGGGTGGGAAATGCAGCAGTGCCTGGCAACTCCTCCTTTGTGAGCTGTGTGTGTGTGCGATGTTTAAAATGACTTTTAGCCACCAACTCAAGCAGTAAAAGTCATTTTAAACATTGTTTTAAAATGACCTTTTAAAAAGTCATTTTAAACATGGGGGGGGGGTCAGGAGAAGTGGCACACAATGTTTAAAATGACTTTTAGCCACCGACCCAAACTTGCCTCTGTGGCTAAAAGTATTGACCCACATATAAGCCGAGGACCCCTTTTTTCAGCCCAAAATTAGGGCTGAAAAACTAGGCTTGTGCTCGAGTATATACAGTAACTTGTAGAATAGCAGTTTTAATAGTCTCTGTGTATAAGATTCATTCCACACTATCCCCCTCGGTAGGCAGCCTTCAACCTGTGGGCCGAAAAACGCGGTGTGGTGGTTACTTTTCACAACAAAAGGATTCATTAATAAATATTGTAAATAGAACAACGCAGCTAATAACATAGTGGAAGATGCCGACAAAGTTTGCTGTAATGTGATTTTTTTTTTCAGTCACTGGTGGTGACCAACAGGATTTTGGCAGATAGGGAACCAAAAAAAAAAAGTCCTGTGGGTTGGTGGTTATTTTTATTTTTAAAAGCGTTTTAGTGGCTTTTGATGGTCAGTCAATTATCTTCTGTGAATTTCACCAGGAGCCTGATGGAAGTGGCTTGTCTCTTTGTAAACTGGTCTCTTGGTCACTCATTTGCTTTGTATGGTGATAAACAATTAGGGTCCAGAAGACTGCCCAACCTTTGGCCCACCACGGAAACGCCTTGTGATCAGAGCTTCAGAAAGTACACTTTCTGGACTACAACTTCAATAATCCACTGGCATAATCCACTGTCGACTGTATGAATTTGAGAGTTGTAATCTGAAAATGGTTTCCAATCGGTCCCTGGTGCACCCTTTCGAATCAATCTGGCAAGGTATTTATGTCACTCCTCCACTGTCGATGCGGGATCATGAACGCAGATTTATCATGAGTATTAAGAGATGAAGGGTGTACATACTTTATAAATAAATAAAAAATAAGAAAGGACAACCATGTATATTATAATAATAATAAAGATACAAGAAGGAATGTAGACCATTGCTGCATCCAAACCTCAATCTATATTGCTTATCCAATGTCCAAGACTGATTATTTTATAACAGCAAAAAAGAGAGAGATGCATTGGTCTTTCTAAATAAATAATTAAAGCTTAATGCAATATGATCGCCATATCAGCGGAAACAGCACTGACAGTTTCACTTCTCTGCTACCTGTAAATATTAAAGTAAAAACCCCAGAAATTCATGTTCCCAAAGTGCATTGCCAGGAATGTCCAAGAGCTAGAGTCACTGGCAATTAAGGCACAGAATTCTGGGAGTTGTGGTCCAAAACATCTGGAGTGCCGAACGTACTGTACACCACTGCTATGTAGACTAGAGCAGCAGCGGCGAACCTTTGGCACTCCAGATGTTTTGGACCACAACTCCCAGAGTTCTTTGTCGCTGGCAATACAGACTTGGAATTCTGGGAGTTGTGGTCCAAAACTTCTGGAGTACCAAAGGTTCACCACCACTGGACTAGAGTTTCCATAGGTATAGTTTTTGTCATTCACTGGTTGGGGGTGTTTGGAACTTATTTCCCACAGACACTGCAGTCCTACTATATTGCATACCCAAGTAGTGTCGTGTATTTAATAGGAAACCATAATTACTTTTTTATAGGAGTTCCCAGACCCCCCCTTCCCTGGGCCATGCTTCTTGGGGAATTTCTTGGGAGCTATAATCCAACTTTTCCAAATTCTTTGTGTAAAACTGCAACATGTTACAGAGATTCTGGGGATGCGGGGGGTGGGGATCAGAGGGAAGAGGAAAAAATATTTGTTCATCATCTAAACCAGTGCTGTCCAAACTTTGGTCATCCAGATGTTTTAGACCACTACTCCCATAGTCCTTTGTCATTGGCAATCTAGGCTTGGAATTCTGGGAGTTGTGGTCCAAAACTTCTGGAGGGCCAAAGTTTGGACACCGCTGATCTAAACTAAATATTAAAGAAAGGTCAGCTTTTCCAACAAGTCATACAATAATTCTTATGCCAGCTACTTGTGATGGGTAAATGCTCCTGCACCAGCTGTTAAATGCTATCTAATAAGGCTTCCATGCCATGGGGATGGTGCCAGGCAGGTCCAAACTTTGGCCCTCTTGATGTTTTGAACCACAACTCCCAGAATTCTAAGCTTAGACTGCCAATGACAAAGGACTGTGGGAATTGTGGTCCAAAACATCTGGAGGGTCAGGTGATGTTAAGGATTTGCCTGGGGAACAGACTGCTAGTGGTGTCAGAAATAGGACAAGTGAGGTGCAGAGGCTCTCAGAGCTGTTTTCATTGCAACCTGCAGAATCTCCTTTCTAACTCTGCAGATCTAAGGTGATCATCTCCCAACCTAAAAGCAAAGTGGCCACGATGGGAGAGGAATTCTGGCAGTGCGGGTCTAAACTTTGCCATGTCTCTGTCCTTTGCTTCCTGAAACTACCAAGTTTATTCCCTTGTGTTCCCAGTTAGAAGGATCCCGACCCAGAAAAGAGGGAAAAGATGCCCCCACCACCTTGGAGGGACACTGCCAGTCAAAGCAGGTGGAGCTGGGCTCCAGTTGCACAATGTGTCTTTTGACATTACTGCGACAGTCCCCACAGTCAGGCTCCTATATAAAGTGCACATACACAGAGACCTGTATAATCACAAACTAATTCCTGCTGTCTTCATTTTCTACATACGAATGGGTCTTAACTGCCAACTCAAGACCAAGCTGCCTCCAAATCCACTGCAAAATAACAGGGACCCCTCACAACAGTACACTGTTCCGGGGGGCGGGGGATCAGCCATCTCTTTTTTTTCTCCCTCCCTGGCTATCCAAATTGCAGATAACCTCATGCAGGAGCAGGGAAAATGACACCCCCGTCCTCTCCTGTGTTCTGGCCTTCTATAGGCTTGCTGGTGCTACACCATTCCCAGGCTAGATGGACCAACAGCTTGGATGAGCATAAGGTAGCCTCCTACTACCCTGGTACGCATCCAAACGACAGTACGACTGCCGTGTCCACAGGGATCAGCTCCAGGACCCCCTGAGAATAGCAAAATCCACAGATAAGAGCAAACGCTCTTATCCAAGGATAACGGTTGGGGCAAGGGTGGTGGGGTGCCAGGGTGAAAGCTTTGGTAGTACTGGTGGCAGCGGTGAGGAGGGCTTGGCATCGGTAAGTTTTCCTCTGTTTTTTTCCCTCCACGGCGCTGCCGGCTTTGCAGCTACTATTTGCGACAATATCCTGCTTTACGGCTACTGTTTGCGACAGCAGACTGCTTCGTGGCTACTGAATTATTTTTTAAATATTTCCCCCCTCAATCCGCCAATAAGTGAATCGGCGCTTAATGGTTCAGCAGACAAGAGGGTCATACTGTATTCTTTTGAAGGTAAGGGACGCCACCCTGGTTACCACTTGAACGGGTAACCCCACAGAATGCGATAGGCTTTTGGGAAGGGCTGGGAATGAATCTTACCTGAAACCCCCAGAGGCTTCAAATACTGATCAAATACTGAGGCAAAGGGCCCCATGATCAGTATACGTTTCTGTAGGCCCCTGCTTCCAAACAGGTGGAATGCCATTAACCGGTAGTAACTGATGAGGACCAGCCATGGTACACACCAGCTATGAATGATTACAGTAAAACAATGCAATCAAGAGTCCATAATACATTGGTCTTGGGCACAGAAACAACACAGACTTGGTAGGGAGTCAGCATCCGTAGCAACATTCTCATAGATGATGCACCTATTGCAGCGTGGAGAGAAAAGTCCCAGTGGCCAACCTTACAACACCTTCGCATGGTGGACTACATGGAAGTGAAGCCATTCCTTCACAGAAAGTCCCAAGGCAATTCACGGGCTGAGGCGAAGGATAAGAGGGCGTTCTATCCACTACTTCAGGGGTGCCCAAACTTTTTGTAAGGAGGGCCAGATTTGGTGGCTGAGAACGTGTCAGGGGCCGGTTGCTCCCCGACCCTGCCACCCCACTGCAAGCCCCACCCACTGACCCATAAGCCCTACCCACTGACCCCTTGCAACCCCTCCCGCAGGAAGGAAGGCGGGGACCAAGGGAGGGAGGGAGGAAGGTGGAAACCAAGAGAGGAAGGAAGGAAGGTGAGGAACAAGGGAGGGAGGGAGGAAGGAAGGTGGGAACCAAAGGAAGCACAGGGAGCCTGTTTAAAAAAACATGGGGTGAAGGAGGGGGAGGGAGGGGCGGGCCAGCCAGCCGCGGGCCACTCAGAATGGCCTGACGGGCCAGATTTGGCCCCTGGGCCGGACTTTGGGCAGGCCTGGGCTACTTGATCCAGCAAGGTCAATGAGCATGTCATTCCATCTTCCCTGGGAAGATCAGACTAATTCATGGAACCAGGGAATGCTTAGCACAAGAGAAACCGTAAATACAATCTTACAGGGGGGAGAGTTACTGTTCATTTTACTACATAAATAGAAACCCCCCCAGACTCTTAAGTTTTATGCATGCCTTCATTCTTACTAGCACGCGGAGAAAAAAACACCCAACAGAAGTTGTTTACATGCTTGCTTGAAAATTTTATTGACAACGGTTTGGTCCCAACACACAAAACAGCACTTGAACCACAGATGTGTCCAAATGAATGAGATAATTAGGGGGAAAGACGAGTGGTGTCTCCGATCCCATCCCATCTGGAGCGTTCAGAAGTCAAGGGCTTCAGTGATACTTTCTTAAGTAGCCAAGAAATAAAAATAAGTAATGTCTAAATTAAAGAATCTCATTTGTCGTGATTCACTTTTCAAATCAGTTACAGCACATTATTCCTTCAAGCCTTTCTATAAAAAGAAAAAAATGACTTAAGATGGTCTCACGCTAGGAAACAAAATTAAACTTTCCCCAAGTGGCATTCTAATAACTTTCAAACAGAAATTCCGGTCAAAAACGTGCATGAAACCAGAAGGATTCCTCATTCTTTACAAAAGGCATAACCACATCTGTACTTTAGGTATCCAGTACGTCCTGTACACCTCCTTCTGTAGTTTCCATCAAAACTGAGTTCTAGTGCATTATTTTAGATGACTTGCAATTGCAGCACAAAATGACGACCCTTTCTGCACAATGCATGTCAAAGACACGTTGATCAGGTCTCTATGTTATGCAGCTTATACATAGGAAAATGGGCGAAAAAGCTCTCGGCAAATATATTTAGGAAGTGATTTTTTTAAAAAAAATCTAAAAATCAATTCTAATAAACTGTATGTCTGTAGAGGAAATGTACGGATAGAAAACGTGCTCTGTGCCTGGCCATGAGCTCAGAAAAGACTTCCAGTGTTTCTCTACATTCACAATGGCTATAATGTAACTCTGCTTAGTATCTAGTTTTGTTTAAAAGCATTTTTAAACAAAATCCATTTTAATATATTCTTTAAAAGCTGCCTATAGCCATCAAGTGGCATTTTTTTTTCAGCTGCTGGCTATGAAACCGAAGCCTGCTTTTCAATCTCTCTCAGACATTACGAAATGTAATGGCTGCAAAAAAAAAAAAAAAACCAGTCACGATCCTTCAGCCAGTGGAAACCTTTGGTATATAGGTTCTATTCTTTTGATGAGCAATAAAGAATCCTAGCCTGGCAAATACAACCCATTGTAAATGCCAAGTTTACCCAACAGGGGTAATAAAGCTTTAGAAGATGTTTGAACTTTCCAAAAGAAAGTAGAAAAGAACTCCACTGGCCTTTCTCCTTCAGCCATGGCTGGTATCTTAAAAGCCAACAGAAATGCCACTATAGGAACTGGAAGAAGGAAAGAAAAACCCACGGGCACAGAAGAGCAGCACTGAACGCTAGATGTAAAGGTCAGAATAAAAACTAGACACAGTTAAAAACAATAAGACTCGTATTAAGCTTCCCATTTATTACACATTTTAAAAGTTAGAAAACAAGGTTAAACACCATAACCTTGGGGAATTCCATGTACTGCTCACATTTCTATGCAAGTGGAGTGGCAGCATGGCCTTCCATGTTAAAAGCTCCGGTAACCTCTCACTGCAATTCATAATTTATGCACTTACATGCATATTTTCAAGTGCTGCCAGTAGACTCATCAGCAGATGCAACCAAAGCATCGCGTAGTTCACTTCAAAAATCCTTGACATCAAAACCCCTTTCTTCATCTAGATCAGCGTTAACTTGGAGCACTCGTAAAAGGGAAGCTTAAAATATCCTCAACTTCCTACCATATTCCTTAGTGGGACTGGATTATGACCGAAGGCACTTAAAAGGGCCTTCATAATAAACAAAGAAACAAAAAAACACCACTGTAACAGTCGTCTTCTAAAGTCAATTACAAGTCATCCAAAACACCTCAGTTGTGGTCTTGCCAATTCATCTCCAAGACCTCACTGCAAGTTTCATGCCCATCTACCAATCATGTTTAAAAGTTCCCAAAAGACTCTTTTGCACACAGGATTATTACACTCTGGAAAAAAGTAAGTAAGAAATACTGTCGTCTATAGATTTGTACGGTATACGAAGGATTATATCACTTCCACGAGGTTATTCCAAAACTTAACATCCATCCTGGGCTAAACCGAGGCTTATCATTTGCTTTCTGCTGACATTCAACAGAAGGAAAACAAGGTAAAAAGATTATTCCCCGACGTATGCTTGAAGTACAAATAAAAATACCTGCTCAGCTGAATTCAGTGTAAATTGAACAACATCCTCACAGAAGTAGTCAACCATGACAAAGAGAACACAAGTGACCTTCCCCAGCTCCGAATCTGTGATTAAAAATATAAAGGGTAGCCAATAGCTTTGTTTACTGTGCAATCTACCATGTGCTGCTTTTCTCACCACAAGAGGGTTTAAAGCTTGGTTACAGGTGCAAGTGAAAAATTTGCTGCCAATTTTACTCGGTTTTTATGCTGCTTTTTCGCAGGGCTCTCCATGGCTTCTTTGCTTGATTCAGAGGAAGGGTGGAGGGAGGCGGAGGCATTATCTAGAGCCTCAGATGATGCCTGGAGACTGCCTTGTTCTGCAGGACCTGCAGCCTTCTCCTTTTCTTCAGGGAAAGCCATCATTTCTAAAAGGAAACAAGACAGCTGGGTTTTTATAAGAGTATATAATCTCACCTCGTTCTCTAAATGCTGAACAGAACAAGTGAGGCAGAAGTATGTGCCACACACTTCCAGCTACAGCTGAAAACCAGTTTTTCAAACACTGCCATCTATTTAAAAAAAAAATTCAACCTTGCAAGAAGAAAAGGAATAGACCATTGGGGAAAAATGGCTGGAGTGTCCCTGACATAGTACATCTGTATTATTTCCATACAGAGAAATATTCACAACAACATATTCAGCTACCCACAGTTTAAAGTGGCAAATTGAACTCTTCCTCCTCATTCTGTCGTAAACACTTCAAGCCTCTGGAGTTTTTACTTTCCTCCCACTTGTCTTAAAAAAATTTAAGGGTTTTCAATGGCTTTAGGGCAATGCAAAGACTAATATGTTCCATTTGGCATAATCCCTTTTGGACTGCAGCCCACACACTCAAGGGCAGTTTTGATTTTATGGACAAATCATGAAATGAAGCACAGCTTCTAAACAAAAGCAGTTGGCAGTCACAAGTCCTGCTTGAGATTAGTTTATGTAGGCTGTGGTTATTACTGTATTATTATTATTTTTACCAGAAACAGCTGGTGGATGTTCTTCGAACTGAATGAGGTCTGCAAACTGAAGAACAACCGGGTCGGGCCTCAGCTGTGGGGACGGCAGGCAGGACGGGACAGGTTCACACAAGAGATCAACAGGTGATGTATTTGTGAGGCAAAGCAATTCTTGCTCTGTTTGATTAGAAACTGCAAGAAAAATAAAAGAAAAGACCTATAAAGCAACCCCCTGAAAAGAGCACCGCATGAACTGTGACCTAGAACGTCATTTTCAGAGGTATCTCTGTTACTACGGCTTGCAACCTTGATCTTAAGGCAAAAGTTCTCCATCACATGCTTGAAAAGCACTTAGGCATCTGGAAGTTGAGTCATGGCCACTGGACTTCTTTTCTTGAGAGAGGAAGAGACTGAAGCGTTTTGCAGCTCATCCAAGCAGCTTTGTCAACGGGTTCATTTCAGACCAGGGTGACACGAGGTCAAAGTGAACTCTCAAATGGAGGACTCGCCACTAGCTTTCCTCAAACTGATGGATAGGCAGCGAAAAGTTTCAATCTCCCAAGAAAATAAGTCCAGTGGCCATGACTCAACTTCCAGATAAACGTCCCTGGATGACTGAGAATCTTCACAGACAACTTGTTCTTAGGCATTTTAGACCTACTGCCCCCTTATCTTATAATAAGAAACTCATGTTCACCTTCAAGCCACCTTTCCTTCCCCTCCTCCTTCAGACCCAAGCTGTTTGTGCCCTTTTCTTCACTGGTTCATGGCGACCCCTGTGAAATGGTCGTTCGACCCCCAAAGGGGTCCCGACCCCCAGGTTGGAAACCCCCTGCATTATAGGCTATGGAGGCTGGGGTGGTGCCATGGATATGAAGAGGCATGGGCCTCTGAACCAAGATATGTGCCCATCTCTATGTACTGTACGCTGGCTAGTTGAAGCTAGCAGAAGTAAACTCAGAATTATTGTGTTTTTTTTAAAGCAGCAGCAGCTAAAGCTCCAGCATGAGCATTAATGGAACCACTGTGACTTGTCACAAGTGTCAGGCCAAAGCAGTCTACTGGAAACGGACATAACTAAAACATCCAAACACATTCCTACTGTGGGGGTGAAAAGGAGAGATACAGCATCGACAGGTTTTATCTCCTCCAGAAGAAAACTTTTTTTTCTGCATAATTCACTACCTTAACACCTTCCTTCTAAATATATTCTGTTAGTTAATCTCATCATGTCTTTGTCTTGCTGCTGAATGCCCATTGTATGCAACTGAGTTTTGCGATTTAAATGGAGAAATCATCTATCTAACATCTTGGGGCATTGTATGGACCCATTAGAAACAGATTCTAAAAAGAAAGACCAGTACAACATCAAATGTTCTAACTACACATATGAGCATGGGCAAACTAATTACATTTTAGTCTGATGCTGTTTACACATAGATTGTGCATTCCTTCAAAAATCACTTGAACAGGTGAGTTTTGTAATTCATTGTGCCCCAAAAAATTGGAGGTTGGAGATGAGAAACTGCTCTGGAGGAATGGATGAGATTCACTACTCCACTGTCCCATTGTGAGCTGAATTGACACGGTTACTCACTGGAGGATCCATCTCATATCAACAGACCCCAAGGTGGTACATCAGGCATGTCCAAACTTTGGCCCTCCAGATGTTTTGGACCGCAACTCCCATAGTCCTTTGTCATTGGCAATCTAAGATTAGAATTCTGGGAGTTGCGGTCCAAAACGTCAGGAGGGCCGAAGTTTGGACATACCTGTGGTACAGGTTCAATAAGATTATATTGGAACAATCTTTAAAAAATTCCTTACAAAAATTAAGAATGCAGACAGAACAAAAGTCAATAAAACAAAGATACTAGAACCCAAGGCATCATCAAGCCAAGTGCCGAATGGTGGACAACCAAGCTTTAATCTGCAGCCAAAATAAAGGCAATGGCAACACCAATCAATTTCTGCACTTCATTCTATGTCTTGAATTGTGGGCTTCCACCAAGATTCACTGTGACTTTGCCATACAATGGTATACATGGACAGACAGATCTGTACAGAAAGTCCTGGCTTGACTTTCAGTTGATGTGTCTGCGGCCCACTGGTGAACAATTGGTGATGGCACCTGGCCTGGATGCCTTCAAAAGGGGATTGGACAGATTCCTGGAGGAAAAGTCCATCACAGGTTACATGAGGGAGATATGTAATTTCCAGGCTTAAAACCGGGGTCCTTCAAGGGCCAGATGCAGGGGAGTGGTATCAGGAGGCAGATATCTAGTCTCGTGTGCTCCCAGACGCATCTGGTGGGGCCACTGTGAGATACAGGAAGCTGGACTAGATGGGCCGTTGGCCTGATCCAGCATGGCTGTTCTTATGTTCTTAATTCATTACCAGCATCAGATGGTTCCAGTTTGAGTTCCAAGGAGACACTTGCTGTCGCTGGCACTGTGGCCTGTCCGTCACTGCCAGCGAGCTGGTTTCCAAGGTCCTCGTCAGCAAGGGGAAGACTGGGTGAGCTAAAACGAGCTACAAGAGAGCAGAACAGGGGTTGGCAATGGTCCTTCTCAGCAAATCATCCCAGCGCAAGAACACGGGGTCGACTCAACATGAGTTGGGAGTACTTACTCTTCATGTCATTCTTTAAGACGACAATTCTCTTATGACCATGACCTTTTATCCATACTACCTAATAAAAGGCAACAAGAACAAAAAAAAATTGAGATGAGATATATGAACATAGAGAAGTTCTCTCAGTTTTAGGAACAGATTCTCTTGTCACCTTTGTGTCGATTTTTCCTGCAGCTCACTATGTTCAGGTTGGATTCCAACAGGTTCAAGAGAGTTCATACCTGGTTTCACTCAAGCACAGCCAAGTTTACTTATTCATTTATCTATTTATTTATTTATTGAGTATTTTTGCCCTGCCTCTCTTCTTGGAAAAGGACCCAAGGTGGCTTACAGTACAAGTACACAGACCCATATCCAATCTGGAAGTTCTATTAGAACACCCAAACTCCTCTTATTTTCCTATCACTCAATCAGCAGCAAGATAGGAGACTTCCAGTTTGGACCAATGGACGATGCCAACGAATCTGTTAACTATGTTGACAAGTCACGTGCTTCAGTTGGGTATATTACGTGCCACTTATGTTTATAAGTGTTTTTTCAGGGCTACTACCATCAAATAAATTGAAACGAGTCCACTTGATTATGACTTGTGCCTTAATGGGGAAGTAGAGGGCCGCAAGCTAGCACAGGGAGAAGAAACGACTGATTATGTAGGTAGGAATAGCTGCTGCGTTAGAGAACCATCGTTAATTTCTATTTTTTGAACTGAAAGGGATTCATTACTGTCAGTCAGTTATTCTGATTTCTAAAGAATCTACACACAATACAAGCCACTGAACATACACATCTGAAATTGCATATAGCATTCTTAAGATTCCATCTGACAATTGGTATTAAGCCCCTTGTATTATGATTTCAAGTCTCTTGGTTTTATTTATAACCCTTTTGTTATGGGGTTATACTTTATACCACCCAGAATAGTGCAGTGAACAAACGGGGTGGTCAACAAACAAACAAATCTAGAAATAAGAAAACTGCTACAAACCGGTGGAATGGCTCCAAGGAGTTCTTCAAGGTTACCGTAACCATATGCTTTAGGATGCAATATTTCGCCTGTGTATTTCGTATAGGCTGTTGAGAACTCATGAAGGAAGATCTGTTGATAATGATAGGTATGAAGCAAAGACCTCACTTTCTTGGCAAACACATACAGGTTTGTAAGCTTCACATATTCTCTTTCTCCATTGATAAAAACCTATGGGAGAAAAATGTAGATTTTAACTGCTTGCTGTCTCTCGCATCCTGAAAGAACACTGATAGAAACATTTCTTTTTACAAAGCTGACTGTGCAAGTGTTGGGGGATACTGAAAAAAACTATCAAAAGCAAAAGGGAAAAGTACTGACACTATGTTTTCAATGTTAGTTTCCATCACTGAGAACTTTTACATGGAAGTTTTACTCTCTCTAACTCTAGCTCATGTTCTCTTGTAGCTTTAGCGTTGTCTTTTAAATGCTGTAAAGTGTCCCTCAATTCCCTGTTCTCAAACTTGAATACATCTTAATTGCACTAGACTGTATATTGTCTCTCATTACTTTAAGCCTCCTTGGGTCCTTTTCCAAGGAGAAAGACAAGGTAAAAAAACCCTATAAATAAATAAATAAATAAATAAATAAATAAATAAATAAATAAATAAATAAAGTAAATCACAACAGGACTCAAACACAAAACCAAATCCAATTAACACCCAATACTGGGATGCAATAAACCAAGGATATTAAATAAAAATACATATGAGACATTTAATATAACGACACATACGTAATACAAGATGGTGTATGAATCACAATAAAGAATGAGAACACTGAGGAAAAATGTATTGTCTTGAATTTCAACATAAGGATATTCAATCGCACTTGCAGTATAAAGTCTCAGAAAAATCATACAAGTACAAACCGAGGCACTGCCTAGATGCCCTAAGCCAAGATGCCCAGGGGCCAAATCTGGCCCGCCAGGCCATTCTGAGTGGCTCGCGGCTGGCTGGCCCGCCCCTCCCTCCCTCTCCTTCACCCCATGATTTTTTAAAAGAAAGTAGGTGGGGCTTGCAGTGGGGTGGCAGGGTTGGGGAGCAACTGGCCCCTGAAACATTCTCAGCCACCAAATCTGGCCCTCCTTACAAAAAGTTTGGGCACCCCTGGCCTAAGCACATCCGATCTCGCCTGATTTCAGAAGCTAAGCAGGGTCGGCCCTGGTTAGTATTTGGATGGGAGACCACCAGGGAATACCCAGGTGCTGTAGGCGCCTGGAGTAGGAACTGGCAAACCACTCCAGTATTCCTGCCAAGAAAACTCCATGGATGTGGGGTCACAAAGTGTCGGTCACAACTGTAATGACACAACACACACACACAAACCGAGGCACCACCGTAGTATCTAAAATTAAAAGGAATAAGAACTAAGTCACAAGCCAAAACAACAGAGCCAAAATAATCAGAACAATGGTACTTCCGACATTGCCTGCTAGCAACATGCCATCAACTGGTAGAAGACAACTGAATGCTGGTGAGGTTTTGAGCTTGGTATGCAAAAAAAGCCCTGGCCTAATAGAGAAAGCACTATAACCAGATGTTGACCTGGCTACAACACCTATGGACATACCATTTGTTGATCTGGCAAAATGAGCTGCATCAAGGAAATCATAGTCCTTCAAGGTATCAAAATGTGTCTTTGTATGTACAACAGCAAAACATATGCATGCAACTAAACACATTTAACAATAAATCAGGCCTGTAAACGAGGGGGAAGAGGAGGCTGCAATAGGAGGCTACTTTCCTTTCCTCTCTTAGCAGCTCATAAAAAATGGGAGCAGAAAAATATTTCATGTTCTGCACAGTCCTTGTAAACTGATTCAATTACTCTTTAACGAGTCTCAAAGTGATTCGTTCAGGAATGAGTAATATCCAACATAAACTGAGAAGTACCATGTCAGAGATTAGGAACCAGGCCGTTTCCTCACCTCAATAAAATAAGGCACACTCATCAGGAGATCAGTAAATGTCATGAAGCCGTATTCACAAGGGTTAAGCAGAGCACCGTGGGTGGTTTCATAGTGTCTTTTAAGTTCATCAACAGAAATATAGGTGGCCTCATCCAAGGTCATCAGAAGCACCAGAAGCTGGGCAGTCAGGGTCCGCAGGGATTTTTTATTTATAAGCTGGAGTTGTTTGCCACGTTCTGTATCGACAACCTGCAGGAGTTGAAACAATGGCACAGATTTTTTTTTAAACATTGAAGGTAAAGTTGCTAGAGATAAACATGACAGGGGTACCTGTTACTTCTAATAACAAGGCATTTCATGTCTAAGTGGTTTAGGCTCTGAAGACATAGTTGCACCTTGGCTGAACAATCACCAAAGAAGCATTAAAGGAGCTATTTAAACTCGGATGCCCCGTCAGGGTTCTTTTATTTTTATTAAACTTTTCAAACTAAGTATTACAAAATAATACACAAGGGGGGGGGAACACTAAAGAAAATACAAATTACCTCTAATGCACCCCTCCAGCCCTGATATATACTTTTTAAAAAATATTTCTAATTTATATATCCAGCTCCCATGATATGACTCTTGTGCCAGGGCCGTTTACACTTTTCCCCAAATACATATAGTCTAAAAAGACCTTCCATATACTGTATCCTTAAAATAATTTACTTTCAATATTCCTTTTCTAACTTTAAAATTGCAGGTTAATCTATCATTAATAGCAATATTTTACATTGTATAGCATTCTTCCATATTAAAATAATTATGACTTTTCCACGTTCTTGCAAATATCAATCTTGCTACAGTTACTATAATTAATTCCTTCCCCACCCCCATCAATTTGAGTATTTCTAAACATGTTTAATAGAGATGGGCACGACTAAAAATAAATAAATGGTTTTTCGTTTTTTGTTGAGGGGTCCGTTTCGGTTCGTTTTCATTTTCGTTGGGTTTTCCCCGCAAATTTTTCATTTTCGTTACCTAACGAAAACGAAAAATGAAAAATTTCTGTTTCGTTAGCATTCTTTTCAGTTCAATGTGTTTGCCGCAACGAAAACGAAAAACACGGCAAAATCTTTCGTTTCGTTTCCCTTTTGTTTTTGAAAAATTTTCGTTTTCGTTTCGTTACCTAACGAAAACGAAAAAACGGAAACGGAAACGAAAATTTAGCTGAGTCGTGCCCATCTCTAATGTTTAACACAAGCTATCATTGGCCATTTTGGTATGGCTGTTTTTGTATATTTATACCCACAATTTTCTTTACTTCATTAAATACTTATGTCAGATCTTTCTACAACAATGCACATGTCCATCAAATATGAAAACTTGTACAAATCCTTTCTTACATCTCCAACAAATTAAATGGTACAGTACTTCATTATTCACTGAATTCAATTTTGCAGGAGTACATTCCATCTTCTTAGTATTTGATAACAGCTTTCCTTTACCTTCATATTCTTCAGTATCTTTTATTCCATATCTTCTTCCAATCTTCAACACTCATTTCCTCATTTTAATCTCCCTGCCATACGTCTTTAAGAGTACTTTACTTCCTACCTCTTTCGTATTATACTTGTCGTCCCTTTTTACTTTTCTTTCATGGTTGTAACATTTTTAATCCAAACTAAGATACACAACTCTCTCAGCACTGTAGTCCTTCCACCAAACCTATGTGGCTCAGACCACATTTTCTTACATATCATATGAAAACCTACCTTGATAACGTGGCAAAGTTTTTGCATTAAAGCCGGAAGAGAGCCAACATCATAGTCCTGGAGACGCAGTGAATAGCCAAAAGTTCTAGCATATTCCGTGAGGACATCTGCCATCAGAAGGCATTTGTCCTTCTGAGATCGAAGCAACTTAACCAACTGGGCCGCTAAGGCTTTCACCTGTTCTACGTCAGTTAGAGTAAGAATCTTCTCTTCTCCACATTCCAGTACCTGAGGATGAAAGCCAATGCTATTAAGGAAATTACCATATACAGCGACCACCGAGAAAGCTACGCACTAAAGAAATTTAGTATTAGCCATGCACCAGTTTTGTCCTTGCAATTACATTCAAGCTTCGAGACACAAATGGAAAAACCATGTAACGCTTTTCCTCTCTATCGACTTACAGAGATATGTTAGCCTTTTCAAAAGAAACCTGCTTAGAACCAATGTTTGCCGCGCAGCAGAACAGTATGCTGAAAGAGATGTTTGGTCTGTTATCCATACTAGCCAGGATCCAACATTAATTAGCCTTCCATCAACACAATTGAGTTGAAATGCGACAACTTCCCAGCCAGTGCTTTCCAGCCACTAATACGCTGCAAACATAGTGAGCAGAACTCCAGCTTTCCCCCTACTTTCTAGGACTGTTTCCCCTTCTGAACATTACCCAGTGGCCTCTTCCACAGACGGATGGATCATGAGGACAGGCCTGCCTGCAAAAATCAGCAGGCGAAGAAGCTCATCGAACGCCAACTTTTGAAAGCCATGCCTTCAACAATAATTAAAAAAAAAAAACTTTTCATAGGAAACTAGGAAATAAAACTAAACAAAGGATACATTCTTGTACAGAGATGTTGTGATGATGTGATCACCTCACCTGTCCTCTGAAGAGGTACAGCTCAAGTAGAAACTCATTACAGTGGTACCTTGTATAAAGGAATTAATTCGTTCCAAATGAAATTATCTTAAGCAATTTTTCCTTTATACAAATTCCCATAGGAATGCATTGAAAACGGAGTGATCCCATTTTTATGTTGTACAGATTCTCCCCATAGGCGATTATGTTACACAAATTTCCCATATCCCCGGAATTTTTTATGTTGTACAAATTTTATGTTATACAAGCTGTTTGTTATACAAGGGTCCACTGTATTTCAATGAAGTAATGGCCAGCGGTCAGGGGGTTATGGGAGTTGCAGTTTAATACATACGGAGGGCATCTGCTTGCCTAATCTTATATTATAGAATCTATGTTTAAAATAAAAGTGGAGTTTCTGTCAGCCAGAGATTACAGTTCTATGGAGGATGGGACCAGCAATAGGTTGGAGCAGGCATGTCCAAACTTCGGCCCTTCTGATGTTTTGGACCACAACTCCCAGGATTCCAACCTATATAGCTATACTACTATATTGCCTATAGCTGGCATAAGAATTATTGTATGACTTGTTGGGAAAGCTGACCTTTCTTTAGTATTTAGTTTAGATCAGATGTTTTGGACCACAACTCCCAGAATTCCAAGCCTAGATTGCCAATGACAAAGGACTGCGGGAGTTGTGGTCCAAAACATCTGGAGGGCCGAAGTTTGGACACCACTGGGTTAGAGCCAGCACATTTGGCTCTGAAGGTCTTCCTGGCATTAACAGCCATTTCAGCGGTTTAGAAGGGAAAACTCAAACCGAGTGCCAGTGTCACGGGGAAGGATGATGGCTACCCAAAGAACTCCACAGGGCAAGAATCAGCCATGGGACCTGAGGTGTTCTATCCCCTAACAGAAAGCTGACCAGTGTCTCTCAACAGAAATTGGAGCAAGATTTTAAGGGAGAGGATTTGGGGAGTTCCCAAAATTTCCACAAAAACCATCAGCAGCAATCATGACCTCTGGGATTGCCAAGGACCCACCTCTGCCCGGGATATCTGCAGCCTACCTGCAAGACATCGGGTATGGCTTCAAAGAGTTCAAGTAGTTTGGTAAATCCATAATAGGCAAGTTTGCACTGGCGCCCAAAGTGATGGTGGTAAGACGGAATGAATTTATTGAAAGGCATGCGGAAATAGGGCTGATGGCGCAGCAAATCAACTACCTCCTTGGAGAACTGCTTTGTTCTTTCAATTTCCTCCTTGGTACGTTCTAAGGACAGTGAA
This sequence comes from Phrynocephalus versicolor, assembly GCA_023846285.1. Taxonomy (NCBI): domain Eukaryota; kingdom Metazoa; phylum Chordata; class Lepidosauria; order Squamata; family Agamidae; genus Phrynocephalus; species Phrynocephalus versicolor. The sequence continues at coordinate 5,944,810 of JAHTLZ010000054.1, forward strand.
GAAATGAAAAACTGAGAACTTGAGAAGTGGATGGGGAAAGGAAAATGCAAAAATAAGACCAATATTTAGCTCACTTCACACCTACGATACCAATGACATCAGGTCAAAATGCTTTGCTTTGGTAAACAGAACATTCCTCAAGCACGTTAACAAAACACAGGTCCAAATCCATCACTGGCCACTGAAAGCTTTAATCCACTAAGAAGCAGCTACATGAATCTCAAGTTTACCTTGCATTAGCCTCCCAATTCACACAGGGCCTTTAAAGAAAAGTGCTAGAGGTTCTTAAAAACAAGAACATACCTCTCTTTGGGATACAAATCACCATTTCGTTATCTTGCTGAGACAAACAAATTGTGGTGTCCGGGATTTCTGATATTAGATCCACCAACTCGCAAACTCCATATTCAGTTACATCCCAGTCTTTTGAGAAACACCTACATGGGTTGAGAAAGATATTATTTGCAAATGCCGAGTATTGCTGTTAAGACATTTACACTGGCCTAAACTGGAATGCAAAGCAGCATTTCAAGTAGCACAAAAAGAGCCTAAAACTTCTTTTGCAAATGAAGTTTTACAAACAGCCTTTTGTAAAAATTCAGCACCAGATGCAAATAACCTACTACTGGTTGAAGACCTTAAGAGTATGTTCATGGATTCAGTCTATCAGAAATAATGAATTTGGCTAGCAAACTATGCCAAAAAGGTATGTACTTTGGGTTTAAATCAGCAGTTCTTTAGTCATGGCCACTTGGCCAGCCTCAGAAATTTAAAATACTAGAACAGAAGACAGAGTAACAAAGAACTCATGGATGGTCCCGGGGGGTGGGGGTACACTTGTATTGTTAATTGTTATTTGTTATTTTGTTTGTATGTAGTATAAAATTTAAATTAAAAAATTTTAAAAAAAGAAATTTAAAAACTACCCTAACCTCCACCCATCATAATCCTCCAATAGATGTTATTGCTGCTCATCAGCAGCTCATTATTATTTATTTATTTATTGGATTCCTATACTGCCCATCTGGGTGGCTTACAACTATTAAGGAATACAGTACACTGAAAATAAACTAATTCATACAATAAAATAAACAAAATAAAAGTGACATAAAATAGTGGATAAGTGGCGTTACTGGCAGGCAAATACGTTAAAATCATGTTTTAATGAACACTGAAGTTACATTATATTTGAGGGAATGCCTGCTTAAATAGCCAAGTTTGTAATTATTCCTCTCTTTCTTGTGCAAACCACTACAGTAGGAACCCCAGTATCTGTTGGGGATTGGTTCCAAGCCTTCCCGTGGATAATGAAAACCGTGGATAAGAGAGAACACCAAAATGTTGTTCCCCAAAACTGCTGTTTTGTGATAGTAACTTGCTTTACAGCTGCTCTTTGTGACAGTAGCTTGCTTTGCGGCTGCTGAATTATTTATTTATTTTTCCTCTGCCAACCGTGGATGGCTGAATCAGTGGATAATGAATCAGTGGATATAGGGTCCTACTGTACTTCTCTGAATCCCAAAATTTTCAAATTAAGCACTTCTGACATTGATAAGTTTCAGTATTTATGTCCGACTGCTGTCTCTATACGTACCAGTGATAAGCCTGTAGGAATTCCTTTACAACAACTTGTTTACTGGCCTGTGACTTGAGAAGCTTCAGCAAGTCTTGAGTAAACCTCTTTACTTGAGCTCTGTGCGTTAAGGTTAACAAACGCTTGGTACCTATCCCAAGAATCTAGAAAGGAAGAAGAAGAAAAAATGAAACTTCCACAACATATGCCATTATGTTCCAGACAGCTTTTATGATTTACCCTCTCCATATGACCAAAGGGACCTTTCGTATCACTGTCATGAAGGCTTCCCATTTAATGCCAGCTTTCTGAAGATCAATACCGCTTCAGCAAGAAGCGTGAGATAGTAAACCAAACGTACCTGCAACACGTGAGGGACTGCTTCCAGCAGTTCCATTAACCGGGAGTACCCGTAATCAGACACACGACATTGCTTGGCAAAATGATGATGGTAAGTTGGGATGAATTTACTGACTGGCATTATACATGAAGGCTGGTTTTTAAGGAGATCGATCACTTCTCTGCTGAACTGAATCAGCTGGGGGTTTCCTACGGGACTCTTTGAGCGCAGAAGCCAAGGCTCTAGAAGGGAAAACACACACACACAGAGCTGCTCAGAGGAAATGGGCAGAAAGGAATGACAACAAACAGGAACACTGGCTAGGAAAGCCAATGCGATTCTTGGTTGCATCAACAGAAGCATAGTGTCAAAATCAAGGGAAGTTGGCAGGAGCTGGGTGGGGTTAACAGCAGGCGCTCGCTCCCCTGCATGGCACCCGGGATTTGAACCGCCAAGCTGCCGACTTTACAGCCAACAGCTTTTAGTGCTCTAGCATGCTGACCCACCACACTCCTGTGTTGAGTGCAACAGATACCAGGGACTGTGTCTGCTTTCAGCCTCCCCATTTGGTCTGCACCATAGTCATATATATATTATAAAACCATATCTATGGCTTTATAGAATTATGTTGCTTTTGTCCTATTTGAATTTGATTATACATTTGGTAACAGTGTCAGCCACCTCTTGGACATGCTGTTGAATTTTTGTGTACTGTGGATGTTTACTGTAAATGGAGCCTTTGGTGGAATGTCCACTGATACGAGTGTTTCATTTGCCTTTGTGAGCAGGAAGTAAGGGGTTCAGTTCAATATTTAATCTTTCTTTTCTGTCTGTCATGGCAACTGGACTTTGCTATTTTCTTGTGGGATGGATCAAAACATTTCACTACTCATCCATGTAGTTTTCCCAATCAAGTTAAGAAATTCATTTGGACTTCCTGTGCAGTAGGAAATGACTACCGATATTTCATTATTTAAGGCAATTCACCACCACAAGTTAATGCCTTTTATTTAATAATGGCACAATGGGATTACAGATACCATCACAGGTGTAAATCTCAACCATACTACATTAATATAAAATGTCCACTGATACAAGTGTTTCATTTGCCTTTGCAAGTGAGCAGGAAGTAAGGGGTTCAGTTCAATATTTAATCTTTCCTTTCTGTCTGTCCTATAGCTTCTAATTACCTTTATATAAATATATATAGCATCCTTCATGAGCCAAGTGGTTGCATCAAAACACAGGAATCAGAGGAGGGATTATAATTTATTACAATCACTAATATCAGGAACGAGAACCCAACAAATAAACAAGAGATTCTGCATAAAAGCGAAGCACATACCTACAGTGGGAGGTGGTGGCTTGTTATGTATCCACTTTATGACTTTAATGCCATTTTGTGCAGTGGTAATATTAACACCAGGAATACAGGTGATCAAATGCTCCAGAGGGACACCTCCCTGGCCCTCTAGCATCATTTCTAAATGGCTAAATTCTGAGGCATAGCAGTCAGGGAAGCTGCAAGACACACGTCAAAATACAAAAACATTAGCCTAGTACTTATAGCATTGTTTTTTAGACTATTTGTTTATAGCATCATGGGCCAATGACGTCATCAGACATTGAGACCTATAAACCTTATGGTAAGGTATCAGCTCTTCAAACTCATCTATGTTCAATAGGATGGGCCCGAAACGCCAAAATGGTGTTTTGTTTCATTTTTTGTTTTTTTTAAAATTAAGAATGAAATTAAATTTAAAAATTTCATTTCGATGTTCATTTTTTTTTACACTCGCCACCGCCAGCTGGCCTGCAGGCCAGGTCAGCATTTTTTAAATTTTTTAAATTTCTTTTATCTCTCACTCGATGGCACACGCTTTGTTTTGTTTTTCTTTGATGGGTCCGTTCGTTATTCGTTTCATTCCATCACAAAACGAATAACGAAACGAAAAAAATTCATTTCAAGCCCATCTCTAACTGCTCAAGTCATGCTACAACAAGAAAATCCCGATTTTGAAGAGGGCTGTGGAGTCGGAGTCGAGGAGTTGGAGTTGGAGGAAATTTTGGGTACCTGGAGTTGGAGTCGGCAAACAATGCACTCACTCCGACTCCTACTAAATTTGGAGTAACACTTGTGTCTGCAAGCAAATAAGCGGGGGAGTACTGTAACAAGAACAATTCTTGAATTCTAAGATGCATTTGAATTCTAAAACTGACAATGTTTACAAGATAAGGTGTACAAGATAAACAGTTTAAAATTTAAAATTTTCATTTTGATGTTCATTTTTTTAATATATTTTTTTTACACTCGCAACCGAGAAGCAGGTCAATAGTGTGTAACTAGTTTACCTCAATAACGGCACCGTCCCCTCATGAGTCTGCAGCAAACTATGAACTTGTGGTGCAAAAGCCTTCAGAGACAAAATCACAAAGGGAATTTTGTAGGAGTCAGGATCAAAGTCGTGTTCACTAAAAAAATAAATAAAGGAAAAACAAAAGTTTAAGATATTACACAATGGGTTGAGTCGAGAAAATATGAATTCAATCCAGCCCATGGGAGTTTTCAGAAGTTAGGAAGACTACTGTAATTGTTTACACCCCAAATGCTGATGGAAAAGTTTTCTTGCCCAGCATTATAAACACTGCTAAACTTGCACGGATGTGTTTGCCTTCTTAATCTAACCTATGAAGGACAAAAAAGGCCTATTGGCCAATTTCACACATGAATCAGGAAACCCCAGTAAAATCCTGACCGGTTCACCAACAAACCACTGTGTCATGGAAAGACAATCATGAGGGAATCCCAGAAGAACGGACTTACCCCCAAGACCGGAAGCCTAGTCTAAAGAAAACTAAGCTATTTCAATCAATGATGGTAAGGCCAAGATCCCATGATGGTACTACAATCTTAGCCAATGAAGATGACTGAAGCATGATTTCAAAGTAATGAGAAAAACATACCCTAGCCCATCCTTATTTCCTCTTAACAACAACAACAACAACAACAACTTTATTTTTATGCCGCCTTTCTCCCCAAAGGGACCCAAGGCGGCTTACAACACATTCAAAAAAGTACAATAAAAGCAATACAATGTAAAAAACCACACAGTACATATAAAATACTATAAAAATACTATACAGTATAATACAATAAAAAGATTAAAAACAATAGCTGCAGCAGAGTTTTAAAAAGCCCCCCAGTCAATAAGACTAAAAAAAGTACGATGTGATAAATGTTTTTTGTAAAGGCTGGAGGCTAAGGCTTGTCTAAATAAGTAAGTCTTAAAAATACTCCCAAGACACATACACAGGCAAAGCAGATACATACAGTGCTTTCAAACAAAATATAAATCTTTGATGCATTGAATAGAACATATTATTTTAAGTCATGTGCAACCACAGTGCTAGAGGTAGATGGAGAACCTGAAACAGTGTACCTGAATTCTTTATTTGTGCAGTGCTGCTTACAAATGGGTTCATGATATTCCAGTTCTTCGAATATAATAGGGCTGCAGTTAGCAGAAGAGCCATCGTGAGACTGCGACGACCCCAGCGGGCTCTGTCGAGCCTGGCTACTAGGGAGGAGACATACAAGGCGACCGTTGCCTTGATCACGGATTGCTACCACATCGGTCAGTTTGTACAAGTCTGATACATTTAACTTGTGTCCAAACCTAGGAATAAAAACATTTAAAATATCCCAGTAAAGGAGGAGGAGTAAAATGGGAGTAAGCAATATTGTAGTTCCTGCAAAGGATATTGATTTCAAAGCTACAGTAATCCATAAAACTGGCCCCTATAAGAATTCGTGGTTGATTTACATTAAACCTGGTGCACAATTTTCAAACTTACTTCTTCTCGTAGATCTCTGTGAACTTGAAAAGAGGCAGACAACAAGCTGGAGCATCCTGAAGAATAGACATTGCTTCTGCACTGCAAATGGCAATAGTTCAGTGTTAGAACAGGCACAATGGATCACTGCATTCCTATTTATTTTTACCTTGGCTTGGCGGTGTAATTTAGGCATTTTTATTCTTCAGGAATGATGGTACACTCCAACTTAAGAGTGCTGTAAAAGACTACTGTATCCATTGAATGCAGTAACTGCTAATATCTTCATTTGTGCACTTTCAACTTGGCTGAAGGATATAAGGAAAGCTGAACTAGTGATTCCTACACCAATTACCGGTTTCTGGCCAAATTAACAGAAACTAATTCTTGAAGTCACTGCTTTTATGCTTAGGCCTAGCATAGGGAGCTTTTTTGGAAGTTGTGTTGCCGAAATTCCCTACTTCCCCCTTTTCTCAGAAAACAAAGCCAGCAGCTCCTTCCTTCCGCCTTTTAATAATTTCATCTGAAGACTAGGAGCCTCTCTCAGGATCTCTCCTCCAGGCTCATGCCCCTTCAGGTACTGGGGACAAGTCTAAATGGCCAGGGACAGCAAAAGTGATACCAGATAGGACCATGCAATCATTAACATCTGCCGAAGGAGCTCTCATCTGTATTCCACCATCAGAGACATTAAACCTTTTACAGTAACCATGTGGAGATGTCAGAAGGGGTTCTCTTGGCCTCAGTGCCCACACATGGGGTGCTCTTCCCCTGAAAGCCAGCATCAGCCTTAGTTCTATGCCAGGCATGTCCAAACTTTGGCCCTCCAGGTGTTTTGGGCCACAACTCCCACAGTCCTTTGCCATTGGAAATGCAGGCTTGGAATTCTGGGAGTTGTGGTCCAAAACATCAGGAGGACCAAAGTTTGGACATGCCTGTTCTATGCCAACTTAACATGTGACTATTCGACTTAGGATTCTACTAATTCACAGCTGGCTTTTCACCTACTGGACAGCTGGTTCTCCTTAAGCTTTCTTGACCTCAGTTCAGACATCCAAGAGCTTTAGACTTATTTTATTGATGGTACGCCATCCTGAGCTCTCCAAATTAAGGGTGGAAATATTTTGTGAAACACCCATCAATCTCAAGTCGCTGGATTGGGGTTAGGGACACAAGCCATAGTCTCTTACATCTGGATAGCAGCCCACTAGGGAAGACTGCTCTTGAGTGGTTACTCTTCCAACTCTATGATTCTATGATTGTAAGAGTTTGAAACACCAAGTTTTGTAAGAAGTCCTAATTTTTCCACTGATGGTGAAACAGAAGATGGTATTATTATTATTTTTTTTTACCTAACTAAGGTGAGAGATTTATTGGTAGCTCCTGTAGCAAGTGAGACCTGGATCCTCTTACTGCCAATTTTACATCTATGAAGACTGTTGATGGCGCTGATTGCTTCCTGTAGATTCTCCATCTGAACAATGGCCTTCAGTTGATAGTCTGTATGAGGGCTGAGTTCTACAGTCTTGACCTAAAGTTAGACATCACAGATTGAAAATCTGAGCTAATCATTACCATGAATGTGTGCAGCATTTCAAGTTCACCCACCACTGGCGAAAGTACTGAGGTAGCCGCAATTGAAAATCAAGTCACTACAAATGCTTGGAAGCACTGAATGCTTAGAGCAGTGTTGGCGAACCTATGGCACGGGTGCCAAAGGTGGCTCTCGGAGCCCATTCTGTGGGCACACCAAATCGCCCCTTCACAGCCACCTGTATTCAGGTTAACTTGCTGTATTGGTACTTTGCAAAAAATTAGTGGGTTTTGAATCGCAGTTTGGGCACTCAGGTCTCTAAAAGGTTCACCATCACTGGCTTAGAGTGATGATTTCACAACATAATATATACACATCACTTTGAAAAGTCAATAATAAAACACATTGCCTTTATAGTACTCGTTTTTCATTTTCTGTACCAAAATGGTTCCATGAAAACCTTACTAGGTAACTGTCACTGATGGTTCTTGAACAGTCATTACAAGAGGAACACCATAAGCATCTGGACACTAATTTATGGGATGACACTAAAACTAAAAGAATGAGTGAAGTCTTTGCTTCTGCTTACCTTCCCATGCCTAGAGAATGTTTCATGTAAGGTCTGTTGTAGTTCTTTCCTAGACAATCGGTAGTCTATATTGCTAATTTGGACATCTGCTCCATTTGCATAGGGATCTAGACAATCTGCTGCACCAGTGTGATTTATGACGTTGAAAGTGAGAGGAGATGATCTGCTTGAGATATTTGGTGACACACTCCTGGTGAAAAGAGTTCAAACAGAAAAAGCAGCTTAGAGGCATTCATTCTTTTAACTGCCCCGCAATCTCCATTGAAATGTATTGGCTCAATGCATTTCAATGGAGAATTTCCCCCCCCATTGGAATGCATTGAGCCAATGTATTCCAAGGGGGGAAATTTTCTCCATTGAAATGCATTGAGCCAATGCATTTCAACGGAGACGGCCCCGGACGCTGCTTCCCCCTCTCCCGGGAAAGATCCCCCAATGCCGCAGGCGCGCGCCAGTCCGAGAAATCTCGGGGCGGCGCAGGCGGGGGCGGGAGGATCTGATCGCCCTCCGCCCCCCAGGCCCCACCCGACCCACATCTGCATATCGCGGATTTTCAGTCATCGCGCATCGGGTGGGTCCCTAACCCCCGTGACAGGTGGGGGGTTATTGTAGTTACCTTGAAGACCAGCAGCTCTGAGATACGAGAATGGGACTGAGCTGCCTTGATGAGGTGAGCAGGTTGAAAGCAGACGGATAGCTAACTTGGAATACATCGTCCCTTTCTTTTTTCTCCACAGGGGAATTGTTGACACTTCTGGCTGAAGACAAATCTTTCCTGGGTTAAAGAAGAAGGCTATTATTAATTAGAGATGGGCACGACTCAGAAAAATTTTTTTCGTTTTCGTTTTCGGCTAGGGTCCATTTCGTTTCGTTTCTGTTTTCGTGAGCTAATTTCAAAATTTTCCGTTTCCGTTTCGTTACGTAACGAAAACGAAAAAACGAAAACGAAACCGAAAATTTTTTCGTTTCTTCCCATTTAGCTCTATTATGTGTTTTTCCAGTAACGAAAAACGAAAATTGGCTCGAAATTAGTCGTTTCGTTTCCGTTTTTGGTCCATTTTTGAACCGTTTTTCGTTTTCGTTTCGTTACGTAACAAAAACGAAAAAACGAAAACGAAAACGAAAATTGCGCTAAGTCGTGCCCATCTCTATTATTAATCTATCAGGCTGGCACACGTTATGACAAAACTGAATCGTACTTGACATACTTTTGACTGTTTTTATGAAGGCATTCCCCGGTTCCTGGCTTTTTGGTTGCGATGGCCGTACAGTTTGCTGCATTAGAGTTGGTTTGCAATGAAGAGACGTCCTCTTTTAACTGGCCTTGACGATTCTCAGAGTTTCTCACAGTTTTTGACTCCAGACGACACAGTTCCTTGAAGAAGAAGAAGAAAAAACCATACAAACCAACAAACAACATGAGGAATTAGGTACAGTATTTAGTTCTAAGTATGAGAAAATCAAAACAGCTCTGTTGGTGAAAGATAAATGTTTGAAGCAGATTTTTTTGATGCAGCAATGCACCAGTTCCTGCAACATACATGCAGCTGAAGACTACCAGATGCTCTCTATGCAGGTCTTGAACCAGGTATATGTGACACACAGAAAGCAAAATGTTCTCCATCTTATCCATGTGGAATTTGTACACACATAAATTGCCTCCTACATACAGCAAAATCAACTGAAACATTTAAGAAACATTTTGGAAATGTACATTAAGGAATATGGACGGCTTAAGATATCAGGAAAAGATGCTACACTTAAAGATAATGTTTATAGTTTATTGTGTATGTACAACATGCAAACAGAAGTGTTTCCACTATTTCAAGTAATCTCTCCCAAAGGTTTCTAATGTTTTCCTCTGGATTTTTAAAATTTTTACCTTCTAATATATCTATATGTAATATTCAGGGTCATATATATTTTTATATTCCTACAACCATAGATAAAGGAGAATGGAAGAACTGACCACAGCCCTGCTCACCTGGATGACTAAGAATCTTCACTGACATACCTGTAAGCTCTTAACGCCTGTGTTCTTTGAAGCTGGAGGGCCTTTTCCCACTACAACCTTCGTGGCGGAAGACGGATCATTCGACTCTCTATTCGCGAGGCACAGCTTTGTGTTCCTGTTGACTTTTTTCGGAGACTTCACTTTCTCTGCTCCAGGGGTACTCACACTCTTGGTTTCAGCAAGTTCTTTGTTTTTGGGTGTGAAGGACACAACAATTCTATTGCCAAAGACGTCTTCGTTCTCCATCCGCTTCTGAGCGCGCTCAGCGCTATCTTGGTTCAAGAAGCGGAGGATTGCACTGCTGCCGGAAATGGTCAGGACTTTCCCCCCACAGTTATCTGACAAGCGCCGGAGTCTGTAGCAAACACTTTTGCTGTCCCGGTTGGTTGGCAGGTTGTAAACATACAGCAGAGTATGGCATGCCTGGTTTAGAAAGCAAAGAATTTTAATTGGCTTCTGAAGGAGCAAGGGAACATAATTGTAGCTGAAGAGATGAACAAGGGTTTTGTTGTTGGGAATTCACTGGACGGGTTTTAGGTCAGGTTGAATGAAGAATAGAGACAGAGAAAAATGCCTTTCTCAGCCAGCTGAGAAGACACGCAGGCACACAAGTGCTGCGTTCCTCCCAGAAGGCTTAGTTTTATTCATCTTACCTATATTGACAAGCAATAGATTGGAGAACTTACAAAAACAATGGTTCCAATAGGAGGCAGGTGCCCTTTAGCCCCGCCTCAAAGCAAAAGGTCTTCCACCCTTCCGAGGTCGGTAAAATGAGTACCCAGCTTGCTCGGGGTGGGGGGGGCAATGTGTAGCCTGCACACTGTAATTAAAAATTGTAAATCGCCCAGACACTACTTAAAAGTGGAATGGGGCGGTATATAAGCAGAACACTTTGCTTTTTTGCTTTGCTTTGTCACACTGGAACATGGATTTAGACTTATAGTTAGCATTATAAGTATTTCACAATAACTAACAGGACTGCCAAATTGTAAAGAAAATCTGTGATACTGAAAGGGATGCTTAAATTCTTCTGCATCAGAGAGATTAGGACTTTGTGGGCTTATGTACAGTAAATACTCAGGTCTTATGCTCGGTTGTTGGGCTTGTCGTAAGTCGGGGTACCACTGTACTTACTTTATTTATGCCCCCTCTGGAAATCCTGTGTTTTTATGTGCTTTTGAACTGCTAGGTTGGCAGGGGCTTTGGACAAGCAGCGGGAGCTGACCCTGTTAACGCAGATTCTAACTGCTGACCTTTTGATCGACAAGCCCAGCAGTAACACAGTTTAACCCGCAACACCATCTGCAACCCAGGGTCTCTAGAACTGCATCTGAAATAACTGGCTTTAAAAAAATGGTTAGATTGATTTTAAATAATTTCTTTTAAATTTGCCCTCGTTCTACTTAGAAATATTTCAAGCCGCTGAGCAGAAGAAAATCACTTACTGGTTTCTTCAGTGTTAATCTTGGAGGCAAATCTGAAATAAACTCTTCAAATCTGACGAGCTCATGCGCGTGATGTAAAAGTGCTTCAGAAGCCTGGTTTTTATGCACCAGGATTATGTGGAAACCATGGCGATGTCTCAAATCACTGATTTCGAGTGCAAAATTTACATCAGCTGAAAACACAAGGCCAACAACAAACAACTGGGTTAACAAGATTATTTCCCCAAATTCATATATGCACCATCTATTTTCTTAAGAATTGGAAAAACAAGATTTAAAAAAGAAACAAACAATACCATATAGCAATTAAATGAAGACACCTGCTCCTCCGCTAATTATTATTACCTACTGCATTATCTGTAAAATTCTCTGTTAGGATAGTTTCATTTCATGAAATCAAATTATGCAAATCTGTACACCAGTACTACTCACATTCTCCTATATTAGCTGTTCAGAGCTAAAAAGGAAATTTATTTGAATTAGAGTGCAGCACTCTTGCTAAATTTCCAAGGACACATTTGACATTGAAGCGCTAACGTCTAGGGTTTTACCTTCAAAAAATACAATTTATCTCATCCTTTTGTTTACTCTGTCCGTGCAACTCAATTGCTTACTTCTTAAGTGTGATTTTCCAAACAGAAACCAGACAAGGAGACTTACAGAGAACTAATAATGAAGGAAACAATTTGAATAGAATATAATAGAATTTTTATTGTCATTATGCATATGCAAGATATGCACAACGAAATTAGAGTGCTGTTCCACTACACACTCTAAACAAGGAACCATACAAAACACATAAAACACCATACAAGATATTTAAAACTCTTAAAATCGCTTACAAAATTTAAGACACTACTTAAAAACTGATTAGGATGGTGCTAAAACTGTCGCATTCAACTTGGTTACCGCTCTGTGATAAAAACTGTTTTTTAAGTCTATTTGTCCTTGACCTAAGAGTCCTATATCTCCTGCCAGACGACAACCGTTCAAAAAATTGGTGGCCAGGATGCGAAGGGTCTCTCTGAATTCATAGCACCTCTGCCTTTGTTAAGTAACGATCCACAACTCAGCAGAATATTACACAATGCAGCTACATGCAGAGACAGCTCAATTATGGTTCCATTGACATGAAAATTAACTAAATAAATAGGAAATCTAACATTTAAAGATTATTATAATTTAAGTGCAACGAAATCACAGTTCAAGAAGCATAGCTTAAACATTTCCATATTCAGGGACTAGAGTGATCCTGAGACAATGTGTTCTTAACTTGGGGTGGTACAGGATGAAAGCAACCGGAAAAAGCATTTAATAAACCACAAACAAAACAAAACGGTTCACACATACTTGATACAAGGACCACAGTGGCTGGTGCTGAATGCGTATCAGCAAATCTCCTAAGACTCTGTCTGAGTTTGTCATCTGCGGCGTTCTTTGCGGTGGCATTAATGTGTGCAACTGTCACCTACAGAAACAAAAGGAACATTCGAACTAAGAGTAAACTCAGCAGGAACCAAGCAAGATATAATACAGTAGGACTCCTGCATACTGGCCATCTGGCAGCTAAGGCCACTAAGGGGGGGGACTGATGTAGTTCTTCCTCAGTCTTCTTCATAATAACGCTCTACAAATTATCCCACATTGAAGAGGGAAAACCATGTTCTCTGCTGCTGCAGGAAGCACACGTGGGGATGGGGTGGCTCAGCATTATCAATATACATCGGAAGTCACAACAGTTTGATTAACATGGCAATTAAGATTGAGCCAGGGGGCCCTTTTGAAAGAGCCATCCCTCAAGGAGGTGAGAGGGATGGCCTGTAGACACAGGGCCTTCTTGGCAGCTGCTCCCAAGCTATGGAATGCCCTCCCGATCGAGATCTGCCTGGTGCCAACACTGATGACATTCCGGCGCCAGGTAAAAACCTTCCTGTTCCAGAAGGTTTTTAATTGATATAATATAGATTGTGGGTCCACTGATGACAATTTCAGGATAATGATTTTAGTGTAAGTTTTTTATTGATGATTTATTGATATTTTACTTTTAACTATTTTAAATTGTTTTATTCTTTGGATTGTAAGTCGCCCAGAGACCTTTGGGTAGTGGGTGGCATACAAGTTAAATAAATAAATAAATAAACAAAATAAATAAATAATTGGTTGTCTGGAGGAGGTTCCCCCACCCACCCCGGTGGCCAGAGGTCTTCAGGCAAAGGCTGGACAGCCATTTCCTAATGTTATCCTCAAGGATTTCCTACGTATTTTTTTTCCAATTCGTCAGCGCAGATCAAAATCTTAAACTAGAAAGATGTTCAGGGGAAACAACGGAATTCCAAAGACGTACCTGGCAGTTGTTGAGTTCTTCAATGACCTCCTTGTTCTCCTTGCTAATATCGCACACGCAAATGAACTCAGCCTCTCGGTGGCCTTTAAAAAACTTCTCCCGAATTCTCTGCACCACCGCCACGGCTGAACGGCCAGAGGGCACTGAGCAGTTCTCAATATCCCAAAACACTCCAATGGGAGGCAAGTTTTCTAGTAGCTGGCCTGCTATGCCAACCTCTGCAGACACTATAATGGTAAAAGATGAAACAGTCAAGTCAGCTGCTCCAAGTGGCACAGCAGTTGCAAATCTTTCTCAACGGCTAGTTTGCCCCGTTGTAACAAGTAACTGGATATATCTGGAATACTTAAGGAGAAAATGTCTGCACACGTCTGTTTTAAAGGCTGTATCTTGGAAAAGGAGCTCAATGCTAGTAAAACAATTACTGGCATCTTCAAAGAAGAAATAAGGGCCACATTAAACCAACGCGCTTTACCGTATTTCTGTGGCAACTGGCCAAAACTGCTTGCCAAGAGTAGACTCTTCTCTTTTCTTGTTCCTTTGGTTCCGCAGCCATTACATACTGGGAGGGCAACAGGTGCAGCAACCTGGGCGCTTGGAGGAGGAATATTTGGCCATATTTTTGCTGCTTCAACCAGACTCTCTCTGGATGGCTGTTGGGGGAAAAAAACCACTTAGGATGAATTATAAATGGACAACAGTAACCATTCCAGGGGAAAGAAAGAAACACCTCTTTTATCGTCTCGGCTATACCCCATGTAAGAACTCCTCCTTTTCTAAAACCCTCAACTGGCTTACTTACAATTTGTACCAAAGCTTCCTAATTGGAAGGAAACCTGCAAGGAGCTTTGGCATGCTTGGAGCAATGGCAGCTCTTTTTTTCTATGATCCACAGCAACCCAGTTTTATGGGAGATGTAATGATTCACTGAAACGGGACTGGGCACTCTAAAATACATGGGGAGGGGGAATACATAGGGCACTGTCTGAATAAGGGCTAAGGAGATGAACCCCAAACTTCATTTTGATGCTCTAGCAACCAGCTTTCTTCCCTGCAATCCCTTTCCCCTTTCCCCTCTTTGTCAAGTGATTGTAGCCACCTGGAAATCACTATTAAACTGCATTATCTGGGGTGGGGGTGGAGACATTGAAAACCAAGGGAAAATGAAATCCTGATGCTCCTTCACATGGCAGCAAACCATAGTTGGGGAATACAGGTATGTTTGAACCACAGTGATGCATCACCAAAAGTTACTACTAGAGCTCAGAGTTTGTTACTAGAATCTGTCCCCCCCCCCCCCGTGTTGTCCAGGGGAATCTGGGAACTATGGTCCAAAACACGTACTTTCCTAAGCTTCCTGGGTATTACTGTATTTTCTTCCAGAGTAGCCTGAGATAGACAGCTCCGCTGAGAACTACAGAACAGGTCTAAAAAGACTCAGTGAATGGTTCTCGCATTTGCAAAAAGGTGACACTTTCAGCACAAACCACCGATCAGGAATCCGGAAAGTGTTTCAGATTTTGATCAGCAGGTTATTCCTAAATCAATCATCATCTTGTGCTTTTAAGTCAATTTTGACTTATGGTGACTCTTTTCAGGGTTTTCCAGGTAGAGAGTACTCAGGAGCAAATTAATTACAAGTTAGAAGTCCATAAACGTGTTTCCAGTAAATACACTATATAAAGAGTTCCACAAAAGACAATATTTTACAAATATATTGGGTACACACCTTGCTTAAACATTCAGTGCAGTAAGGAGAGCCCTTTAAGCAAATTGAAGGCGCCACTTTTAGGTGCAGTGAGTTGGTGCAGACACAAGACGTCCTCTCGGTTTGTGTGACGTGTTCCTCCAAAAGCCCCGTAGCCCCACCGGTGTATTCGGAACAGGAAAAATAACCTGAAGTTGTACAACTCTGATGAAGAGGAAACGGGTGCAGTTTGTGCAGGTTGCTGTGACATGACGGGAACTGGGGTTTTCCGCAGCAGGGCAAGTGCGGACAAGAAGCGACGCTGTTTTCCAGGCACACCCCAGACAAACTGCTAGCGACTCCTGCCACGCTGTTTCTAGCTGGAACGTTCTTCAGTGAGGAGGCCGAATGATAACCCAGCCCTGACCCGATTTGGCAAGTGATAGTTCCAGTGCTTTGTGAGTTTAATACTGTGCCAGGGGGAAACAAGTTACCACCACCAACGCTGCCGCTGCCGCCGCCGCCACCACCAAAGTGCAACTGAGGAGGGTGTGAGGAAGAGTCAGAGCCATGAGTACAACAGCTTACTTTGGATCCGGGTACGAGCTGCAGTTTCTTTTGTTGAAGAGCGCGAGCATCCGGAAGAGGGACTGCTGCAAACTGTGACGCAGCAAATTGAGGCGAGGGAGCCTCTCTCAATCCCACCGTAGCTTTCTTATTCTCCATGGACTCACTCTGGAAGGAAAACGAGCCATTTAAGAGATCGTTGCCAGGTAAATCCGTCATCAAGCTACAACTCAGACATAGAGAAGCATTAGGAAATGCAAGGTAAAATCCCCCAGTCCCAACCTGCCCCTGCACCCGCATATCGCAGATTTTCAATTATCGCGGGTCGGGTCGGGTCCCTAACCCCTGTGATAGGCGGGGGGTTACTTGTATGCTATCTTTCATTTGTGTCTGCCGAGGTGGATTTCCATTTATATATATATATACATGTTTGAGTACAGGTGACAACAAATCAGATGTATGAATTTGAAAAGTGCAGACAGATCTTTATGCAATGGTGGCATACTTATGATTGTCGTGTTTCTGGGTAGAAGGCAACTTCTCAGGAAGAAACTGAAAACTCGGACTGTGTACCGCTTATTAGAAGACATAAAGAGGACTACTTGTCACCTTAAATAACTCAAACAATAGTTTTAACACATCGAGTTCACCATCAAAACCTACCGTTTGCGGGGTGAGAGGAAATTTCTGTTCAGCCGCGGAAAAGCAATTAGGGAATTTCCAGAGCCATGGTTCAGTACCATTATCTTGTTGCTGAAGCCATCTAAGCGATCTAGAACAAATATCCTCTGTTATCTCTCCTTCCATTATACCGCCACAAGGAACTCAACATTCTTATATCCTTCCTTTCTTTCATTCTCTCTACCTGCAAAAAATGTTTTGAAGCACTAAGTCTAGAAATAATAACAATCATTGATAATTAGTCATGCATGGTTGGTATGTGCTGTTGTGAGAATCAACTCACAGTGGACTCTCAAGATTAAGACAGATATTGAAGGAGAGATTGCACCAACTGCACTCTCTCCCCACCCCATGAGTCTTCATGGTTGAAAAGAAACTTGAACTCAGGTCTCCTAATTCCTAGCCACTACCCATGCTATTCTATCCACTACCAACAATTAGGTAGCTAATTAGACATGCACAGGCCTCATTTGCAAATAGAGTGGACCCTTGTATAACAAACGGTTTGCATAACATAAAATTTGTACAACATAAAAAATTCCAGAGATAGGGGAAATTTGCTTAACAGAATCCCCCATAGGGTGAATCTGTACAAAATAAAAATGGGATCACTGTTTTCAATGCATTCCTATGGGAAATTTGTATAAAGGA
The DNA here is from genome assembly GCA_023846285.1 of Phrynocephalus versicolor. Taxonomy (NCBI): domain Eukaryota; kingdom Metazoa; phylum Chordata; class Lepidosauria; order Squamata; family Agamidae; genus Phrynocephalus; species Phrynocephalus versicolor. The sequence goes on from JAHTLZ010000054.1 coordinate 5,962,069, forward strand.
AAATTTGCTTAACATAATTTCATTTGGAACGAATTAATTCCTTTATACAAGGTACCACTGTACTAAGACTTAAGTGAAGGATCAAGCCTTTGCCTGGAAGAGCAGAATAGATTCCCCTTTTTAAATAACTTGGCCAGTCTTATTCTGTATTTAACAGAATACTTCCAAGAGTAGAACATGGAGCCATTCAAGTCACTGGGAATATTCTCAGACCCCAAAATCTCCTATGAATATATGCTTAGGGGGGATGCCTTATAAGGATCATAACAGATAACAGGTTGTGGTTGTTGTTCATTCAGTCATGTCCGACTCTTTGTGACCCCATGGACCAGAGCACACCAAGCCCTCCTGTCTTCCACTGCCTCCCTGAGTGTGGTCAAATCCATGTTGGTTTCATCTATGACACCATCCAACCATCTCATTCTCTGCTGTTCCCTTTTCCTCCCCCTCCCCCCCCTTCATGGTACCACTGCCTTGTCATGGCAAAGAGGCTTGAATAACTCAGAGAAGCTATCAACTATGCCGCAGGTCATAGTGGAGAGTTCTGACTAAATGTGGTCCACCTGGAGTAGGAACTGGCAAGCCACTCCAGTATCCCTGCCAAGAAAACTCCATGGACATGGGGTCATGAAGAGTCGGTCATGACTGTGACGACGCAACACATACACACGCACACACCACATTCATCAGGAAAAGGTTAAAAGATAACAGATATCTGTTTGTAAAGCAGAAGGCAGAGTTAATCCTCTTCTTCACCGTTTCTTCAGTATGCAATGAAAATGAGCAAACACTTTTGTTTTCTTCTCACAGACAAAATGACTAAGATATTAAATACACCATCAGGCTTGTGGAAAATTAGCAAAGGCCTGGGCTTTCTAACTTCCTGCCAAATTGCATTACACCTTTACTGAAAATCATTTAGTAAAAGTTCTGTAATCCAGCTGTATGCTACTCAGTGAGCTGCTTTCTTATAGGCTATATAACCTCTCCAAAACTATTTACTCCAAAACTTAATTTACTTATAACATTTAAGTGCAGCTTTTTCAAAAGTAACACGATAGAAACTAATTTTGATCCTGTATAAGTATCTTTTAAAACATGCTGGTTACACAAAATTTAAAGCTTTTTTCTGGGGGGGAAATCCTTACGTCCAAACTTCTACAAACAGTCTTCTGTAGGGGCTAGCTGCAGTTAATTAATTATCTATTTATCTTATTTATATCCTGCCTTTCTCCTCACAAAGGGGCTGAAGGAAACATAAACAGCTAAAAACAAGTACCCTGTATATTTATTACATATCAATAAACTGGAACATTAATATCAAAATGCAATTAAGTCTGTAGAACTATTAAAGCCAAAGTTTCAGGTATCATGAGATTACAATCCCAGGTAACCAATTTACTTCCGTTTCCACACCTCTACTTAGCAAATGTTGCACTAATCCAGGGGTTCTCAAAGTTTTCAAACAGCGGGCCGGAAAAAAGGGGGAGGGAGTGGGGGACCTTGCTGTAGCCCACCCACTTTGAATGCCCCACTAGCCAGCATGCTAGATCAGCATGCTGATCATCTGGGCGGTAGTTGGGGGGAGTGGGAGAAGCGGCATAGCCCACTGCTTTGAACTGCCTCAGCAATAGAAGCAACTGCAGAGGTTGGCTTGCTCGCCACACCGCGGGGGGGCCCCGCTTGCAGTTGGTACCGGGGGCCGGATTCAGGACCTTGGGGGGCCGCATCCGGCCCCGTGGCCTTAGGTTGAGGACCCCTGCACTAATCCATTCTGCATTCCTCCTTCTAAAAACTGATCACAAAAATGAGGGGAGAGAGGGCTAAGTGGAACAGATGCATTAACGGTACTATTGGCACACTACTTCTATTCAGTAATTTTAAAGCTGTAACCTGCCTTTGACAAATGTTGACCAGATAGCATTTTTATTGTTGTAGTCTTTGTTGTTAATCAAAAGGATTGGCTTGGGACCCTGGCGGGAGCCCTTCCTTTTTAGTCCTAGGATCTTTGAAAATGAAGCAGAACAAGCTACGATAAGGGCAGGGAGGAGGCAGGGAGAAGAGATTAGAAGGAGGAACAGGACAAGAGGGAATTATCACATGCCAGTGATGACCCTAAAGCAAGAATAAGCAAAGCACAGGTCAAGGCATTCACTAAGCAATTGTACAAGGGATTACAGTGTGTATAGGGGTAAGTCTGCTGGTTTGTTTGGCTACAGTATTTATTTACTACTTTAATTTATACGCCACCCCACTAGTGTCAAAGCACTATTCTGGGTGGTTCTCAACATTTAAAACCAAACTGCACTAACAATAAAACACTACATTACAACATACATATCACAGTGGATATCTATATCTATATCTAACTATATCTATGTAACTATCTATCTAAAGCTGGTGGCACAACAAAGTTTCACAATAAAGTGGAGCAGGAGGAGAGCCACACAACTGGGGGGTCGAAATGACTGGCTTCCTTGAAAAGCAATACAGTGGACCCTTGTATAACAAACAGCTTGTATAACATAAAATTTGTACAACATAAAATATTCCAGAGATAGGGGAAATTTGCTTAACATAATTGCCTATGGGGAGCATCCGTACTACATAAAATGGGATTACTCCATTTTCAATGCATTCCTATGGGAATTTGTATAAAGGAAAAATTTGCTTAACATAATTTCATTTGGAACGAATTAATTCCTTTATACAAGGTACCACTGTACTGTATTTTCAACTGCTGCCTAAAATAAGAACAAAAGGGGGGGGGAATAACAAAGGGGCGTTTTCTTCCTGCTTCCTAACCCTGACCAGGTCTCCTCCCTTTTTACACACACACACACACACACACACACACACACACACACCACAATTGAAGATAATTGTTTTCATAATTGGGATGCATGTTCCTTTGTATGTTGGAGGGCGGGGGGGGGGGAGAGACAAGACGCGGAGGGGCGGAAGGTCGCAGCTGACGGGGGGGCGGAACAATGAAAGGGGGGGGAGGCGCCTGAGCATGCACAGAGCGCTTTCCCCTCAGCTCCCCCCCCCCCAAGCTTCTGGAGGGCAAGCTTATTTATATTTATCTATTCAATGAGATAAGATAGAGACCGCACCATAATTCTAGCCCAAAGGCTAATCTGGGGGTGGGGGTGGTTATAATAATAGAAATAGACAAGTTATAAACAAGGACCAACAAGGGAGGGGGGGAAACCCCAAAACGAATATAACAACTCCTCTTCCCCATGAAGCCCTCCCCCCCCCACACAAAAAGGGGGTCGCCGACGCTTCACCGAAAGGGAACCCCCCCACACACACAAACCCACACCCTTCCAGGGCCAAACCTGACCTTCCTCCTCCTCCTCCTCCTCCTCCTCCTCCTCCTCCTCCTCCCAAGAAAGGAGAGCAAGGGGCCCCTCCCGCCCCGCTATTCCAGCCGAGGGGGGGGGACTCACCTCACGGACCCGCCGCCGCCACCTCACATCCCACCGCCCTTCCTTCCTTCCTTCCTTCCTTCCTTCTTCCCGCCGCCGCCGCCTCTTTGTTTTGCTCGCCCTCCTCCTCCTCCTCCTCCTCCTTCCGCCTCCGCTCCGTTCCTTCCGCCGCCAAGCGACGCCGCCCCTTGCCGTCAAGGGAGGACGAGCCCCGCTGTCGTAAAAGGCGTCGCCTCCGGGCCCCCTTCCGCCCGGCGGCA
>JAHTLZ010000054.1:5965772-5981457 GCA_023846285.1 Phrynocephalus versicolor
AATAATGCAGTCAATAATGCTATAATCAAGTGAGACAGTCAGTCCGTCAATCAATCAATCAATCAATCAATCAATGATGTAATCAATAATGCAATAATCAATGAATCATGCAGTTAATAATGCAATAATCAAGTGAGACAGTCCGTCAATCAATCAGTCAATCAGTCATTTATCCAATAGCAGTAACTGTGATAAATCCTGTTAAAAATTAAGTTGACGGGTAATATTAGTGTTGAATTTGTTACACATATATTATATGGGGGATTTTGTATGGCTGTTGTTGTTTTTTAAATGGTAGTTTTTATGGATTTGCCAGGTGAAAGAGTGTAGGGCTGTGTGTGTATGTTTAGTTTTTATGTCAGTTTTAAATGAATGTAAGTGATGTTCGGCATGTGAATGTTGGAGTATGTGTATAGATGGTTTGGTCTTAAATTGTAGATTTTACGTCTTGGATTTTTATGCTGGGTTGTGTGAATGACTGACTGGATGGCACTTTTAATCTTGTTGTATTTATACAATGACAATAAATTGCATTCCAATTCCAGTTCCAATCCAATCAATCAGTAATGCAGTCAATAATGCAATAATCAATCAATCAATCAATCAATAATGCAGTGATGGCTTTTAAACCGAGTGCAGAAATCGGACTTGTTCCTTTTGTTTGTTTTTTATTTTTTAATATTTTTTAAAAATTGCTTATCAAAAACAACTGTAAAACGTATAAGGCTTGCACAGATTAACATGGCAACCTCTCCTATAGCTACAACTTGAGTCTCATGATCATCATCATTATTATTATTTCGTTGATAGATTAAATTATACACAAAGCATGGGACCCTGAAATATCAGACAGACTGCGCTCCAAATAATGGTTACTTCATGATTCCTCTATATGATAAGGTGAGTGACAATGGAAGGCCAGGAGGGAACAATGAAATGTGTCTTTGTCCGTTGTTCAAAAAGGTATAAATTGACAGCAGAAGCTATAGCAGTGATGGCACTCTGAGCCCTTTCTGTGGGCACCCGACATTGCTCCTTCATAGCCACTTGTATACAGGTTAAATAAAATAAAATAGTGGGTTTAGAATTGCAGCTTGGGCACTTGGTCTCTAAAAGGTTCGCCATCACTGAGATATAGTATGGCATGACCCGGAAACTCAGTATTTGGGTGGGTTGGATTATATGGAGAATGCCGACCAAAACCAAATTGTATGAAATTGCCATTCTTACAGCTAGCAGGTGATTTCCCATTTTCACCTCCATAATACAAATGTCACTATGGAAGTCTTTACGCATCAGCAACGACGGAGACTCCTTTTTATTGTCCCCCTTCAAAAACAAAAAAACGATGAGAGTAAAACATCAACTCTAGCTTTTTGATTTAGACGGAACAAGTTCCTTGTTCATCTCTTTGGGTTCTGTGTGTCTTAAACGTAGTAATGAATAAAGAATGACGGCAAACAACTCAATAAGATTTTTGAAATGGTTAAAAACAGGAAAAGTTTGGAAATTCACAGAATGTATTGTGTAAATATAAAAAAGGAAGGTGCTGACATTCTTTTAATAATTAATACTGTTGGGTTTTCTTATAGTTGTGTCAAGTGTTCATGCCTGCTTTCTTATTTTCTTTTCAGGGGGATTTTGTCCTTAAAATCGAGCCTCCCCTAGGGTGGAGTTTTGGTATGTACTTATTGGGAGGCACAAATTGAAACTATTTTAGACCAGGAGTTCTTGAAATTCACAATCACACTATTTTAGACCAGGAGTTCTTGAAATTCACAATCACATTCTTCCCCTAAGATGGTGGGCTGGGTTGCCCCTCATGGTTGCAAGAGTGGGGTGACAGTAGCCCTGACCTTCTGTGCTTCCTCCTCCTCCTCCTCCTCCTCCTCCTTGCATGATGTCCTGTGATGGCTGCCTCACAGCAGCTATCACTAACCAGTGGCTCCTTGCACCCCTGATCTTTTGCCATTATGGTTGTTGCAGGTGGGAGCTGTGGTTTTTCAAAGCTCTGGAGAAGTGCATCTTCCTTAACTCTGCCGTATTACTTGGGAATAAGCCCTATTGAACTTATTAGGGTTGAGTTTTGGATGTGATCGTACTATTTCCTGACTGGTATTGACTTCGGTAGATACCCAGTGAACTTTAGTGGATAGAGTCATGGCCTAGAACAGGCATGTCCAAACTTCGGCCCTCCTGATGTTTTGGACCACAACTCCCAGAATTCCAAGCCTGTATTGCCAATGGCAAAGGACTGTGGGAGCTGTGGTCCAAAACATCTGGAGGGCCAAAATTTGGACATGCCTGGCCTAGAACTTGGGGAGGCCTGGGTCAGAATCCCCGACCAGCTCTAGAAGCTCATCAAAGGGTGTGGAAATGGTGAAGCTACTTGTCAAATATCTCACTTACCTTGAAATCCCTATTAGGGTCTCCATCAGTTCTGACTTGATGGGACACAAGATTTATTTCTGTAGCAAAAGCCATTATGGCAACAAATCCTATCCAGTAGATTATATGGCACTCCATAGGTCTAGATTCTGAGCAGACCTACCATCCGTTTGCATTGGTAGCCAGTAAGTCAAGGCTCTTGGCCTTGCTTTGTAAAACATGACTGTAAATCTGGCAGTCGTTTGCTCTTAGAAATCTACATGTCCTATTAAGGAATATAATGTTGCTTTTTTCTGTTGTTTTAATGTGTCATAATTGTTGCTTCCCCTCCTCCCAGAGCCAACAAGTGTGGACATCCACGTGGATGGCATCAATGACATTTGCACTAAAGGAGGGGATATAAACTTTGTCTTTACAGGCTTCTCTGTAAATGGGAAGGTAAGGCTCCCCCCCCCAATGCAGCCTGTTCGTATCCCTTTAAGTAGCTGTCGAGGCCATATGATTAATTAGAGTGTCAGGAACTTTTCACTGGTGGCCCCGTCCTTGTGGCATACACACAGTGATGTAGTGGTGAATTTGAAACTGCAGAAACCCATCATGATAGTCTCTTCAACCAGCCTGATCCCTATAAGGAGAGCCCCAAATCATAGAATCATAGAGTTGGAAGAGACCTCAAGGGCCATCTAGTCCAACCCCCTGCCATGCAGGAACTCCATCGCAATATTTCCGACAGGTGGCCATCCAGCCTCTGCTTAAAAGCCTTCAAAGAAGGAGACTCCACCACCCTCCGTGGCAACATATTCCACTGCCAAACAGCTCTAACTGTCAGAATAGAGTAGAATAGATACTTTATTGTCATTGTACATAGGACAACGAAAGCTATCCCAGGTGTGTAAAAAACAAAAAACAAAACTAAAATTAGAGAGAAAGAAAAAATACATTTAAAAGGTAAAACGAATTAAAAGCACTCATATACAATCATCACAACTCACCAAGGTCTTCCTAAGGTTCTTCCTAATGTTTAAATTGAATCTCTCTTCCTGTAGTTTGAAGCCACTGCCCCAAGTCCTAGTCTCTGAAACCACGGGAAACAAACCAGTCGTTTCTTCAATGTGACATCCTGTCATATATTTAAACATAGCTATCGTATCCCCTCTCAACCTTCTTTTTGTAAGGCTAAACATTCCCAGCTCCCTAAGCCCTTCTAAAATGGGAGTTTGCTAGACTGGACCATATCAAGAAGTGAAGGAACCAGTCTTCTGTAAAGATAGTGGATCCGAATTGCCCATTGAAGACTAAGCAAAGTGTTCTGCTTATATACCGCCCCATACCACTACAAGTGGTCTCTGGGCAGTTTACAATTTTAATTACAGAGTGCAGGTTACACATTGCCCCCCCCAGCAAGCTGGGTACTCATTTTACCGACCTCGGAAGGATGGAAGGCTGAGTGAACCTTGAGCCTGCTACCGGGGATTGAACCCCAGGTCGTGAGCACTGTTTTACCTGCAGGACAGGCATTTAACCACTGCGCCACGAGGCTCATATGCTTTGCATTCCAAAGAGGCAGCATGCAACTGTGTTCTGCTCCCGGATGAATCAATTTCTAACCATGATAGGCTGTAGCTATGTTCAGAGGGGTCAGAGATGCTTGCGTCAATGATTGCTAATCCCTGCTGCTCAGAGAGGCTTTTACCCTGTGAGCTGTGGCTCCATGGCACCACTAGAAACTAGGGATGGACATTTTGTTTCGGAACCAGTAGGTTACAAAATGAACCACAGGAACCCAGGGGGGTTCTCGGAACCGGCTGATAACACGCAGATCCAGTGGCTTTACCTTTCTCTGTCTGTGCACAGGATTGCTGCGATGTTGTTGTGCTCCTGACCAATCAGAGAGGGAGGCGGGATGATGCCTGTCCCTGCACAGCTCCTGATTGGCCAGCATCACAGATTTAGCACAGATGACGTCGCCCGCATGCTTCCTCGTTGGATTTTAACCCTGTGCGAGAGAGAGAAAGGTAAAGCATTTGGATCTGCACGAATCAGCCGGTTCCGAGGACCACCTGGGCTCGCGTGTTTTGTTTCGTAACCTACTGGTTCCGAAACGAAATGCCCATCCCTACTAGATACATGTTTGAGATTTTCTTATCAGTTCTTTTAAAGCCCCTGAAAGCCTTTCTATTTTTGATTCTTAGTTTTATCATTTTGGCGAATTTGGTCTCATGTATCGGCTTAAATTGGTGTCTGTCTCATCCAAGGAAGGTTTGGGCTCCAGAATTGTCATAGAAATATTGGAAGGGTTTTTTTTTATTATTAAAAAAGTCTGGAAAAGCAGAGTGCCAATTCTTTCCCCTACATGCTGAAGTCCTGTGACCTTCGTTTTCTGCAGGTTCTCAGCAAAGGTCAAACGCTGGGCCCTGCTGGAGTTCTTGTTGCCCTGAGGAATTTCGGTTCAGAGGCCACCATCCAGGCTACAACCACTCAACCTGGAGGAAAGTGAGTTGGCATTTATTTTCAGCGGGGCAGCATACTTGAAATGACTTGATAAGGTTGGGGTTTGCTGTGGAGAAGTCATTGCCCCCTCGTTTAATTTCCACCCTGCTGTTCTAACCACAAAAAGTTCATGGGGGGTGGGGGTAACACTAATGGAATACAAAAGGAAAACAGAATCTCTGTACAACCATAGCATGGAAAATATTATCTAAAGCAACAAGCACTCTGGCAGGATTGGGCAAGCCTATTCAGGCCGTTGTTCATCTTATGAGCCTATTTCAGACCAGGGTGACAAGAAGCGAAAGCTGACTATAAGATGGAAGACTCGCACTAGCTGTATTCAGACTGATGAAGCGGTTTGGATGAGCAGCGAAACCTTTCTGTCTCTCATGAAAAAGAAGTCCAGCAGCCATGACTCAACTTCCAGATGAACTCACCTGGATGACTGAGAACCTTCGCAGACATAGTCTGTTGAGAAAGAAAGAAAGAAAGATGCATTCCAAGCATTATTCTGCTTCTAAGCCCTTTCTCGTTTCTTTAGGTATGCTTTTTTAAAAGTGCTTCCTGGAGAATATGAAATCTTTGCTTCTCATCCTACTTGGATGCTGAAAGAGGTGAGCACTGTTGCAGGATGCTATGAGGCATTAGTGTAATGTGGTTGCAAGAAAAAACGGGCAAATGCTATTTTAGACGGCATTAACAGAAGTAGAGTCCCCAAATCTTGTGAGGTACTCCTCTTTCTGGCACTAGTGAGGCCTCATAAGAACATAAGAACATAAGAAGAGCGTTCCTCCAGTCTAGAGACAGAACCATAGTGCTGACAAGGAAATAATCCTCGTTTTGGAGGCATTTCAATGCAACACTCTTTCTAGCCAGCCTAGTTTTTGTTAGGGTGCCATTCTTAGCCAACTTAGAGTTGGTCTGGTGGATTTAATTGGTTATGGTTTGACACATTAGAGTTGACAAATAAATGATATTTTAAATAAATTATTGAGATAAATTGATTTAAACCCAATTGTTTGTAGTAATAAGAATATTCTTGCACGAGGGCGGTGCTGGTCTGCTGAATGCATCTTTGTAATGCATTTTTTTTCCATCCACAGAAATGAGTTGACCTGAATCCCTCTCATTTTACTTCATCTTGGAGATGTCGCACAGTGCTGGTCTATTATAGCCTTGCCTGTTTCTGCATTTCAGGCCAAGACAGCGGTGCGAGTGACCACCTCCAACGCTTACGCCGCTGGCCCTCTGGTTGTCGCCGGTTACAATGTCTCAGGGTCTGTTCGAAGCGATGGGGAGCCGATGAAAGGCGTCATGTTCCTCCTTTTCTCCTCTTCAGTGACCAAGGAGGTTTGCTATTCTTCATTGGAAAAGATCTAGTGTCTTTGTCAAACTTGTAATTAAGTGATAAGACCCCCCCCCCTTGTCTTATGTTATCAAGCATGTTCAGTTGAAGTTCTGGAAATACCAGAAATGGCCATGAACCTTGGTTCAGAGGTGGTATATGACCCATGTTCCTTTGTTTGAAGAACGGGGGTGTGACTTAAGGAACAACTTCTTACAACTGCCCTTCTTGCCTCTAACAAGACACCTGCCTTGGCTACAACAACATCTAGCCATGGATTTTAAGAACACCATCTAACTAAAGACTTTAAAAGTAAACTCCTGGTGAAGAACATCTTTCACCATGTCTGAACTTCTGGGACCTGCTTTGAAGAAGGGTGATGGACTGCACTTGAAAGCTTGCAATGTCCCTTTTTCATTTTTAATAGTGGCCTATGAATAAATGGGGGTGCTGGGACCTGTAGTCCCTACCAGTGGAATTCAAGAGGGAGAAAAAGGCACCCATCTCTGGTTTAAGTGGTGTGGGGTTGCTTTGATTTCCATGGGTTGAGCAACTTTCCCAACAGTGGAACCCCCGTTCCCTGGTTGGAGTTTTGTGCTCAGCAAGAATCTTTCGGTCAGGATATGTGAATGATGATGGACGCCCTGTCTTTCTTTGTCCAGGACATATTGGGCTGCAACACCTCACCTGTGGAGGGTTTTTCTGCAAGGGCCGATACGCTTGTCTATCTCTGCAATGTCATATCCAAAGAAGATGGGTCTTTCACCTTCCTATCTCTGCCAAGTGGAAACTACACCGTGGTGAGTAAAGAGAGTAACTCCCCTGCTCCCCAGTGCCCTCTGCCTAGTTATCTAGCCTTGAAGGACAGTTGGCCAAGTCCAGCAAAGCCAAAGTCTGCCCGTCAATTTGGCTTTGAGGCATTAAACTGTGAGGTCTTCTGTCGTGAAGGCATGCAAAGAATTTCTCTGCATTTAATTTCTCTGCCATTTCCAAGTCCTCCTTTACCTCCCCTTTTCCTCCCTCACCATCCAGAGGGCCAACTGGTTCTCTGGTAGGTTATATTGCTAGCCATGCATTCCTCAAAGTCTTTCTTTGCCTCTCTTATCATCTTCTTGCATTTCTTTTGCTAGGCTTTATGTTCCTTTTTATTTTCCTCATGTGGGGTGGATTTCCATTTACGGAAAGACCTCTCCTTGCGCTTTAGAGCCTCTCTAACTCCACTCGTTAACCATGCTGGCGCCCTCTTGGACTTAGAGGAGCTCTTCTTTTTTTGTGGTATGCACTTGTGCTACGCCTCTACTACCGTCGTTTTAAACAGGCTCCATGCACTCTGGAGAGATGGGATTCTTTTAACCTTCCCCTTCAATTTCTTTCTAACTAGTTTCTGCTTTAAACTTTCAGGTACCCTTTTACAGAGGAGAGAGGATTACATTTGATGTTGCTCCATCTAGATTGGATTTCACAGTAGAGCATGACAGTTTGTTAATTGAGGTAAGCTCTATTTTTGGACTTGGGTCTTGTATGTTATTTTTGGTATTATTTGCAGTGTTTTCCCGCTGTTCTTCCAGTGGACTGAAGGTGGCGTACACGGCTCTCCTTTCCCTTGAATCTCACAGTGACACTGGCTGCTGGTTGGGACCAAGAAAGAACTTTTTTTTACCTTTTATTTTTTATTTTTTGAGAATTTCACATCATATTATAAACCTAAATTGCATTAAAGAAAAAACATTTAAAGAAACAAAAACCAGCAAACAAAAAAGCAGCAAAGGTTAATACATTATAAGATCCTACAATAAATTCATTATAAATTGCCTTATATATTCACAATGAATCAATAAAGGGCTTCCATATATCTATATAGATATCCTCTCGTAGTTGCTTTCTATATGATATTCGTTCGAATGAGGCTAATTGTCGCAGATCTTCTCACCATTGTGTGAAGAGTGGAGGATGCTTATTCTTCCAGGTCTTTAATACAAGTCTTTTTTGCTACCACGAGAGCTCTCAAAAGAACATAGTTTGGATATGTTTAAGAATGCATCTAAGAAACAAAAGGTGATTTGCTTTCTAAATTGGAAAAAGGGGAGAGATTGGGAAATAATAATAAAAGGGATATGGTAATGGATGTGAATCCTGCCTATTCAGCTTTGTTTACCTGATATATACATATAGATATATGTTTTTCTCCCTAGCCCATCTTCCATGTCATGGGCTTTTCAGTCACCGGTCGGGTTTTGAACAGCCCTGAAGGCGAAGGGGTTGCAGATGCTACAGTGATGCTGAACAGCCAGATTAAAGGTATGGTACACGAGTGCGGTGGTCATTTTGCTCTGGGCTTTGGCAAAGGATTTAAGATGTTGGAACATCCTCGTGTCATTAGTTAAAGTGAACGACTCATAGATTGAACCGTTGAGTGCTGGTATATACCTGGCCATGAGGTAATTGGGAGGCCCCCAACCAAGGTCAAGGGACATGAGGGAGTGGGGTTGGTGCCCTTAGCAAGAGGCTGCTAGAAGCTATTTCTTGGTGCTGGACAGGACCCAAGTTAGCGGTTAGCTGGATGTCTGCCGTGTCTCTCTTAGTTATTTTTCTCTCATCTGTTTTGCTCTGCTTTCTTTTTCTGATGCCTCATCTCTCTCTCTCTCTCTCCCTCTCTCCCTCTCCCCACACACACGTCCCATCACAGCTGTGGGGAAGGGGTAGGGGAGAGGTGCATCTTTAAGGAGCCTCGTGGCGCAGTGGTTAAATGCCTGTACTGCAGGTGAAACTGTGCTCACGACCTGGGTTTCGATCTCAGGTAGCAGGCTCAAGGTTCACTCAGCCTTCCATCCTTCCGAGGTCGCTAAAATGGAGCTTGCTAATGGAGGAGGGGGCATTGTGTAGCCTGCATACTGTAATTAAACTGTAAACCGCCCAGAGAGTGCTTGAAGTGGTATAGGGCGGTATATAAGCAGAACACTTTGCTTTTTGCTTTTTTATCGGAACGGGCACAAATTGGAGTGGTCCAAAGACTTGTCTGAACTCTTCTCACTGAAGATGAAATGTCACTCATTTAAGAACAGAAGGATTGTTCAAGTGAAAGATAAAATAAATTAGACTTAAATAGACTAAAGATAAGAACGTTTAAAGTGTGAACCAAACTGCTCCTGCTTCCCCCCATCTGGATGAGCCTTGATCTTCCTGAAAGGCTTGAACTCACTGGGAGTTTTTGCAGTGAGATTGAGGAACAGGGTGGGCCAGAGGTAGCCCACCATGTTATGCCAAGTCTTTCTCGTCCAGCAGGCTTTCCCTTAGTGATGCTTGCCCGAGAGAGGTCTTTTAACTAGATTGTTGTGCCTTGTTGCTTTTAAAGAAGTTTTTAGTGTTTTGATTTTATGTACTGTGTTTATGTACTGTATTTGCGTCATTCTTTTTAATATTTCTATATTTACCATTTTTTATCTTTGAATGGTGTAAGGCACTTCCGGTCCTTTTTAAGGAGAAAGACAGGGAAATGAAGGAAGGAAGGATGGATGAATGGATGGGTGGGTGGATGGATGGATGGATCGAGTGCCCTCTCAAGGTCTCACCATAACACACAGCAACGATTGTTAGCATTCCAAAGGCCAGAGGAGTTTGTCATGCTGGTGCAAAAGTAGTTTAAGTGCATCGTATCTCCACGTTTTGCTTCCAGAGAAGGTGGGCAGTCCACAAGAACGTTGATCAAGGCAGGATCCAACATATCTAGACTAATTCAGCATCCTTCCACCCACAACCTACACACCCATTTGCAGGGCCAGCTTTATCGCTAAGGAATCAAGATCTTGAAATTCTTTGTGAATGCAACCTGAAGTGTTGAACTAGTGATGTGTGTCTGCACTGCAGTGTTTTTTAGACTCACTTGGCTCTTCCCTCTCCTTTTGTTCCAGTTACCACAAAGTCTGATGGTTCTTTCCGCCTGGAAAATATTACCACCGGCACATACACCATTCAGGCCCAGAAGGAACATCTGTTCTTTGACACCATTACGGTGAAGATCGCCCCCAATACACCCCAGCTGGCTGACATCGTAGCAACCGAGTGAGTGCCGTTTGAGCTTTGCTTTAGGCTACTATAAAAAGAACAAAACATTGCTAATATTTTGGGGGCAAGCCCCCTTCCTCAAGAGCAGTACCAATAGGTAATTACAGGGAAATGGATGGATGGATGGATGGATGGATGGATGGATGGATGGATGGATGGATGGATGGATGGATGGATGGATGGATGGATGGATGGATGGAAGGAAGGAAGGAAGGAAGGAAGGAGGAAGGAAGAAAGGAAGGGGCTGATGATGGATGGATGGATGGATGGATGGATGGATGGATGGATGGATGGATGGATGTACCTACTGCTACTGCTCTGAGGAAGGGGGCTTGCCCCCGAAATATTAGCAATGTTTTGTTATTTTTATAGTAGGCTAAAGGTATCACCTGTCCCACTTTTATATTACTCCCTCGTGTTGCTGCTGCTGCTACTGCTACGGCTTGCTCCTCTTCCCCATGATTGCCGCCTTTCTACACTCAGGCTTCAGTGTACATCCTGGTTACAGTTTTGTCCATCTCAGTTTGAGCTCTGGGACTGATGGAACAGCTCTTTGGAAGCAGATGTTCACGCCTGCAATTCTGCATATGTATGTCTCCTTCTTCCCCTCCTTTTTTTTTGTTTCAAACAGGTTCAGTGTCTGTGGGCAGATCTTGGTCACCCGCTTTCCCGAATCCATCAAGCAGATCAACAAATACAGGGTGACCCTGCGGCCGCAAGAGAGGGATAAAGCCGTGTTGCTTACGACAGAGACGGACACCCGCGGGGCATTTTGCTTCAAGGCCAAACCGGGTGCTTACGTCATCCAGGTAGGAATGCTCCTGGGTGTCATATATCTCTATACGTATGTGTAGAGATGGGCACGACTCAAAAAAAAAAAAAAGGTGTTTCGTTTGTCGTTTAGGGGGTCCGTTTCGGTTCGTTTTTGTTTTTCGTGAATTTTTGCAAAATGCTCTTTCGAAAGGCCTTTGGTGACCATGTTTAATTTATGTAGTTGGGTTGTTTTGTTTGTTTGTCTCTCTCTCTCCCCCCCCCCCGCCATTTACCATCTTTGTTTATTCTGAAAAGTTAGCTGTGCGGCTATTGAGCCTTTTTGCTAGCATGGTTAGGGTGCCAGAAGTGCTTTTAATTTGTCTTTGATTGTTATTGTATTTATTGTCTATTGAATTTGTTTACTGTATGTTGTACCGGCGACTATTGTTCGGTTGTCTAGTGGAAGCCACCCAGAGTTCCTCCGGGAAGATGGGCGGGATATAAGTCCAATAAATAAATAAATAAATAAATAAATAAATAAATAAATAAATAAATAAATAAATAAAACTTGTAAATGCAAAGAAAGGAGAGGAAGGACGGTTTCATTCTCTAAAGAGGTTGCCTCCTTGTTTTGTCTAACGGATGTTCTTGGCCCCGTTCCCCTTGCAGGCCGTTGTTCCCGAGGCAGAAGCCAGAGCAGGCCTGGCTTTGAAGCCCAAAACCTTTCCTGTGACGGTCGCTTCCAAGCCGGTGTTGGACGTGATGTTTTCCCAATTCCTGGCCTCCGTTTCAGGGAAAATCACTTGCTTGGGTAAGCCTTCTGTGGATTCGCGAAGTGGGTAATTTTAAGTTGTGGCTAATTTGAAAATGCAGGCATCTTGGCAGTTGCAGAGTCCAAGACTTTGACTCCTTCCTTAGGATTAGAGATGTCAGTAGCTCTATTCCTAACTCCTCAGTCCTGATGCCGGCCTGGAGCGTTAGTTCACCTTGGTTTCCTATGTTAGTCTTTGAGGAGAGCCTATACAAGATTAAGATTCGAACTACTGGAATCTATGAATAAATGTGGCCGTTTTCATAATCTACCTTACCACGAGAGAACATGTATCTGCAGTGCCCCCGCTATAGAGGATATTGCCCATGTTTTATTTGATTGTGAACTATATTCAGCCCTCAGACAGTCTTATTTATCAAAAATGATGACCAAAATTGCCCATTGGAATGTGAACTTTCAGCTTGCCTTTTTGCTTCAAAGCTCCAACGTGCATGTTGTTAATGGTGTGGCCAATTTCATATGTAAGGCAGCCAGAGTAAGATCTTCCTATATTGATCAAATCGGAATTTACTGTAGGGGCGATGCTGACTCTTGAATGATAACATTCGTTTGGCCACCCTAACTTTGAAAACTGTTCAGTCACAACTTGTATTTTCTGTATCTTTCTGGACCTATGCGGTTTTAGTACTTGATATGGCCCGAACGGCTAATCAATAAAGTTGTTGTTGTTGTTGTTGTTGACTCCTTCCTTAGGATTAGAGATGTCAGAAGCTCTATTCCTAACTCCTCAGTCCTGATGCCGGCCTGGAGTGTTAGTTCACCTTGGTTTCCTGTTAGTCTACTCTAGCCCTGTGGAGTGAGGCCAAGGATGAAACCCAAAACCTTGACTGTGCAAAGCATGTGTTCTGACCTTGAGCTGCAGCTCTTGCTCTTTAATTATTTGCTAACATTTTAATGAGCTGTAATTTCTTTATTCGTTTGAAATAATTTTCTGCTATTATTTATGTATGCTTTTCCGCAAGGCGTTTGGTGACTTGCATTACGTTGTTTCCACCCCCCCGGTATCTGCTCCCTGCTTTTATGTCATTCGTTAAATTGTTTAATTGTTGTGTGTTTATAGTTTGTTCTGATTATTATTTGTTTTTATATTTTTGTGAACCGCCCGGAGTTCCTTCGGGAAGACGGGCAGTATATAAGCCTTAAAATAAATAAATAAATAAATAAATAAGTCCATGTGAAAAGAGTGTCAAGTCCGAAGTCTCTGGATATGGTTTGCCAACGTACTTGTTCTTTTGAAAGCAATGCGGCTGAGGGCTCTCTGACTGGGCCTCTACAACTTCTTGGTGACAGAGCTGAGCCCATTTTGGTGTTCATATGCAAGGTCACCCGGAGTTGTTCTTCAGCAAAGGTCTCCTCCTGAGAAGGCTAAGGAGTCCTTGGTTATGAAGGACCACAGACCCCTACAAAGGCCTATGGAAGGTCCCAAATCCAGCTAACTGACCTGAAGCAGGTTCACTCTCCACTTCTCTCTTCCTCTCTCTCCTCTCCACTTTCTGCTCTTTTCAGATGCTTGTGGCGAACTGACTGTCACTCTTCAGTCCATGACGCGTCAGGGTGAAAAACGCAGCCTCCAGCTGGCATCCAAGTCCAACTCGTTGACTTTCATGTTTGAAAACGTCCTTCCGGGCAAATACAAAAGTGAGGAGTCTACAAAGCTTCGTTTAAAAAAAAAATTGCATGGGCCCTTGATAGGAATCACTATGAGTACCCAGCTTGCTGGGGAGGGGGGACATTGTGTAGCCTGCATACTGTAATTCAGGGCTCTCCAAACTTCGGCCCTCCAGATATTTTGGACCACAACTCCCAGAATCCCAAGCCTGTATTGTCAGTGACAAAGGACTGAGGGAGTTGTGGTCCAAAACATCTGGAGGGCCGAAGTTTGGACACCACTGCTGGAATTAAACTGTAAACCGCCCAGAGACTACTTGAAGAGGTATGGGGCGGTATATAAGCAGAACACTTGCTTGTTTGCTTGGTTGGTAATGTGTAGGGTCTAAGGCAGTGAAACGCTGCTTTGCCAGACGTACTGCTCAGGACTGGACCAAGACGTCTTGTTATCAGAGGTAAAGGACAAGGCGGAGCCCCTCCCTCCGTCTTCCATGCGCAGAAGCTGGCTGGCTCGTCACTGAATATTAGCAGTGGGGGGGGGGTTGTCCTCTACTGCAGGGAAGTAGCTCTGCTACTTCAAGAACCAGATGCAGGGGAGTGGTATCAGGAGACAGCTATCTAGTCTCGTGTGGTCTGGTGGGGCCACTGTGAGATACAGGAAGCTGGACTAGATGGGCCTTTGGCCTGATCCAGCAGGGCTCTTCTTATGTTCTTATATAACAGTGGGAGAATGGCCTTGAAGAACAGCATTTGCTGCTGTGCCCATTTTGCCTCCATTTTTGCCTTAACAGTGTTACCATTAGTGGTTCTTCTTCCCTTTGAGCCTGTGAGTTGTTTTGTAGGCTGCATCCTTTTCCTATTTTGTCTTTTTAGTTAGTATCATCCGCGAAGACTGGTGCTGGAGGAATAAATCTTTGGAACTGGAGGTTCTGGACGACGACGTGGCTGGGGTGGAGTTCCGCCAGACCGGATATATGCTGCGGTGTTCCCTTTCCCACGCAATCACTTTGGTGAGGACCCTCAGCGCACGGTGCGCCACATGTGTTCCCTTGCGGTGTGCCTCTGCACGAATCATAAAGAACGGAATCGTATAATTGCACAGTTGGAAGGAGCCACTGCTGGGAGAAGTCATGTTTTCGATTAAACTCCCAGAATGGTCCAGCTGGCAAAGGCTGCATAAGCTTTGGACTCCAGCACTTGAGCTCTCTGGAAGAGAATTCTAAGTCACCATGACTCTTCGGATGCTTTAGGCTGGACCCGTGTGTCCCTTAAAATGAGATCAGATGGTTTTAGCCGGGTAATGCAGAGATGGGATACAGTGGTCCCTTGTATAACAACTGGTTTGTATAACACAAAATCTGTACAATATAAAAAAATTCTGGAGATAGGACAAATTTGCTTAACAGAAGCGCATATGGGGCAAATCTGTGCAACATAAAAATGGTTGTGATTAGGGATTACTCTGTGTTCAATGCTTTCCTATGGGAAATTTGTATAAAGGAAAATTTGCTTAACATAATTTCATTTGGAACGAATTAATTCCTTGATACAAGGTACCACTGTAATCCCTAATCGCGACCATTTTATGTTGTATGAATTCACCCGGGTAGACGATTCTGTTAAGCAAATTTCCCCTATCTCTGGAATGTTTTATGTTGTACAGATTTTATGTTATAGAAACCGTTTGTTATATGAGGGCCCACTGTAAATAGACAGGATTCCCTGGGGGGGAAAACAACAATGCTGGGAAAGGTGGAAGGGAGCAGGAAAAGAGGAAGGCCAAATACGAGAGAGATTGACTCCCTAAAAGAGACCCCCGGCTCGAGTCTACAGGGACTGAGGACAGGACATTTTGGAGCTTGGTCATTCCTAGGGTCGCCATAAGTCTTAAGGGGACTAGACGGCATGTAACCATCCAAGAACAAAGGAACTGCCGGAAGCTTTTAGCAATTCTTGAATCTTCCCCCATAAGATCTCTTTCCAAGATGGTTTGATGTCACCTATCAGTTGTTTTCTTGCATTTTTTTTGGGCCATCAGGAGTTCTATCAGGATGGAAACGGGCCGGAGAATGTTGGTATTTACAATCTGTCCAAAGGAGTGAACAGATTCTGTCTTTCAAAACCTGGTTAGTATTTTTCGATGCCTGGCTGTACTTGTGTAAAAGTGTGTGTGTGTGTGTGTGTGTGTGTGTGTGTGTGTGTGTGTG
>JAHTLZ010000054.1:5989608-6011839 GCA_023846285.1 Phrynocephalus versicolor
AAATCACAACTGCTAAAGAGGGAGATGTGATTTTGTAATGCTTTTTAAAAAGTGTATACTCAAGCAGGGTAGGTTTTAATTTAATTGTATTTATTTGTTATTATATGATTGAAGTATTGTCGTTGGAAACTTTATTCCATTTGCATGCCACCTTTTCCACCAAGGAGCTCAAAGGGGTGTATGCAGCTCCTCCTCTCCCTCTTTAACTCCTCACCGAAACCTTGTGAGGTAAGAGAGTTGTAGGAGGCAACAACCGATGATCCAGAAATCATCCAGGGAGCTTTGTGGGCGATTTGAGTAATTGAACCCAGGTCTGTTGACGCCTCACCCAGCGCTGACCCCTGCACCACCTTGGCTCTTGCTAAACCAGTGGTGCCCAAACTTCGGCCCTCCAGATGTTTTGGACCACAACTCCCACAGTCCTTTGCCACTGACATTACAGGCTTGGAATTCTGGGAGTGGTGGTCCAAATCATCTGGAGGGCCAAAGTTTAGACAGCCCTTGTGCTAAACTAAAGGGCATTGATCGAGCTCTTTTCTTCTCCCTTTCCTCAGCTGCTACGGAACGGTTTCCTCTCTGAACGGGGAACCGGAACAAGGGGTTTCGGTGGAAGCGGTCGGCCAAGGAGAATGCCGCCTGTACGGAGAAGACACGGTGACAGATGACGAGGGCAGGTTCAGGCTGCGGGGGCTGCTGGTAAGAATCCGAGGGGTGGCCGTGGGGGGGTCTTCCTCGGGGGTTCCTTGGACCGAAGGTGGACCAGAGGACTTGAAGCTTGCTAGCCGCTCATCTGCTTTCTCTGCGGCAGGATCTCTCGCCTTCCTTCACCTCTGCACCTGTAACTTCGTACAAGAACCATGCAGAGCCAAACTGAAGAACTTTTCTCTTGGGGAGGGCCTGCGTTGGGCTAATTCTTGCTCTGCACCCAATCAGTCTCAGGATTATGTACACAATGTGTACTAGAAATGGTTTGAATCATAGAGTTGGAAGAGACCTCAAGGGCCATCCAGTCCAACCCCTTGCCATGCAAGAACCCCATCACAATGCTCCCGACAGATGGCCACCCAGCCTCTGCTTAAAAACCTCCAAAGAAGGAGTCTCCACCACCCTTTGTGGCAGCATATTCCACTGAAGTGGGGGGGGGGATGAATTAAGTTGATGTCATACACCTTAATGGTGCTGTTTAAATAGGCATAATTGAGACTTTGTATTTGCTTTTTTTTAAAAGCCTACTTGTGTGTATCATATCCAGCTGAAAGCTGAAGGCAACGATCATATCGAGAGAGCCCTTCCACAGTATTCTGCAATTGAGGTAAACCTTTTCTTTTATTATTATTCCTGATTTTCCGAGCCCTGATTTACTAAAGATGTGAAGGCAGGCACGTCCAAACTTCGGCCCTCCTGATGTTTTGGACCGCAACTCCCAGAATTCTAAGCTTAGACTGACAATGACAAAGGACTGTGGGAGTTGTGGTCCAAAACATCTGGAGGGCTGAAGTTTGGACATGCCTGTGTTAAGGGGATGCTTTGACCTTCTGGAGGCAGGATAAAACAGTTCACTCCATTGAGGGGGAAGCAGTTTTCATTTCCCAGAATGGACTGCTCGTGTAGAATGGAAAGAAAGACTTACTGAAAGTCTACCAGCTTTGATTAAAAAGTAGTTGGGTGGGAAGAAGAGGGTGAAACAAGGGGGGAAAAGGGGTGTCTGATTCATCCCTTTCTGGGTCTGGACCTGCCCACAGGAGGGTTCTTTCTTGTCGTTCCCACATCCCTTTTGTGTTTCTTTGCAAACCGTAAAGTCATCTTGAAGCCTTTGATTGTCTTAAGCTTCTCTAGTGCTTTGTTTGTAAATCAGTGCTCTATTTTTCATAATGTGAATATAGCGTATAACAACAAAATCGCTGGAGGGCTGCTGGTTCAAAAGAGTTGGGTTTGTTTGTAAAGTGCTTTGAGGAGAGAATACATTTTGCTGGCTTAAGATATGTTTGGATCTTTTTCTACCGAAGAGGTTGGCTGTGGTACAGAGGGCTATTTTTAGGGACACTCAGACTCCAGAATGCTGGGTTTAATTTTAGGACATGCATGTATTTTTCAGTGCAGTTGATTCCCATGCCACCTGGGGAATTTTGGAAGGCACAGTTCCTGAAGTAACTTCTCTAAATTCTGAGTTGGAGTATGTGACCTCTAGGATCCCTTTGGATTGTAATGCAGAGGAGGGGCACGATCTGTTGTCGATTAACCAAAATGCTGTAATGTGGTGTACCATGCTGCATTCCTTGTGGCTGCCACACTGCGTAATTGTTGACCACTACTCCCCTACACAGTGCACCCTGGGAATGCAAAACCTCCACAAAAAACTCGAGATACGAATATTTCCTATGCAAATCCCCCGAGATACAAAATTTTTGCAGAAGACTTCAATTCCCAGGGTGCCTTGTGCCCCATTTGGATCCGTGATGCCAAAATTTCGCAATACGAAGCGTCCCGAAAATGAATGAATTTCGTATTTCAAGGTACCACTGTTTGTTAATGTACGCATGGCTATGTGCATTCTGAGTGTTGAAAAATTCAATTTTGGATTCAAAACTTTTAGAATCTTCTAGCCCGTGGATACGCTGGACGTTTTACTCTCAAAAAGTAAATTATAGTCACTTTTTCATCCGAGTGCAAAACCTTCCAAACTTCTACCATGCCCCTTTCCTTCCGCTTCCCTGTATGGCTTGGATCGGGTTCCTTGAGCCTTCTTGATGGTTTGGACTCTTCAGCCCCATCCAGCAAAGCACCGTAGTGAGGGATTATGGAATCTTTTCCTCAAAATGTCTGGAGGGAAAAGGGTTGCAGCCCACATTACCTGATAACCTCTTTCCTCCCGCTATAAACCTCTTTAGATGCTTTAGATTTTCCATCTGCAGAAAGCAGCTTGTTTATTCTGATTGCCCTTCCCTACTGCTTCTTTCTTGATCCATGGCTGCTGCATGCGATGGACTGCCTCAGTGCCGATTATAAACTGTTGGCATGATTCCTGTTGTTGTTGTTCTCTTTATGGTCTGTAAAGCTTGCAGGAGACCATCTGGGCCCGGTGACTTGTTGATCTTCAGTTTATCAATTAGTCCTAAAACATCCTCTCTTTTAACCTGTATTTGATTTAATTCGGCAGTCAAGAGGGCCTGGGTGCCTTCAAAACGGGATTGGACAGTTTCCTGGAGGAGAAGTCCATCACAGGTGACAAGCCATGATGGAGATGTGTCATCTCCAGGCTTAAAACCAGGGTACTTCAAGGGCCAGATGCAGGGGAGTGGTATCAGGAGACAGAGATCTAGTCTCGTGTGCTCCCAGAGGCATTTGGTGGGGCCACTGTGAGATACAGGAAGCTGGACTGGATGGGCCTTTGGCCTGATCCAGCTTGGCTCTTCTTATGTTCTATGTTCTTATGAGACCAAGCAGGCTATGAAGCCAGTAGGCCAATTTGTCTGTTTTGGTGGGATGTGAGGAGGGAGTGGGGGAGGTCATTGCTTGAGTTGACGGAACGGACATCCCACAACCCTCTGGAGTCGGGCCATTTTCTTCCTTTGCAAACGATCCATCTCAGCCGCTCTTGACCCTTTGTTTTTGGCAGGTGCCAAAGGTTAAGCCTTCCCTTCCCCCTCGAGTCCCCAGCCTGCGCCCTCCTGTCAAGGACTCATTACTAGAGATGGGCACGAATCAAAAAAATGATGTTTCGTTTGTCGTTTGTCAGGTCCGTTTCGGTTCGTTTCCGTTTTTCGCGAATTTTTGGAAAAAAATTGTTTTCGTTTTCGTTCGTTTCGTTACCGTTTCGTTACCATTTATTTCATTTTTTTGTGATTTTTTTTAGCATTTAAAGCAGTTCACTGTATTGCAGTAACGAAAACGAAATGCACAACAAAATTTCCGGTGTTTCTGTTAGTTTAGTTTCATTTTGGAGACAAAATTCGTTTGTCGTTTCGTTGCATAACGAAACGAAAAAACAAAAACAGAAACGAAAAATTGTTCGTTTCGTGCCCATCTCTACTCATTACTGTTGTTAAGAGAGATGCTTTTCTGCCTGACACGCCAAGGAAGGGGCTGGCATGCCCTCCTTGGATGGTCTCTACTGGCTGGGGAAGAGAGAGGTCGATGCAGACAGCGGGAGGAGGACCCACAGCCGGAGCCCTGCGTGCTCTCGCCCCCAAGAAGTACAGTTGAAAAACACAAACGATGCATAGCGTGTCGAATGTCCTTCAAAATGGGCTGTGATATTAGTCACTCAGCTGCTCAGCTGTTACATGTCTAGCCTGCTTTCCTCCACTGAGCTGAAAGTGGCATCGTGGCTCCCTTAATCTCGCAGGCAAAGGGGAAGGGATGGCCTCAGGCTCGCCCCTTGTGTTTTGTGGCTCACTGGGGGCTACAGTCCACACTGTCCAACTCTTAGCCTGGCACTAACTGATTTGAGTAGAATTTTTAATCTGAAGCTTTTCCATCTGGCTGTCATTAAAAGTCCACGTGTTACTTAATTTCTCTCTCCCCCCCCACCCCTGATATTGTAGGTTGGCAACAATGATATCGAGGACGTGAATATTATTGCCTTCCGCCAAATTAACCAGTTTGATCTAAGTGGAAATGTGATCACTTCCTCTGAGCATCTCCCAACCTTATGGGTATGTTATGTGTCCTTCCAGATCTCTTGAATTGAGTCTCGGGGCGGTGTGTATGCGGGAAGGTTACAAGAGACTGTTTAACTCAGTGGTTCTCGACCTGTGGCTCCCCAGATGTTCCTGGACTGCTACTCCCAGATTTCCTGGCCAGCTCGGCTAGTGATGAAGACTTCTGGGAGTTGCAGTCCAGGAACATCTGAGGACCCACCGGTTGAGAACCACTGGTTTAATTAATACGGTAGAGCTGCAGTTTTGAAAACGTCTTTAGGAAAATGGCTTGAGCTTGGTGATAAAGCATCAACTTTGAACCCTGGACATTTTGCAATCAATCTCCATAGATCTCTAGATACTGGTAGCCATCCTGACACTCTGGAGAATTGCTGCTGCTCAGGGTTTAACAGTATTGGTTTATGGTTGTGGCCTTCTGCAAGGCAGCTTTTTTTCCTGCCTATCTTTTTAAGCTGTCGTGCAAAGTTGTGGGGCTGCGACACCCATTAGTTCTAGCTAGTATTAATCAATGGTGAGGAATGATCAGGGGGTTGGGGGTGGGGAGGTCAGATGTCAGCATCCAGAAAGTCACGGGTTTGCAGCCCTGTTTGAAGGACTAGCCTGTTGCAGCGTAACATTTGGTGTGTCTAGTTAGGGTGGTGAGACTTGCAGAATCCATGAATATAAAATGTTTCATTTAGGAGAAGGGGAAATCCTTGATATATGCCCCCCTGTGTGTGCTTGTGTATTTTGACCTGCATCTGGATAGAAAAACTATCAGGTATATCCGGAGTTGATTGTGGAATTGTAGTCAGAGGGGGCTTATCAGTGGCTGCTCAAACTGTTAGGCCTCTCTTCCATCTTGTGTCCTGAGTCAGAGGCAGCAAAGCTCGGGAAGGACCCAAATGGGAACTGGGCTAGAGATGGGGGGGGGTCAGCCGCCATCTTTCGCTGAGGCTTCATTTCCTTCCCCTGTCTCCTTCTCTCACAGGTGAAGCTTTACAAAAGTGAAAACCTTGACAATCCAGTTCACACCGTCTCCTTAGGCCAGTCTTTATTTTTCCACTTTCCACCGCTGCTCCGGGATGGAGAGGTATTCATTTCGAGCTTGTGTTGGCATTTTTCAGGTTGGCTCCTGAGGTGAAGCCTGCATGTGATCAATGCCATTTCAGAGGTGTGTGTGTGTGTGTGTGTGTGTGTGTGTGTGCGCGCGTGCGTGTGCGTGCGTGCGTGCGTGTGTGTAGAGAGAGAGAGAGAGGGACAGTGGAGAGGGACAGTGCAAGGTAGTGGTTAGCATCTTGCTTGCAACTAGTGAGATCCAGATTCAGTCTCTCTTTATCTCAACCTAACCTACCTTGCTTGAGGATAAAATGGGGAGGGTGGGATACCCCCCTTCTGTGTGTGTGTGTGTGTGTGTGTACACACATTGCTTGCAATGTTGGCTCTTCATCACAAGGAGCTGAAGAAACACAATTCTGTGGAAGGCAACACTTCAGTTTGATGAGCATCATTGATGTTTTCTTCTTTTTTTGCTGATGAGTCTTTTTCTGCTGGATATGGGAACTTCCTTCTTCCCTTTTCTTTGGCAGAATTATGTGGTGCTGTTGGACTCGACACTCTCCAGATCTCAGTACGACTACACCCTTCCTCAAGTTTCTTTCACCACAGTCGGGTATCATAAACACATCACATTGGTTTTCAACCCAACGGTAAGCCTCTCACAAGAAACTACAGGGGACCCTTGTATCACAAACGGTTTGTGTAACGAATTAATTTTGTATCACGAGGTACCACTGTACCTCTGCCATACAGAGGAGGGACGGGGTCTGTTCTCAATCATCCCAGAGAGTAGGACGTGTAACACCGGGCTCCAGTGAAGAGAACACAGCTTTTGTCTGAATATCAGGAAAACCCTCCTAACTGTCAGAGCAGTACGGCAGTGGAACCCATTACTTCAAGAGGTGGGAAGTGCTCCAACACTGGAGGCGTTCAAGAGAAATTTGAACAGATCTCCTTTGATTTGTATTCCTGCACGGAGCAGGAGAGTCGGACTTGATGGATCTTCAGACAGTTTCCAACTTCACTCTTCTCTGATCCCGTGATCTTCGTACTGTAACATTTTGGTGCAGGTCCCACTTGTAATAGTGTCAGCAATGCCCAAGTACGGTGCAGTTGGGTAGTGCAGGGGAGCTTGGGTTGTGGCAGGTACTTCTCCATCTTGCTACTGCTAACAACTCTCCTTGTGAGTGGTATCTAATGCACCTGTGAAGGACACGAGGATTGCTATTCTAGCACAAAGGGGGTGAATATTGTCCCTTCCAAAGAGCCAAATTGCACCACAAAATTCTTACTCTCTTGTTGTTTTTCAGAGGAAGCTGCCGGAGCAGGATATTGCCCAGGGCTCTTATATTGCCTTGCCACTGACACTACTTCTTCTTTTGGCTGGTTACAACCACGATAAGGTAATGCGGTTGGTTTGTCGTTGGGCAGCTTGGGTGTTTTACAACAGTTCTATAATATTTTTAGATGCAAGGAGAACCCATTACTCACCCTGGTCAGACAACGCATAAAATATGCAGCGGACTTCAGTTCTGTTAGCGTCAACGTACCCTGCGGCCCCCGTTCCTTCCAACTTCTTCATTACAAGGGACTTGTGTTCCCTGATTGGATCCTTGTTATCTGCTAGCTCAAAGGTCCTCAAAGTTTTCAAACAGTGGGCCGGTCCACTACTGTGGACACCACTGGGGGCCGGATCACGGTCCCCCCCCCCCAAAAAGGCAGACATTTTAAATTGCCCTGCTTGGCTGCAGCTGGTGCCTTGACCCATCTGGGCGGCGGGTGGGGGAGCGGGAGACCTTGCCGTGGCCCTCCCACTTTGAACTGTCCCACTAGCTAGCATGCCGACCATCTGGGCGGTGGGTGGAGGGAGTGGGGGAAGCGACATAGCCCACCTCCGTAATAGAAGCAGCTGCGGAGGCTTGCTTGCTTGTGAAGCAGGGGTTAGGTGGGGGGTGGTGTCTGCAATTGGTCCCGGGGGCCGGATTCAGGACCCTGGGGGGCCACATCCGGCCCCCGGGCCTTGGGTTGAGGACCCCTGTGCTAGCTGATAGTCCTTTGTCCTAACATGCTTTCCTACAGAAACGTATTTCCTGACCCCAAGGCAGCTTAAACCAATTAAGTTGATGCAGTGCCTCCTCTTTTCCATTGTGAGATTCAGCTGGACGTGAGCTGTTGATCAGGCTGTCAGCACTCCATCTCTTTCTCTGGAATTTGTTCGCAGGGGCGGTCACAGCCACCCGCTTTGCCGCCTTCTCAAAAGGGCGGGGAAGGAGATCTGTAGAGGGTGAGGCGGTTGATAGCCACTAGCCATGATGGCTACCTTGCAGCATTGTGGGAGAGCGGTAGTGGAAGCAGGTGGTTGGTTATTCCCCTACTACACAGCGTCTTCTCCAAAGCTCCCTTGGAACTCCCCTGGTGCCTTGTGCATCCTCTTTAAAAGCTCTCCCTCCGTCGGGCCCTCTGGAGCACTCAGTGCTAGACAGGAACGGCCGTATTGCTCTGAGCATGCCAGTCTTGTCTGATTTTGGAAACTAAGCAAGGTCATGCCTTGCTTAGTGTTTGGAGTGGAGGTCACCCAGGTCTTGAAGGGATCTTCCGATAGCGCTAGGAAATAATCCATCACGAGCTCTGAAGAGCCAATGGTGTTCAGATGGGTTTGGGGCAGTCGGGTGGGTCAGTGGCAAGCTGGTTTTCTCTCCTTGTGCAGTATGGAGCAACTGGAATGGTTTGTTCTGATTCTTTTGCCACTGATTTATTCCAATAGCAGTCCCATGGAAGTGTTGGTGGTGGAGGGTCTTTTCCCATTGTACCGTTACGCCCCCCTTTCTGCAGTTGATTATTATGCCCTCCTCTAGAGATGGGCACGACTCAAAAAAATGGTGTTTCATTTGTCGTTTGGTCGTTTAGGGGTCCGTTTTGGTTCGTTTTCGTTTTTGTGAGGTTTTTTGGGGAAAAAATTGTTTTCGTTTCGTTAGGTAATGAAACGAAAAAAATGAAAATGAAAATGAAAAATTGCTGTTTCGTTAGCATTCTTTTCAGTTCAATGCATTTGCTGCAACGAAAACGAAAAACACGGCAAAATTGGTCGCTTTTGTTTTGTTTTGAAATTTTTTTTCGTTTTGTTTTCGTTGCGTAACGAAATGAAAAAACGAAAATGAAAACGAAAAATCGCTCATTTCGTGCCCATCTCTACCCTCCTCTCCCTCTGCTCCTCCAGCTGATTCCTTTGCTGCTCCAGCTTACCAGCCGCCTGCAAGGGGTGCGAGCGCTCGGGCAGGCGGGCTCTGACGCCGGCGGCCTCGAGGACGTGAAGAGGCAAGCCAAGAAACAGAAGATGAGGCGGACGTGAGGCCAGCGAGCCTCAGTTGTGAGATTTCGGGCTGGCATCGCTGCTAAAGAGAACTGAATCGCCGCCGATTGAATGGACACCTCTTTGCTTATTTTGACACTCTGCTGCACTCAGAGTAGTTCTGTCCTCTGGATGAATTGTACATGGTGTTGACAGAATATCACTGTTTAAAACAAAACAAAAACCCGACAAGCTCTTGTCACGGGAAACTGTTTCTATGCTTGAAAAAGAAGTGCCGGAAGGAGGCTTTCTGGCAGGAAACACATTTTTGTTCATTTAATATGTGTGAAAACAATGACCAATAAAATTTGATTTTTGCCTCCGAGCAAAAGATGTTAATGTGGTTTTAATACTGAGCCCTTAATTTCTAATTACAGTAGGACCTCCATATCCACTGATTCATTATCCACGGATTCAGTTATCCACAGTTGGCAGAGGAAAAAAAGTAAATAATTCAGCATCTGTAAAGCAAGCTACTGTCACAAAACATTTTTGGGGGGATTCTGGTGTTCTCTCTTATCCACAGTTGTCGTTATCCATGGGAAGGCCTGGAACCAATCCCCAGCAGATACTGGGGTCCTACTGTATTTGTATAGATTCATTTCATCCTTGTTTGCTGCTTTTCTTCCATTTTCCGTTTTTTTTCCCAAGGTCAGAGCAGCTGCCACTAATGTCCCTTTCAGGATTTGTGCCCTGTTTCTCCTGCCCATGCGTGAACTTTTGACATCCAACTTCCCATCTGCTGCAGCAATGGTCAGAGAGGATGAGAGCTGTTATTAAAAAACAATGAAAGGGCTTCAGGTTAATCTGCTGCCCCTCTAGTGACTCTGCCAAAATGGTCGCCTCCTCTGATGTGCTAGAACAGTGGTGGCGAACCTTCGGCACTCCAGATGTTTTGGACCACAACTCCCAGAATTCCAAGCCTGTATTGCCAATGACAGTGGACAGTGGGAATTATGGTTCAAAGCATCTGGGATGCCGAAGGTTTGCCACCACTGTGCTAGAACAAGCAGAGGGAGATCAGCCCTTCAGATGTTGCAGGACAGTGGTTCCTCTCATTCTTGACTGTAGGCTAGGCTGGCAGGAGTTTATGAGAGTTGAGTGGAAACCAAACAAACAGACCCCCACCACCAAGTGGGACAAAGAACAAGAATAAGAACAAAAACAACAACACAACCACAAACACCACATCACCATAATCACCACAACCATCACAACACTACCACAACATAAGAACATAAGAAGAGCCCTGCTGGATCAGGGCAAAGGCCCATCTAGTCCAGCTTCCTGTATCTCACAGTGGCCCCACCAAATGCCTCTGAGAGCACACAAGACTACATTTCTGCCCCCTGATACCACTCCAAAGTACCCTCTATTTGGAGATTACACATCTCCCTCATGGTTTGTAACCTGTGATGGACTTTTCCTCCAGGAATCTGTCCAATCCCCTTTTGAAGGTATTCAGACCAGATGCCATCACCACATCCTGTGGCAGGGAGTTCCACAGACTAACAACGCGCTGGGTGAAAAAATATTTTCTTTTGTCTGTTCTTACTCTCCCAGTTTCTGGGTTCAGCAGGAGATACTGATAGAAACATGGCTTTTGGCCTTTCTAAAAGGTTGCCATTGGACAGTTTATTTTCCCACAACAGGACTGGAGCTAGTGCACTGTGTGGGTGACGCTAACTCGCATCTCTGACTGGCCTTCCACCTCCCTCTCTTTGCAAGCTAATGCATATTCCACTCACTTCAACACATGGCAAGCTCGCTCAGTCGCCATTTGGGGTGAGGCCGGGGACTCAGTAGTTTTTGCTGTAACAGACTAAACATGGAAATGGGCTCACTTAATTGAGTTTAAAAACTGCTTAACCTGCAACAGAGGGGATGATGTTTGCCATTGCAGACTACTTTTTTTTTTTTTTTTGTATTTGTTAACTGCCCGATTTTCCCAAAGGAAGTCAGGGCGGTGTACAACATGGTGCAAGAACAACTTGCTCAAACATACAACATCATCCATCAACAAATCAAATATAATAATTAGAGATGGGCACGAAACAAACAATTTTTCGTTTCCGTTTCCGTTTTTTCGTTTCGTTACTCAACGAAACGACAAACGAATTTTGTCTCTAAAATGAAACAAAACGAACAGAAACACCGGAAATTTTGTCGTGCGTTTTGTTTCCGTTACTGCAATACAAGTGAATTGCTTAAAATCCTAAAAAAAATCACAAAAATTTGATATAAATGGTAACGAAATGGTAATGAAACAAACGAAAATGAAAATGAATTTTTTGCAAAAATTCACAAAAAACGGAAACGAACCGAAACGGACCCTCCAAACGACAAATGAAATGCCATTTTTTTTTATTCGTGCCCATCTCTAATAATAATATAAAATAATAATTAATGCAACAGTATAATAAAAAAAAGACAAATGTAATAAAATAAAAATATGCAAGTTGCGTCAGAAGCCAAACTACAGAAACAAACACCGGTAAAACAAGTCAAGAATCAGCAGACAGATGAGCTAAAAACAAGCCACTGGAACCCTGAAGACTACCCAAAACATTCCCTAAGGGGCAAGGTCTTCAATGCTCTTGAAATGCCGGCAGCGAGTCCAACTGCCTGATCTCTGCCAGCAGTTTGTTCCATTGGGTTGGGGCAGCCACCAAGAATGCCCGATTCCGAATTGAAATCCATCGGGCCTATCTAGGTGTGGCCATCGGGGGGGGGGGGGAGAGGGAAAGTGAAGCTCTGGTTGGCCTGGACGCCGATGCCCTCTGGGAGATCCGCTCCGTCAGATAGGGTTTGCAACCCCAAATTATGCACATTTGTTTTGGGCTCTAGCATCTCATCTTCTGTTATAACGATCTTGGATGGTGGACAACGACATTTGGCTTTTTCATTCCATTTCCTCTCTTGTCGCCTTTCCTTGTGAGCAATAAATCGTTGTATCTTTTATGAAACACTTCAGCCATGAGAGGCACAGGTCTTTTTGGAACGTGCTTGTTGAAGAATGAAAAGAGTCATTAATAGTTGAATGTTTACAAGCTGGTTATGGCAAATGATTCATGTTTGATACATAATATGTCCATTTTATTAGACAGATGACAAATCAAGTTGGTTTTTTTAAAAACTGTAATCTCTAAACTGCACTTCAGGTTGCTAAGTAACAAAGGTATCATTATCTGTCTTCATTCTCACAATGAAGGTCTATAAAAGAGAATGAATTAATGACCAATGATATTGAGTGTCGCGTAGCCACAAATAAACATGCTTATCACAAGTGATGTGACACCATCACCCAAGATGTTTAGGTCTAAATTATAGACCCAGTGTTTTTTTAAGTACTGTTTCATTTCCAAACATTGGCTTAGTTCTGCCACTTAGGTGGTAAACCTCTTTCTGAACTGTACCAGTTTGGATGGGCAAACTGGGAGTTCATGTAAGATAGAATGGGCCTCTCTGCATTTTTCCCTCAAATTCCTGAATCCAGGAAGCACTGTTGGCAAAATAAAAGCAAGTTAAAAAGCCAAACGCTAAATCCAATTAGCCACAATTAGAGCCGATCCAATCAGTCACCATTAGAGCCAATCCACCAAGTGAATTGGACTTCCTTCATGCTTACATTCATTTTTATGTAGATCCCATTGATTCAGTGGCCTTACTGAGGCTCGGATTGTAAATAGCCCTTAATAAACTGAATCTTACAGGTCCAATACACTTGCATATTGAAAGTAGTGAACAATATTTTGTAAGTTCCTCCATATTTTTTTTAAAAAAAATCAATGTCCATAGAAAGCTAATCTTCCAGACAGAAGGAGCTGACTCTCATGGATGTGAGAAGGTTCATTCTCTATGAAGTCAGGGTGTTTGTGGGCACCGGTTGTGTGTTTTTAAAACACACATGGGTCTATTCCAACCAACTCCCTTGGTGATGTGGTAAACCACAAACCTAGATACCATAGGCAATCTCGCCTTGTTTTTCCTAGGCGATCCGAGTGGCCCACATGGCTTTTTGCTCTTCCTTTCTGCCCAATTTTATTCTCACAACACATCTGGGAGAGAGGGAGGGAGGTAAAACAGAGATACAGGGGAAAAAAAGCTGCCAGCAATGTACTGGATGAATTTTCAGGCGTGTGAGCTCTTTTTGACTATGGGTATGTGCACAACAGAAGGCAGGGGAAATTGATCCCTCCAGATGTTGGACTGCAAGGTTCATTGTGGCTAGGGTGGCTCTACTAGTTGGAAGAGTGAGGGAGTTGCCATAGAAACAGATTTTGGATATCATAAAAAGTGCGGAACGGTTGTTACGGTGGTTAGGTTGGGTCCAGATTAGCAATGTGCATCGACATCAGAGAAGAACTTCAAAATGAAGCAAAGCTGACACTTGGCGATCCGAGTGGCCCGCATTGCTTTTCAAGAAGTCCCAGGTATGTGTGACGTAGTTGAGAGTGCCCAATAAATAACGGTAGCTTGCCTCTGTGGTTTTGCGGTTAAAAACACTAGCCTCTGAATAAAAACACTGGGTGTCATTTGCTGTAGGGGAAAAGAAGAAAATGAAGCCTCATCGTAGGGCATTGACCGCTGATTCTCCCATGGAAGATCAATCTATTCCTTGGCTTCCGTGGCATTAGCTCTTATCAAAGTAGTGGTTTCCCCTGTGCAGTCTTCAAA
The DNA here is from genome assembly GCA_023846285.1 of Phrynocephalus versicolor. Lineage (NCBI taxonomy): Eukaryota > Metazoa > Chordata > Lepidosauria > Squamata > Agamidae > Phrynocephalus > Phrynocephalus versicolor. Next base: position 6,003,334 of record JAHTLZ010000054.1, read on the forward strand.
GGCTCTGTAAAGATGTTCAGCAACCAGAATCAAAGGAGAGTAGCAACAAAAGGATGTAGAACAGCTTGTTTTGTGTAAATTATCTTAAAAAAAAACCCTCCAAACGGAATATGTCTACCAGCAGGTGTGTGTATGTGTGTCCTTACAGTTGGGACCAACTCTTCGTGACTCCATGTCCATGGGGTTTTCTTGGCAAGGAATACTGGAGTGGTTTGCCAGTTCCTACTCCAGGCGCCTACAGCACCTGGTATTCGCTGGTGGTCTCCCATCCAAGTACTAACCAGGGTCGACCCTGCTTAGCTTCTGAAATCAGGCGAGATTGGATGTGCTTAGGATATCTAGACAGCATTACCAGCAGGACCAGGTAGCAAAAGCCCTCATTATATGTTCATGGCCTGAACACACAAATTTAGCAGGATCCGTTCTAACTTCAGAAGATCCACTTCCTACTTAGAGACAGCACTTAAGGTCCTTTCCCTTTCTATTAGGGCTTCCACACAACCGCTAAAACCCACAGCAAACTTTGATCCAGATCACACACGCGCCCCAAGCGGTCACGTGGTTGATGTTGTGGATCGGATGTTCCCATGCTCACGTTTTGAAAATCCGCAACCATTCTGATCCCACGACTCAGAACTGCAGCAAAGACACCATAACGGGGGCAGAAAGGTTTTGGTGCGGATTTTCCATGTTTCCACGGACTCGAGTTAACGGGGGGTAGCATAATCTAAACATGAACCTCCACGAACACGGTTTCAGCCCTATTCGATTTAAGCTGATGTGTTAACTGTCTCCTATCAAAAATGCTTTCCCACATAGGGTCATTAATCTCCCCCCTCCCCCACCCCTATCTATTCCGCTTGCAGATTAATCTTTCCCCTCTGACATCACTTTGCTGCTGTCTTGGTTTAATGAAAATAAATGAATTCATATATCCCTTTCAGTTCACATCCTCTGGTGGATTAGGCGGCATTAATCTCACCTCCTCACAGTGTAAGAAACAAATAAAATAGAATTGTTGAGGGGGAGAAGGGAAGGGATGCCTTCAGGAGAAAAGAATCCTACAAGGGCGTGTTTCCAAAATACCTCAAAAAGAAGGGAAGCAGGACACCCCCACTTCCAGTTAGAAGGGCTCCACAGCACCTTCCTGTAAGATGAACTGGATAGATACTCTTAATTATGAATTAATTACACTTATAATTCTGAGAGTCTAAGAGGTCACATAGATACTCGATAATATTTTTTAAAAGGTGTAACTCTTTCTTGTTTCTTCAAATTGACAAAACTTGTCACTTACTTTCTTTTTGCCCCTGGGGTAGGGTAGAAAGCTGGCCGGGATGACGCGTATCTTTCTGGAATCTGTTCATCAATGACCTGGAGACAGGGATAACCAGTGAGGTGGCCATGTCTGCGGATGACACGAAACTTTTCCATGTGGTAAAAACCAGAGAAGATTGTGAAGAGCTCCAGAAGGATCTCTCCAAACTGTGGGGATGGGCTGCGAAATGGCAAATGCGTTTCGGTGTAGGAAAATGTAAAGTAACTTTATCTATCAAATCATGGGCTCTGAGTTATCCGTGATGGATCAGGAAAGAGATCTGGGTGTGTTGGTGGACAGCTCCATGCAGGTGTCTACCCAATGTGTGGCAGTGGTGAAGAAGGCCAATTCCATGCTAGGGATTATCAAAAAGGGGATTGAAAATAAAACAGCCAACACTATAATGCCATTGTACAAAATGATAGTATTGTGTACAATTCTGGTCACTGCATCTCAAGAAAGACATAGTGGAACTGGAAAAGGTGCTGAAGAGAGTGACTAAAATGGTTACTGGGCTGGGGAAACCTCCCTTATGAGGAAAGGTTAAAACATTTGGGGCTCTTTAGTCTGGAAAAAAGGCACCTGGGGGGGATATGATTGAGACGTACAAAATAATGCAGAGGATGAGTAAAGTGGATAGAGGGACGCTCTTCTCCCTCTCACAAAATACCAGAACTAGGGGACATCCACTCAAATTGAAGTTTGGGAGAGTGAGAGTAGACAAAAGAATTTTTTTTAACCTAGAGTGTTGTTAGTCTGTGGAACTCCCTGCAACAGGATGTGTGATGGCATCTGGCCTGGATGCCTTCAAAAAGGGATTGGACAGATTCCTGGAGGAAAAGTCCATCACAGGTTACAAACCATGATGGAGATGTGTAATCTCCAGACTTAAAACCAGGGCACTTCAAGGGCCAGATGCAGGGGAGTGGGATCAGGAGACAGAGATCTAGTCTCGTATGCTCCCAGAGGCATCTGGTGGGGCCACTGTGAGATACAGGAAGCTGGACTAGATGGGCCTTTGGCCTGATCCAGCATGGCTCTTCTCGTGTTCTTATGAGAGGTGAGTAGAATCCAGTCTTGAATTTTGCAGGTCAAAGAAGGGCGTTCAGCTCTTTCTTTTAGTCCACCTCTCTAAGTGGTTCCCAAGGCCATGTGCAAGTTCTCAACTGGCGCTCCGCTTCACTGCCCCTCTCAACCAGAAGGGTGATGGAGAGGACCAGCTGCATGGTTCAGGAAGGCCTGGACTCCGTTTCTTCTCACTCCATTGCCTCCTCAACAAAGAGAAGACACACATCTTTCACTCAGCTTACCCACTTTGAGTTCTGTCCCCATTTTACTGCCAAAATGTGGATGCCAACTGTTTGCGAGCAGAACTCAAAAGAGGGGAAGAAGATTTCTTCACCTCTATTTTATTTTCAAGCAACTTTACAATGAAAGCTAAATCCTGCCTGGTCTGCCTTCCTAGATTCTTCTTTCTTTTCTCCTTTGTCTGCCAACTCCCAGTGCACTTTTGGCTTTGAACTTTTCTCCGACACCCGCTGTGCTATTAATTTTTTTGCGGAGAGTTGAATTATGCTCTCACTCTGGAACATTTGTCACCAAGTTCATTGGGAACAGGATTGCATCAAAGTAGAGCATCTTATTGTTTTATTGCACCTCTTTGCCATGTTCTTTCTAAAGAAGCTCATATGGTGGAGATAACAATAAAAAAGTCAAATTTTTGCCACAAGTGTCAGCAGGGCTAGACAATAATTGAAGGCTTAATGATGGCTGGCTCTACACAGAATTGCTGTCTTTTTTTGTGGATATCTAGCTCCATGGTTTGTCCTTTTAACAAAAAAGAAAGCAAGGAAAATAAAAGCCAGAACTGAATTGTCTAAATGTCTGCCATTAAGAGAATGGGGAGTAGAGGTGGTTGAGGAGGAGGAGGAGGAAGATTGAGGTCAGTTATTTCAGCCTGATATCTGGAAGGAGGAAAATGTTAGAAAAGCGCCATGATGCATGTTAATCGGGTGATATCTTGTTGCATTTTTTGATCATTTATGTTGAAATCTTTATCAAATCAAGCCTGAACTATCTCTGAGGGCAAAAATGTTGAAATGGAGGCCATACTAGTTTGGTACCATCATCCGGAGGCAGGATTCTCTGGAAAAGACAATGATGCTGGGAAAGAGATAAAAACAGCTGAAAAGGGGAAAGCCTAATAGGACTGATTCCCTAAAGAGACCGTGTGCACGAGTCTGCAAGAGCTGAGTGGGTCATTTGAGGGCAGGACCTTTTGGTGATTGATCATTCATGGGGTTGCCAACTTGCCATTAGATGGAGGTGACTTGAAGGCACATAACAACATAGCATTCACACCCTGTAGAATTTGTCACTTTAAAACAAGAATTTCCTGGTACATTTATGAAGATATTTTAAATCTTTGAAAAATTCCAGTTAGCCTGCCCACCACCCCCATCAACTGAATTTCTAATCCCATAATCACAGACGTGCCATAAGGTTAAATCAATGGCAGCCACCTTTCACTTTCCAGATATTTGGGACAACAGCTTTCAGAATATTGCTGGTTTGGGAGTCTGAGAGCTGAACCTTGAACTATCTGGATGGTCCACCATTTAGAACCACTGGGCTAAAGAAAACCCACTGGACTGCTGTCTTCCCTCCTAGGGACACAAGGCAAAATAATTTTAAAATATAGTAAAGAGATTTGATGGTTCCCAGAGTGGTGCAGTGGATAAAGTGGTAGACTGGGACTCCGGAGATCAGTGTTCAAATCATGAAAACTCACTGGAGGAGTAGAGCAGGTAACTGCTCTTTAATTATCTCACCTTGAAAGCCCAATTAGAATCACTGTAAGTTGGATTCAACTTGATTGCAGATAAGTAACTCAATAGGGTTGAGTGAATAGCATTTGTTTGGGCCACCCAAGCAATCTTTACTCTGAATAATTTTTGACAACTTTATCATACTAAGATACAGCATTGTTTATGGCAAGACCCATGATTGCATTGGATGAACGAAGGTGTGGTGATATGACAGACAGGGATTTATATCACACAAAACAACACAAGTCAAGATAATGTACCTTTTGAGCCTCCCCCTTACTGAATTATGTTTATAAATGACAGGATTTTCCCACCACCACTTCTCCAGCTGGATAGATAGAATGACTTGCCAACTGTGTTATCTTGAAATGGTGTCTGATAATAATGTGATGACCTTGTAGTGAGGATAACTGAAATGCAAAAGGGAAAAAATGAGTAATTTATATGTGCAAGGACAAAAAACAATATACAAATCATATAGGAGATAAAGAGATTTCAGACTGGCAATGACTGTGTGTTTTGGTGCCTGTGATGTTATCACAAGATTCTCTGGATCATTTATCATGTGGTGAAACACACATCTAAACATTGCCTGGGCTTCCAAATATTAGATCAAGGAGGAATTAATTTTGTGATGGAGGGTATTTTGTGCTTCATGTTCAGAGAAAACAAGGAGGATAATGAGCACAGCATTTTGTAGTCTGTTTTTGTAAACTGAGTAATTTACTCTTGTTATTCCTTTTGACTAGGAAATCATGCACAGTATGGACAAAGTAGATAAGGAAAAACTGTTTTCCCCATTGCACAACACTAGAACTAGGGGGCTCTCCATGAAACTTTTGGGTGCTAGATCTCAAACAAATAAGAGAAAGTCCTTTTTCACCCAGAGGATCACTGGTCTATAGAACTCCCTGCCAGAAGAAGTGGTGACATCTGCCAGCCTTGACAGCTTTAAGAAAGGATTGGACAAGTTCATGGAGAACAAGGATATCAATGGCTATCATTATGGATGCCTAAGGAAAACCTCCGGGTTGGAGAGATAGGCGGGATATCTCTCAATGCCATTTGCTGTGATCTCTCTCATCACCCTCTATTGATAAATGTTTATATGACACCAAGTAGACTGAGTTCTTTCAGCTGGGAAAAAGTTAGGAAAAGAGGAACATATTCCTTTCCCCAGGTGGGTCATTAGCGTATCTCAACTTGAATGTGCTCTTTAGTTTGGAGGATGCATCACACACTGTCTTACCATGCTCATTATTGTACGCCTGGTTGACTCTATAATGAAAACAAAGTAATGTGAAACAGCATTAATCAATTATGTTTCGAGGCTGTTGAGGCAGCATCCATTTAATCTTCAGCTTGACTCGTTGAATTTGGCGGAGTTTGTGTTCTGGAATAGGACTGAAGCCACCTGCTTTGACATTGTTTCTACCTGGAGATTGGACCAGATGACCACCAGTGATGACTTCCAGAACGTGACACAGTTATGTTTTGGGGTGTGCAGAATCTCCTGTCCAGTATGATGGTTTTGGGGTACTGAATGTTGCCGTTTACACTGATTTCCTCTCCCGTGTGTGGGAGTGAGGCAGAATTTCATTTCAATTTGTTTCTAGGAACAATTCCTCCATACTTGTAGATTTCTTTACAAAATGATAAAAGAGAGAGAGAAAGATAGTGGAAGAAAAAGAAATTGACAAAATATGGGTTGGAATTCATGCATAAACAACCATACTAGTGTGGAATTAGGATTGTCATATTTTTGGGGGAGGGGAGGAGAATTAGAGTCTCTTTTGGTAACATCAATATACACTAGGTGATTAGATACAACCTGTTTCTTTTTGTTTAAAACAAGCAACAATAGAAGGATAGAGAAGGAAATGAACATATTTTCCCAATCTTAATTCAGGTGAAGAAGGTGGATGTCTACCCTAAGCAGAAGCGCTAAAGCAATCGCTCTCCATTTCTGCTCCTCAAAACGTTTTTGGATCCCAGCTTCCAGAATCCTTGTCGGCTGGCCCCAAAACTCTTGTGGGACAGAAGGCCCAATGGACTGAAGGAGAAATGGTTGAGAACCACTGCATGAAGGTATAATTGCCCTCCGGTTGCTCAGCCAAGTACAAATGAATGCATGACGGTGGGATTGGGTAACACCTGATAGACCTATCACCGGCGATTGCCATATTGATCACAGGGCCCTAGAGCGGCATTCTGTCAGGAGATTGAAGGAAATCAAAACAGCATCTAGACTCAGGCTGCGGCCATACTAGCAACATGTTTCCTTGTGAATTTCAACTATTACCCTCCCCCAATCACTCAACACATGGCCATTAATTATTCTGACTTTCCTATTAATTTTGAAACAGGAATGAGGGCGTTCTGCAATGCTTCTGTCAAATAGGGCTGGACATCCTTCTACTGTCACACAGCTGCCACTGCAGTGCATTGCGGGTTCTGTCTGTTGTGAGGAAATTTGAATAAATGGCCCAGATCAGCACATGGCCAGCCAAGGCATTTTGCCAGCACAGCAAACCTACTCAATTTAAAAAAGGGAATCAGGCAGATAAATTGGGAGGGAGAGGGGGAGGGAGAGGGGGAGGGAGAGGATAAGTCCCACTTGAGGGATGTAGATGAATGCCCCACATCTAATTTATCCCTGAACTCAGGGACGTGTATTAGAGTTTTGCAGTGAAGTTGCTCACCAAACTACAACTCTTAGGAGGCTCCAGACCATTACTTTAACCCAGGCATGTCCAAAGTTTGGCCCTCCAGATGTTTTGGACCACAATTCCCACAGTCCTTTGTGACTGGCAATCTGAGCTTAGAATTCTGGGAGTTGTGGTCCAAAACATCAGGTGGGCTGAAGTTTGGACATGCCTGCTTTAACCAGTTTGGCATATCAGCTAGAGTGGAGGATTAGGACACAGGAGACCTTTGACTAAATCCCCACTTAGCCATGGAAATTCAGTTGGGGGGCGCGTGGAACTGGTAAAACCTTCCTTAAATATCCTCAGTTATCTTGAAAAGCCCTAGGAAGCTATAAGCCTGTTGTAACCTGAGAGCACATATCACATGTGAAATTTAAAATATAGTATTACCTTGGTTTACGAGCACAATCCGTTCTGGAAGCATGGTCGTAAACCAAAATACTTGTGTATCAAAGCAAATTTCACCACAGGAAATAATGGAAACCTACTCGATTCTGGGGTCCCAGGTTCCATGATTTCCTATGGGAAAATTTGCTTCGGCCAGGAGCTGCAGCAGCCTCCAGAGCTCATCCTGGATGCAGCGCTGCCTGGGCATGCTGCGGAGGCTGTGACTGGGGAGCACCGGGCCTGGGGCAAGCTGCAGAGGCCAGTTCTGGGTATTTCTGGGCCCTTGGAGAGCCTTGGAGGCCACTTCCGGTCCGCTGGAAGTCACTCCTGGTTTTCCGATTCACCAGAAGTCACTTCTGGTCTATGTCAAGGCCCGGGAAGGTTGGGGCAGGCGCACCATGTGGCCTGGAGGCCTGTTATGGGCAGCTCCAGGAATGGGTTGAGCTCAAGAGGCCCCACATAGGCCCATCATGCGGTCTGGAATGAGCTCTGGAGGCCCATTCCAAGCAGCACAGGGCCAACACTTAGGTGAGCCTTGCTTGCAAACCAGAGCAAGTCTCACAAACCAAGACAAAATGTAACTAAAATGGTTGCTCGGTTTGCAAAATACTTGTAGTCCAAGGTACTTGTAGGCTGAAGTACCACTGTAGTATCCAAATGTAATAACTGACCAATGTGGATTCACCTCACCAGTGACTGGGTCCATGGAAGTGGCCAAGTGCCATAACTTTGGAGATGTTATTGTTTTCAGCTCCCAGAACCCTGAACCAGCTCTACTCCGAAAGTAAATTTTCCAGGCAGTGCTGATGTTTTCCTTGCTCATCATATTGGCTCTTAGGAGATTTTGCTAGCTAAGTAAGTGTGCCCTAGCTGGAATGATTCATGGCTGCTGTAGGCTTTGACAGTTTTGTTTTAACTCAAGGTGAACACCTAATTAAAAAAAACAGTATCCCTATCTTGCTGAGTATTATTAAAGAGGCTGCAACTCCGAACAGCTGTAACAAATTAGGAACCATAAAAAAACAAATTGCAGGAAGCAGGTTCATATATTGCCTCTACAAAGGTGACTTAGGGATAAAATAGAGCACCCAAGAAATATCAATAAAATATGTTAATAGTGCCTGACAATGGATAGTCACTTAAATAAAATTAGCCTAACAGTCTTCAAAAAGCAATAAACAATCAACATCTCTCTGCTCTGGAGAGATTTTGCTTAAGTCAAAAATATAGTAAGATGTTCTCTGTAGGTAAGCATTTGTTTTAGC
>JAHTLZ010000054.1:6022184-6036734 GCA_023846285.1 Phrynocephalus versicolor
AAGTCCCTCTCAGGGAAGGAGCTGACCAACTTGCAGGTCTTACTAACTTACATAAGGCTTGCTTTAGTGCAGTGGTTCCCAACCTGGGGGTCCGGACCCCTTTTTTTGGGGGGGGGGTTGAACGACCATTTCACAGGGGTCACCATGAGCCAGTGAAGAAAAAAGCACAAACTGCTTGGGTCTGGAGGAGGAGGAGGAGGAAGAGGAGGAGGAAGAGGGGAAAGAGTGAGTTACAGCTTGATAGGTTGGAAGGGATGTCAGTCAATGGCATCGGAGGCTGCAATTGGCCGAGGGTGCCTGGAGAGGGACGTTTGCTATGGCACCTGAGGCAGTGGCCTCTTCCAAGCAGGGCAAGTGGTCACCACAACACAACATGAGGAACTGTATTAAAGGGTCGCGGCATTAGGAAGGTTGGGAAGCACTGCTTTAGTGTCTTTGAGACTATCTTAGCTGGAAAGAGCTTCATCTTACAGGGCCCACTTGACGCTCTCCAAGGTCCTGAATGTGCTGCATTTCACATAACAAGAATTCGGTCTTGAGACTTTGCAGCCGTGACATGTCTGATTTAATTTGACTGCACTTTAGCTGAACCTGTCTACTGTGAATTGGCTGGCTGTCACCCCCTCTGCCAATCTCTTCCCAGCTATGCCTACCTGTGGAAGGGTTCATTCAGATGTTCAGCATGTTCTGATGTGCAAGGGGCTGCCTAGGAACTTGTGGAAATCCAATGTGTAGATCTTGAATCTGTTGATCCAATAGGCTGCTTCCCCAGTGATTGTTGAAAGCCAGGCACAGTTTTAGTACTCACGGTTGCTCCTATCTGTGGTCTTATATGGTCCAGAATTGGTAGGTGGCCTTGAGTCCCACTAGAATGCAAGATGCTAGACAAATGGATTCTCCAACTGTGCACCTTGACTCTATGGAGGACTGGAAAGCAAACCCAGGGGTGCAACTGGGTTTCCTGCCTTCCTCCCTGCCAAAAAATGCAGCTTCTCCATTTTACTCCAAAGCTTCTTCCCTTGGAGAAGATAGGCCATGAGATGTGTCCATTAAACCACCAGTATATAGCACAGTCCATAGGGGCGTGGTGGCTCAGTGGACTAAGGCCTCCGAAAACTGTCAGCTGCAAAGTCAGCAGCTCAGCGGTTCGAATCCCAGGTGTTATGCAGCAGGGCGAGTTCTTGCTGATAACCCCAGCTCCTGCCAACCGAGCAGTTTGAAAGCATGTAAATGCAAGTAGATAAATAGGTACTGCCGTAAAAAGCAGGAAGGTAAAACAGTGTTTCCTTGCAGCTCTGCCAGCCACGTGGCCATGGACTTGCACAACACTGGCTCTTCAGCTTGAATATGGAAATGAGCATTGCCCCTAGAGTTGGACACGGCTAACATGCAAGTGCTTGGCGGGGGGGGGACTTTTACCTTTACCTTTTTATATAGCACAGTCACCTCCAGTATATAGCATAATCTTTGGTTCAATCTAGTTGCTAGTCCTGGTACTCCAACATGGGTAAGTATATCCATGTTTTTGTGGGGTTAAGCAGTGAGTAAGTGAAGCGACTGATTCCATGGATATGGCAGTCTTGATGCCCTGAGCCCTTCTGATCTCACCTGATCTCAGAAGCTAAGCAGGGTCAGGCCGGGATGGTACTTGGAACGGCAACCACCAGGGAATACCAGGTGCTACAGGTGTCTGGAGTAGGAACTGGCAAGCCACTCCAGTAGTCCTACCAAGAAAACTCCATGGACATGGGGTCACAAAGAGTCTGTCATGACTGTAACACCACCACCACTACCACCACCACCACCACCGTCCAGCTGAGTCAGAAGCAAGTATGTCAAGGCAGCCATAAGTAAAAAAAAAATAATAATCTGAGAACCACTGTGCTAGACCCTTGATGGAAGCTGCAATGGTTCTTTTCCTGGTGTCTCTTCCTCCGTGTCTCTCTTCCCATATGTCTTCTAGGATCAGAAATTAGAATTGCATCCCACCATCTCCTGCTGTCAGATGTGGGCAGAGAAAACCACCTGCGGCAGTAATGTTGGAGTCATTTCAAACAAAGTTAGAAGAAGCAATTCTATTCTCTTTCCTTTGTGCGTCAGGAAGAAAAGACTGTGAGCAAGCACTGATTTTTTTTTTATTGCTTCACATGGGGCTTTAGGCAGAGGACTAATCACAATTTGTTTCCACTGAGGCATCCTATTTGGAAAAGAAAAAAAAAGTTTGTTCTCTGCTTTGCATCTCAGTTAAATATGGTCCTCCCTTTGTTTGACTTCTCGGTAATCAACCATCCCTGAAATGAATATGAGTGTTGACAGGCTAACGAGCTTATTTATTTTAGCAGTGAAGGAAACCCGTCTCCTGTGGGTTCGCTCGCCTTGCTATGAAATGTATTGATGCTTCTTATTCTGCTGGGTTTAGGGATTGTTTACTCTTCTTCCTTTCTGCCACATCTCTGACAACAAGACTTTTAATCCTGTGTAAGCAAGAAAATTATAAGTAAGAATGACTTGGTGCTGCAATCTATAGCTTGTACAATGCTCTGGTTTCCTCTGAAGGCATATCTGCACAGTGCACATAAACCAGATTGACAATATTTCTGTTTTTAAGGAACCCCTGGAGCTTCAAATTTCCTTCCTAGAGAGAGAGAGAGAGAGAAAGAGAGAGAGAGAGATTAATTCCTTGGCAATTTAGAGAGCATATATCTATATATGCTCATATATTTGTTCTATGGATAGGACCTCATGGGTTTGTGCTGGGGTATATTTTATCATGGAATTTGGTTAATTCCTTTTATAGTTAGCAGAGTAACAGGTATATTGAAAAGATGGCCACACACCTTCTCTGATGCCCCCCACTCCTCTCATCAATAGAAAAGGAAGTAGAACAGTCTTCGAGAAAGACGCCCATCTGTTTGAAGAGCTCTCCTTCCTTGGTCAAGTTTTAAAGGTTTTAAATAAGGCCCCGAAGGCCACAGACTTTAAAGGTGCCCTTCAACATTTAGTGCCTGAAGCAGCTGCCTGGTGCACACATCACCGTCTTCCCCCATTATGGAGAGATGTGCTTAATTTCTGGCTCTTTCCCCCCAAACACGTGCACCTATACCTTCAAAGTATGACATGGCAAGTTATTCTCAAAGGTGTGTGTTCCTGGTAACCATCCCATTTTTAAGAGGCGTGATTTGTCACAAAGCTTTGCTGTTTCTCCTTTCTTCTTCCTGCCAGTCTTAACCTTCAATCTTCTTTTCTGAATCCCGGTGGGCGGGGGGCGGGCAGCAGTGGTGGTGTTGGGGGGCAGGGGGCAGGGGGCGGGGCAGCAGGGGGCGGCGGATGACGGGGGCGGTGATGGGTGTGGGGGGCGGATGGCGACAGGCAGGGGGGGTGACGGGCCGAGGCCGATGGCCGCCGGCGCCCGCCCGGGCCCCCCCCCCCGGGGGGGGTGGCGGGGGGCATCAGGCTGGCCAGTGCCCCCTCTCCATGTTGGCGCCCTAGGCAACTGCCTAGTTCGCCTTAATGGATGCACCGGGCCTGGTTCCGAGAGATCTTCAGCCAGTTCCTTCAATACTATGGGATGTCTGTGAAGATTCTCAGTCATCCAGGTGAGTTTATCTGGAAGTTGAGTCACGGCTACTGGACTTCTTTTTTGAGAGATAGAAACATTTTGCTGTTCATCCAATGAAGACCGATGAAGCTGTTTGGATGAACAGCGAAACATTTCTATCTCTCAAAAAAGAAGTCCAATAGCCATGACTCAACTTCCAGAATACTATGGGATGCACTTCATCCAGCCCTGGAGATCTTAACATGCTTGAATTAATAAGATAGTCTTTGAATATTTGTTTATCAATCTCAAGCTGCAGTCCCGTTCTCTCATTTTATCTGGAGGGTCACAGACTCTCTTTTGGGAAAAGAATGACCTAAAGTGAGAATTAAAGATTCTGCCTTTTCTTTGTTTGTTTTCATTTCCCCATCCCCACGGAGTAATGGAGCCACTGTCTGTCATTTGCTTCTCATGGAGCTGAAGAATTTTTGTTTTGTTTTGTTGCTTTTAGAGTCCCTTCATAACTTTAGCTCATTATCAACTTCTGCCTTCCTAAAACAATCCCTGCTATACTTTGGCGCTTGTCCAAACTCTTACTTTTCACCCTGGCCTTCCTTACACTTCCGATACGTGTCCTTTTTCTTTTCCAAGTTATCATCCAGCTTTTCCTAAAACCATGTTGGTTTGGTGGTCATCCATTACCCTAGAATTAATGCCTGACACTGGATTATTCGCAGAACTGAGAATTTGGCCGCTCTCTGTCTCTTGCTGTTTTCCACCTTTGTTTTTCTGATTAGAATTGTTTGTAGTTGCTTAAGAAAGTCTCAAAAATCTTGACTCCTTTTCCTGTTACGAACTCTTGCCATACAAACTTGAATTTATTAAAATTGGCCTTCTTAAAAACCCACCGTACACTCTGCTTTTGTTTCCCTTTGCAATAAACAACTCTTCTACTAGATGCATCTCAAATCATTCCCATTTGAGACCAGCTCTGTATTCACGGGAACTGCGTGACACAAAAGAATACAAAATTAGACCACGATTTGGGTGAATAGAATTGCCTATTATTTTTGATCGGGAATTAACTAACTCTTACAGGACAAACAGTCTAAGCTAATAAGACAGGAGACTGAATGGACAAAATATAAATCCATGCCACAGAGTGAGACGGGGGATTAGCATGAAAAGGGCCATCCCTGTTTTAAAAGAGGCCGATGTGTGTCCTGAAAAGATCCTTTCACAAGTTTGGTGAATATCTTTCAAAGTGACTGGATGAACCCCTCCCCCTTCACTTTTTAAACTTAGAAGCAGGAGTGGGTGGTTCTGTTTTCCAACAGAGCCCTAGGGCTAGCAAAGAGGAGGCGTGCAATTTTTTCTTATCCAAATGCTGGAAGAACTGCTGCATGTCTCAGTGGTTTAGGTTTGTGGCTGCAGAGTTAGAGATTAGGAACTCAGCTGACAAGGTAAGGTAAAGGTAAAGCCCCCCCCCCCCCGCCGCACATGCCTGCTAGTCATGTTCGACTCTAGTGGTGGTGCTCATCTCCGCATTCAAGCCGAAGAGCCAGGGTTGTGCAAGTCCATGATCATGTGGCGCGCATGGTTTCAAGGAAACACTGTTTTACCTTCCCGCTTTTTACGGCAGTACCTATTTATCTCCTTGCATTTACATGCTCTCAAACTGCTAGGTTGGCAGGAGCTGGGGTTATCAGCGGGAGCTCACTCCGTTGCGAGGCACTCGGGATTCGAACCGCTGAGCTGCTGACTTTGTAGCCAACAGTATTCAGTGCTGGACTTAAATTGGCCTACTGACCGAGCCAGGCCCTTCAACCCCAGCCCTGACACTAAACAGTCTGTTGACGAGGTCCCTCTTGGCAGCGACCCCGACACTTGGACATTTCCAATTAGTCTTCAGGTTCTTCTCTCTATAATTGTAATTTTGAAATGCAGACATTCAGCTGCTAAAAGTATGGCACCGGAAAGTGAGCATCTGTGAAAATGGCAAGCATAATGTTTTTCCAACATCTGCCTCCCTAGGAGGAAATGGTTGGTGTTCTCATTTAACATCCGATAAATCTTTGAACACTGAGATGTTTGCAGGTGGAAATGCAAGAAGATGATTATGGTTAGATCTTCCCCTCTTCTTATTACTCCGGAAGGAAGGAGGGGCATGGAATTTCAGGAGCAAAAATATAATTGAAGTATTTGCTATTGCTCCTGGTGAAACGGAACAATGGGCAAAAACTTGGTGATTCTTGCTGCCTTTAATTAATCTCATGAGGACAACAGTAGGTTGATTAAACAGTTAGAGTACCTGGATATGCCTGTGACTCTGCCTTCCCTTTCTTTCCTTTTTTGGGGGGAGTGCATCATATTCTCCTTTGTGGGGGTAGTTGTATCAATTGAGAGAGTGGAATGGATGAGAGATGAACATAAGAACATGAGAACAGCCTTGCTGGAACAGGCCACAGCCCATCCAGTCCAGCATTCTGTCTCACACAGTGGCTCACCCTTTGCTTCAGGGTATTCCCAAGCAGATGTCTTCACCTGCTTACGATTCTCTACAAATGGCATTGAGAGATCTGCCTATCTCTGCAACCTGGAGGTTGTCCTTAAGTATCCATAATGATAGCCACTGATGCCCTTGTTCTCCACGAACTTGTCCAATGCTTTCTTAAAGCTGTCAAGGCTGACAGCTGTCACCACTTCTTCTGGCAGGGAGTTCTACACACTGGTGATCCTTTGGGTGAAAAAGTACTTTCTCTTATTTGTTTGAGATTTAGCACCCAAAAGTTTCATGGAATGAACATTACTACTTATAGCTGTGGGCAGGCTTCAAGTTCTGAGTTGAGTCTGAATCACAACACTGATTTGAATCCCGGCCAAGTCACAGGTGCAACTTAAGTTCAACTTTACAGCGAGTCCTGACATTTGAATCGACATTTCTGGTGATTATCTCTGTACTAAACTCGGCCTTCCAGTTGTAATGGATGCTTATTATTATAAGAAAGACATTCATCAATATAGGTTTCATTTTGTATCTATTTTGTTGTGATATGCTATAATATTTGTTAATGGTGAGGTGGTACAATTTTGCTTATATCCTATTGTGATGATACACTTTGTGATAACTGTCATAACTTTGTCATAACTTATCATGTTAAGATTGCATCATTGTTAAATCTTTGCATTTATGCTTAAAGTATTTTTCTGTCTATAAGACCCTATTTTTGTCTATAATTGTTAGAATAAAAATTGAGGGACATCTTATACATGGAAGTAAGCCGAGGAGAGAAACGTGTGGTTGCAAAATTGTAATTTTGGGTTGGAAAAGTGTGTATGGGGGTGTCTTATACATGGGGGCATCTTATAGATGGAAAAAAGTATGGGTAACTTTCTTTTACTCACCACAACCCACTCCTATGTGCTGACCAATTAGTGGCTACTTGTACACCCTTCTTTTCCAGTGGTGTGTTCAGGATAGTATAAATTATTTTCCTTTTCCTCCCTTGGGAAATCCCCACAGTGACATTAAATTAGCCTACGGGAAACTGCGACCGCCCCAAACTTACTCAGAGGCTTCCACGGTTCAGTGGCAAGCTGCCTCTTGATATGTCCAAGTCCTAATTCAGTGCTCTAAGCTGGAATGGTCAACCTTCGAATTACGAACAGAATCGGTCTGATTTGGACTGGGTTTTGTGAGTCTCAGATTGAAATAGAATTGCCCGGTTTGATTTGAAGGTGAGGCATAGTCCACGTTGGGCCCTGGGCATAAATGGAATTGGGTGGGGTACAAAATGCTTTTCTGCTAGTATTTTTAAGGAATAAAATTTCATCAATAGGCAAATTCCTGTTTCGCAGCTCCATGTGAGCACTGGGAATGAGGCCATTGCCAGCAGCAAATTGAAGCTGATTGAAGGCGCATTGCTGATGATTGAAAGTAAATTTGAGGTACATGTGACAAAGTTGTGTGTACTTCAAAATCTCCAATGGAAGCCTTCAAACAACAGCCATCATCACTCTTGCACAAATGGAGCTACACAACAGGATTTCTGCAGATCTTTAGTATACAAGCCGCAGAAGCCAGGAGCCTATCATTCGGCAGGATTATTCCCCACTTCTGAATCCACAAGAGCTTTAAATTTCACATGTATTAGTGAAAAATGAGTCAAACAAACAAATATCAACAGCAAAAACAAACACTAAAAACAAAACACAAGATTTTTATGATTATCCAATGTAGGTAATAGAAGGCTCCTGATGTGAACTCGGAAAGAGCCTCCAGTTCAGGTTACAAACTGAATTGGATGGGGCATCAATTGTGCCTCAGGGGAATGAGATGCCTTTTCAAACCTCCAAATTGGCCAAGCCAGGCCATTCACGCCCAGCGCTGACACTCAGCAATCTATTGACGAGGTCTCTCTTGGCAGTGACCCTGGCACTTGGACATTTCCAATTAGTCTTCGGGTTCTTCCCTCTATAGTTTTAATTGGAAATGCAGACAATCAGCCCCTAAAAGCATGGCACTGGAAGGTGAGCATCTGTGAAAATGACAAGCATAATGTTTCTTCAACATCTGCCTTCCTAGAATGAAATGGTTGGTGTTCTTGTTTTACATCCAATAAATCTTTGAACACTGATATGTTTGCAGATTTAAATGCAAGTTTGAGCCTGATTGAATTGCGTTCTAGCACTTTAACATCTTCTCTGATTTTAATTTTAGCTGAGCATTGTGTTGTGCTGGTTTGTACGACGTTCTTCTCATGCAGCTGGCAGTCTCCTTACACAGGGCATGTGGAGAACAGGAAAACATCAAGCAGTCATAGAATCATAGAGTTGGAACTTGGAAGAGACCTCAAGGGCCATCCAGTTCAACCCCCTGCCATGCAGGAACCCCCATCTGCTCCCGACAGATGGCCATCCAGTCTCTGCTTAAAAACTTCCAAAGAAGGACAACTCTTAATTTTTGAAACCCAAAATTACAGTTTTGTAACCATGCAATTCTCTCCTTGGCTTAATCCCATGTATAAGATGACTCTCAATTTTTAGTCTATCAATTTTAGACAAAAATATAGTCTTATATACAGAAAAAATACTGTATCTCTCTCTTGCTTTTTCCATGGGCTTCATTTGAAATATCTCTCTCTCTCTTGTGGCATCCATTTTTGCAATAATGAAGTCACCTGAATTTTCCCAAGAAACATCTTCATTTTAATTCACAAGTCACATACATTATGATTCTATTCCACATTTAATTCATATTGTGAATGTCAATCACAACTGCCACAACTCTTTTAAAAAGCCTGCCTGTTTCATTTCCATTTCCATTTGCATGAGCAAAGAGCTAGATATCTCTAGTCTCATTATTTCAACTTATCAGCTTCCGTTCAATCGTTACTGCTTGATAATTAGACAGATTATTTGTCTATCTGATTATTACTGGAATCGTTATCAGAGATTAGGCATCATACCAATAAAAAATAAATAAAATAAAATACCCCTTAGACCAGAATGAAGCATGCTGGCTTGCCTTCACCATAAGATGGCAAAAAGCAAAAAGCAAAGTGTTCTGCTTATATGCCACTCCATAGTGATTAAAGCACTCTCTGGTTGATTTACAATTTATTTATGCAGGCTACACATTGTCCCGCTCGCCCGGCAAGCTGGGTACTCATTTTACTGACCTCGGAAGGATGGAAGGCTGAGTCAACCATGTGCTGGCTACCTGGGATTGAACCTCAGGTTGTGAACACAGTGATAGCTGCAGTGCAGTCATTTAACCACTCCGCCGTGAGGCTGTTCAGCAGGGAAGTCAGCCTGTGCCCCGAGTCAGGAGTAGGAATGGGCATGAAACAGAAAAGTAGTATTTTGCTTTGTTTTCTTTTGTTTCCCCCTGCATTTTGTTTCCTTTCATTTTTAAACAATTTTTTTGTAAAAAAAAAAAATCATAACGAAACTACAGCGGACCCTTGTATAACAAACAGTTCGTATCACATAAAATTTGTACAACATAAAAAATTCCGGAGATAGGGGAAATTTGCTTAACAGAATCGCCTATGGGGAGAATCCGTACAACATAAAAATGGGATCACTCCGTTTTCAATGCATTCCTACGGGAAGTTTGTATAAAGGAAAATTTGCTTAACATAATTTCATTTGGAACGAATTAATTCCTTTATACAAGGTACCACTGTATACAGTAACAAAGGATTTGTTACTCTATAAAATGGTTCCCCCTGGGTCCTAAGAGGCACTAGAAAACCCTGAATACTGGAGGACCACATGCCCCCTTGTTGGATGGAAGCTGGTACCATCCACCTAACAAGGAAGAAAGACATTCCAGTACTAGATTGTAGGTGGGGAATAAAGACAGGGATGTGTGTAACCATAAAGTCTGGCTCCTTCCTCCTGCCCAATGGGAGTTTGGAGGGAGGAACTTTTGCGGCAGGCGGGGCTATGGTATAAAAGCTCTTGGAATGCCATGCCAGAGTGTGTGCCTCTCTGGCAGACTCCCGTTATTGCAATGATGTTAATAAATATTCCTGCTTCTCTGAGTAGCTTAACATAAGAACATAAGAATAGCCCTGCTGGATCAGGCCAAAGGCCCATCTAGTCCAGCTTCCTGTATCTCACAGTGGCCCCACCATATGCACATTTGAAATGGCTGGCCTCTGTCTGCTCCTACCACAAGTCAGGAGGTGAAGTAGAATGGCACCCATGTTGGCAGGATTCCACAAAACAAGGAACTTTTCCAGTTTTTTGCAACAGCATAATCAATATTTTTCTTTATTGTACCTGGCTCAATGGGCGACAGTCATCCGACTGACTTTCAAACTGGAAATTATTTGCTATGTTTCTGGAGTGTTCAACAATACTATGAAGTTCCTATTTAGCTTCGATGCGACACAGTGTTCACCCGCCTCCTTTCTTTTAAGGAGAAAAAAAAATCTGAAAAGTACATGATGCAGTTTGGAAGGCAGGTGGGCCACAAATCAGTCTCAAATGGCTTTGTCTTTCCTTTGTTGAGTACGAACAGTTTCAGGGTATAAATGCTGTGCAGAATCCATCTGCAAAGATGGCCACATCACTGGTGCCTTTACGACCTCATGTTTGATTTGCAAAGGCTGTGGTGCCTCCAATAAACCATTTTTACCTCTATGGTTATTATATCTTTTTGGCCTCTCTTTGGGATTGTCTGGCTGTTTAAAAACCCATTCAGTGGCTATTACAGGTGCTTTTTTGGGAAGCAATTTATAGCATGCGACACTTGTGTTGCTGTGTGGAGAATTTCAAAAGGCGCTCTTCGCGCAGAAGCAAGTAATTGATTGTCAAATTCTTCTAAAGGAAGTGGTCGTAAGGATCATGTCCGGCACTTCTGCTCCTCTTTCCTTTATGGTATCACATGAAATTTTGGGCAGGCCACCCTCTGTACCTCACAATCCCGACAGATTAGCTGGTGGGCTCGTGAAATGTTTTAAGAGGAAGTCTCTGTGTTAACTGCCAACAATTTCCAAAGCGAAATCATTTTACATTTTCCAGGTCATTGGAAAGTTCATGGCTTCTGGACGGTAACTTGTTCTCATTTGATGATAACTGCTGTAAAGCTGTAGAGTTTTCCATTTGTAGGATCTCCCACGATAGGCCACCCCTTGCTCCAAGGTTGCTCCTTGGACCTCTGTGACATCAGAAGATGTAAAGCAAAAAGTAGGACTGATAATAACCTCACTGAATTGTCAGTTGTCCCCTGCTGACCAATGCTCACCGTTCTCATCATTAAAGGCTATGTGTGTGCGCGAGGAAAACACCTTTCCTCTGAAGAATTCCCACATGTATGAGGCTCAAGTGGCATAGTGGGAAAATAATGTGGCTGCAAAACAATGCACTTTTAAAAACACAAACGGTAAGAAGTGTGTAATTGGTTAAACATACAGTATACAAGCATGCATGAGCCACACGGGGGAAAATTTCATTCATTTGGTAAAATATGCAAACCAGTGTGTATTCAAAAAAGACATAGTGGAACTGGAAAAGGTGCAAAGGAGAGCGACTAAAATGATTACTGGACTGGGGGATCTCCCGTATGAGGAAAGGCTAAAACACTTGGGGCTCTTTAGTCTGGAAAAAAGGTGTCTGGGGGTATGATTGAGACGTACAAAATAATGCAGGGCATAAGGAAAGTGGATAGAGGGAAGCTCTTCTCCCTCTCACAAAATACCAGAACTAGGGGACATACACTCAAACTGAGGGCTGGGAGAGGAAGAACAGACAAAAGAATTTTTTTTTCCCATGCAGCACATTGTTAGTCTGTGGAACTCACTACCACAGGATGTGGTGATGGCATCTGGCCTGGATGCCTTCAAAAGGGGTTTGGACAGATTCCTGGAGGAAAAGTCCATCACAGGCTACAAACCATGAAGGAGATGTGTAATTTCCAGGCTTAAAACTTGAGTACTTCAAGGGCCAGATGCAGGGGAGTGGTATCAGGAGACAGATATCTAGTCTTGCGTGCTCCCAGAGGCATCTGGTGGGGCCACTGTGAGATACAGGAAGCTGGACTAGATGGGCCTTTGGCCTGATCCAGCATGGCTCTTCTTATGTTCTTATGTTCTTATGTTCTTATACTCTGAGGAGACTATGACAAGAAATTATCTACTTTACTGGGTTGGCATGCAATTTATTGTTTGGACCTGTGTACAAACCATTAGCAGTTTCTTCTTGGTTGCTTTATGGAAAGGCATCAAACAAATGTTTTTTACTTATATAGATTTCCTACCAGGAATGTTCAAGGCAGTATCTCTTTTTAGTCTCACAGTGAGCTTGTAAAATAGATCAGGCTCTGACAGACTAACAAGGTCATTCAGTGAACTTTATAAACACTTTGCATGTAGAATTGTCCTAATATTTATATACTGTAACAAGGGTAATACTGTACTGTATGTTGTAGTGCTGTAAAGCCAAAGTCAGTGTTCCAGTTGCAGCTAGAATCTACAAACATCCACTAATCTCAGTGCAGAATACTATCAATTCTTTTAATTGGGAAGGACTTTGTTTAGTGACGAAGATGTCCACCCACTTTCTTTAATTAAAAGAGGGGGAAATCCAATTACCACTCCAAACTATAACTTGTAAAATCCCTAAATACTATCAGTCTTCATGATTTGGTACCAGTGGCATTTATTTCCAGAGGCCACCTGTACAGTGTGGCATTCATTAAAATGACTTAGCAGCCTGTGCATGAGACTTGTGGTTGGGGAGTTGTGGTGTGCCAAAGAGTACGTACAAGGCAAAACGCTGCAGTCTAAGAAACTGAATAATCACTGCAAGCCAAACGATGCATACACTGTGGAAAAGAGATTCCGTTTGAACATTAGGAAGACCTTCATGACAGTTAGAGCTGTTTGGCAGTAGAATATGCTGCCACAAAGGGTGGTAGAGTCACTGTGGAGGTTTTTAAAGGCGTAACCATCCCTAGTTTTAACCGTCTGGCAGCTGCATTTTGTTTCCACTGAAGTTTCAGAACACTTTCCATGAGCCAGCCCCATGTGGAGTATATTATAGAAATCCAGCCAGAATGTAACTAAGGCATGTGTCACGGTGAGCAGATCAACCCTCTCCAGGAATGGGTGCAGCTGTTGTACTACTTTTAATGGTACAAATGCACTTTGGGTCATTGCGAGAACTGGGGCTTTCAGACTCAAGGATGAATCCAGGGGCACGCCTAGGCTGCTCTCCTGTCTTTTCAGTGGGAGTGTTACCCTGTCCAGCATGGGTAGCGTCTCTGTTCATTGCTCGGCCTTTTGACTGCCCCGCAGCACCAAATAAACAAAAATGATTTTTCACCAGCATCGGGTAGCATTCACTACCCATTGTCTCATGTATGCTCACAAAAATTTCATGAAATTAAATCTCTCCAAAGATGGTGTTGGAAAGAGAAGAATCCCCATGGTATTAACTGTACTGCTGAGAGAAAAGAAGGATTTGATCGTTTCCCTTGAGCCTACCATTATGTAAATTTCTTCATCAACTTAGTTCTGAAAAACAGTAACTTATCATTTATGAAGACGGAATTCTTAGCCTGTTGTCATAGAAACTGTCTTGCTTTTATGTGAGTACGTGGACTCCTGGGTTCCCATCATTTCCAATTCCCTATTTTGTGTTCTCAAATGTGAAGGCTCTTGGGTGGAATAGTTGCAATGGCCAGGATGGTTTGGCATGGGGATGATTGGTTTCAGTTGGGACAGAAGAGTCTCCTCTGATGGGCAGGCTATGATGAAGGTGGAATGGGTTTGGCTGCTGTTTCTCCAGAGTGCAGGGTGCGCGTCAAAGAGCACTAATGGCACAGAAGAACCATATTCCATCCAAATGTTTCTTCGAAGCATAAACCAAAAACATATATACTATATACTTGTGTGTGTGTCTCTCTCTGTGTGTGTGTGTTCGAAAGCATGTAAATGTAGATAAATAGGTACTGCCATAAAAAGCGGGAAGGTAAACAGTGTTCCAGGTGCAGTTGACCACTGTTTCCAAATTTGGTTTTAGCCGTGAAGGCTTAAACAGCTTGGGATATGGCTGTCTAAGACATCCCTTATCTTGCTATGAGCCTATCCAGATATTAAGATTAGAGATGGGCACGAAATGAACAATTTTTCGTTTCCGTTTTTGTTTTTTCGTTTCATTACGTAATGAAACGACAAACAAATTTTGTCTCTAAAATAAAATGTAACGAACAGAAACACCAGAAATTTTGTGGTGCGTTTCGTTTCCATTACTGCAATATGAGTGAATTGCTTAAAATCCTAAAAAAATCACAAAAAAATGAAATTAATGGTAATGAAATGGTAACAAAATGAACGAAAACGAAAACAATTTTTTTGCAAAAATTTACGAAAAACGGAAACAAACTGAAACGGGCCCTCCAAACGACAAACGACAAACGAAATGCCATTTTTTTATTCGTGCCCATCTCTACTATCTATCTATCTATCTATCTATCTATCTATCTATCTATCTATCTA
>JAHTLZ010000054.1:6036744-6060935 GCA_023846285.1 Phrynocephalus versicolor
TCTATCTATCTATCTATCTATCTATCTAAGAGCCAACATTGTATTAACTTTTGGAAGTAATTTTCTTCAAGTTAGGAAATGAGTACAGATATTATCTATTGCACACTAGAATCATGCAACGCAGCCTGTAACAAATAATGCCTTTGAGGATTTCTTAACTAGAAGCAATTCCCCTTCAAAGGGAATGCTATCTGCATGATCTTGGTGCAAAATCACAACAGGATGTTTGTTTTCTGTGTTTCTTTTATTACTTTCATTTATCAAAACAAACTTTAAATTACCAAGAGTGGAAAAACAGTGGAACAACAAATTGTAATTAGAAACTTGAAAGCTGAACGAGGAAAACTAAGAAGCTCTTAAATTGGCCTTGCGGTCAAAATGCTGGGTTGGATATTTTAACGCACAGACTGATTAATTAAAATACTCACTAGTCAGAATATTGATTGTTATTATCTCTGATCCTTTCCATCCCACTGTTTCTGTTGCTTGGTGCTACAAGTTTGAATGGCTCTTCAATCCAAACCTCGCTTAAAAATAACTTCTCTTTAAGAAGTCTACTTCATTCAAGAAAGCGGTAAGGGAGCTGGGAATGTTTAGCCTTACAAAAAGAAGACTGAGAGGGGATATGATAGCCATCTTTAAATATTTGAAAGGATGTCACATTGAAGAAAGGACTGATTTGTTTTCCATGCCTTCAGAGACTAGGACTCGGGGCCATGATCTCAAACTACAGGAAAAAAAAAAGAGATTCAATTTAAACATTAGGAAGAATTTCATGACAGTTAGAGCTGTTCAGCAGTGAATATGCTGCCACAAAGGAGGGTGGTGGGGTCTCCTTCTTTGGAGGTTTTTAAGCAGAGGCTGGATGGCCATCTGTGGGAAATACTGTGATGGGGGTTCCTGCATGGCAGGGGGTTGGACTGGATGGCCCTTGAGGTCTCTTCCAACTCTATGATTCTATGATTCTAAGAAATCTTTAAAATAGATCTTTAAGAAATCACTGGATAGCCCAGAACTGGTGGATAGCTCAGTGGTTTAGTCATCTGATTGTGGAGCAAGAGTTTGGGAAATTGTCCCCCACCCCCACTCCATGGTGCATCTTTGACAGAGGCTGGACTTGATGATCTATAGAGTCCATTACAGCTCTTCAGCTCTTAGATGATTGCTTTTGCTGCTGGATATTTTTTTTTGTTACATGGATGGGTTGTGCGTTCATAAAATAACTTTCAAATATGTTATTTGGCGCTTGTCCTTAGCCAAACCAAACTTGCTGCTACATAAGAAGTCTATGCAGTTACAAAAGTGCCACCTTCTCTTCTGTTCTCTTCACTTTTCTTATGCTCTAGGCAAATCTGATCATGGAGTTTGGTTCTAAGCATCAGGCTACAAATATTTCTAATTACGTTATTACAGGCCCTCCATCTATCTGTCTATCCTTCTATCCTTTCATGCATGATAAATCTGATTACAAAGTTGTGCTCAACTCTCGCATGTTCTTGTGAAGAAATGCAGATTTACATGGTTGCCTCCGGCATCACACATTGTGTTATCCCATATGAAAAACTTTGATTTGAAATAACAGAAGCTTTTTAAAAATATTAATGGGAAGATACTGTCGGAAAACTCTGCGACAGATCCCGGTTAATTTAATAAAACAGATTTTTTTTTTAAAAAAAAAAGTGAGACAGACATATTGTACTTGACATGGATAGGCTTCTGCTGTTCCAGAGATAGATAATATAGGCCTTTCCAGATGTTTTTGTACAATAATGTATTGTACCAGCTAGATTTGATGGGAATTGTAGAGTGAAAACATCTGGGTAACCCAACATCCCCAGACCCTTAAAACCCTTTTTTTTTTTGGACTTTAAGCATAAAATTGTAATCAAAATAAGCAAAAATAACAGAGAAAAATCTTAAGACAAATACAAAAGAAATCAAACAAAACATAAACTAAAATTAAATTATTGACTTGGTATTCAATATCTAACACGTTTTCCAATTTACTTTGCCACTACAAATATAGGAGAGATCATTAATATCTTATAGCTAATAATATGTAACAAATTAGATCCCTGTCCCTCAGTTAATTCAATTTTATAATAATTAAGGCCTAAGTAAGTTATTTATTTATTGGATTTTTATTTATTTGGATTCTTATAATGCATTCTTTAATGCATTCTGATATTATTATTATTTTTTAAAAAAAGATATACAAAAGTTAATCTTTTGCAAGAAGATGAAATAGTTATGTTAGGATCCCATTATTTGTAGGATCAGTATCTGCTCATTCACTTACCCATACTCCAAAGTCTTAAAATATTAAGAAAAACAAAATCTCTCTCTCTCTCTCTCTCTGAAGTTACCAGAGGTGGCCACTAGATAGAACCAGAGATTATGCTATGTCCACTAGAGATGGGCACGAAATGAGCGATTTTTCATTTTCGTTTTCGTATTCATTTTTGTTTTTTCGTTTCATTATGTAACGAAACAAAAACGAATTTTGACTCCAAAATGAAACAAAACGACCCGAAACACGAAAAATTTTGTCGACCGCTTCGTTTTAGTTACGGCAAACACATTGAATTGTGCTAAATGGTAACGAAACAGCAATTTTTCATTTTCGTTTTCATTTTGTCATTTTGTTACGTAACGAAACGGAAATGAATTTTTTTTGCAAAAAACCTCACGACAACGGAAACGAACCGAAGTGGACTCCTAAACGACCAAACGACAAATGAAATACCATTTTTTTGAGTCGTGCCCATCTCTAATATCCACTAGAGAAATAGATTTCTATGAAGTGATTAACAGAACATGCCACCAGATGGAACCAAAGATCATGCTATGTACAGGATTGGCTACTGAAATGGCGCCCCCTGCTTTTCAGCATCTGAGGAGGGATTTGGAACTGATTCCCCAGTGGATGCAGGCATCCTACTGTACTTTCATCAACTTACGAAAGAGTTACCTTTGAAAAAACGGCAGCTGCTAAGGTAACTAGTATCCCAGTAACTACAACTTTTAAAATTTCAGAAGCTCTGTGTGAAATAGACGCTGATGCCTAGGTGTCAAACTACCCAGAAGTAAATAATTCTGTTAAATTGATGAGCTGGGCGAGACAATTTTATCTTGCTTTTGTTTTTCAGAACCATCCCTGTCAGCATCTTAGGGTGTCTGTGGCCTGATGCCTAACGTCTAGTCATCAAAAATGCAGGAGCACAATTTAATTATTAATGTCAGTACTTATCCACTAATTTGTCCCTGGGAGCGGCGAAAGACAAGAGGATATTCACAGTTTGTGCTCCCTTGAAACCCCAAGCAAAACACCCTTGGCTCCTATACATGAATCCTGCCATTTTCGCTTATGCAAAGTGACAACAAGTCCAACTCAAAGAAATGGGGTAGCCTGCCGACTAGGTTGGGGCTCGTTAATTTTTAATCAACCTTTATTCACCATGGCTTTGGAAATGAACTGTTACTAATGACTAGTCATATGTCAGTCTAATGAATGGGATACAGGCTTCCGTTAAAATAATGGCATCAGCTTGTTCCGAATTCTGCTACATTTCCATGGCACATGACCCCGGGTAATCTCAGTGTGGTACTGCTTGCTATAAAAGCTCAGCTTATATAGGCCTAGAACTTGCAGCCTTGGGTTTGATTTTCCCCATTTTGCAGGACATCACACCCAGGGGCACATAGAATCATAGAATCATAGAGTTGGAAGAGACCTTGAGGGCCATCCAGTCCAACCCCCTGCCATGCAGGAACCCCCATCACAGGACTCCCGACAGATGGCCACCCAGCCTTTGCTTAAAAGCCTCCAAAGAAGGATACTCCACCACCCTCCATGGCAGCATATTCCACTGATGAACAGTTCTAATTAACCGTCAGGAAGTTCTTCCTAATGTTCAAATGGAATCTCTTTTCCTGAGTTTGAAACCACTGCTCTGAGTCCTAGCGTCTGAAGCCGTGAAAAACAAGTCAGCCCCCTCTTCGATATGAAATCCTTTCAAATAGTTGTTGTGAGTTTTGTGGGCTGTTTGGCCATGTTCTGGAAGTTTTGCCAGATGCCATCACCACATCCTGTGGCAGGGAGTTCCACAGACTAACAACACACTGGGTAATTCTTTTTTCTTGTGTTTGTTCTCCCTCTCCCAACCGTCAATTTAAGCGTATGTCCCCTAATTCTGGTATTTTGTGAGGGGGAGAAGAGCGTCCTTCTATCCATATGTGCCCAAGAAGGTTACTGACAATGGCTGAACTACAAAAAACACTTCTTCAAATGGCCTTTCTTATATAGCATTTGACAGTAGGATTGTGGCCAAGGTGTTTAATCTAACAAATTAATTCACTAAACTCCGAGGCACTGCTTCTAATTGTTACCCTGTTTCCCCCTCAACTAGGAACTTGATCAAGACATGTTTTGGAACCATCACGTTTGTTTGTTTAATTACAGAGTCAAGTTCAGCTGATTCCAGCAGCAGATGTTGCCATGTGTAATGCAATAAATAAGGATCTTTATGGGACCCAGCAGGCGCTGTGAACTTTCATTTAGCAGATGGCAAAATATTAAATTGACAATGTGATAATTTAGCAGACTGCATCTCCTGGACCTTGACCAGGTAGCACCAGAAAGATGATTCCTCCTTGTCTCAGAAGTGTCAGGTGGCTCCTGTTTCTTGTTAGCCAGCCTGTTTTAAATACAGTTTGTGGTTCAAAGAAAGGGTTGAAGGAGTTGAAGCTCCATGTTGTCAGCCAATCTGGCTTTGGCTTTAAGCCTCCCCCACCCCCTGCCATCTTCCTCTATCTCACTGCTGCAAGCCAAGGTTATGCTGATAATAAATGGCTTGTGTTACCCGAAAGAGCATCTCCTTCCTCTTCCATATACCTGGACCCTAAAGCCATGGTTGTGCAGCAGTTGGAATGCTGAACCAGACCTTGGGAGGATTAATTTCTACTTCACCCCCTCCAAAATCCCCCCCCAAACAGGATGACCTTGAGTTGGTCACTAGCTTTCATCCTGATCTACGGTGATATGGATGCAAGCCAGGTACGCTACTCAGAGCTGATTGGAGAAATAGCAGGGCATAAAGGCAACTAAATAAGTAATAATGAACAATTACCCCAGGTAACCTTTCCAAATGAGTTGAGACAGGTGGCTATAAGAGAGACAGCCCTTTTGGCGAAGGAACCTCTATTTTATTCAGCTTCTTTGAAGGTGTTTCCTGCTCCAGATTTCTTTATAGTTGTTGTTGTTTACTTAGGCTTTTTTTTAAAAATGTGATTTAATGTTTTTGGTCCTTTACTCCGTATTGCTTTGCTGCTTTTTTATGTACTGCATTTGTTTACCATAGTGTCTGCTTTTGCCTGGATTCTATTATACATTTTCTTTACAGATATTCACTGTTTATATTTTATTTAAAACAAACATTTCCCTATGAATTAAACAGTCTCAAAGGAGGACAACAACGATGATGAAGACAATGACAATGACAACAGCAACGACAATGACAACGACAATGACAACAGCAGCAGCAGCAGCAGCAACAAGCCATCAAGTCAATTCTGACAAGTGGCAATCCTTTTCAGGTTTTTCTAGGCAGAAGTACTCACAAGTGGTTTCCCATTCCCTTCTTCTGGGGGAGCCTTGCACAAAGGCACACAGACTGGTGCTATTCGCAGGAGGCACAGTGGCAATTTGAACTGCCAGTCTCTGCCTACACAGCAAACCTAAACGAAGTTACCCCTCCAGCAACAGATATGGAGTAAGACAGAATACTGTACATGTAAAACAGAAACACTGTGTAGTTTAAAAAAGAAAAGGAAAAGAGTAATATTGGAAGGGAGATGGCTGAGTTGGCTGGCTTTTGCCTCTCCATTATGGCTATGTGTGTGGTGGCTCAGTGGGCTAGAGTGCTGAAATGGTCAGCAGCAAAGTCGGCAGCTCGGTGGTTCAAATACCGGTTGCCACACAGCAGAGTGAGCTCCTGCTGTTAACCCCAGCTCCTGCCAAACTAGCAGTTCGAAAGCATGTGAATACAAGTAGATAAATAGGTACCACCATAGAAAGTGAGAAGGTAAAACAGTGTTTGCTTGCGGCCATGCTGGCCACAGGGCCACAGAGTTATACAACACTGGCTTTTTGGCTTAAAAATGGAGATGAGCACTGCCCCTAGAGTCGGACACAACTAACATGCTTCTGCAGGGGGAACCTTTACTTTTACCTTAATAGCTAGGTTGGGAAAAATTGACGGCAAAAGGAAAAGGGGGCGGCAGAGAATGAGATGGTTGGATGGTGTTATCGATGCAACCAACATGGATATGACCAAACTCCAGGAGGCAGTGGAAGACAGAAGGGCCTGGCGTGCTCTGGTCCATGGGGTCACGAAGACTCGGACACGACTGAATGACTGAACAACAACAACAAAAATGTGCACTCTGGTCCATGGGGTCACAAAGACTCGGACACGACTGAATGACTGAACAACAACAAAAATGTGCACTCTTCTCTGTGCCCCAAGCATCTGCTAACAAAATACTTTATTTACTTCTTTACATGTGTAGACATCATTTTTATCAGGGAAGGGGACTTGAGTAGTGGGACTCATGGTTAATCAGACTTGAGTTGCACTGGTGACTCAACTTGACTTCCCACCCACCCGCCCCCAGTGACTTGGACTCTACTCATGATTTGGAGCCCACCTCCCTTTTGCTGGGCTAAAAAAGCTTGATCTTAATAGGGACTTGGGACTAAAGATTCAAACCTGGACTTGTCATGTGGGAGGAAAGATTCAGACTCAGACTTGGGACTTTGTCCCAAGTAGAGATGGGCACGACTTAGCGGTATTTCCGTTTCCGTTTCCGTTACTCGTTTCCGTTACTCTACGGAAACGGAAACGGGAATTACTCCGCCAGACTTCGAGCTCGAACCGACGAACGAACAATTTGGT
Organism: Phrynocephalus versicolor; assembly: GCA_023846285.1. Taxonomy (NCBI): domain Eukaryota; kingdom Metazoa; phylum Chordata; class Lepidosauria; order Squamata; family Agamidae; genus Phrynocephalus; species Phrynocephalus versicolor. The sequence continues at coordinate 6,043,701 of JAHTLZ010000054.1, forward strand.
CTGATTTGTCGTGCTCGTTACTTGCATCGCGCGATCGCGCGCGATGCCAAGCGGCACAGAAAAAAAAAGTTTTTAAAAGTTAAAAAGCCCGGTTCCCGGCCAAAAAGCAGGCGGAAATATGCCTGCCGTGCCTCAGGGCACCTACCAGAGGGGTGGTTTCTGGAGGTCCCCGCCCGGCCTCCCCCCCTCCTCCGTCCTGGGATGCTCTGGTGTGGTGGTGGGACTCGCCCGCCGCAAAAAACCCAGTCTCGCCGCCGGCCGCCAAAGCGCAACCAAGCGGCACGGGCGGCACAGGAAAAAACTTTTTTAAACTCTCCCCCGGGTCTCCCCCCCACCCATTCCCGGGCCAAAAAGCAGGCGGAAAATGCCCGCTTGACTAAGGGCACTCACTCAGTAGGGCACCTACCGGAGGGGGGGTTTCTGGTCTGGAGGGGGGTGTCCCGGCTTCCCCCGTCCTGGGCAGCCGGACTCGAGTCGCCTCGTCGCCATGCCATGCGGTGTGGGCGGGGGATCGAAAATGGGGCGGCGAATGCAATATTGTTTTTGAAATCGTGGTCCAAAAACACACAAGCACAACAGAAACATGCGGAAATGTATGAACTGCCAGATTTTTCACAGTAGCAGTGGTTTTTTTCTTGCAACAAAATGTCTCTCCTCTCCTCCTCTGTCCTCCATTGATTTTATTTTATTTTATTTTTTTTTACACCTGCGCAGTGTGCAATGATGGGCTGGCCCAGTGGCCTGGCCAGCCATGTGGGAGGGGACGACCATGCAAATTTTTGGAGCCATCTCACCAATCACATGGCCACTTGGCCACTGAGACTTCTGGGATGTGCCAAAAAGCCCCCTAAAACTTGCCCTAGCCCCCTAACCCGCTAACCCTAATCCTTGAATCCTTACCCATACGTCACAGACTGTCTTCTTAGTGGGTCAGAGAGGCACCCAGAGGTGCAACCCAATAGCCCACCATAACCTTACCCGTCATTAGCCTAACCCTAGCCCTAACCCTAATCCACCTTAGCCCATAGCCAGATCGACTTGCATTGCACTACACACGCAAGTACGATTCCCTTCTTTGTGGGACATGGCAGGTGCGACCCGCTCGTACCAAGGGACCAGGTAGTTGAGCAGGTGCAGTGGCACTGCCTGGCCTGCAAATGGCTGGCGACACGCTCGTACCAGGGTATGAGGTACTTGAGCAGGTCTCACTCTGCCTGCAAATGGTATGCATAACCATATGGTTGTGCATGCCATTTTGCAGCAGCAGCAGGTGAGGATGGGAGACCCCCATGTTGAGGGGTCTCTTGGAGCCTGCTGCTGCTGTCCCTTCCTTTATAGCGGGCCGGCGGAGGCACCCACCCCACAGAGGTGCCTCCAGGAGCCCGCTACCCCCCCAAAAAAACCAGTATAACGATAACGAAAAAAACGAAAAACGAAACGACTAATTTTTTCCGATTTTTCGCGAAAACGGAAACGAAACGACTCGGACCCTAGCCGAATAAGAAAACGAAAACGAAGTTTTTTTCCTGAGTCGTGCCCATCTCTAGTCCCAAGGACTTGCCAACATGCCTGCTTTTCATAAAAACAACTAAGGTAATGCATTCACTCAATAACATTCGCCAAAGCTGTGGATTTTTAAATGACTGTTCCCTCTAGTCATTAAGCAGTACATTAAAGTGTAATGACTTTTCAGTCATTAGGCAGTGTATTAATATAACAACACAAATAAAAGGAGTGGGTTTAATTTTAGATTTTTTTAAAAAAAAGAAAACAACTTTTCTACCAGCTCATTAATTGTTGCTCAGAGGAATTGTCAAATTTATTATTTGATGAGCCTGTTACTGGAAAGAGAAATGTACAGGGACTGTAATTGGTTCTATGACACCCTTACCTTTTCCTCCATTCCTAGGTGCTACAGACAGCTCACAATAATGTTACTTAAGTATTGCCATGCAGTCCTTCCCATAATGCTGTGATGAGAGAAGAGGAAAAGAAACCTTGTCCTTATGCAGCTCATGTCCACTTTAAGAAGGATGTCAACAAACTGAAGCAAGTTCAGAGGAGGGCAACAAGGATAATCAGGGGACACGAAACCAAGGCCTGTAAGGAAAAACTAAAATAAAATGGCATGCTTAGCCTTAAGAAAAGGTGACTGAATGGAAATAAGATGCAGCAGCAGTTCTCAAATACTTGGAAGGTAATCACACAGATGGAGTGGTGGCGGCCAGTATCTGTTCATCATACCAGAATGCAGGACTCATAACAATGGGCTAAAGTTACAAGATACCAGGTTTCACCTGAATATCAGGAAAAACTTCCTAACTGTTAGAGCAGTACAGCAATGGAACCAATTACCTTGAGAGGTGGTGAGTGCTCCAGCATTGGAGCCATTTGTGAGAAATTTGGAGAGCCACCAGGCAAATGTCCTTTGAATTGTACTCTTGCAGAGAGCAGAGGGTTGGGACATAATGGCCTTATAAGATATAAAAGTAAAAGTAAAGGTTCCCTCTGCACATGTGTGTCCGATTTTAGGGGTGGTGCTCATTTGCGTATTCAAGCCAAAGAGGTAGGGTTGTGCAAGTCCATGGCCACGTGGACGGCATGGCTGCAAGGAAACACTGTTTTACCTTGCCACTTTTTACGGCAGTACCTATTCTTCTACTTGCCTTTACAAGCTTTCAAACTGCTAGGTTGGCAGGAGCTGGGGTTAACAGTGGGAGCTCACTCCGCTGCCTGGCACCTGGGATTTGAACCGTTGAGCTGCTGACTTTGCAGCCAACAGTTTTCTGTCCTCTAGTCTACTCAGCCACCAGACCCCTTATAGACCTTTTCCAACTCTTATGATTCTGTGTTTCTATGTAGAATTGCTGATATGCTGGGATGTGGTTTTTTTCCATAGATTTATTAAGACTCAATCTGGGGACTGCTGAGACTGGGGCTCAAGGAAGAAACAGAGGCTTATACTGACACATGTCAGACCCTGTCAAAGATGTGATTGCATTGTCATCTCTGCTGGGGTCAAAGAAGCAATGGGAAGTGAAGTACAGATTCTTAACTGTGCCGAGCCTGAGGTAGGGGAGTTTTCACAGTGAGGTTGCTTACTGTGCCAGAGTCTAGCACAAAAGGTCAGGTATAGGTTGGCTGGACTTTGTTCGAACCTGCTGTTATTCTGTTCCAGACCTTTTCAACTCCCCCAAAGATCTTTGCTCAGCAGGCATCTGATGTGAATGCTGTTATGCTATCCAATAAAGGAAGAGGACGCAGAAGGGAAAATTATTATCAACCAGTCACCTAAGTTGCTACTAGAGATGGGCACGAAACGAGCAATTTTTCATTTTCGTTTTTTCATTTCGTTACGTAACGAAACGAAAAATGACTTTTGTCTCCAAAATGAAATGAAACGAAACGAAACACCAGAAATTTTGTCGTGCGTTTCGTTTTCGTTGCGGCAAATACATTGAACTGTAATGAATGCTAACAAAACAGCAATTTTTCGTTTTTGTTTTCATTTTTTGTTTCGTTACGTAACGAAACAAAAATGAATTTTTTTGCAAAAAAGTTCACGAAAAATGAAAATGAACCGAAACGGACCCCCTAAACGACAAACGACAAACGAAACACCATTTTTTTTAGTCGTGCCCATCTCTAGTTGCTACTAGGTTTTTCTATTCCAGTCCTAAATTTTCTCCCCTATATAGTGTTGCAGCAGAGCAATAATTAAATGAAATTATTGAACCAAAACCCATTTGGAAAGTGAGTAACTGACAAACATGTTTACTTAGGGTGATGGATGGATCCAATGTCCATGCAATGGGTTAGCAAAGTGCAGCCCGCCAGATCTTGCAGGATAACAACTCCCATCAGCCACTGGGTGCAGAGCTAGAAATGAGGAATACTGGCAACTGCAGCGCAGAAATATCTTCACTGCTGTACCTTTCTTTGTTGCATGCCTTCAGATTTTCGTTTGCGAATGCATTTCTAGGCTGAAAAGAATAATAGAATCATAGAGTTGGAAGAGACCTCAAGGGCCATTCTGTCCAACCCCCTGCCATGCAGGAACCCTCATCCTTTTTTTCCAGTCGACATTTTAGCTGTTTCATAGCTGAATTCTTTTGCAGCACAGCTAAGTTTGTCCGATCCACATAGTCTTCATTTATGCTTGTGAATCCACACAAGAACTATTTTAGAATTAATGGACTACTGATATAGTGAAGTTTTAATTCCACAAATCCATTGTTCATTCTGCTATTAACTGTCATGTATATATGGATATATAGATATAGATATAGATATATAGATTAAACACACACACACACACACACACACACACACATTTATATAGCTAGATAGTACTGCAGAGTTTGGGGTTTCTGGTAACAATTCCTCTAGCTCAGGCATGTCCAGACTTTGGCCCTACAGATGTTTTGGACAGCAACTCCCACAGTCCTTTGCCATTGGCAATCTAAGCTTAGAATATGGGAGTTGTGGTCCAGAACATCAGGCGGGCTGAATTTTGGACATGCCTGCTCTAGCTGTTCTAAATCATAGGTTTTGTTTTTGAGCGTTACCTATTGGGGCCTTTCTCTAGACAGGTTGACAAGTGTTTGGATCCAATTCACAGGTCTGTGTCCATGTCTTTGGTACCAAGTTTGAAGTACAAGTTGGGGTCTTTGGTACCAAGTCCGAGAACCTATTAAAAATAACTCCCACCCCTTCAGAACAAAGGAGGGTTTGGTGGGCTCCATGTTGTGAGTCAAGTCTGAGTCATTGGGCTGAAAAGCCAAGTCGAATCAGAGTCAAGCCACGAATGCAACTTAAGTCTGACTTGACAGTGAGTCCCAGCAATTCAATTTCCCATCTCTCCCTTTCTCCTAGATGAGCCACATGTAGGAGTCTGTCAGGCAGAACTCCAGAATGGAGAACTATGGGATTACCCCCCCCCCCCAATATCCAGAAATCCTATCTCGAATAATAATTACATATTGTCAAGTCAATTCAAACCTGCACTGCAGCAACTTGTCCCCGAGTAGATTTAATGCCAGCCTGTGCAGAGCTGAACACCCAAATATCCAAGGTAAAGTTGGAGAAATTTGTCAGTTTCAGTTTCTCTACATTTATTTTTTTTAAAAAAAAACGTTAGGTTTCTCATCCCAGATATTAAGAACTTTTCAAACTTTGGCAAATTCCTATTAAAAACAGACATGAAATTAAGTTTTCCTCTAGCCCTACATGAAGCAGTGAGATTCGACAATGTTTGATATCCCACTGGGAAGAAGTGACATTGTATTTGAATAGGACTAGGTATTAGAGATGGGCACGAAACGAACAATTTTTCATTTCTGTTTTCATTTTTTCATTTTGTTATGCAATGAAATGACAAACGAATTTTGTCTCTAAAATGAAACGAAACGAACAGAAACACCGGAAATTTTGTCGTGCGTTTCGTTTCCGTTACTGCAATACAAGTGAATTGCTTAAAATCCTAAAAAAAATCACAAAAATTGAAATAAATGGTAATGAAATGGTAATGAAACGAACAAAAACAAAAATGAATTTTTCGCAAAAATTTGTGAAAAACGGAAACGAACCAAAACGGACTCTCCAAACAACAAATGACAAACGAAATGCCATTTTTTTGATTCGTGCCCATCTCTACTAGGTGTTAGGGGGACAAAAGAAAAGGAAGGGAGGCCAATGTTCAGTGAGATAGATGTTGGAGATGCTGTTGATGGATGCAGAAAGTACACTAGATTAGGACTCATGGGTGTACAGAAAGTTCCTGTATATTATCCCAGCAAAGCTCTGTCCTGGAGCATCTTAACTCCCTTGCAAAATTGTGTATGTAATATGTTCCCTTTAAGCAAACATGTCAGACTGATATTGCTTGTGCACTGAACTTTATGTTTCATATATCTCTGTCACCTTCCTGCAGTCATTTCACAAAATCGTCTTGAATTTAATTTCAAGGAAAGACCAACAGAGAAATATTTTCCAGGGTTGTTGTCATTGTTGTATGATTCAAATTCTTCCTAAGCATATTAAGACAGAATAGGCTTCCTCCCAGTGCAATATCAAAAAATGCCCTTTTAGCATTTGGGTTATGATGAGAAATAGATCTCTGTTATTATTTTGTGTTCCCTCTAGGAACATTGGTTTTTCTGCATCATCTTACATTGATCTTAATGTCAAGAATTTTCAGCACTTAAAATAGTATTAATAAGGACACCCCCCTTTTTTCCCCTTCTTCACTAATTAGATGAGCTAATTTTGGCTTGCTTTTTATTGGCTGGGCTGGAGTATTTTCTTTGTTTGATTTCTCACTTTATTATAAAGGTACATTCACCGCAATCTTGAAAAACAAGGCTGGTTTAAGCAGAGTTTGGATGCAACAAGTCACTAATAATTCATGACTAGTTGTGATATAAAATGGGGATGTGTTGGCTCAGCAGGCTAGAGTGCTGAAATTGGCAGCTGCAAAGCCAGCAGCTCAGCAGATCAAATCCCAGGTGCCACGCAGCGGAGTGAGTGCCCGTTTTTGTTTGTTTGTTTGTTTGTTTGTTTGTTTGTTTGTTTGTTTGTTTGTTTGTTTGTTTGTTTGTTTGTTTGTTTGTTTGTTTGTTTATATATGATGCCATCTGACCTAAGATCCCTCTGGGCAGTTTACAAAGGTTTAAAACATAAATAATAAAATAAAGAGTGCAATTAAACAATATACAATATATAACCAAATATAAAATTCCACCAATCAATCACAATTTAAATCAAATGACAAAGCAAAAATAATAAGTCAAAATACATATGAAAACAGATAGAGGCAGATTATGGTATAAAACCAGATCAGTGGGATGGAAAAATGGTCAGGGAAAGCGCTTTGATGCAGCCAAAGTTTAACCTGGTTTTTAACCCCAGCTCCTGCCAACCTAGCAGTTCGAAAGCACTATAAAAAAGCAGGAAGGTAAACAGTGTTCCATTCACAGAAATGCATTCAGCCATGTCAGCCTCATGGTCATGGACATGTGCACTGGCTCTTGGGTTTAAATATGAAAAGGAATGCTGCCCCCTAGAGTCGGACATAACTAGCATGAAAATATGTTTTTTTTTTAATGTATACCTTTTTGAAATGTAGGTGGCACCAAGAAGGTGGAGGAACTGATCTCTTAACAAAACAGTGATGCTGAAAATTAGAGATCGGCACGAAATGAACATTTTTTCATTTCCGTTTTTGTTTTTTTGTTTCGTTATGCAACGAAACGACAAACGAATTTTATCTCTAAAATGAAACGAAATGAACAGAAACACCAGAAATTTTGTCGTCCGTTTCGTTTTCGTTACGGCAATACATTGAACTGCTTTAAAAGCTAAAATAATCACAAAAATTTGAAATAAATGATAACGAAACGGTAACAAAACAAACGAAAACGACAACAATTTTTTTGCAAAAATTCACAAAAAATGGAAACGAACCAAAACGGACCCCCTAAATGACAAACGAAACACCATTTTTTTGATTCGTGCCCATCTCTACTGAAAATCTGTCCCTAGCAGAAAGTGTAGTATTATCTGGGCAGAGTGTCTTGAGCCAGCACTGACACTGGTATGGGAGAAAGAAAAGTATCTTCCCATTTTACTTTGGTCTGGTCTACTTGTTCTTTGTCAAGATACTGATAGAACAGCAGGAACTGATGGATGACCTGGTAGAAAACCCTTTTCAAATTTGATACCATTACAAATGGTGGTCTTTAGCAGCCATTTATCTTTCAAGAACAGAATCATTTTCCCTTTTAGTGCACTCGGATCTTTGTCTGGATTTATCATCTGGCTGGCACTGTTGTCTTTAGGGGTATTTTAGACATGGAGCAGTTTAGGAAAAGGTGTACTTTTCTGTAATTGTCATAATAGAATATAATGATCTTATATAATATACAGCAGCTCAACTGTCTGCCAGTCTCTTTCTCAGTCTAATTCAAAGTGCTGGATAGGATCTAGAAATCCCTATACAGATTCAGTCCAGGTCTACATGAAAAAAAAAAAGCAAAGTGTTCTGCTTATATAACATTCCATAGCACTTAAGGAACTCTCTGGGCACTTTGCCCGCCCAGCCCGAAATAAATACATGACACAGGTTTTATTATGGCCTGATCCAGCATGGCTCTTCTTATGTTCTTATGTTAAGGTCTCCATTTGCAGACTTGTTGTTCTTAACAGAATGCTAGCAACACATTTGTAATACTGTACTTAAAATTGCTACATTTTGAGTGTTAGCTCTGCTAAAATTAGGATATTCTCCTCATGGAATACTACTGGAAATGCACAGGCCATTTTTGGTACATGTTTTGACTTGATGTACCATCCCCTCACAACACATTGGCCTTTGTTGAAGAGTGAAGATTCTGTTCTTCTCAAGACACTAGGATTTGCTTCTCAGTTGGCCTTGTGTCAAAGCTGTGACCTGTGTCACAAGTGGAGGACAGATCAGTTTTAGAAATGTATAGATTTCCCCCCTAGATTTTTCAAAGGAGCCTCGTGGCACAGTGGTTAAATGCCTGTACTGCAGGTAAAACTGTGCTCACGACCCGGGGTTCAAACCCAGGTAGCAAGCTCAAGGTTCACTCAGCCTTCCATTCATCCAAGTTCAGTAAAATGAGTACCCAGCCTGCTGGGGGGAGGACAATGTGTAGCCTGCATACTGTAATGAACTGTAAACTGCCCAGAGACTACTTGAATTGGTAGGGAGCGGTACAGTATATAAGCAGAACACTTTGCTTTGCTTTAGAATTATCTAGGGAGCATTTTCATTTATTTTAAAAAACTGCCTGCATTGGGAATTCTAGGAAATGTAATCTAATACCTTAAAGCTTCCCTCCTCTATTCCCCCCCACTCTTGTTCCCTCTCAACTCTAGTCTCCAATTCTCTCTTTCTTTCAAGGCTTTTCAAGGCCTGTGTACCTCTTAGAACCCCCCTCTTGGTGATGTAATTCCAACCCCACCCCCAATCTCCGCCTTTTGCAGAGTAGAACTCACATAACTCATTTTCGCTGCTGTAAATTCACAGCCAGAAAGTCTGTGGGTTGGGAGGAGAAGGAGGGGGAAAAAACCCATTGCCAGAATAGAGTTAGGAGTGGAGGAGGTGCCTCAGGCAGAGATTTGGTTCACAGGAGAGATGCTGTCCAAGGCATTTTGTCGTCTCTTTTAAAATGTTGCATCGCGGTAACAAATTGCACGAGTCAGAATTTCTGCTCAGTGATAATAATGAAAGCCAATTATTAGCATTAAATATTTAGATGGCCCTAACCCTCAAGTCGCCATTATTCTGCTCATTCATCTGCCCGTTTGATCTGTCAGCATTATTAAATGACCCGTCTGCGAGGACAGGATGTATAGCTGAGGGGCTCCCCATTTCTCATGTAAGAGCGGAATGCAAAAAAAAAAAAAAAGGAAAAAAATTTGGGAGAGCCTGAAGGCAGATCTCCATTTTGCTACTTTAGTTTTCATCAGCTCCCAACTGCCCTTCTCTAGTTCACCCGAGCTGTAATTGAGATTTTTCCATTGGAAGTGACTCTGAAGCTCATCTCATCCAGAGAACCAGATAAAGCTCTCTTACGGCTCAATGCAGGAAGTGGCCCTCATCAGGTATCAGTGCTGCCCCAACGTCCAACGTCACTTGCACAGAGACAACCACAAACTGCAGGAAAAGAGATTCCATTTAAACATTAGGAAGAACTTCATGACAGTTAGAGCTGTTCAGCAGTGGAATCTGCTGCCACGGAGGGTGGTGGAGTCTCCTTCCTTGGAGGTTTTTAAACAGAGGCTGGATGGTCACCTGTCGGGAGTCCTGTGATGGGAGTTCCTGCATGGCAGGGGATTGGACTTGGATGGCCCTTGAGGTTTCTTCCATCTCTATGGTTCTATGATTCTATGACAGCTGCTGGGATTGTACTGGCCAGGGTGACTGAGGAATCCTGGGATGTTTTTGATTCAAAAGCAAAAGTCCTTCTAAGCCCTTCCCTAGTGAGACATCACTAATCAAAGTAGGCCATAGATTGCTGGGTAGACAAGTAATCTGATTTGGCATTCTATGCTTCTCAGTAGAGATGGGCACGAATTAAAAAAATGGCGTTTCGTTTGTCGTTTGTCATTTAGGGGGTCCGTTTCATTTCGTTTCTGTTTTTCACGAATTTTTGCAAAAAATTCGTTTTCGTTTTCGTTTGTTTTTTTACCGTTTCGTTACCATCTATTTCCATTTTTGTGATTTTTTTAAAGCAATTCACTGTATTGCCGTGACAAAAACGAAAACGCACGACAAAATTTCCGGTGTTTCTGTTTCGTGCCCATCTCTACTTCTCAGTCCCCTTCAGCCACCGCCTCCCTAAACTGGTCCGCCCCCCCCCCCATTTTGGGAGTGACAGCAATCAGAGCTGGTTGTGCTGATGCCGTTGCTCTCTAGCTGATGAGTTTAACCACAGGCCCCCACTCATGTGCTTTGGAAAGAGTTAAATCAATTTAGTAGACAAACTTGGTATAATTAGTACTTAATAGTTAGAGCTCAGGCTCCCACAGTGTAAATTGTTTCTATATTGATCTGGGCCCGCCTTGTCAGCAGTCTGGAGAGGCTGAACTTTAAGTGCTTAATTCAGCCCTATTCAGCCAATAATTTTGTTTTTATCCTCCTAAACAAAAGCACCCTTGCCTGGCTCTATTTTTCGGGAAGTAATAAAATCAATTCAGCCTATCCACCGCCGCCCTCCTCCTCAAATCTAGGCTTGGTCTCTCGTGTTCAAGGCATTTGAAAATGCCATTGTGTTGTCACTGCAAAAGAAATGAAAAGCTCTTTAGGACTAGCAGAAGGGCAGGTGGGAGTTACCACTGGGGGGAAAGGCAGGGATAGTTGTCCAACTAGAATCATAGAATCATAGAATCATAGAATCACAGAGTTGGAAGAGATCACAAGGGCCAAACAGTCCAACCCCCTGCCGTGCAGGAACCCCCATCACAGGAGTCCCGACAGATGGCCATCCAACCTCTGTTTAAAAACCTCCAAAGAAGGAGACTCCACCACCCTCCGTGGCAGCATATTCCATTGCCGAACAGCTCTAACTGTCATGAAGTGCTTCCTAATGTTTAAATTGAATCTCTTTTCCTGCAGTTTGAAACCATTTCCCCGTGTCCTAGTTTCTGAAGCCATGGAAAACAAACCAGTCCCTTCTTCAATATGACATCCTTTCAAATATTTAAACATAGCTATCATATCCCCTCTCAGCCTTCTTTTGGAAAGGCTTTACTTGTGATTTCATCCCATGTGGCTCTCAGGGCCAACTCTCCTGAACTTGTGAAGGGCTTGCAGAAATTCCTTTTTTTTTTTTTTTGGCTGCAAAACCCAGACTCACACAAGCTAATATGTTCAATTGCATTGCTGTCCACACATACAATAGGATTCCAATAATCTGGAATCTGTAGACCCCCACACACCCTGCCCAATATAAGTTATAGATCCCTGGTGGAGTATTTGTGCATGTGCTGTGGCTCACAGTTCCTCAACAAGCACACTGTTTTTGACAGTAGTCTACAATTTAGTCCAGATGTTAAATGTGGGAACAACAAATTAAGTTTGGGGCATTTGATCTGAAAAATACACTACTCTTCATCCACCTGGGGTCCCCTGGATAGGTCTGGTCACCATTCCCATCATGATTCCCAGGAAAGAAGTAAGTGGCAGCCCAACACTCCTGATCCTGAAGAACACCAGGGTGAGAGGATGCTAAGTTATCACCAGAGTGAAGCGTTCTATGAACTTGAATGATCCATACGCTGCCTTTAATTGGTTGCCCCTGTTTGTTGTGAGAACAATAATTGCACTGTCAAGATTGATAGCAATCACTGACATCATATTTATATTACTGTTTTATACTTTCAGGAGCTTAACCTCCAATTTAAATGAAGTGTTACAGCAAAAGAAAACCACATACAATTCTATGCAGTGGAAAATGAACAGAGATGACTGCAAATTAACTGCCAAATATCAATACAACAATGAGAGGGATAATGTATCTAACCTATTGATCTTCAGCGCCTCCCATCCATTATCAGTGCTCTTAGTTTGAGAGGCTTTTAAAAAACTTTTGATCTATTAGGTAATTATGTTGGATAAACTCGTATTGTGTCTATCTTAAGGTTAGTTCGTGAAATCACTTCTTGGTTGGCAGAGTTGTGACACATTATAAAAGAAAAAAATAAAGAGGAAGGTCTGAGTGGGCAGAGCAGTTGAAATAACTAATGGGGACAACCCCATTTTTATTGTGAAATAAAATGACAGTTGGCTTTGGCAAATAATAATGACCCCCTACCTCTGCCCCCTACCATGTTGCCTCTACCCCTCTGGGTCCCTTGTCCTCCCCCCTTAGGGCACAAGATTTGGCTTGTCCTGGATGCCAGAAACCCACACTACACCACACAAGAGGAAGGCAGCATCTCACACCTTCCCAATGCACCCACCTATTTAAAGAGGGAGGGCAAGGAAGTGTGTGTGTGGGGGGGGGAAGGCTCCACAGAGCCTAAAGAGAACTGGAAATATCCTTTGGCTGTGAGGTGTAAATTGATGTCACTGGTGTCACTGGTGGGGAAATAGAAAGCCAGGCGGGAGAGGACATGCAGGGACATCGGTGCTTGACTCGGGCGACATTTTGTTACTCTTTGCTTCAGGTACTTATATAAACCCACTGATTGATTGTTATTAATATCCCTCCCACTTGGGTATTCTTCCACTCCTTCTCACACTTTTATAGCTCTTCCGACCGTTGCATGCAAAGTCCTGACAGACAGCTAAGGTGGGAAGTTTTCTGAGTTGCCCAATTTGACCCCATGGAAATTTCTTCTTTAACAAAGATGTAATTTAATGGTTACATAATTTCATCAACCCCCCCACTCCAATCCAATATGCACACCCTTTGAAGAAGGTCATGTTGGTAACAACAAGAAAGTGGGTCAGCCAAGAAGATTTTGACTTTTTTCTCTCTCCCAGATGGTGTGGTGAGATCGCTACCGCATGGTTCCCTCTCAGTCCCTGTACTGTTTCACATCACTGGGCCATCTGAGGTGCCATTAAGTGGCACTTAGGAACTTTGAATGGTCACCGCAATCCGTCCTGACTGCCATGGAGCTTGTTTTGGGCACAGCCTTCTTTCTCCTTAATGTACTTCTGAGGGCTGCCCTTTCTCCTTGCGTGCTCGACAAAAGGCTTCTGCCATTCAACATTCTCCCATCAAGCAGCCTACGCGTTGAGGGGTCATTTTGTACTTCAGCTCCCGAAACTGGAGAGATGTGAAGTGTCTGACAGGGGAAAAAAAACCTCCTTTTTTTTTAAGTGAAAGGGAGGCGATCCTTTCAAAACCCATTGAAACCCATTTTCCAAGACTGTCATTTCTTTCTTAAGTGAAGGAAGAGGGGGCATGATTCTCTTCAAGGATCTTTATTTATTTATTGGGGTCTTCACGGACCAATGAAGACTTAAGGACTGCGTAGGCAGCTTTCCAGTTGTGCTGGGGGTGCGGTGGGCCTCTCTGTTGTCTTAGCTCCTTCCTAGCCACAGGATCAAATTTCCAGTGTCTCCAGCCTCTCTGGATGTTCAGGTGGCATCCAGGCCATTTCACATCCTGAGGCTCCTCCATTTTGGGGAAGAGGGGCAAACAAAATTTTAACATAGAAAATGGCTTGTAGGGCTGCTGTTTTTTTAAAAATAAAATAAAATTTGTAGAATTAATTAATTAATTAATTAATTTTTATCCCGCCCGTCTTCCCAGGGAACTCCGGGCGGTTAACAATAATGGTTAAAAGACCAATAAAACACAAAATAATAACAGCAAAAATCAAAGAAAAGATTTTTTAAAAGGCGGGAAAGGGGGAAGACAATACAATAATAGGGGGAAATCATCTGCAACTGGCGACAAAAAGGAGAAAAAATTAAATTAAATTAAATTAAATTAAATTAAATTAAATTAAATTAAATTAAATTAAATTAAATTAAATAATTATAATGTTATTTAGCAGGGATGTTGGCAAGTCTTTGGGGCAGAATCCCAAGTCTGAGTCAGAGTATTGGTCCCAAGTCCCAAGTCCCAAGTCCCAAGTCCCAAGTCCCTTATTAAAAACAAGCTTTTTACCTCCTTGAGGGATGGCTCTTTCAGGAGGGCTCCCTGGCTAGATCTTAATTGACAGGTAGGTTCATATGGAAGGAGGCAGTCTTTCAGGTGAACCCCTCAAAGTAATGGTAAGGACAAGTAATTTTTCTAACAATATAGTGTTGTTAGCTCTTTGAAGGCAGGATACCGTGACATAGCTTGGGAAATCAAGATCAATTAGCTTTACAAAGGGCCTGCTTCTGGTGGATATGGTGCCTGGTAGAACTGGAAGATCCACGTGTATTTTTGAACTAGACACGCTCAAGAAGATGGTTATTGGGTCTCTGATGATAAGCAGCTGCCCTTCCCAAGTTGCTTCTACAGCTCTTGAAATATTGGTGTCTGCTGAAGGCAACATGGCAGAAGCAGTGTTCGGAGCACTGCCGTCTGCAGCAGGGAAGTTACGCTCAATTCCTCAAGCAGCTGTATTAATCTAAAGGCATCCCCTTTGGGTGTGTGTGTTTGATCTCATGTATCACACCAGAATTGGCAGCCCTGATCAGCAAATCCATTTTTGCTGTGAAGGGTGTAGCAAGGTTGTAAATTTGAAATGAAATGGAAAGGTGGATAATTGGATCGATGAGCTGCTAATGATGCTATTGAACATCTCTGTTCTCCCATTGGCTTTGCAATATGATAATATACATAAATGGAGTTTGCCAGTACTGTAGCCCAGCCAAATGCTGCAAAGCATGACTTGAAGAATTAGGAATTAGCCGCAACTGATTGATTGATGGACTTGGTCATTTTTTCCAATGGACAACAGATCAACCAAATTCATAGAACCAAGAAGTAGGATGAAGGGCAATTTACCCTTACTAGAGACAACTCGATAAAGGACTAATAAGCATAGGCTCACTTCGACTAAAGGTGGCTTAGAGTCAAGTATAACATCTTAACTGAAACAAGCCACAGTTATTTTTCCTGTCTAGCTCTATCTCCTTAACTGGTGGTGATTCCCTCTTCTCGTATCCTCATGGCTTTGCTCTTTGCCTCTAGAGTCTCAGAGAAGAAGGGCAGGAATCAGAAACACAGAAAGCAAAATCCTGTTCCATCACTTATGCCACCTAAAGCTGATGATGCCATCGGTTCCTATGCTAAGGAAGAAAGTAGGTGGTTAAAATGAGCAGCATAGCTTGTGCCGTGCACCTCTTCCCGATGAAAAGAATATTAATTCTCTTCTAATTCTACTAGTTAATGGCATGTGAATTTGCTGTCTCCCACTGGTCTCCTACAATATAATGTTCCTGGGAGATAATTAACCTTGGAAAATTGAGTGTGCTGAAGGCAATTTAATATTTAGAAATATGTCACCAACACACCAAATGTTACCTTTTTCAGTGCAATGCCATATATTTGATCTGAACAACAGTTTAGTGTCTCATCTATTAGATTCTTTACACTCTTCTCATTCATTCTGGGTTCTTGTAGCAGAGTCTTTTAATTATAACTATATAATTATATCATAAATATTGGTTCCTTATAATAACCATCAATAACCATGCTTTGAGCTTTCCTGGCTGTTTTTTGATTCCTTTTTCTTCTTGCCATGGAATGAGGAAGAAATTCAAATTAACCCCCCAAAAAGCAATTGATCAAAGGATCTAACAATGACATATCCAATATCAAAGGCAGCTTCATTGAGATCCTCTATCATTGTGATCTATACCATCTTTTGTCAACAATGCCCATCTGCACTCTACGTAGAACAAATAGGACAGTTTCTATGGAAATGGATCAAAGGTCACAAATCTGACATCAGGAAACACAATACACAGAAACCCATCTCAAATCATTTTAGTCTACTAGGACACTCCGTGGAAGGTGTGAAGGCCACCATTTTAGAACTGAATCATTACAAATCAAGAATACAATGACAAACAGCTGAGATATGCATGATGGACACCCATAAAATGGCTTGAATATAAGTCAATTTCTTAATTCATTACCAAACATAATATGTCTGTACTGCTGCTGTTTTTTTCTTCACTACTCTAAAGCCCATCTTTCACTACAAGTATCTAAGGTTAAAAACTGTCTCTATTCCCCAAATTCCCTTCTGTCACCTCTACATTCAAAATTCTCCTGTTCAACCACTGCCAAGTGACCCAGTCATCATCTCCCACCCCTTTCCTCCTCCCCTGCTCATCCTCACCCTGATCTAGTGTCTGCTTTCTGTCTCTTGAGGAATTTGTACAACAGGGCCCTAAAACAGCACAAGCCCAATTTCTTCATGCAAATGTACCATACATCCAACAGGGAATGAATATTTGGTATGAAACTTATATTCCAATGTATATTATATTGCATACCTCATTCTGTGTCTGAAGAAGTGGACCTGATCCACGAAAGCTTATATTAAAATATAATAGTTAGTCTTTAAGGTGCCACATGTTTTTTCTTTGGCTGTTTTGTTTTTCCGATTTTTGCCAAGTACAGAGTAAATCTCTGGTCCTCCCAGAGATTCTGGCATCCTGACTTTTGCACTCTCTGACTTTATTTATTTCACACATAAAGGTTCCCTCATACTCTTCAGAGGTCATGGATATGGAAGGCAACTAATCTATATATTTGCCCCAAATGACCCCTTTTTGATCCTGTGGCCTCAGGATGAATGACTGAGTGCAGGTTCCTACTGCTGACTGGCAACATCCAGAGGCTGGAAATAAATTAAGATTTGGGGCATTAGCTCCCCACAGTGCCAGATTTAAGTAGATGCTAAAAAGATGATTGCCTAGAGTCTCAGGTTGTGGGAGTTCTAAGTACAACATAAAACAATTTTTAAAAAGCATCATTAAAATAATAGACATATTTGGCTGCACAGGGGACCTTTTAAAACTTAAAACTAAGGCCTTTTTAAACCTTTACCAGCTCTTTTTCTCATTTGTACTTTATTTTGAACTGCTGAATGGTTTTGATTTATTTGTGCTTACTTGTCCTTTTTATTATTATTTATGTCATGCTGGGTTTGATTGACTAGTTTGTTTATTTACTATTTTAAGTTGTGTTAAGTTAATTTATTATTATTATTATTATTATTATTATTATTATTATTATTATTATT
>JAHTLZ010000054.1:6064437-6096450 GCA_023846285.1 Phrynocephalus versicolor
AGATAGATAGATAGATAGATAGATAGATAGATAGATAGATAGATAGATAGATAGATAGATAGATAGATAGATAGATAGAAATTATGATGGAGCATCTGATGATTATATCAATTTTTACCTTCTATGTAAAAACTTACTTATAATTACCCATAGCAGGATGATATAAGAACAGCAGTGTATTCCCATATAGGTGATATGTATGGTTGGAGTGCTGGTATGGTTGGCATCTGAAGGACTAGGTATTAATTGGTGAGCATGACTGAAATGTTGTGGGAGCGGGTTGTTAGTGCACAAAGTAGGAGCTGACAACTGAAGAGGGAAGTTGGTTTTAGAGAGGCATTGCCTATGCTAGAGTTTATCATGAGAAGCCAGTCTATGGAGCGTAGACTGTGTGCATATCAGAAAGACTGGCATTCCATAAGGAAAAGTTTTATCATTAAATGTAGAAGTAATACATTTATATTTTACTGTGGCTTTCAGCCTGTGTTTTAGCAAGGAAGAAGAAAGTTCCATTTCAGTATTCAAGGGAAAAATGTTTATCCAGAATTTTAAGATGAAACCCATGTAAACATGAATTGTCCAAATCCTTTGAGAACATATTTCATTTATGCAATCAGCATGGCAATCATACATTAACCCTTAGACTATATAAAGACATTTCTTCCAATGTCTAAATCAGCAGGTGAGGTTAAAAGAATGGAAAAAAAAACAATGGAAGTGGAGAATGATTAAAAGATACATTCTAATTCACGAAGAACTTCTCTTTTCAGATTGGTAACCCTCACTGATTAATGGTGACCTGAGGCAGCCTGGTCTCCATAGCAGCCACTGCACGATTCCATGTGAGCAGGTGACATTACAAAGTCTTGCATTATTCCTATTGTGTTTAATTGGAAAGCTGCTAGTTTGAAAGAAAGGAAGGAAGCACTGTTTAACCCTTTTCTCTTCTTGTGGGTTCAAACCTGCTCTTCTATCTCTCCCTCCTCACAGATTTAAAATCTGGTCTTCAGGACTGATTCTGTTGTCGGGAGACTGTTGTGGTTCCCCTCTCTAACATCTCCCTTGGCCTTGAGTCTGTCACAGATGTCTGTATAAATGCAACCCCAGGCAACATGGGAGAAAGTGGATGAATCCAAAACATATCAAATGGAACGCTCCAATTAATTTTGGGTGCACAACAAAATGCACATCAAAAGTAATATAAAAGCAGACCTTGGGTTGTGGGTAATGTCAGTTCACCAGATATTTTTCCCATGAGATGGTAAGTTATATGGATAGCAACATAGAATCAAGGGCCATCCAGTCCAACCCC
Organism: Phrynocephalus versicolor; assembly: GCA_023846285.1. NCBI lineage: Eukaryota > Metazoa > Chordata > Lepidosauria > Squamata > Agamidae > Phrynocephalus > Phrynocephalus versicolor. Next base: position 6,065,750 of record JAHTLZ010000054.1, read on the forward strand.
CTGCCATCCAGCCTCTGCCAACTGTGGATAACTGAATCAGTGGATAATGAATCAGTGGATGCAGGGGTCCTACTGTATATTTAATCCCAACTCACCTTTTCTATCTCTTTCTGACACCCACATTCTCCCTCCCTTGTCACTTCATTCACTTGGCCTCCCTCTCATGCACCTATTCTGTCAGTGCAGTTTAGTCCATAGAAATTTCTGCAAAAATAAGTTTGTCGGTTACCTACGGGGTTGAGATTTGTTATCGTCAAAGGTCTATTCTTCTACTAAAACTAGGGTGCTGCACTTCCTCAGACAACCAGTTAATAAATCATTTGTGTGCACATTTTTTTTTGAAAAAAACCTTCTCGATAAACTAAAATGGCAATGTATGAAAAGAACTGTTGTGGCAACTGTACAGGTCTGACAATTTGATGCTACACACATAGCACAGGAGCATCTGTTGTTGTTGGGTGTTTTTTTTTTAATAGCTGCAGGCTTGTTCTGTAAAAGCTGGCTTGACTTCTGAAATGAGTTTCCTCCAGAGCCCGCCGTAACAATGACGACCAAATTCTAAACAGCAAGTGGTTCTTAAAAAGGTGGGAGAGGTTTGGCTGGCAGACTGAAAACAGTTTATGAAACAGACATAAACCCAGCAATGTGACTGGTCCAGAACCTAACTGTGTGTGTGTGTGCAATTATCTGTTTAGACCAAGGATGAATGAGAGGGTTTTTCCCCCCAAGGATTTTTTCCTAAAATTTACATATTTTTAAAATACATTAAGAATGGAAGGAAGTTGAGAATTAAACAAACAAAAAAGTGAAAAGGGGCAAAATTGACAGGTGGAAAGCCTTGGGTGCTTTGTTTTTATTATGTGTGGTCAAACTGGAACAGACTTAAAAGGTAAAGGTAAAGGTCCCCCCCCCCGCACATGCATGCTAGTCGTGTCCAACTCTAGGGGAGCTATTTACTTGTAGGAGATAGATCTTAAATTTTACCTCCTCAGTTTTGGAATCATAGAATCATAGTGTTGGAAGAGACCTCAAGGGCCATCCAGTCCAACCCTCTGCCATGCAGGAACCCCCATCAAAGTACCTCCAGCAGATGGCCATCCAGCCTCTGCTTAAAAACCTCCAAAGACGGAGACTCCACCACCCTACGTGGTAGCATATTTCACTGCCAAACAGCTCTAACCATCGTGAAGTTCTCCCTAATGTGCAAATGGAATCTCTTTTCCTCTAGTTTGAAACCATCAGTCTCCTGCTACCACTCCTCTGCATCTGGTCCTTGAAGTGCCCTGGTTTTAAGCCTGGAGATTACCCATCTCCATCATGGTTTGCAACTTGTGATGGATTTTCCTCCAGGGATCTGTCCAAGTGCACCTCACCAAGATGATCTGGTTAAGTGCACCTCACCAGCATCCTGGTGGGTACCATCCTTGAGATGGTCAGGAGCCTCTGTTCAGAGCTTTGTGCCAGTTCATATGCCCATCACCCCAGCTACTGCACATTCCCTTCCCTTGGCTCCCTGGCCAATGATGCACTCACAAGTTGGAGCACATTCTTCCCCTTCAACTGCTCAACTAATCCCCAGCAGGAGCATGGGTATTTCTGGCCTGCCTCCTGGTCTGAGTGGGCCAAGGAACCAAGGAGAAGGGGCAGGGGAGCCTGTGCCCCTGCCGGGGACTGGACGAACAGCCAGAGAGAAGGAGAGAACTGTGAGCCAGCTGGTGCCATGCGTACGAACCCACTCGAATCTTTGGACTGTCCCTCTATATGGGGACAAACAGAGTTCCCACAAAGTCATCAGAGGCAAACCATTCAGAGCATACAGCATCAGTCTAAACTGGATGCAATTAAACCAGGCATGTCCAAACTTTGGCCCTCCTGATATTTTGGACCACAACTCCCAGAATTTCAAGTCTGTATTTTCAATGGCAAAGGACTGTGGGAGTTGTGGTCCAAAACATCTGGAGGGCCGAAGTTTGGACATGCCTGAATTAAACCATTTGTAACTGTGCATAAGTAAGTCACTGGATGTAATTAAACCACAGCCAGGTCTCTCATTATAAGCAACGGGCAGAAAACAGGGCAACTTGCAGCTACTTTTCCCGAGATCTTCTTCATTCCTATGAATTATTCTAACCTCACTCCTTGGCATCTATTTCCCCTCTACTTTCTTATTTCCATCTCGTTTTTCTTTCCCTGAAAGCTCTTGTTCTCCTACCCCCCGCCAGTTCACAGTTTTGCTCCTCACCCAAGCAATTTGTAACTGAATTGGAGCTTTTTTCTCAGTTCCCAGAGGAGAGAAAACTTTTAAAAAAGACTATTCTGCTCTCAAGTGCCTTTTGACAGAGAGTGTATTTCTGTACAAGCCAGGCTTGCCTATTACAGAACATCAAAACTTAAATTCCTTCCCCCACTTCCAAGGATGATGTTTTGCAGCAAACGATGCTCTTTCCTGGAGACTTTTTATGTCCTTTGAGTGTGTTGGCTACTTTCAACTCTCTGGGATGCTCGTATCAGCTTGACTCTACCACACTGCTATTTATTTCTTTTCTGCAAAGCTTCGTCAGGTTAATCCTTTCACCTGGGTAACAGATGATAATGTACTAGAAACGGGCAATCTTTAGACCCATGGGGCAGTTGTGTTGGCTCTTGCTCCAATCATGTGAGTAGCTTGATTGATGTTCTCATGAAGCTGAATATGGATTCATGGCCACATTTGCTGTTGTGAGACACGGTTCAATCCTATGGTGCCAAAGCACTGCATGAGGTGGTTCTAGATTAGAATTACTTTTCATAAGAACATAAGAAGAGCCATATCTCAAACCGAAGCTAGCTTTAAATTTCACATGGGTCTTTATCATGCTGGGCCTTGCAAAGCTAGGAGTAGTGCAGGAGAAACCTACATAATGGCCTGATACGCTCTATAATCTGTCCTTCCTTGGCTGAAATCCAGTGGTTGGTCACAATGGCAGTAGTCCCAATTAGAGATGGGCACGACTCAGGAAAAATGGTTTTTCGTTTTTCGTTTTTCATTTAGGGGTCCGTTTCGGCTCGTTTCCGTTTTCGTGAGCTAATTTTCAAAATTTTTCGTTTTCGTTTCATTACGTAACGAAAACGGAAAACGAAAACGAAAATTTTTTTGTTTCTCCCCATTTAGTGCTATTAGATGCTTTTCCCATAACAAATAACGAAAATTGGCTCGAAATTAGTCGTTTCGTTTCCGTTTCCGTTCCATTTTCGAACCGATTTTCGTTTTTCGTTCCATTCCGTAACGAAAACGAAAACAAAAATTTCTCTGAGTCGTGCCCATCTCTAGTCCCAATGAATCATTGGACACTATAGATAACCCAACTCACCAAATCCCCACTGATTTTATGAGCGTACTTTAGTTTCCCTTGTTAGTTTCCTTTCCCTACTTGAATTTATCCCATTTGCTTTCTGGATGTTTGTGGTGCAAGCTTATCTTATCTCGCCTTCTTTTTGTTATCTTATATTTTATGTTGATTGTTATCTTATTTCATTTCATTTCATTTTTCTTTATTTCAATATCTGGCTTTTTGCCTTGTGTAAGCTGCCCAGACTAGTGCATATGCACTAGCCGGGTGGGATAAAATTTTAAATAAATGAATAAATAAATAAATCTTGTTTATGATCCTTCCTATCATTCTGCATCATATTGCCTCATTACTGGTTAATGGGGGGGCTGTGTAGGCTGTGTTTGAGACTCAGTTATTCCCACCTCTGAAATGGGCATAAATCTGTCCTGGTTCCAGACCCCTCCTCTGGGACAGAAAGGAAATATCCCTCTGCCTTCCCTCTTTTGCTTTTGGAGAAACTTCCCAGTTAGAGGCATATCTCAAAATTGCAGAATTTTGTAAAGTTGCATCAGTTTCTTTCTAAAAGAAAGAAGGTGCTGTTTGCCTTTGAGCCAACAACTTTTTATCAGCAGAAGAAAATTTAGAAATAGGGCTGGTAGGGCTGTATCAGTAGGAGAGGTTATTGCCCAGTCAAATTAATTTAAATTAAGTTGCAGGGATCACAAATTATGATTACCAACAGGGATTTGTCCAGAAAGAGCTGGCAAGGAGGATGCAAGGTATTAAGAGATAATTATATCAAAATGGCCTTCTGAACTTAAAAGAGACTCAGCAGGTTTAGAAGCTGAATGTGTATATTTAAGATAAACCTAAGCTGAAAAACATGACATTACAAGGTGATAAAAACATGACTAGTTTTTGAAGGATGTATGTGTGCGCTTGAAAGTTTGTGCTTTAGAGTTTAAATACTTTTGAAAGGATTTCTAAAATATCCAAAATATAAACATCGATTGTACCTAATGTACCACTGAGCAGAAAAATGTGAAATCTGTATGTCATCTTTTAACAGAGCATAGAACTGGACTGTGAATTCCAGAATCCTCATCATATGATGGCTAAGAGATCTGACTGAAACATACATCTGACTAAGAGATCTGACTGAGGTTTCCATGTCATCATCTTCAGAGAAACAGATGGTGGAAACTGTGCTGTTTTTCTAATTGGATTGGCTTGGTTTAAATGTAGACCACACAAAATTCTTCCTCATCCATACTAGAGAGCAGGCTCTTGGTTTAATTTCAGCCAGGGTGGTGTTTTCCTCTCTGGTTGGAAAGACCTCCCATCCTGCAGGTCTGTGGTGATGAACCTTAGGCATTCCAGATGTTTTGGACCATAACTCCCACAGTCCTTTGCCATTGGCAATACAGGCTTGGAATTCTGGGAGTTGTGGTCCAAAACATCTGGAGTGCCATATTCCATTGCTGAACAGCTCTAACTGTCATGAAATTCTTCCTCACATTTAAATGGAATCTCTGTTTCAAGCATTTATTTCAGGTGAATTGAGTGGTAATGGGAGACTTCAGGAGGAAGGGTACAAGCTATCTGTCACTCCTTCCAAAAATCCACCCCCTCCATTCTGTTAATCCAAGGTTTGACAAGAGTACCTGGGACTATAGCTTCTGGAGTCCCTCAGCCTGGTGTACATTTTGTAGTCTCAAAAGTAGCTTTTTTAATGGCCACTCACACCATTCCTAAGAAGAGTGAACAGGCCTGATTTCACTTAGTTATATCTCCCTCAATGCATCTCTGTTGATGCTTTAGATTATTCTCCAACCCTTTAAAAAAACTTTGAATGGGGTGATTAATTCCTGACACCGCTTAGCCTGTAAGAACAAAACCCAGGGGTGAAGCCTATTAACAGATCTTTAACTCATCCTAATGGTTTGCATGAACAAGTCCTCAGATGCTCAAAAAGGTCTCCTGTGGAAGCAGCAACCAGCAACTTATTTAGCAAATTAATTAGTGACCTTAAAATATTATATGTGGAAAGCTCTGGAGAATGGCTGTCTTCTCATCAAGATTACAAATATGTGCAGCAGGGGGTGGGTGTTTAGGCTTACAAAAAGAAGACTGAGAGGGGATATGATAGCTATGTTTAAATATTTGAAAGGATGCCACATTGAAGAAGGGACTGGTTTGTTTTCCATGGCTTCAGAGACTAGGACTCGGGGCAATGGTTTCAAAATACAGTATAGGAAAAGAGATTCCATTTGAATATTAGGAAGAACTTCATGACAGAGCTGTTCGGCAGTGGAAGATGCTGGCACAAAGGGTGGTGGAGTCTCCTTCTTTGGAGGTTTTTAAGCTGAGGCTGGATGGCCATCTGTCGGGAGTCCTGTGATGGGGGTTCCTGCATGGCAGGGGGTTGAACTAGATGGCCCTTGAGGTCTCTTCCAACTCGATGATTCTATGATTCTGAGCTCATTCACTCCATCTGTTCTTCCCACAATTTGTAACGGTTGTCTTTTTCAACCACAGCTCCCAGAATCCTCAATCAGCAAAGCTGGGAAACCTTGGTATTGTAGTCCCCGCTGCCCCCCCCCCCCCAAGAAAATTTCTCAACTCGGGCTCTGCTCAGTCCCTTGCGTGCTCAGAAAAGCTGTAGAAGTAGCATACCCGAAGCAGGAGGTCTTATTAGCATCTCTTTCATTGTTTCAGGAGGTCGCAATTCGGGAATCACAAATCACAGCCTATACCTGGCATTGGTGGCGGTGGGAAAATTAATCACCTTAGTCAAAACCGGGGAGTAAATAAACAAGGCATTAGTATATCCCTTGTAGAAAATGGGAGGTCAGCTACCGAAGTCACAGTGTGTCAGCTTTTTTTGCTGGTAGCTGTTAAAAGTGAGCTATTACACTTGGCCAGCAGCACTCAGTGTCTTGCTGCCTGTCCTCATATGTAATTTATCTTGCTAGACGCATTAACCTTTGGCATGCAGGAGTATAACTATCATCTATTAAAACCCAGGGACACCATGGATGGGTGGTGGTGGAATTACTCCCACGTGTTTTAATACTACGGAGTAGTGCTTACATTATGTCATCCCAAAAGGTCTCTGAGTAATCATTAGTGATCTCTTCGGCGGGGGAAATGTAATGGTGGTGCTCAAGGCCGGCGTGTCCATTAAGGTGAACTAGGCAGTTGCCTAGGGCGCCAAAATGGTCAGAGGGCGCTGGCCAGCCTGCTGACCCCCCACCCCCCCACTGGCCACCACCGTCCATCCCCCCGCCGCCCGTTGCTGTCCGCCCCCCATGCCCGTCACTGTCCCCCACCATCTGCTGTCCCCCTGCCGCCCTGCCCCCCCGCCCCCGCCTCCTGCCCCCGCCCTGCTGCCACTGCCCACCTACCCCCTGCCCCGCCCCACCTTGGGTGCAAAAAACCCTAGCGCCAGCCCTGGTGGTGCTAGCACTGAATCATACTGAGGTTTCATTAGAGCTCAGACAATCATGCTGTTTTCTGCAGAGCTGGGTCTTCGTTCCTACTTGGGTGCAGCTCCAGACCCATTGCTTGGCCGTGAGGAATGATTTCAGTGGTTTTGGGAACTTTCCTTGCTTGATAAGACAAACGTGTGACTCATCAGGTTCCGTCAGAGCTGAAACTCAGACAGTGTAGCCAGGGCTTTGACCTGGGGCACCAAGAAATGGACAGCAAAAACAATCTGATTCTCTAAAGCCACAAGTCCAACTGCTGAAAACATGCATGGATATTGCACCTCTCCATTCCTCCCCAGGCAGAAAATATATATATAAGAGGCAGGGTAGACTCAATGTGACATTCCTCCCTATTCTTCTGCTATTTCCCTGAACAAGCCAGTCCCATGTGGCTCAAGCTTAATCAATAGTGCTGCAAATATCAAGAAAAATTCTCGCTACTGCTAGAGATGGGCCCAAAATGAAAAACTAAGCACTGTTTTGTCATTTTGTTACATAACAAATTACAACACTAATGTCTGTCTCTGAGTGAGTTATTGGGACTGTGTGCGCCAGCCGATGAGAAAAAAGGGGTTAGTTAATCTGGAAACTTGAAATTATCCTGTTCTGTGAATCCCCGTCCTTCTGCTGTGCAGCTAGAGGAATTGAATCAAAAATTCTAAACTTGGCAACCAGCCCCTTTCTCTCCTTCTTTCTTGCATCGTCTTTTCTGTCCTTGCTACCCATTTCCCCCTTGAGCCCTCTTTTCTCTCTCCCTGTCTTGTACTTCTCCCTCTCTCTTTTGCCCACTTTCTACCTAGCTACTTCTCGTTCCTCTTACACCTTCTTTTCAGGCCAGCAGGGACTTAACTGTTTGTGTTAGAAGCTGAAATGATTGCTTGCAGAGGGCTTCCGAAATTAAAAGCCTTCAGAGGGCTATAGCTGCCCCGAGGGGGGAGCAGATAGCTTGCCTCTTGTTCTAAATATAAGTAATGCTCATTCCTCAGATGCCCTTCATGCAAGGCTCGGGGATTGTGCACAGGGGTTGTGTAAAAAGCCACACATGCTTTCTCTTTCACTATATGTTGCTGTGAGATGCAAAGTGACTCTGCGTCTTGGTGTTAATGGAGTTCATCAATCCACGTGGTTTGGGACACTTGATTACACATGTTCATTAGAAGGACCTCATTAAACACTGAATAAAAAGTAACAATGCAGCATCAGAAAATTATTAGTGCCTGCCTGGCAGTCTTTTTACCTCTATAAATGTGATTCCCAGGGTTAGGGCGTGGAGAGAACAAAGACAAGAAAGAAAAGAGAGGCATCTGGCCTTTAATAATATAATAATAGTTTTTTTTAAAAGTGGGGACACAAAGAGTGTAGAACAGGCCTGCCCAAAGTCCGGCCCGGGGGCCAAATCTGGCCCATCAGGCCATTCTGAGTTTTTTTTTTAAAATGGATTATCTAGAGATGAAGGATGCTACCTGGATCTAGGCAACTGGGTCTTATTTGACCACTTGCCTTACATTTGTTTATGTTTTCTTGACTGTGTATTTTAACGTGGATTTTATTTGTTTATCGGTTTCCGTTAAACTATTTTACTCTTTGTCTCTCTCTTTCTCATTATTATTCTAATGCCAATAACGGAATGATGATGATGATGATGATGATGATGATGATGATCGTGCAATCAGGGAGGCTAAAAGATCTCATGACTCCCTGAGAATTGATGCGGCCTTGGACCTCGAGGTGGAATTGTTCCAGGTGGTTCGAGACCTCACCAATCCTAGTCAGACCCAAAATGGAGGCTAATCGAACCGGTCTGGACTCTGATTGTACTGATCTTTCCCCGAGTACCTTGACACCTCACCCCCTCAGTCTCATCGGTTGGTTGAGTTTGAGCCTGTGTCTTCAGCTGATGCCTCCAGGGCGCTGGCATATTGCAGGCCGGTGGCTTCTCCTTTTGACCCTTGCCCATCTTGGCTAATTAAAACAGCCAGAGAGATCATGCCTGAGTGGGTCTCGGTGATTGCCACCGCTTCCTTCAGAGAAGGGATCTTTCCCTCTCGACTGAAGGAGACAGTGGTGAAGCCCACTCTAAAGAAATCTGGCCTGGCTTTGGATGATTTGTCCAATTATTGCCCGATAGCCAGTGTTCTCTTCCTGGGCAAGGTGATCGAGAAGGTTGCCACTGTCCGGCTCCAGTTGTTCCTGGAGGAGGATTGTGTCCTGGATCCATTCCAGTCCAGGTTCAGACTGTGCCATGGGACTGAAACTGCCCTGGACACCCTGTAAGACGACCTCCTCAAGGGGGGAGACATGGATTGCTCTACCCTGTTGGTCCTTCTTGATATGTCAGCGGTCTTTGATACCGTCAACCATGGTATCTTGCTGGGCAGGTTTGCCGAGGTGGGGAGCGGAGGTCCAGCTTTCAGTTGGCTCCAGTCCTTCCTTGGGGGCTGCACCCAGTATGTTAAGCTCGGCAAAGAACTGACAGCCCTTTGGATGCTCTCTTGTGGGCTGCCTCAGGGGCTGGCAAGCTCCCCGATGCTATTTGACATCTATATGAGGCCGCTGGCTGAGGTCATTAGGAGATTTGAAGTCTGCTGTCATCAGTATGCTGTATTGTTGTATTTGGTAATCCCCCCCCCCCATTTTTATTGTTATTGTATTATTGTAAACCACCCAGAGTTCTGGTTAGAAGATTGGCAGCAGATAGATAGATAAATAAATAAATAAATAAATAAATAAATAAATAAATAAATTGATGATGATGATGATGATGATGATGATGATGATGATGATGATGATGATGATGATGATGATGATGATGATGATGATGATGGGTTGCAGGTGCATTTTGTTACAAAACTAAATGAATAAACCAAGCATTATCAAATTTAAATCGTGTCAGTATGAAAGGATTTATGCTCCTGTCCCCGCTCCAAAAGGGACTTCTATTTTGGAGCTAGATTCATAAGGAGAGAGAGGCTGTATTTGCATACCCTTATCAATCATCATTAATGGCACACATTATTAAAACACACCTTTAATTGGTCCAGTGTAAACAGATGTCATGGCTCAAAGCAGACAACTGTAGCCCTTTCACTTGCAAGACTAGAGATGGGCACGGATAAAAAAAATGGCATTTCGTTTGTCGTTTGTCGTTTGGAGGGTCCGTTTTGGTTCGTTTCATTTTTTTCGTGAATTTTTGCAAAAAATTCATTTTCATTTTCGTTCGTTTTGTTACCATTTTATTACCATTTATTTCAAATTTTTGTGATTTTTAAAAAGGATTTTAAGCAATTCACTCATATTGCAGTAACGGAAACGAAACACATGACAAAATTTCCGGTGTTTCTGTTCGTTTCGTTTCATTTTAGAGACAAAATTCGTTTGTCATTTCATTATGTAACAAAATGAAAAAACGAAAACAGAAAGGAAAAATTGTTCGTTTCGTGCCCATCTCTATGCAAGACGATGAAGGCTTCTTAAAAATATATATAGCATTTGTACTTTGCTTTGTATTTTAGATGAAGGTTATTTGCAAAGTTATGGAGTAAATTGTTTTGCATTTTTAGCTTTTCTTTCAGTGACCAGTAATTGCTTCACTGTTTTTCTGTCTCTTCCTGGACTTCTGGGAAGAGGCATGATGACGGAATATATTGCTTAAAAGGGCACCAACTCATGATTGAGCTGTTTTTGTTCATTCCCTGGCCTTTGGAGTGCTTGGAATACAAAAATAGTTAAAATGTGGGTGGGGGGGAATAATAAGACTTCCTTTGAAACTGTAACAGCATGCTTGATTATTTGAATTATTTTGGCAAAGAGTGAGCAGAATTTGATACATTATTATATGGTCAGATATTGCTCATACTGCATGCTAGAGATCAAGCTAGTCTCCTTATCCAGGAAAAGGGATGCTACATTCCAGTTCTCTAGATCTAAGCAGCCTGAATGGATACACCACTATGTATGTTATATAAATTTGCAACCTGATTTTTCAACTACATTACATCCAGACTTTTCATATTAAGCAAATTAGGCAGATGAATTGTGTATTATTTTTCCCACCTGTGGCCAGTATATTATTAGAACGTTAAGAACATCATCTAACCAAGGACTTTAAAACTAACCTCCTGGTGAAGCACATCTTTTATCATGTCTGAACTTCTGGGACCTGCTTTGAAGAAGGGTGGTTTACACTCAAAAGCTTGCAATGTTCTTTTTTTATTTTTAATAGCGGCCTATAAAGGTATTGCCTGTAACCTATTTTTGCAATTGTCCCTTTTTTCTGTAACAGACCAGATTCTAGAACCTTTTCCTTTGCCCTTCCATTATCCCAGGCTGTAGGACATGTCATAATGGGCTCAAGCTACAGGAAGCCTGATTTAGGCTGAATATTAAGAAAAACTTGTTCACTGTTAGAGCAGCGTGATGATGGAATCAATTACCTCAAGAAGCAGTGAGTGGTCTAACCCTGGGGGCATTCAAGAGAAAATTGGACAGCCATGTGCCAGATCCTCTTTGATTTGGATTCCTGCCTTGATCTGGATTGCCCCCCCCCCCAGTAGGGGATTGGAGTTGATGGCCTTATAGGGCTCTTCCAATTCAATTACAATATTTTATGATTATCCATGTGGAAGAGATTTTATTAGTATGGACATATCAACATCGGAGCAGCCTTCACAGGCTGTCTGTAGCAGTATAGCTCAGAGCTTGGATATGGTTGGTTGGTTGGTTGGTTGGTTGGTTGGTTGGTTGGTTGGTTGGTTGGTTGTTGTTGTTGTTGTTTGGGTTTAGGGGGTTCTGGATATTCAACATCTCTATACTGCGATACAGCCTAGATTCAGTCTGACACTGAATGAGAAGGGGCGCCTGTCAGTTAATGTAGCTTTTCTCATTTTCACACATCTTACTTGATTTTATGTGTTGTTTTCCTCTGTTGGAAGACCCATGGGCTACATAGCTAATCCCTTCTCCTAATTAAACTCAAAACAATCCTAGAGGGGCGAGATTCCCTAGGGGAGGGGCTTGTGTGTGTGTGTGTGTGTGTGTGTGTGTGTGTGTGTGTGTGTGTGAGGAGAAGAAATTACAGGAGAAGAATGACACCAGTGTAAATCACAGAAGTAATATTGAACCTCAGAAGACAGCGTACAATAATATGACACATTATTCCACAGCTGCCCGAGGTTTATATATGCTACTGTCACTTTTATGCTGTTCCCCACCACTAGTAATTTTCTCGCAATCTAATTTTTATTTCCCCAAGGGTTTGCCAAGGTTAAAGTGCTAGAAAACCAATGACTATTCACTCGCTAAAGGACAATAAATTAAGTTAACCGTTGTTGGTACCAAGCGAGGCAGTGGTCGAACTATTTATATGTAAATAGGCAAAAGGCCCTGATGGACTCTTATGTGATTATTAGCATTTCATTCCTGTTGCAGAACATAAAATTAAAGAGCAATGCTCAGGTTGCGTATGTGTGTGAGTTTATACCAGAGCTAAGGGGTTTTTGCACTGCTGTTTAGAGGATGCTGGGAGTTGTAGTCCAGAAAACGTAACTTCCAAGCCCTGGCTTGTATCTCCCATTCAGCAGTAGCTTTCTACATGATTAAAAAAAAACCAGTTTGTTTTTAGAGGTCTCACCTCACCCCCTCCCCACGCCGCTTAACATGCCTAGTTATAATTGTGCTTTCTTCTTGTTCACTTCGCAGCAATTAAAATGCAAACCTGATTTTTGCTGCTGCTCATGTGCTGCCAAGATTTTAGCACTTTGGATTCAAATGAGATGAGGAGAGAAGAGGGTGGCTGACTCCGGATGCTGCCACTTACATTACCATCAGGTTCCGTTCTGTTACCGTTATGATTTTACGGTTCATTTTATCGGGCTTTAATGATGAGCAAGTATTGCCTTAGATGCATTATCAACAAGAAGTCTGTTCATCACTGCGAAGTCTTGGCGTAAGTTGAAGGATAAAAATGAAGAGAAAAGGGTCTTCTGCAGAGGTTTTCCTCCAGTTTGGGCCAAGATCAGAGCTACATTTGTTTGAAATGTTAGCTAGTAGAGATGGGTACGAAACGAACAATTTTTTGTTTCCGTTTTCATTTTTTCATTTTGTTACGCAACGAAATGACAAACGAATTTTGTCTCTAAAATGAAACGAAACGAACAGAAACACCTGAAATGTTGTCGTGCGTTTCGTTTCCGTTACTGCAATACAAGTGAATTGCTTAAAATCCTTAAAAACCCACAAAAAATTGAAATAATTGGTAACGAAATGGTAACAAAACGAACGAAAATGAAAATGATTTTTTTGCAAAAATTCACGAAAAACGGAAATGAACCGAAACGGACCCTCCAAACGAAAAAACGACAAATGAAATGCCATTTTTTTATTCGTGCCCATCTCTATTAGCTAGTCTTAAAGTTCAGAAGTCTATGGCAAGAGAGGCTGGAAAGCAACTGCCCCCCCCTCCACCAGTCCTTTTGACTCCACCAGGTCATTCCTTATTCAAGATAAGAGAGAGAAAGGTCTGAGAGAAAGGTTAGGCTGGTGTCCTCCTCTACCTCATGTAAGGATGTAAAAAGGTAAAGGTTCCCCCTGCACATGAGCACTAGTCGTGTCCGATTCTAGGGGCAGTGCTCATCTCCATATTCAAGCTGAAAGAGCTAGTGTTGTGCAAGTCCATGGCCACGTGGCCGGCATGGCTGCACAACACTGTTTTACCTTCCCGGTAAAACGCTGTTTTACCTTCCCAATTTTACCTTCCCGGTTTTTACAGTGGTACCTATTTATCTACCGTATTTGCATTTACATGCTTTCAAACTGCTAGGTTGGCAGGAGCTGGGGTTAGCAGCGGGAGCTCACTCCGCTGCGTGGCACCTGGGATTCGAACCACTGAGCTGCTGAATTTGCAGTCAACAGTTTCAGAGCCTTAGTCCACTGAGCCACCATGCCCCTAGCTCAGTGATGGCGAACCTATGGCACGGGTGCCAAAGGTGGCACTCTGAGCCCTTTCTGTGGGCACCTAACATCGCCCCTTCAAAGCCACCTGTATACAGGTTAAATTACTGTGGTACATTTTAGGACTCTGCTACTGATTAGAAATGTTCTGAAACTAGGAGCATTGATGGGCATCCAGGCTTTGCTCAGATACCATTAATAAAGGACACTCTATGACCACCTTCAAGGCAATAAGTTGTAAGACATTTTTTATATTTAGGCATATCCTTCTTAGGACCCTATTGCTTCTAGTTTTAATCTTTGCAAATATCCACCAAGTTGGAACCATGTTGGCTGGAGATGATGGGAGTTGGGTGTGACACAGATTGCTAGGTTAGGGAGAGCGGCTTTGGAGCCATTAAAAATGGATTTGTTCCATCATCTGTGTAGGAGTACTGAAAATTAGAGATGTGCAGCAACCATGTCTTTGCTCTTGTTTTTATTATGGCTTATGACTTTTAGCTTCCTTACATACTACCTAGTAGTGGGTCATATTTAACAAACAGTGGGGTTTATGGTCAATTTGTCATAAAATGGACCCCATTGTGGTTTCCCTGGGAAAGAAAACAGAAGGGTATATATGAAGAGAAAGAACTGTCAAAGAAAAGTGGACACAGAATCAGTCCCATAGTATACTTCTTTAGCATCATTGCCACAAAGCTCTGGGATGGGAAAGTCTGAGGTAAACCCATTCTCCACAGGCACTGAACTAGGGTCATAGAATCATAAAATCATGGAGTTGGAAGAGACCTCAAGGGCCATCCAGTCCAACTCCCTGCCATGCAGGAACCCCCATCAAAGTATTAGTGACAGATGGCCATCCAGCCTCTGCTTAAAAAACCTCCAAAGAAGGAGACTCCACCACCCTCTGTGGCAGCACATTCCACTGCCGAACAGCTCTAACCGTCAGGAAGTTCTTCCTAATGTTCAAATGGAATCGCTTTTCCTGTAGTTTGAAACCAACGCCCCCCGAGTCCTAGTCTCTGAAGCCATGGAAAACAAACCTGTTCCCTCTTCACTATGACATCCTTTCAAATATTTAAACATAGCTATCATATCCCCCACCCCAGCCTTCTTTTTGAAAGGCTAAACATTCCAAGATCCCTAAGCCGTTCCTCATATGACATTTCTTCCAGACCTTCAACCATCCTGGTCGCCCTCCTCTGTAGCCGCTCGAGGTTGTCAACATCCTTTTTAAACTGAGGCGCACAGAACTGGGTGTGGACCTCAAAGACTAAATCCCCACTTGCTATACTCAGGGCTGGCTGGGAACAACTCTGGAAGTAACTTTTCTGAGCTCTGCTTTTGCTGGATGAGTGTCTCCCCCCCCCATGTTTTCCCCTGCTCCACCCCCTCCAATTCCACAAAACCTGCATTCATTTTTGGAAACGATCCAGGCTGACAGAGTAAAGCTCATAAATATTCCGCTGTTCCCCTCTGTCTACTTTCCCTGTTTAGGCGTATGCTTAGTCATAATTAAGCCATATTGATGCAACGTTTTAAATCATTCCTGCATGAATTTTGCCCCGGGGTCTACATGACAAAGCTGTTTCCGCTGATTCAAATGGACAAAACAATGCAAGGGCCTTTTATCATGGGCATAATTCCGTGCTCTTATTATAATGACAAAGTAAATGACTGTCATACAATTGCAGTTTTGTGGTGTATATGTGTGCGTCTCTCATCGAACCCTTTTTCTGTAATTGGATAAACAACAATTTATCCAATTATTTGGGATGTTTCTGCCTCAGAACATATTTTTACAGGGCTCTATAAATCCTTTGAGACATGGCAATGCTATTGCTTTTTTCAAGCTGTATCAACAATCACCCAGATCTGGAATCACAGAACTCTAGATCTGGAAGGCACGCTGAAGTTCACAGAGGACAACCTCCTGCAGAAGCAGATAATCCACAGCTGAAGGTTCCTTGCTTGAGGGCCCTCCCCCAAATACTCTGCCAACCTCTCTGCTAACTGGGAAGAGAAGTAAATTCTGGTCCCGGCTGACAACACCCCTGGAACAGCAGTTTCAGCGAAGTTTCCTAAACCACCGCCAGGGGCTGGATTTACAAACTCATTTCCCCCCTCCTTCTTGTCCTGCTTCTCCTGTGGCCTCCCTGGGAGCCTCCCTACTCTGGCCAGCCTGCAGAGAGAGTAGCCTCAACACACCGCAAGATTTAAGCTCCTCGCTTAACAACCAGTTCACTTAATGACCCAGTTGCAGAAATGCAATTCTGTTGTTAAGTGAGGAGCGGCTGTATCCTCGTAAGAGGTGCTTGCTGCTGAGTAGAGAATAATAGCAACGTGCTGGTAAGTCTACAGCCCACTTTGCTGGAAAATATAAGGCTAGCTAGGAATATTTTGCTACTCTTAACAGCCAAAGCATGGAAAATGCAGGAAACCTGCATATTATACAAAACACATGGATTCGAACTTATTTTTGCCAAATTATGGTGGTCTGCCTAATGCTTTTCTCTGTTCTGATCTAATTTCTGTCTCTATTGTTGTTGTAGGTACTAAATCTTCTAAACTCTCATATGTCAAATCAGTATTGGGGACTGGCTCTAACTCCAGACCTTAATCATATCATAATTTTATTAGCAAGCTCTCTTTCTGAAGGCATTATAATGGGCAGCTCTTAGCCAAAGCATGTCAAAAAAGACTCTCTTGGTCTTTGTGTTGCCTGCAAATGAATCTCTCTCAGTAGGATCACATCTGGTTCCCTAAAGCAGGTGAAATTTCCATTACAACACTAGCCTACCCAGCATACTAATACTCAAAACAGCTTGTGGCCATTGATTTCACATAAAGCTTTTCTTCTCCTTAAGTGAAGACAGAGTGGAAAGGCTGATATGATGAGAATGTGTTTGCTTTCCTACACTCTCTGAGTGGAATACAGAAACCTAATGCTAAATGGCTGTGATGATTTTGAGATTCTCACTTCATCCACATTCTGGGATTTTCTTACCTCCTGTCTTATGGGAACAGATCCAGTCCACTTTGCTTGTGGCTTTTTCCTTGATATCATTTTGCTCCCGTCGACAAATTAAAATATTCCTGTCTGATTTGCAAATCTAATGTTATGCTCATTTAGACATTTTATAGTTCTCCTTTGCTGCTTCACCATGTTGAAGAATCAGTCCTGGATTTCGCAGATCGATGTCCTTGATGGGAAAACTGTGGAAGGTTCTGTCAAGCCAGTAAGACTTGGAATGGCCTAGGAGCCACCTAGCTAAGCATGAAAAAGTTTGTCAGTAGAAGTTTGACTCTCAGCTGGTAGATCAGGCACCGCAATTGGAAAGACAGATGGGATATAAAATATTTGCCTTCTGCATCACATACACCTATGAAACTTGGTGGTTTAGGCATGTGGCTGCTGAGTCAGAGGTTGGGGGGGTGATTTGCCACGGTGCCTCCTTGACATGAGCTGGTCTTGATGTTCCATAAAGTCCCTTCCAACACTTGCAGTTCTCTTTGCTTCTCCCTGGCACTGGCCAATCAAACAGGGAGGCGGGATGATGCATTTCTCTGCACAGCTCCTGATTGGCCAGTGCCAGGGAGAAGCAAAGATGACAGCAGAGGCTTCTTCTTCATTGGAGTTTAGCTCCATGCGAGCTCAGCACAAGGCAAGGGATTGGTTGATTGTGTTCCTCTGGCTCTGAATGCCAGCTGGACTCTTGCATTTCATTTCAGAAGCTGACTACTTCTTAAATGAAAAGCCCATCTCTTGTTGGGGAGGTAAACCACAATGAAGCACCACTTTGGCTGTTCATTCCCATCTCTAGTTGCTATTGTAGGAGTGGAGAAACCTTTGGCCTTCCAGATGGTTCCATCTCTCAGAGGACCCATCCTTTTTCGCCAATTGTTGGGATGCCGTCCCCCCCTCCCTTGGAAAGTAAATGCTGCCCTGGGAGTTGGAGGTGCATGTCAAGATGGGGAGGGAAAGGGGAGGAACCAAGAGATGGAAAGCAGAATAGAAGGAGAAGCAAGTGAAGGGAGGGGGGGAGGTAGGGGAAGCGAGTTCAGGGAAAGATATAAAAGAAGAGAGAAGTTCCAGGATGGGGTGGGGGTGAGGATGGGGAATAAGCTGCCTTGCAAAGGAATCGCCAGCCCCCAAGTGAATCCTCATATTGGAGAAAAGGAGAGAGACTAGAGAGGAGAATGAAAGACAGTGAGATGAGGATCACAGAGGGTCTCCGTCTGAGAAACCTGGATGAGTCGAAAGAATCAAGAGAGTGATGGGAATCAGGACGGCCACCACAGTTGCAAGTGCCCATTTCAGAAGACTTGTTTTTGAAAACAGAGATGGGGTTTTGGGTAGATGAACAAGATCTGGAAAACGCTGCCTTTAACCAGCTTAGCTCACGCATGTTGAACCCTTGCCTTTTCCCATTGGGTAAGGACTGGAGGATAACTTCTTGGTTGGAACTGAGTGTAATGATGCTGAGAAAGTGTTGTGTATTGATCTGTACTTGCTCATGTTGAAGTAACTGTCTTCCTGTTCCAAAGGGAACAGGCCTTTTGATTTCTGTTCCTGTTTCAAAGGGAACAGGCCTATTGGTTTATTCAAGTTGCTGTATTTGGATCCTCAATCCTATTGGTCTCTGCCAAAAGGCAGCTGTGTGATTGGTTGTAATTGTTCCCTCCAAAATGTATCTTTTCCTAGCCAGTCCTGGTGCCTATAAATGTAGCTCCCTCTCCCCAGTCCCCAGTCTTGTTCTCTCCCTGAATAAAGAGCTGTTACACTAGAAGCTGTCTCCAGCCTGCTATGTCTAAGAGCTGAAATCACTGCTGAAATCACTAAACCCCACGTCACAACTGAAAGAATGTCAAAGTTGAGCTGTTAAAACATGGAGAAGAGTCAAGTTTCTCTTTTAAGGAGGTGCAAAATACAACAGAGGGATTGACACCTCAAACTAGTGGACACTAGTGGTAAGGGATTCTGGGAGTTCAAGTACATTCAAGCACAGATAAACAGATTAACATTGATATGGTGTACAAAATGATTTCCAGAACATACAAAATAGTACTGCTCTGCCTTGGCAAGTCTTTTCCTGGAGTGACAGCCATTAGCCTGAAGAAGGAAATGGGTTGGAGTGGCTAAGCTTCATGGAAGCAGAAAGGACTTGGGGGGCTGAGAGTCTATCTGCTCATTAGACTCTATACCATTTGTTTCTGGGGGAGAAAATACAATTCCATGACCTCTTACACTTCCTATGGAGCTTAACAATTCCCATACACTTTCTGCCTCTTCAGGGTGGTTGCCAGTATTGTTGAGAAGGACTTGGAGGTCCACAGATACGTATGCCAGAACTCCTTTGAGGACTTGCCTGGGGGAGGATGTCTGGTGGATTCTAGGAATTGCAGTGAGGGGAAACCCAAAACTACTATGCCTATTAGCCATCATTTATTGATGTATTGATGTATTGATGATCATGGTGGCTCAGCAGACTAGAGCGCTGAAACCGTCAGCTGCAAAGTCGGCAGCTCGGCGGTTCGAATCCTGGGTGCCACGTAGTGGAGTGAGCTCCCGCTGTTAACCCCAGCTCCTGCCAAGCAAGCAGCTAGAAAGCATGTAAATGCAAATAGATAAATAGGTGCCGCTGTAAAAAGCGGGAAGGTAAACAGTGTTCCGTGCATCCATGTCGGCCACATGGCCATGGATTTGCACAACACTGGCTCTTTGGCTTTAAAACGGAGATGAGCACTGCCCCTGGAGTCAGACATGACTAGCACGAATGTGTGTCTGGGGGGGGGGGAATCTTTACCTTTTTATTGTCTTTGGCATGCTAAACCTGTCTTTCCTGATAAATGTTATAGATATTGTACTATGTACCCTAACACCCTTGTACAATATCACCACTCATTCTGGCTGCTGGCACAAGATATGAGTAAAAAGAGACACAGTGTTGAAGGCTGGCAAACTATGAAATCAGGTTATAAATATAATAAATACAGTATCTTTTATCCACTTTTAATTATGTCTTTTGCCCTTTTCTTAAACAGGATGTTCTATAATGTTGAGCTGTATTCCAGAAAAGGAAGGGGAGAGGATGAGGGAGCTGAAATTTCATTCCGGGGTGAAAAGATTTAATTAAACTTCCAGCAAAATAATTAGTGTGGTTATCTCAAAAGACTGCTTAAAATCAATGTGGTTGCGAGGACCAAATAGAGTTAACACTGTCATCAAAGATCAAAGCCATCAAAGAACGGAGCTGAAAATTAAACCTCCGGCAAGTGTCGCAAGAAGCGGACTGAAGCAGTTGCGATTTTCTGCCTTGTGGGTCCCATCTACAAATTGATTTGACATGGAAAATTTCCCACAGGAAGTTTTAAAATGGTAAATTTAAATTTCCATTAATTATACAGCAAAGTATGTTCTTTCTCTAAATTATGCCCCATTAGGAAAAAACAACAACAACATATACACACAACAACGTAGGATTCTTTGTGGCTGTTTCAGTCTCACCTTAATATGTGTTGCTTTTCATGGCTTTTTGAGCTGAAGTTGTGACTGGATAAATGGAAAGCCATCTGCAAGATGACCTCATGACCAAAGCTGTGTTCATTCTACAGCTTGTTCTCCAGTTATAAGAATATTGTGCATGGGAAGCAATACACAGAGCTCCACATTTAAGGTCCTTAATGGTTAGGACCTTGCTACCTGTCTTAGTATACTAGCTGCCTAGATGGCCTAAGCACATCCGATCTCGCCTGATTTCAGAAGCTAAGCAGGGTCGGCCCTGGTTAGTACTTGGATGGGAGACCACCAGGGAATACCAGGTGCTGTAGGCGCCTGGAGTAGGAACTAGCAAGCCACTCCAGTATTCCTGCCAAGAAAACTCCATGGACATGGGGTCACAAAGGGTTGGTCACGACTGTAACGACGCAACACACACACACACAACTGTCTTAGTGCTTCTCTTATAATGGCATTCCTCTCGTAGCCACCCTGAGGGAGACCCTGGACATCTGTCACTCAAAACTGCTCCAACTCTGTGGTGCCTGCATCACTTTGGAACTCCTTATCATCCAAGGTGCAATTGGCCTGACCCTTCCTTGGTTTTAGGAGACAAATGAAGACCTGGCTTATGGTTCATGCAAGCCTTTCACAGCCTTGACCCAAATTAATTCATTGTGCTTTGATTAATTCTATTTTTTAAATCCATCAACCTCTCTCTACTGGCCACTTCCAATTCTTGTAATTTTATTGCTTCTTAAAAGCTATTGTAATGTATATGATGCTTTATTTGTATTTTCCATTGGTGTTTTTGCTATTATATTATGTTATTTTTTTTTGTAAGCCACTCAGAGTAGTAGATCTGGGCCTCACTTGAAGGAAGGAAGGAAGGAATAAATAAATAAATAAATAAATAAATAAATAAATAAATAAATAATGCAGGGAATGAAGGCAGCAAGCACTGGTGGCCTCCAGCACCTTCAAAATACAGACAACCAGGAGAGGCTGGTAATTGTTAATTTTTTAAATTTAACTTAATTTTAACTTTTTAAAGATGTGAGGGATTCATCTTGCTTACAAGGTGAATCATTGCCCCCAGCAGGCTTGAGGAGTAGCAATCCTGCTTCCTTCAGAACTGCAAGGGTGGGGAATGTCAAGAAGAGAGGGAGGATGGGCTCTCAGTAGCAAAGAGCAAAAGAGGAAAAAGAAAAGAGAGAAAGGAGATAAAAAGGAAAAAGAACGAGAGAAAAAGTGTTTCAGGGTGACAGAAAGAAAAGAAGAAGAAAGAGGATCCTCATCCTGCCTTGTTGCTGGCTTTAGCTCTGACCGTCCCACTGACTTTTCCTGAGGGAATGTGCCCCTTGACAGAGAAGAATTTCCCGCTCTTTTCTTAGTGGCCACCATTTTGTCCTATTTTTTTTGAAGTCTGATTCCACTCTTGCTTCAGATGTACATACCTGTTTCAGGCTATTGTCTGTTTCCTAAAAGTAGCCAGAGAATGAAAAGTAGGGCCCCAAGCTAAACCCACAGGCCTTTAGATACATGCAATGTCCTACCAAGAACTCAGTTTGAGGGGGTTAAAGTCGAGGTGTTTTAAAACCACACCTTACCTGGGTAGAGCTTTTCCTTGCTGAACTGGAAAGACTTGAATAATTAAATTGATCGAGGAAGTTACGGTAATGCTGTGTGTCAATGTAACCCTGGGGAACAGTAAATGAAATAAAAATGCTTCTTTCTTTAGTCTCAGGGTTGAGTCCTTGTTTGCATTTCTTTAATACACCGAGTGGAGCTGTAATGCTGTCATGGTGTCTTTTTTATTTACTCCTATTTGCACCCGTAATTACTTTAACATTTCATTAAAAATTAAATCCAAATGATCACAAAAGTAAGGGGATTAAGGGCTATGATTTCAATTAAAATGGAAAACGTTATTGTAAACATTTTTTTTTCTTTCCCATGCATTTCCCCATTCTAAGAAGCCATAATAAAAGAAAGAATTACAAAAACAAATTTGTTCGCTGCCTAGTAGGTGCAATGAAATTAAAAGACGCAGGCGTTTCTTGGGAGGAAAGCCATGACAAGCATCTTAAAGAGCAGAAACATCACTTTGCCGACAAAGGTCCGAATAGTCAAAGCTATGGTTTTCCAGTTGTGATATATGGAAGTGAGAGCTGGACTATAAAGAAGGCTGATCGCCGCAGAATTGACGCTTTTGAGTTGTGGTGCTGAAGGAGAGTCTGGAGAGTCGTGGCCACCTCTAGTGGCTATACTGCAACCTTTTACTATAGGTTCAACTTGTATATCCTAAATTTGCACAAGCATATTTTTCTGTTGACTGCTGAAAACACTAACCATATCGGGGCTCTTTGTGCATGGTTATGGTGAATATGGACTGCAGTCAAGAGCCCAACACATCCCTCTGTCACAGATCCCTTTTATTAAATCCAGTACTCGTGGGGTCAAAGTGGCCAAATAAAAACAATCTAATTAAAAATGAGCCAAAGGAAATCAAAATAATTCATAAGGAGGACAGTGAGCTGGTGTCATGGAAAAGTTTGAAAACTAGTCTGTGTTTGGTTCTTTGGACATCCCTGATCTCGGCTGATCTCGGAAGCTAAGCAGGGTCAGACCTGGCTACTACCTGGATGGGCGGCCACCAGGGAATACCAGGTGCTGTCAGAACTGGCAAGCCACTCCATTATTCCTGCCAAGAAAACCCCAGGGACGTGGGGTTAAAAAGAGTCGGTCACGACTGCAAAGGACACAACAACAACAACAAAGTTGGGTTGTCAATGTGCATCCTTAATGTAAGACATCTAACTAGAGACTCTACAACTGTTTGTCTACCTAATGTTTGCTTGGTTGAGCTACTTGCTATGTATAGAGGTGGACAAAGCTGCCCATTCCCCTACATCTTTTTTGTTTTGTTTTACAAATCTCCATCTTCAATTGATTTTGGGCTATATGTACTAATGCTTGCCAATCAACATTCTCAACATTCTGGGCTGTCTAGACTCAGTAGGGACAGACAGAAGAGATACAAAGGGCTAAAGAATGTTAAAATACTCTGCAAACTCTTAATGACAAGGTGATAAAAATTATTACCATTAGAGCAGGAAGACATGGTTTTCCTCCATCCCCCCTTCAACCTTATTAGGACTAGAAAAATGTTGGATGAAATATTTCAGCCCTGGTTTCTAACAAGCTACAAGCTACCTGGTTGTTTTGAGTCTTGTAGCAGCTAGTAAGCAGCTCCTAAAACATTGGAAAGTAATTCTGTTTTTCTCCCTACTGCCTTCTGCTAGGTTTTTTTTTATAAATTTTCTTCCCATTCCCGTGATCCATATTGATTTTGCTACCTGTCAATTCAAATTCCTCTGTGAGAGATACAGCCTCTAATAGAGGACACTTGAGCCTAGCTATCCATTTATTACATTGGAGGCGGCTCAGATCTCACTTGTCTGGAAATGTATGCTTTTATTAATCCGACTGTTTAAAAGAAGGGCTGATGACAAAAAGAAAAAGAAAGGGAATGTAAAAACTGAACACAGATGGGTAGCGGGAGAGGAGAGAAATACCCTGGACAACTGAGAAGCTATGATGAGAAGCTATGTCCTCTACAAGGGAAGGGAGGAGGGGGGGTGTCTATTTGCATCTAAGGACGGAAAGAAGAGCCTTAACAAGAACAATCTAGACAGGAAGGGTCATAGCAAGGCTGAATAGCTATTCATTAGAATATCTTGAGCACACAGTGATGCCGGCAGGGACATTTTTACGACATCTACGTTTCAGATGCCTCCACAAGAGCTTGAAGGACTAAGACGGAGGGACGAGTGTGCTTCAGGCAGTGCCACACTCAACACAGCAGCCTCTGGCAATGCTCCTTGTCTTTCTGTCTCTCCCCTCCCCCTCGAATCATATAATTTTGGGAAGGGTTTGATCCGAGTTGGCTAAACAGAACTTGCCCCTCCCATCAGAGACTCTGCAAGAGAAAAAGCACCCCTCTCCCCCAGGCTGTGGTAGGTGTTGCTAAGGCCAGGGCTTGAAATGTACACAACTCACAGAATCTCACAGCCACCGTGATCTTGCCTCCTGATGAAATCCGAGGGGCCCTTAGAAAGTAAGAGATAGAGACCCAGGGGTTACATGAGACCAGCTAGTAGAGATGGGCACGAATTAAAAAAATGGCATTTCGTTTGTCGTTTGTCGTTTAGGGGGTCCGTTTCGGTTCATTTCCGTTTTTCGTGAAATTTGCAAAAAATTCATTTTCGTTTTCGTTTGTTTCGTTACCGTTTCGTTACCATTTATTTCAATTTTTTGTGTTTTTTTTAGCATTTAAAGCAGTTCAATGTATTGCCGTAATGAAAACGAAACGGAAAACAAAATTTCTGGTGTTTCTGTTCATTTTGTTTCATTTTAGAGATAAAATTCGTTTGTCGTTTCGTTGCGTAATGAAACAAAAAACGAAAACGGAAATGAAAAATTGTTCATTTTGTGCCCATCTCTACCAGCTAGCATCAACGTGCTCCCAGTCTACTCTCAGGGGAAAGCTGGGGACTGGGACCTAGAAAAGGCATACTAGAGGAGACAGAGGGACAGACTGAGCTGGAGGTAGGTAGGGTAGAGTCCCCAGATGTAATCATGAAGGAAAGGGAGGGACCTGCAGGGACACTGATGGGAAGCGTACCAAGCTGAGCAGATGGGAGGAAAAGACTCCCACCTCAAAGCAACTGCAGTGCTCACTTGGGCTGCCAATGGGAGGAACGGCGGCTGGCACTGGTGAGAGCCACAGGCCAAGGAGCAGGAGCCCAGTTATGTTGCATGCTCTGCCTTCATGGCAGACCCGCAGGACCTTGTTTCTTGAGGACTCAAGCTTTAGAGGCCTGTGGCCTCCACCACTGAGACCAAATGTGGACTCATATCCCCCAGCGCAATTAACCAGGGTGATCCAGGAAAAGAAGGACTGAGCCAGGGCTCATGATGGCTTCTCCAACTAGCCCTGGAGAAGGACTGTTACTAAAACGATTTGCTCTTGATTCCCTGCCCACCCAGGTTTCAAAAGACCCTCTTGTTTTTGTACAAGTTGGTATGGGTTTTATGAACCTGGGAAGGGAGGAGGAGCCACTTACTGACGAGGAAGAGGAAGAAAGATACTTGCCTGAATATGTGATTTCATCCCTGGAGGAATGTTGCATCTTTCTATTGTTCTACACACCACCTTCCCATCTTAGGCCCGTCGGCTTCCGGTAATCATGGCTGAGATAGGACAGACATCCCGGCTTGCTTGAATTTGGATGGCAAGGAGCTATTCGGCAGTGGAATATGCTGCCGCGGAGGGTGGTTGAGTCTCCTTCTTTGGAGGTTTTTAAGAAGAGGCTGGATGGCCATCTGTCAGAAATATTGTGATGGGGGTTCCTGCATGGCAGGGGGTTGGACTAGATGGCCCTTGAGGTCTCTTCCAACTCTATGATTCTATGATTCTATGATTCTATGATTCTATGATTCTATGATTGTTGCCGGTGCTCGGTTAGACAAGGGAAAATGTCCCAGCTGTGGATAGTCTGTCACCACGGTGACCTGGTAACTGGGATTTTTTTTTTCAGTTGTGCAAGCCTGCTGCCTTTGAAAGACAGGGTAGATGATTAGCATGGCTGCCATGCCCTAGTGAGATATGCAATTCACTATCTGTCGGACTAATAATGTTGCTATTAATTATCATGCATTATAAAGCCTTGGGTTAGCTTTTGTGGACGAAACACAAAAGTAGTCTTTTACTCCCGGGAGACGGGCTCACGTACTGCCATAAGTCTCTTAATAAAATTAACTGAAATTAATTAGGTAGCTCCACCTAGGCTCTTTAGACTGTAATCCCATATCATAAAGGCATCAAATTCAATTTGGCACAAGCTGTTCACAGGAGAGGTCTGGACTCTGGATCTAAATTAGCATGTAATCTAAATCACTGCTCAGCCCTGGGAAGATGGTCCTCTCCAGGTCTGGTGGAAGCCATGAAGGGACTATTTTACATGTTACTGTATTGCCCAACACAGCAAAGGGCTGTAGATCAGTGGTAACTCTTTCCCTCCAGAAGGTCCTGAGTTCAAATTCTGACCTCCCCATCTGTTGCTTTGAAAAACTACTAACTAAAAGCTTCCATTACAGCTGCAGTTCAGTGTACACACACAATATTGGGTGAGATGGATTACTGAGGGCGCTTTTACACGACCCCTAAGATCCGATCACTTTAATTCGGACCAGAGATCTTAGGGGTTTGTCGCTCTTTGTGTGTTCCCACCCCCTACGCATGTCCTGGCTGCTGGCTGCGTGAGGGGAGGGAGAAAAAAAGGGACAAAAGAATAAAGACTTACCTCCCCGGTGCCGGTGGAAGCTGCCGGGAACCCCGTGACTTCCTGGTTCCTTCTCTTAAAGGGGCGGGAGGCAAACAACAACAACAAAAAGAAGCGAGGAGAGCCCGGCACTCTCCGCATCAAAATTTTTCACTCTCCCAGAGCAGGTACTTGAAAGGTGCGCTGGGTCGCGCTTAGGTGGGCGGGGTCGCACTTAATTTTCTGTTAGCTCCGGAGTTGGTGGGGAAACATTTTTAAGCTCCGGAGCTGGGAACCATTTGCAGCGGAGCTTAGGGGTCGTGTAAAAAGGCCCTGACTTGATTCCATGTGAAGACAAGTTCCTACGTTCCCAGCCAACACAATGGCTTGTTGCATGGTGGTAAGGCTTGGGTTTTGCCTGCAAAAGTTCCCAAGTTCAGTCCCCAGATGAGAAAGACTTTTGGCTAAAGCCCTCGAGAGATGCTGCTAGGCACGGATGTGCCTAACCAGTGAGCAAAGCTCTGGTTTCCTCTCGCTGTCTCTGAAAGGGCTGGAACTGGAGGAGGTGCAGAATAATTCAATAAGCCACTGGAATAAATCAGTGGCTCGGGGCTAGGAATTGGGCAGAATCTCAGTTCAGTCCTCTTTAGATCAGAATGCATCTGCACTTGTGAATTTTAAGTACAGCAGGAGAAAGTTAAACGGACAGACAGCCGATTAGCTAGGGATGGGTAGGAATTGATGCAGCCCTGTTGTCCGGTGTTACACTTCAGCGTCGGCTTCATGCCTGCCCTCCCAGCCCATGCCAGGAGCATCCATTCCACTTGTAGGAGAAAATGAAAGGTTGAAGGCAGCTCAGCTCCTCTTTGTTAAGTTATCTTTCTGACAATCACTCTCTAAATGGAAGCCGAAACAGAATTTTATTTAACTGTTCACGGAAGCATTCAGCTGTGAATCCTTGGGATGTCTCAGCCTGTGAACTATTGATATTTTGCCATATTTCATTATGATCAATGCACCAATGTGCAAGCAAAGAATCCTAAGGTCCTTCCAGTACAGAGGCAATCCGTTCTGGATGGCAGAAGAAGAGAGTGGGCTGAGGAACAAGCTGCAAACACAAACACAAGCCATCGCACCATGATTGAAGGGCTGCCTTCATAAATTATACAGTGACCTTCAAAGGTCTGTACATGAGTAACGATCACCTATTTCAAACGCAGTGGGCATAGGCATGGCGTGCTGTTCTCTCTCCCCCCCCCCACATCTCTTTGTGACATTTTGGCTGGACACCTTGATATTGGTACTGCATGATTTGTACAAATTCCACCCTAACATTAATATTCTCCCTCTCTCTCTCCCTCTCTCTCTCCCTCTCTCCCTCTCCCCCCCTCTCCCTCTCTCTCAGTATGGGAGGTCAAAAGAGGCACATTATCTTACTGCTATCATATTAGCAACAGGGACTCAATGCTCCTCCCCTTCTTTCAGTGTACAGTGGACCCTTGTATAACAAAGGGTTTGTATAACATAAAATCTGTACAACATAAAAAATTCTGGAGATAGGGGAAATTTGCTTAACATAATCGCCTATGGGGAGAATCCGTACAACATAAAAATGGGATTACTCCATTTTCAATGCATTCCTATGGGAATTTGTAGAAAGGAAAATTTGCTTAACATAATTTCATTTGGAATGAATTAATTCCTTTATACAAGGTACCACTGTATTTTCAGGAGTCAAATCCAATAGTTAGTCTTGTATAAAGGATCACAGTGGACTTTTAGATTATACAACTGCCCAGAGTGGTATAACCGCCCAGAGTTCCCTTCGGGGAAAACTGGCCGCAGTATACAAATACAAAAATAAATAAATAATTACATAAATAAATACAGTGGACCCTTGTATAACAAACAGCTTGTATAACATAAAATTTGTACAACATAAAAATTCTGGAGATAGGGGAAATTTGCTTAATATAATCGCCTATGGGGAAAATCCGTACAACATAAAATTGGGATCACTCTGTTTTCAATGCATTCCTATGGGAATTTATAGAAAGGAAAATTTGCTTAACATAATTTCATTTGGAATGAATTAATTCCTTTATACAAGGTACAGTACATACATACAATGGGCTGACTCTAGTTGGAATTAAGAATTACTATGACTTACAGTCCAGTTTAAGAGTGATATCAGCAAGCAGAAATATCTCTAGAGAAGGGTGATTAGGAAATTCAAAGGTACGGGAGCCAGTCTCTGTGAGGAACAGCTGAGGAGCTGGATCTGTTTGCCCTGAAGAAAAGCAGACTCAAAGAGATAGCATGAGAGGCATTGTCAAATATTTGAAGGGCAGTGATGTGGAAAAAAGGAGGAAAGTTGTTTTCTGAAGCTCTGTGGGGCAAGGTCCAAAGCAACTGATTCCGAGCTGGAGAACTTGAGCTTAAACACTTGGAAGGACTTCTTGGCAATAAGAGCTCTTCGCCACTGGAATGCACTGCCTCGGATGGTGGTGGTGGACTTTCCGTCATTGTTTTTTTTAAAAAAACAGAAGTTGGTTTCTGCCAAATGGATGCTTTAGCTGTGAATTTCCTGCTCTGGGTCCCTTTGAGGTCTATACGTAGTTCTGTGATTTAGTCTAAATGTGTTTAATTAAAATAAAAGTTGCCTAGATGCCCTAAGCACATCCGACCTCGCCTGATTTCAGAAGCTAAGCAGGGTCGGCCCTGGTTAGTACTTGGATGGGAGACCACCAAGGAATGCCAGGTGCTGTAGGCGCCTGGAGTAGGAACTGGCAAACCGCTTCAGTATTCCTGCCAAGAAAACTCCATGGACATGGAGTCACAAAGAGTTGGTCACGACTGTAATGACACAACACACACACACACACAATTAAAATAAAGGTGTTTAATTTTCAGTAGCGAATATTGTTTTTGCATGCTCCTTTCTTTTACGATGCACAGTTTTAAAATTAGAAAACTCTGATTTGGGTATTTGGAGAGGTGCACGCTTCAGCACGACTGGCTTTCTGACCATGAAATGATGCTAAAAATGCAAAACTGGATCCATTTGCATGAAAGAGTCCACAGAGCAAGTGTGTCCCACATACTATATCTCCAGTAAATTGGGTTCACTTAAAAATATGGATCAAAGGAAGCTGTCTCTCATCCTTATAGACGCTACTGCAAATGCGGATGCAGTGAAGCCTGATGAAAGAAGTCCGTGTGACTCAAAAGTTTGCTTCCAGCAAGTTAAACATGAGCTGAGCCATTAGAAGATCTTGTCTCCTGCAAGGTACTTCTGTATGCATGTGTGGATATGTGTGCAGCTCTTCCTGTCTCTTGGCTGCAGCTAGTGGCATTACCATTATTATACAGCTAGCCTCCGTATTTGCACAGTAGGTGGGGACAGATCGCGTGAGTGCCTTGAAGAATGCCAAAAGGCATGACAGATGATGGCACCTCTGTCATCCCAGGGGGGTCTCACCAATCAACATGACCTTGCAATTCCATTCTGATGTCAATATGCCAACATGGCCAAGAAGAGACAGACACTCAATTGGCTTAAGATAGAAATCAAACCTCGGTGAATGCTGCTGTTTTTGAATTGCAGCCTGATTGTTTAGGGAATTGGGAGACTCATAAATAAAGGTCAGGGATTAAATTTCTCCTGTTGAGACAAATCTCTTAGTACAGCAACATCAGGAAGTGGGGAGGAACAAAGGTGGCTGGGCCTGAGGCCCCTCTGTGTATAATCAGAGAGCGAAGGGCCCCCCAACTCTGCAAACTGCCCGGGAGATGAACAGCTCTTGAAAGACGTATGTTATGACACAGAGCGAGTGAGGTGTGCACTGCGGTAGCTGAATCACACTGAAGATGTGCTCACATATCTTCAAGGCTGGGTCAAACGTTTTGCCACCTCATGCGGAACAGTATTAGGCACTTTCTCACCTACCCTAATTGAGGCGCACAAGTACTTAAAGACAACCAACCACATTGTTTTGGCATATGGAAATCAGGGCAATGAGCATTAGTGTTGGCCCAGCACTCTAATCTGTCAAGGTCCTTTTGGATTTTCATCTTATTTATTATTATTATTATTATTATTATTATTATTATTATTATTATTATT
>JAHTLZ010000054.1:6096460-6112120 GCA_023846285.1 Phrynocephalus versicolor
ATTATTATTATTATTATTATTATTATTATTATTATTATTATTATTATATACCGCCTATGTGGCAGAATTGGACATATTACAACATAAAATAAGTTGAATAGAACATACAGATACAAAAATATAATAAAAAGCAAAAATATTACAAATCAAAACATACCTATACTTATACACTATATATATAGAAATATACTTTCCTTAGCCTTTAGCTGGATGATACTGCAATCAAATAAAATTGGTATCTGAGTCTGGAAAATTCTAGGCTAGATGGAAAAATATATAGTCCACCTAAGTACTATGAGAAGACAACTCTCTACAGCTTGCACCTGTCAAATTCCCTGTCCTCTAGGGCAGTGTTTTTCAACCTGTGGGTCCCCAGATGTTCCTGGACTGCAGCTCCCAGAAGTCTTCTTCATCACTAGCTGCGCTGGACAGGATTTCTGGGAGTTGCATTCTAGAAACATCTGGGGACCCACAGGTTGAGAACCACTGCTCTAGAGAATTCACAGTCCCTCCCAATTTGGTATCATCTGCAAATTTGATTAGCCTACTCTCTCATCCCTCATGTGATGTAAAGAAATTGGCTAGATGTTTTGGGTGAATCGCCATTTTAAAAAGAGCTAAAGCCATATTCTTGCCCGCCTATACCAGTAATGCCCAGCTCCCTGCTCCTGCCAGGTCACACCTGTGGAGAAGAATGGTTGCTGTCATTGGTGCCAATGTCCTCCAATTAATCCCCTTGTAACTCCCCAGTTACCAAAGGATCTCACTTATGTTCTCCTATGGCAAAGGACAAAGATAAAACTAGGGCACTTTTTGTCTAGGTCATAATGAAAATTGTTCCTCATCCACCTTGGATCTGCTACTTGCAAACAAACTTCCTGAACAAACCACATATTACAACTTTGGAATATTTGTGTGCTTTATTTTGCTGTGCTGCGTTACTATTACACCCATGCTGGTGAGGGATTTGTATGTTTATTTTATTCTCATATTTCACTTCTGGTCAAATGAGGTATGAATTTGCTAAATATTTTTCATATACGTTTGACCAGCTACTATTTGCTCCTTTGCTCTGCTAGCAAATTCGTTTTGCCTTTTTCAGGGAATGCATTGGGGCGAGGTGGAGGGAGGGGAATAAAAACAACACAACCAAGATAAATTTCTACATTAGAGCCCACAAGGCAGGATGACAGTGACATACAATGGGATATTAGAGGGCTAGAGCATCAGCAAGAAACATACAGTAAGCATGAGTTAGAGGAGAAGCCTGTAGGTTTTATAGCCACAATCTGGGGTAGAAATATGAGGGGGGTATCACAAGGAAGCATATCACACGGCAGCCTTGTTAGCTCTTCCAGAATTATCTACCATGTCAATTAAATGTAACCTTGGTATTCATCATGCTGTATCCTTGCTTTCCTCTACTGTACCCCGTGCAGAGTCTTCTGTTGCAGTACTCTTCAAGACATACATTCTCCTTGAGTAGAAATGAAAGCAGAGAGACCCAAGATGGCCATAAAACAGATTCCAAAATCCATACTCAGATAATACCTTTATTAAGCCAGCCACAAAGACACAAGGAGTCTGCAGGTATACTTATGAAGCATCTCTACCTGATGAAGAGATCTGTGATTCCAAAGTGGTGTTGTGCATGGCTGTGAAGATTCTCAGTCTCCCCAGGTGAGTTTATCCAAAGTTGGGCACAGTTTTGTTCAGTTTTGGCCCACAAAGGTCTTACTCCAGTGTGAACTGGGTAGAAATCCAAGGACCACAGCACTATCCATTCACTATGCCTCCCATATAATGCAACACCCCAAATCCCCTAGTAATCCCATATCCAGCTGAGTTTCTGAAGTCAGACAAGATCAGTGTTCTAAAGTGGAACAACTCTGAAATGAAAATTGCATTTAGATCCAGATCTATTTGGTGGGGGGAACTCTATGTGGGTAATCTCAGTTCATTTTTATAAGAATTCACTCTCTCTCACACACAATCTCTCTCTCTCTCTCTCTCTCTCTCTCTCACACACACACACACACACACACACACAGAGCAAGAGAGAGAGAGAGAGAGAGAGAGCGAGAGCACAAAACTGCAAATTGTCTTCATGTTCAAGATGGATAATATTTGAAAGGAAAAGCAGTTCAAATATAAAGGAAATAAGAACTGAAGCTGTAGCCCATCCAAGGCTTGAGCTTTCAGGGTTAACCTCCAGAAACATCTCTCAAGGCAATTTCATGTTCAGATGCAAGATTCCTGACCCCATTATCTGCTGGTCCCACCAATGTTCTGTGAGTATCATAGAATCATAGAGTTGGAAAAGACCTCAAGGGCCATCTAGTCCAAACCCCTGCCATGCAGGAACTCCCATCAAAGTACTCCTGACAGATGGCCATCCAGCCTTTGCTTAAAAACCTCCAAAGAAGGAGACTCCACCACTCTCTGTGGCAGCATATTCCACTGCTGACCAGCTCTAACCATCATGAAGTTCTTCCTAATGTTCAAATGGAATCTCTTTTCCTGCAGTTTGAAACCATTGCCCCGAGTCCTAGTCTCTGAAGCCATGGAAAACAAACCTGTTCCCTCTTCAATGTGACATCCTTTCAAATATTTAAACATGGCTATCATAACCCCCCTCAGCCTTCTTTCAAAAAGGCTAAACATTCCCAGTTCCCTAAGCCGTTCCTGATTAAGACATTTCTTCCAGACCTTCAACCATCTTGGTCGCCCTCCTCTGTACCCGCTCAAGGTTGTCAACATCCTTTTTAAATTGAGGCGCACAGAACTGGACACAGTTACTCCGGGTGGGTTCAGTTTTCCTTGGGCAGTTGGGTGCTTCTGTTCTGTCTTTGCCCCTTTCTCTTGGACTCGAAAAAGGAAAGCAGAAAACCAGCAGCAGCCTCTTCCCAGGACTGGCAGTCGGTGACCTTTCAGTCCTTCTGATGCTTCATAAATGTGGTTTCCTAAGGTGCCTTCCCAATTGAAAGCGAGAAGGAAGACTTGTTTCCTACAGACTCCAAGGGGCCATGTTCATCGACAGCTTAGCGCAATCAGCATAGTTCCCACCGGGATGCCGCTTTCAAAAGGTCATGTATGCAACAACAAAGGCTGTCGCTCAGCTCTTGAGAACAGTCGGAATCAAATCTTATCAGTGACTGAAGACGACAGAAAAGCCTATGAGCTATTTTGCTGCACAATATTGTTTTTTTTTCCTTTTGTTTTTTGCAACATGTAGCTGTGATGCTGAAATGCTGAAAGGGGGGAAGAGGGAACGAAGGATAAATGGTGGCAATTAGGGTTTGGGCGGAGTGGAGTTCAAGATTATTTTTATTTTCAATCGTTCTCAGTGCACACAACCTATAGGGTTCAATATTGGTGCAACTGTTTCCTGTGGAACGGACTAGGATTTATTTATTTTTTTAAAAAACTTTCTAATCTTCTGTAAGTATATAGCATTTCTCCACTATGCGAAATGAATCCAGAAAATCATATATAGGAAACTATGGCAAGTGCTATTTCTATAATTTATTAAATATTATTAGTAGAGATGGGCACGACTCAAAAAAATGGTGTTTCGTTTGTTGTTTGGTCGTTTAGGGGTCCGTTTCGGTTCGTTTTCGTTTTTGTGAGTTTTTTTGCAAAAAATTTCATTTTCGTTTCGTTAGGTAACGAAACAAAAAACGAAACTGAAAATGAAAAATTGCTGTTTCGTTACCATTTAACACAATTCAATGTATTTGCCGTAACGAAAATGAAGCGGTTGACAAAAATTTTTGTGTTTCGGGTCATTTCGTTTCATTTTGGAGTCAAAATTCATTTTTCATTTCATTACGTAACGAAACAAAAAAACAAAAACAAAAATGAAAAATCGCTCGTTTCGTGCCCATCTCTAATTATTAGTCACTTTTATGGCTTACCTCTAATCTGCAAAACCCTCTTACACTCCACTTTCAGCCTTACAACAGGCAAGGCAAGGCTGAGAGAGGCCGACAGACTCAAAATCCCCTAAGCAAGTTTCATGGCATAGAGGAGACTTGGAATTTCGACTTTTAAATATGTAGTCCAGTACACTAACTGCTACACCACACTGTTTCCTCCTAAGCATCCTACAAAACAGCTAGAAATATGAAATGGGTTTACTTAGACCAATGGTTCTCAACCTTCCTAATGCCGCAACCTATTAATACAGTTCCTCATGTTGTGGTGACCCCTTGCCCTGCTTGCAAGAGACCGCAAGCCCCCTTTGGCAGGCCACTGCCACAAGTGCCATAGAGAACTTCCCTTTATAGGCACCCTCAGCCAATGGAAGTCCTGTGCCATTGACTGACATCTCCTCCAACCTATCAAGCTGTAACTCACTCTCCCCTCCCTTCCTCCCTCTCCTCCTCTTCCAGAATCCAGACCCAATCCATTTGTGCCTTTTTCTTCACTGGCTCATGGCGACCCCTGTTAAACGGCCCTTTGACCCCCAGGTTGGGAACCACCGACTTAGACTGAGTGCCTTCCATGCTGCTCAGTGCATTGGGCAACAAGTGCTTTCCATTGGGTCCAATCTGCAGCTTCCATTTCTGCATTTTCCCCTGCGACATTCACCACATTTAGATCTTCATGGAAAGTTGCTTACCAGATCTTCTGCAGTCTTCCTTGCTTTATTTTTCCTTTAGGAGGTGTCCAATGCACTACAGTCTTAGGGATTCAACATACAGGGAATCAAAGAATGTGCCTAGCAAGTCGCATTTGGCATTCAGTAACAATTTCGTCTAATTTTCAAATGATACTCCATTGCAATACATCCTCATCTGCACCATGGCCCCTGCAGGAGTATCTTACGCAAACATCTCTGATGGAATATGTTCAACTTTTGGGTTATTCTTCTTGTCATTTTCTGTTTCACTAGCATGAAGTATTTATCTGTGTTAGACTAAAAATTGAGGGTCATCTTATACACAGAAATAAGCCAAGGAGAGAACGGCATGGTCGCGAAACTAATTTTGAGTTGGAAAAGTAGAGGTCGTCCTATACACGGGGGGGGGGGCATCTTATAGATGGCTTTTGGAACTCAATACATTGCTCCACCATGTTCCAGAGTGTGAATATCTGCTCAGTGTAAGACCATCCTTGGAGAAAGCCAACTTGTTCTTCTCTTATCCTTTGGTCTACTGCATCTCGTATGTGATGAAGGAGAAGGAATACAAAAGACCTTATCTGGCACTGAGAGCAGCATGAAGCACCAGCAATGGTTGCAGAGAGAATGAGAGAGAGAGAGAGAGAGAGAGAGAGAGAGAGAGAGAATTTCCCAATGTATTTGGATGTTTATATTTACTATTATGTACAAAAGTGGAACAGGTGATACCTTTAGGCTACTAGAAAAATAACAAAAACGTTGCTAAATTGCTAATATTTCGAGGGCGAAACCCCTTTCCTCAGAGCAGTACTAATAGGTTATAACATGCCATAAGATGGATTTGCCAGGAGTTATTTCTTAGATATAAGGTCCTTGGCAAGATGGGGGGGGGGGGGGAAGCCAGGCAGTTTCTTAGTTGAGGCTCGGAGCTTGGATGTTCTTAGGGTGCATCCGAATTGAAGGGAGGGAGGTGTTTTTATTGCCCCAGTCCTTCCAAAGACATGTCACAGCTCACATACACACATTCACACCTCTCCTCAATGTGGCTCATGGAGGCCAATGGCCCCCTGCCTTGCCAGAGAAGGCGGAGGGGGGTTGGTGCAGAAGGCCCATGCATTGAGGATTGGGATAAAATTCGGAAAAGTCCACTAAGTGTAGCCAATTGGATCAAATAAAAAGAAAAGAGATTACCCAGTGTTACAGTCTTGTCATGTCTCCGTTGATGGTCCATTTGCCTCTTCCTTGGTACGTTGCAGCGGAGGGCTCATTCCTGGTTTCTCAGTATCTCCAATTGAAGCAAAACACGTTGAGGAGCCGTGTAGCCATCACAAAAACCAAATGAAAAAGTGGAACAGGTGATGATACCTTTAGGCTACTAGAAAAATAACAAACACGTTGCTAATATTTCGAGGGCAAAACCCCCTTCCTCAGAGCAATACCAATAGGTTAGAACATGGCAAAAGATGGATTTGCCATGAGTTATTTCTTAGATGCCAGGTCCTTGGCAAGATGGAAAGAAATTATTATGTGCTCTCATATTCCTTCCTTTTCTAGGTATATGAAATAGGACCGTTTACCATTGTCCCCACCAAAAATTTGACAAAACTTCATCAAACCACCACAGTGTAAAATCTGCTAAGACCCTATATGCTATTTTGTTGTTCCCATAGCAACCCCAAAAGAAGAGGGGTTTTTTTAAATGACTTTCCCCCCCCCCTCCAGCTTGTCAGGCTTCTCTTGCAACACTGAATGCTTTTCCTGAATTTCAAGCAATTTTGGAAGCATTTTTTTCCTCCAGTCGTAAGTCTGGCTCTAAATTAGGCCATATATCACTGCATCGGCACTTTGTACCATATTCTTCATCAGATCGATTTCCGTCCTGGAAGGAAGAAGGTTTGTAATTGGCACAAAAAGCCTTGGGGTAAAAGGAGTGCTCGTTCAAAAATGAAAAGATAGGCCAAAAAAAAAATGGATAGGAAAACCCAGCCCTGTCCAACCTCATTGCTCCCAGAGGTATTGCATCACGATTCCCCAAGACAGTGCTGGCTAGGCTGGAGGTGTCTCTAGCAGTGCCATCCCAGGCAGGGCCGGCACTAGGGTTTCTTGCGCCCTAGGTGGCGGGGGGGCACCGATGGCTATAGGGGGCTGCGGGCGGGGGGCGGGCGGGGGGCGGCGGTGGGCAGCGGGGTGTCAGGGTGGTGGGGGCGGGCAGCGGTGGCAGCAGGGGGTGCAGGGGTGGGTGGTGGTGGCAGGGGCAGGTGACAGGCGGTGGGGGGAGGGGCGGCGGTGGCCAGCGGCAGAGGGGGCAGCAGGGGGGGAGCAGGCTAGCCAGCAGTAGAGGTGGGGGTGGCGCCCCCGTCCATTTTTGCACCCCCAGTCCTTTTTGGCGCCCTAGGCAACTGTGCTGCCTGAGGTGGACCAACAAAGACCCTCCCCACCCCCAAGCTGGAAGCACACAGCTCCTTATTTTAGCACATGAGGTAGAAAATTATTTACCTCTCCCTAAATCTAGCAATAAAATTGCCGCAATACAAAAAAGTTGCCTGCTCTTTCACAATACTCAAATCCTGCTGTATCAGGTGACTGCCTCACTGAGGCTAATAATAATAATAGGGCTGGCCCTGTTGTATACTGGGAACTGGAATTATTTTTTTTAATTTCTTGAACTACAAATCCCATGATCCTCCATTCTGGGAGGTCTACCTGACAGACACCTTGCCAAGATCTAAATCTGACTCATATGGGGGAAAGGGGGCTTAGTTGGAATGCTTTGAGGCCTTCTTTCTTTCTTTTTGGTCAATCAACAAGGCCAATCATGTAACTTGGAAACAAAAAGATTAAATAAGTAAGAGTATTTGTTCTGCAACAGGTAATATTTATAGGTTCATCTAGAAACATCAGCTTTTGGAGAGGTTTTTGCTTTGGCTATTTTGGGCCATCATTCATTTTTTGTTTGTTTGTTTTTTAAGATTTTAAATGGTCAACATTTGCATCAATAATGCATTATGTTACTCATCACTTGTGAGCAACGAGCAATTACTAACTCAAAGATTAACGAGGTCTTTAAGACAACCTTTCCAAGCTCTACGTGATCACCATGGCATATTCCCAGAATTGTTCATTAGAGCAAACAATGTCGCTGAAAAGCATACTGCCTCTGATTGAGGAGGTAATCTACTCCTCTCATGAGTGGTTGCTGCAACGCACACTGTGAGCTGTTACTCTTCTGAGGATGACAGTAAGTGAGTTCATTAAAAGAAGAAGAAGTGGCTGTTTTAAAACTTACACAGAGTCCTGTTAGAGAATGCAGAGCATAATGGCCACCAGAGGAGTGCACTGTGCATTTATTTATTTATTTATTTATTTATTAAGGCGCTTATATACCGCCCGTCTTCCTGGGGGAGAACTCCGGGCGGTTTACAACAAATTAAACAAGACATCAAATATCAATACAGCAATAAATTAAACTAGTAAAATAAGCAACAGAACAGTAGTACCAAAGATGCAGATGGCGGGAATAAAAAAAAAAATGCAGCTTGTAGCTGCGTTAGCCAAAGATTGCTTCCTGAAGAGCAACTGGATTCCTGCCGCTTACACAGCCAGGGGGCAGCTTTCAGGTTGCATGGAAAATAGCTGACCAGGTACTGGAAGTTCTCTAACAGCACATTTACCCCTTGGGTCCCTGCATTCCTCTAGGAGTTCACCTTAGTCCCCAGCCTGAGGGTGTCCCGCACTTCTAAGTGCAACTTGTGCCTGTGAACAGGTCCAGAGGAGTGACTTATGGAGCTGCGAATGTTTAGCGTTAGAAAACGAAGGCTGAGAGGGGATATGATAGCTATGGCCCTTTAAATGTAGATTAAATTTGTAGATAAACCGTGCCCAAAAATGCCGCCCCCACAGCCTAAGGGCTTTTTGGGGAAAAAATGAAAATCCCCTTAAGTGAGGTTTCCAAGACTTACTGGAGAGGTAGGGAATTTTTTGCCTCTGTCACGGGACCCTGTAGATGATCTGGTTTTCTTTGTTTCTTTTTATTTCCTCATAGCGTGACCGGCTGGCTGTTCCTGGGGCCATTTGGCACCAGCTTTTATTTATTTATTTCCCCCCCCCCCACTCTTGGAGCACCAGGAAGCTGGATAGGGTGCTCTTTGTTTTAATTTCCGCCAGTCAGCTGGTCCTTTTTAAAAAAATCCTAGCACCACCTTCTGGCCATGGAGCTGAACTGTGCTTTTAAAACACACACACACACACCTTTGAACATGGGAACTGCTATCCCACATATTCAGTCACGTGATGGGAGGAAGAGGAAAAGCCGGACCTTCAGAAGATCAGGATCTTCCCCAGGTGAGATAGTAGCCTATGTTTAAATATTTAAGAGGATGTCACATTGAAGAAGGGACTGGTTTGTTTTCCATGGCTTCAGAGACTAGGAGACGGGGCAATGGTCTCAAACTACAGGAAAAGAGATTCCATTTGAACATTAGGAAGAACTTCATGACAGTCAGAGCTGTTTGGCAGTGGAATATGCTGCCACGGACAGTGGGGGAGTCTCCTTCTTTGGAGGTTTTTAAGCAGAGGCTGGATGGCCATCTGTCAAGAGTCCTGTGATGGGGGTTCCTGCATGGCAAGGGGTTGGACTAGATGGCTCTTGAGGTCTCTTCCAACTCTATGATTCTATGATTCTATGACTCTATGATTCTATGAACATGTTCCAACCAGATCTGTGACCCTCTGGTACACACTGCTCCATTGCAGCCAGAAACTCATAAGTGATGTTCCTCCCTGTAGCCTGGTGGCAGGACTAGCATCTCCCCCTGTGGCCATTATTGGGGTGGAAGCAGGCATTAATGCTTGGGTTCGAGGGGACTTGGAGGGTCCCTGATCTTCATCACCAAACTCTTCCAAGTTCTCTGTGAAAACCAGCCACTCTTCTTCAGATACCTCCAGCAGTTCTTCTTCTCCGTTCCTCTCCAAGTCCACCAAATCTGAAAGATGACAGAGTTTGCCCCCGATATGCCCAGTGGTGCTAAAATAGAGATGGACAATACTGGGCCTTTAATGAGGAATGGGTTCCTCATCCAGCAACGGTGGCTGTTTGCTTCTTCCCCTTGGGCTCCTAATGTGCCCTCATTTTTGGATGGTCCAACCCACGCAGCAGAGATGACCAGAGGCAGGAAAACCCTTCAGCAGGAATTAGAGGTGGACTTGCAAGCAAGTACTTGGGGACTTTTGAAAAAGTGTAGCATGGGCAGATGGTGGCAGAGACACATTCTTGGGGGTCCAGTGGCACTGTACAACAAATACACTCCTGGAATCAGTTCCTCTCACTGGAACCAGTTGCTGTGGGGTAGCAGTGCACAAAAAGCAGAACACCAACCTAGAAGGCCAACCATAAAGCGAGATGGGCCAAATAAGGGCACTTCAGATAGAAGAGTAAACCTACGGAACCAGTTCCTCTCACTGAAAGAACAGGCTGGGGATGTTTTAGGGGGGAAAAACACCTTCCGAGACAG
This sequence comes from Phrynocephalus versicolor, assembly GCA_023846285.1. Lineage (NCBI taxonomy): Eukaryota > Metazoa > Chordata > Lepidosauria > Squamata > Agamidae > Phrynocephalus > Phrynocephalus versicolor. Next base: position 6,106,595 of record JAHTLZ010000054.1, read on the forward strand.
GAGGTGTTTTTTTGGGGGAAGCAATTAAACATATTACCTATTAAACACTTTGACAGTGATTAAAACCATTTGCCTGATTCCAGTGCACAGCCCTGAAACCGGCTTGCCAGCCATGGAACAGGGTTAGGCAAAAAAACCCCCAAAAAAGGCTTTTTTTTTTTTTTTAGACCGTTGTGCTTCTTCTCAACCGCTTAAGAGCAGAGCAATATATAATTTACATGGGTCAATACAAAGGCAGTTCATTGTCATTCCACCAGAGAAGTGGCAGGCAAAATCCCGCAGGATGCCACGAAGAGACCTGTCAGAAGTGTGTCTCAGTTTAGGTTGTGTCAGGTTTCATACGAGAGAGAGAGAGGGATGGATCCTTTGCTTCTCCGAAAGGTGTCAAGAACATTGTCAAACCTGGTGCATCTGCTTCACATTTTAATAGGTTTCCTTTCATTTGGGATGTGTCGTTTCATAGCGATGTTATGACAGAACAATGAACTGTTAGAAGGATTAACATTTCTGATGATTGCATCTCCCTCCCATCCCTTTCCTTACTGAAAGGCACCTTTCTCTGTCAAAGGAATACACACCCGGGCCTGTTCCGAACTCATGAATAAGTCCAGTTAACAGAACTAGGCCAGGGAAAATGGGATTCTTCTATGGCCTAAGGTGCTGAAACCCATAAAGTATGGGTCATTAGCTATGGCCTTGGTAGTGAAGACTTTTTGATTTGTCTGGATATTGTTGAAATCACAGCCTGATAAGTAGCAGGTAGACTGTGACTGAGGCCCCCACCTCTGTTGAGAGAGAGGTTTTCAATGCTCACATGAATGGCTTCCCTGACCCCTCTCTCAAAACACCTATCTTCTCTGTCTAATATGTGTACATCCTCATCTTTGAAAGAGTGCCCTTTGTCCTTCAAATGGAGGTGTACTGCTGATTCTGGTCCTGAACTGTTACCCCTCCTATGTTGGGCCATCCTTCTGTTTAATGGCTGTTTAGTTTCTCCAATGTAGAGGTCTGCACACTCCTCACTGCATTGGACCACATATACTATATTGCTCCTTTTTTGTTTTGGTATCGGGTCCTTTGGGTAGACAAGTCTCTGCCTTAGTGTATTAGTGTGTTTAAAATAAACAGGGATGTGGTATTTGCTGAAAATCCTTTTAAGGTTCTCAGACACTCCAGCTGTGTAGAGAATGACCAGGTTCTTCCATCGGGTTTGGGTCTCAGGCTGATCCCTTGTTCTTCTCGGTCAGCACAGTGCTTAAAAGTCCCACTTTGGATATCCACAGGCCTTAAGTGCTGTCTTCCTGGATGAAAATTTCTTGTCCAGACTTGTCCACGCCAAGCACCTGTAGTAAGATAGCAAGAAGGTTAAAGCTGATCCCTGGTTATGTTTAACAGGGATAAGGGATGTTTGAGAAACAATACAATATCTGAAAGGGAATGTAGGAAATGAAGTGAGTCCCTTTTCTTCCGCTCTAATGGGTAGGAGCTGAAGGTTTCTTCAAATTACAAGAGAGGAGATTCCAGTTAAGTCTCCTGGTAAGGTGAGTTTAACAGTGGACAGGATGTTGGCCATGGATGGTGATGGATTGTCCTAGCTGGATGGCCATCTAACAAGGGTGCTTATCTATAGGTTGTGAGTGGCATTTGGAATAGTTTGGATTCAGTAATATTTATGCTCATTTCAAGCTCTGCAGATATATGGTTTTAACTCAACTAAACCGAAGCCAGGATGGACAATGGTCATGGGTTGCTGCAATCCAAAATATGTGGTAGGTAGCTAGTTATAATCCAAAACATCTAGAAGCAACTTGGTTTATCGCTTTATTCCATGATTAAGATTTCTCGATTATTCACCACCAGTGATTTCCCTTTTCTCGTACAAAGAACTTCCATTTCTACACTGTTTAGTGAGATGTAGAGAAGAAGGCTGTGAGTGTGAGAAGAATGCTAAATAATAAGCTGAAATCCACCCAGAATAAAAAATTAATGCAAATAGGAATTGCGCTCTGTGTACAATAAAGAAACGAGATTGCCCTGTGTTATGATGGCTATAGATCTTCATGCATTCCACCATCTTTCAAGGCATGGGTAGGAATCTAAAATTATGTAATTAATGCCCGCATAAATATTACATTTTCATTTTCAGCTAAAAAGGACAGGCCTTTGCTCAGGTCTATAATATTTCTGAGACCAATGCAGATCTTGGCTTAGAGGGTTTTTTGAGGAGGGTTGTAAATCAAAGGGGCCACAGCTGTTATACAGGTGCTCCAAAATATTTTATTTTAATTGTCACATTAGCAAACAGACCTTGAGCTCCTGGCAGCAAGGTTTGCTGAGGTGTCAGGAGGGTGTTAAAAACCTCAATTTGGAAACGCAGCCAGCAGGAGCAGCCCAAAGTCAGTTTGCTGAGGTGTCTGCATTTCACAGATTTTCCTTTTTCATGGGTGGATCAGGCACCTAACTCCCACAATAAATGGGGGGGGGGTACTGTAGCAGAAACCTTTTTGTTAAAGTGGGATTGCTACAAAATAATATTAGAATCATAGAATAGTGAATTTGGAAGGGACCTATAAGGCCATCAAGTCCAACCCTGTGCTCCATGCAGGAATACAAATCAAAGGGTATCTGTCAAGCGGTTGTCTAAATTTCTCTTGAATACCTCCAGCACTGAAGCACTTGCTGCCTCTTGAGAATTGGTTCCATTGGTCTCTGTTGGCCAGAAAAAAGCTACTGCATAAATTCCCAAGAAAAAAAGACCAGCCTTATTCATACATACATACATTGAATGTCACCGTACCAATTCTGGTACAAGCTGTAGGATAAATTGCAATATAGTTGCCAGATACATATATGACTTTACTACTGGACATTGGGTTTTTTTTTTCTGCAGCTCATTAGACATGTCTACCTTATAGAGAGGATTCTTACATATTTTGACTTTATATGGGAACTAGAAAATGAATTGAGTAATATTAGATGCTGCAGAGAAAAGCTCGCCTTTGAAATCATAGGAATCCTCATAGTTGTCAAGATGAAATAGCAGCAGAAACCATAACAATGAAAACAGTGTATTTTCCAGTACAAAATCTTTGATTAAATCATCAAGGTCTATACTGTGGCCACAGCACCACTAATTTCAGACACAAACAAGATGAAGAGACAAAGATGATCAGAGAACAGGTAACAAGTGTAGAGAACAGCAGGTATTTTATTCTGTCTTTTTAGAAAATCTGCCCTCTTAAAATTACTGTTCCTTCCCTGCAGTAGCCTTAGGAAGCCATTAGTGGCTGTCTCCTGCTGAGTGAAAATAAAAATAAAACCAAGCATCCAGCTGTGTAGATAGCTGCCACTGCCTGGTCCAGAACCCCTTCTTTCCTACCTGCTGAAATACTGGCCTTGCCATTTTTACTTTCTTGTTGACCAGAATGAGATTTTCCCATTGAAGCAGAATGGTATGAATTCCGTCACAGGTCAAGAGAGGGATTGGACGAGTGTGCCTCCAGAATGGACCAGGAAGGCTTGCACAGCAATCCATGTGCCACGATGTGGGCAGAGGCAGGCTGGCAGGAGAATGTGGACATAAGAGTGGTCCAGAAAAGAAAACACATTTTCAAAAATCCTCCCCGCCTAAAAGATACAGTGAAAATCATGCAGCAGTCAGATCATTGGCAAGCTGTACAGTAGGACCCCAGTATCCACTGGGGATTGGTTCCAGGCCTTCCTGTGGATAATGAAAACCGTGGATAAGAGAGAGCACCAAAATCCCCCCCCAAAACTGCTGTTTTGTGACAGTATCATGCTTTATGACTGCTGTTTTGCGACAGTAGCTTGCTTTACAGCTTCTGTTTGTGGCAATTACTTTAAACATCTTAACTGTTAGAGGAGTACAACAATGGAACCAATTGCCTCAAACATCTTAACTGTTAGAGGGGTACAAAAATGGAACCAATTACCTCAAACGTCTTAACTGTTAGAGGGGTGCAACAATGGAACCAATTATCTCAAACGTCTTAACTGTTAGAGGAGTACAACAATAGAACCAATTATCTCAAACATCTTAACTGTTAGAGGAGTACAACAATGGAACCAGTTACCTCAAACATCTTAACTGTTAGAGAAGAACAACAATGGAACCAATTACATCAGCAGGGAGTGAGTATTCAAGTGCTGGAGGCATTGGAGAGAAATCTAGACCACGACCTGGCAGATATTCTATGATTTGTATTTCTGTCTTGAGCAGGGGGTTGGACTTGATGGCCTTATAGGCCCCTTCCAATGTCATGATGCTATGAAGTTGACCTTTGCCAGGGTGAGATTGTGTCCCTCCACATCTACTGTTCAGCTCCATCTGCCTCCGTTTTTGCTCCTTCCTGCTTTAGCCCGTCCCCCATCCGTTTAACTGGTATACCTTAGTTTGCTGCAAAGGTTCTTGTCACCACGGGAACGTTGCCACGGGAAAAGCAATATATTGAAAATTGGTATAAGGGGCCTGGGGAGTGAAATGAAATATGAATTAATGGGGAGGAGGAATGAAAAGACAATCCTCGTCCACGGGAGGATTTAGATGTGATATTGTATCTCTTCTCCCTCATGACAGCAAAAGCTATTTTCATTTATTTTATACATGTTCATTTTCTTCTCCACTTTCAATTTTCGTTTTCTCGTAGGCGCTGGCGAAGGTCAAGTTCATTTCCTGCCTAAAGAGGCAACCCTGACTGGGAAAGGAGAGAGAAGAAGATGAGAAAAGCTATTTGAGGACAGGTGACTGTTCCTCTTCTCCTTCCCTTTGGGCCGGAAGAAAACCAATATCACAGGTAGGAGAAGCGATTTACTTGGATTTGCAGATTTCCCATGGGCCTTGTCTATGCCGGTTGTGGGAATCTAGAGTTTGTGGTTCAGAAAACTATCCCCAACTCTGGATAAAATGTAAGGAAATTCCATGTTTGTTTATTCTCCTGTTGGTTTTCCATCACCGTTAAAATTGCTAATTTTATATACAAATATACAAATATTCACCAAACCGGGTGGAAACGTCTCATATTCCTAAGCCAAATTTGGAGATGGGTTAGAATTGAGCTGACTTTGTAGTTTGATGAGAACTAATTCACCAATTTCTTCATAAAACAGAAATAAAATATATGGTGTGTTTTTTAAAAAATCCAAATAGGAGCAAAACTAAAAACTGACAGATTCATCCACAGTGAGGCTTCTTACTCCCTCTTAGAGCTGGGTAAGGCATCCAGAGAGTCAAGGAATTATTTGTTTTCTCTTGCATCTAGATTGTTTAAAGCAATTTTAATTACAAAACTGGAGTAAATTTGCCTCTCGTCTGCTCTGTTTAAGTTAAGGATATTCAGCTTTTTCCAGAATAGAAAACATTATATCTCCCTACTATATATACTCTATGTGTTAAATATGGGGAGGCTCTGGGGGGGGGGGGCGGCAATTCTAAATTTACACGTACATGGTTTGGACTCAGTATCTATCTATCTATCTATCTATCTATCTATCTATCTATCTATCTAT
>JAHTLZ010000054.1:6112130-6130460 GCA_023846285.1 Phrynocephalus versicolor
ATCTATCTATCTATCTATCTATCTATCTATCTATCTATCTATCTATCATTTATGCATTTTGGGAAATATTTTGTTTTAAAAATAAAATAAAATGAATTTCTCCCCTAGCTCAAGGTGAGAGTTAAGTTAGCTACCTCTTGAAAAGGAAAGTCCACCCAAAAGGAAAAAAAATCCAAATAAGTGAGCCAGTCTTTAGTCCTAGAGGGAATCAAAATTGGGGGTGGGGTGGGGAACTTAGTTGCCCATGTCAATAATTCCCGTCCTGTTCTCAGAGACTATCTAAACAAAGCTGGTAAATAGTTACTTTTTTAGTATATGTGCTGCTTATATAGTGCTCCGTGGTGCTTAAAGAACTCTCTGGGTGGTTTACAATTTAATTATGCAGGATACACATTACCTCCTCACCCCTACCCCAGGAGCTGGGTACTCATTTTACTGAACTTGGAAGGATAGAAGGCTGAGTGAACCTTGCGCTTGCTACCTGGGATTGAACCTCAGGTCATGCAGTTATAGCTGCAGTATAGCAGTTTAACCACTGCACCAGGAGGCAAGTTTCTAGGGTACACAGAGAGATTGCAGAAAGGAGGAGATAAAGCCAATTATGGTGGAAATGAAAAGCTGAGTAAGAATCCTGTCTCCAATTCCCTTCACAGTTGCTAAGAATCTTTGGATAGGAAATGTGATTGTGAAACAGGTTTGACACTGCTTTAACTAGTTAGTAGAGATGGGCATGACTCAAAAAAATGGTGTTTCGTTTGTCGTTTGGTTGTTTAGGGGTCCGTTTCAGTTCATTTCCGTTTTCGTGAGTTTTTTTGCAAAAAATTTCATTTTCATTTCGTTACGTAACGACCCGGAAAAACAAAAACAAAAATGAAAAATTGCTGTTTCGTTACCATTTAGCACAATTCAATGTATTTGCCGTAACGAAAACGAAGCGGTCAACAAAATTTTTCGTGTTTTGGGTCGTTTTGTTTCATTTTGGAGTCAAAATTCGTTTTTCATTTCGTTACGTAATGAAACAAAAAATGAAAACAAAAATGAAAAATCGCTCGTTTCATGCCCATCTCTACTAGTTAGTGTTATTGTAAATGTATATATAGACAGGTGAATCTTTATTTATGTTGTAAAACAGGACTCAAGCAGGTTCAGAGGAGGGCAACCAGGATGGTAAAAGGTCTGGAACACATGTCTTATGAGGAGTGTCTTAGAGAGCTGGGACTGTTTAGTCTTACAAAGAGAAGACTGAGAGGGGATATTATAGCCATGCTTAAATATCTGAAAGCATGTCATATTAAAGAGGGGGCTGGCTTGTTTTCCCATGGCTTCCGAGACTAGGACTCAGAGCAATGGTTTCAAATTACAGGAAAAGGGATTCCATCTGAACATTAGAAAGAACTTCTTCATGGTTAGAGCTGTTCAGCAGTGGAATATGCTGCCATGGAGGGTGGTGGAGTCTCCTTTTTTTGGAGGTTTTTAAGCAGCGGCTGGATGGCCATCTCTCAGGGGTATTTTGAAAGGGGTTCCTGCACGGCAGGGGGCTGGACTAGATACCCCTTAAGGTCTCTTCCAAGTTTATGATTCTATGATTGTCCCTCCATTTCCCAGTAGTTAATGCATTTTCCTTTGGGTTTCCTTTTCATCCGACTCCGTGCCAGCATCACTGTCAGTTTTAAGATCCAGTTTGTCTAAAAAGATCCTGAATGCACAAAAATAATGTCAGATTGTTGGGTCAGGTGGGACCTGATGGCTCAAAGAGAACCCTCTGAGGGCATCTGGTTGGGATGGGCTGCATGAAGACTGAAACTCAGCAGGATTCCTTTGACTTCCAGCGACAATTGGGTGTAAAATGTGTTGTTCCTTGTGTCACTGTGTGATAAAATAACTTTTTCTTAGACTCTGCCATCTGGGTGCTTTCTCTTTCAACTAGCAATGGCACCTACTGTCATTTTTATCAGGTTTTGGATCTGTTAGCATTGAATTGCATTATGTATCCTAACTTGGGACGGGGTTGTGCTATTTGTTGCTGTTTTTTCCATTTCAGCATGGCGTCTCTTTTGAAAAGATTTTGATTTGTGTCAGGAGGCCTTCCTGTGACTAACGCTTTCCCTACCTCGTGGCCTTTTAATCTAGGACAGTAATTGCTTTGTATTTCCTTGAGCCTTGCCAGTTCTCTTCTAGCAATCTATCAGCAGCAAGTATATAAAGCCGAGCTCTTCCTTGGCCTCTTTCATTTTTTTTGTCTGTCTTTATAAATTCCATCTTCCTGTACCTTGCTTTTAGCTATTGTTATCCACATCTTTGCAGTGTTTGCCTTATGTTTACTGAGAGATCACCAAGTCTTCTCATTGTGTTCCTGAAGCTAGGGAGCTTCAAGCAATCTATAAGAAGGTAGATGAGCTCAGCAATCAAATGACAAGAGTTGAGCAGAACCATGGAACTGTAGCATTGGAAGGGAACCTGTGCATCATTTAGTCTCACCCTTTTCCAATGCAGGGAATCTCCAACAGAGAAACCCTGTTCAGACATTCAACAAAAGAGGAAGGGTATTTTGAAAGGCTTTGTTTCTCAAGAGAAATGTTGTCTATGCAGTCAGAGACCCAAAAAGCCACGGTTCCTGATAGTTCCTTGCTTCTTCGTTGCCTTGCAACCAGCCTGCAGGATGATTATTCTTCCTCCATATTAACAAGCTCCGCACTAGGCCACAGGACTCTGCTTGTAAATACCACATCATCCTTACCATGGTTTCACCCAAACATAAATGACGAAATCACAGTTATTTGCAGAAACTGAAAATGCATCTGAAAATGGCAGTTGTTCAGCACTGAAAGCTATGTAAGGAAATCCATGGGAGAAAAATACACTGTGCCCTTCTGAAAACACCTTCAATACGAGAAAACTCATTACTGGCTACTATCAATTGGAAAAGAAGAAAATGTTGCTTTTTCTCTCCTTCTGGGCAAAGGACTTTACATGAGAAACCCAAGGGGAAAATGATACAGTAATTTGCTCAAGAGAGGTACAGAAGGGTGAGTCACATGCAGGAAACAGAGAAGATCAGGAGAGAAAAGGAACACCGCAGCAGACTCAAAGGCCTTCTGTCATAACAGAAATTTCAGGTTGAATGATATGCTGTGCATCGTTCCCAGGATATATATTTTTAGAGCTGCGCAGAAATTATTCAGAAGGATTTCCTCCTGTTTCCAGCAAAAGGCAAAAAATACAAGCAACACAGGAACCATATTTCATCAGGAAGAGGCACCAGAAAATATAGAAACAGCAGAGAACAGGACGTGATGCCTTGATCTAAAGAGCCTCTGTGCAACTACTCATGTATGCTCAAGAGATCTTTAGGTTTGTCTTCTGCAAACAGCCACCTTCCCAATCTTCAGGGCACCATGATTTTTGAAAGGAAGGCACTTTATAAGAGTGTTTTGCTGTATAGTGGAGGGACCTGGAATTCAAATAAGATTCAGACCTCTCAATGGGAAATGCCCATGCCCTGGGGCACACCTAAAACATTTCTTCAGATCCTCTGCTTTGGACTACAAAAGCTAAATCTTTCAAGGAAATATAATGTCAACTCTTATAACACAGAAAAATCTGCTATTTTCCTCCTATAGCACAGAAGGAGGCCTGCCTTTGGTTGCTAGGAAACCATTTGCCATGTTCTCCAGCAGTCTTCCAGATTATCGGGACCAAGTCTGTCATGAAGTTCTTCCTAATGTTCAAATGGAATCTCTTTTCCTGTAGTTTGAAACCATTGCCCCGAGTCCTAGTCTCTGAAGGAGGTTGGTGACACGGAGCCAAATACACCCCAGCAGGGATCCCAAAACATGGTTTCCCATAGGAATGTGTTGAAAACCAATTACTCCATTTTTTTACTGTTTTCTGTCCACCAGAATGGATCAATTGGGTTTCAACGCATTCCTATGAGAAACCACGCTTCTACATACAAAAAGTTCAAGATATGAAGCAGTTTTTTTTACCCAGCGTGTTGTTACTCTGTGGAACTCCCTGCCACAGGATGTGGTGATGGCATCTGGCCTGGATGCCTTCAAAAGGGGACTGGACAGATTCCTGGAGGAGAAGTCCATCACAGGTTACAAACCATGATGGAGATGTGTAATCTCCAGGCTTAAAACCCGGGCACTTCAAGGACCAGATGCAGGGGAGTGGTTGCAGGAGACAGCTATCTAGTCTCATGTGCTCCCATAGGCATTTGGTAGGGCCACTCTGAGATATAGGAAGTTGGACTAGATGGGCCTTTGGCTGATCCAGCATGGCTCTTCTTATGTTCTTATGTTCCTATGAAGGGTCCCTTGGAACCAATTCATTTTGTATCTAGAGATACCACTGTAGACTGCTGGAACAGGTGGATTCTCATGGGGAAAAAGCCATTCCATTCTGTTCTTACTAGAGTGATTAAATCTGGAAGTTGAGTCATGGCAACTGGACTTCTTTTTCTTGAGAGCTTGAAACGTTTTGCTGCTCATCCAAACAGCTTTGTCAGTCTGAGTCCTCAAGAAAAAGAAGTCCAGTTGCCATGACTCATCTTCTAGATCATAGGTTCTCAACCTGTGGGTCCCCAGATGTTCCTGGACTGCAATTCCCAGAAGTCTTCATCACTAGCTGAGTTGGCCAGGATTTCTGGGAGTTGCAGTCCAGGAACATCTGGGGAGCCACAGGTTGAGAACCACTCTTCTAGATAAACTCACCTGGATGACTGAGAATCTTCACAGACATAGAGTGACTAAAACAAGTGATAGCAAGAGAACAAGGAGACAATTGTCCCTCTCTGGTGCCACCTTGGAATTGATCTGGCAAAAGATGAGGGAATTTTGTTTGCCTCCCTTTGGTGGGAGCAATGGAACCAACTAATGGAGATGATTAACCATTAACCTTGGGTTCAGTTTTGCAAGGCAGTGAATAGCATTTAAAAACCAGTTAATTACTCTGTTTCACTTGCAGGCGCTTGGAGACTAAACGCAATTTAGCATCTCAGAAGCTGTACTTCTGTAATCTGTTTTCAATGTAGAAACGACTTTCATCTCCATCAGAATGCCCAAAGAACAAGCTGGGGGTGGGCGGGGGAGGAATCTTGTCCATCTCACCAAAATTCTTTTGAAAAGCAGGATGGCTTTCTGGAAGTATCTAATCACTGCAAGATACAACGCTGATTTCTTGCCCATCACTTTGACAAAGAATGTTTTCTTGTCCTTTATTAATTACAAGTTATCATTTTTATGGAGATTAGATTTTCAATTAACCATAGACATTTTGATGATATGTTCACAGGAATAACCAGGGCTTAATGAGATTCAGACATGATGCATATGGTCCTGTTTCAGCAACATCTAGAGAAGTTGCAAGGCTGGACATGGGACATGTCAGATGTTGTTAGTCTTCAAGTGCCGGCATTGTTGTCAGAAGGACTAAGGATGTGTTCAGTCCAGTTGCCCTGACTCAACTTCCAGATACTGGCTTAAATCAGGGGTGTCCAAACTTTTTGCAAGAAGGGCCAGATTTGGTGAGGGGAAAATGTGTGGGGGCCAACCATCCAGCTGCATTTGACTCCCGGGCCGGATTTTGGACAAGCGTCTGGGACATGCAAGGATGTGGGGAGGATGCTGCAGCAAGGGAGCCAGGGGTGGGTAGGGTGGGCAGCTGGCTAGAGGGATGGACAGAGGCAGGGAGGGCAGGCAAACTGTAAATCTGCAAGCTGACATCCTCATCTGGCATGGGGAAGGGGCAGCTGGTGGGGATGCGTGACAGGCTGAGCTAGTGGGGAGAAGAGGCTACCGGCCGCTCAAAATTTTAATGGGCCACATTTGGCCCCTGGGCCTGACTTTGGACATGCCTGGCTTAAATGAAAGACAGTCTTTTCCCCTTTTATATTGTCGCTGCTTATTGTAACTATTGGCAATAAGAAATTTATAATTCATCATATGTTATATTATCTTATTAAGTCTCTTAAGCTTATGTGTATTTGTACTCGAAGATATGTGTGTGTGTTAAGAGGCCCTTTCTGGTAAACTGCAGAGCGCTCTTTTGGAGTAACTTCCCTTCGCTGACCACAAACAATCTCAGCTGATTGTGAAGTCTTTTCTTCCCATAAGTTTGTTATATTGGAAAATTATTGCTTTCTGCTTTCTTAACTAAGAATGTGTGCAAGAGAAATATTTCAGGTAAATGAGGAAGTTTATTAACTGAGAAACAGCTGATCTTCACATGGACAGTCTGGAAATGATAACACGTCCTAATTCTAACAGGGTATAAGAAGCCATGAAAATTGTCCTTCTATTGCAAGCACCCAAAAGTACATTTGAAATAAAAACTTTCTTAGAATCTGACTAGCCGGTGTCTGCCTCTCTGTCAATCTGTCTTAGAAGCCTGCCAAGGCTTAGCCCATTGCAATCCAGAATTGTTTGTGGTAGAGATGGGCACGAAACGAACAAGTTTTCATTTCCGTTTCCATTTTTTTGTGTCGTTACGTAACGAAACGGCGAACAAATTTTGTCTCTAAAATGAAACGAAACGAACAGAAACACCAGAAATTTTGTCGTCCGTTTCGTTTTCGTTACAGCAAGACATTGAACTGCTTTAAATGCTAAAAAAATCAAAAGAAACTGAAATAAATGGTAATGAAACAGTAACGAAATGAATGAAAACGAAAACAAATTTTTGCAAAAATTTGTGAAAAATGGAAACAAACCGAAACGGCCCCTCAAACGACAAACGACAAACAAAACACCATTTTTTTGATTCGTGCCCATCTCTAGTTTGTGGGTGTCATTATCTTGCTGGGCATTTCCTTGCTCCACCAAGCTCTGCTGTTTGCCCCCCCCCTCCTCCTCCATTACTGCCACTGGTGCTGTTAAATGGAGAGACAAGCAAACGAAAAGTGGCCACCCTTTTTTCGGGAAAGCAAAAGGAGTTGAGTGTACAAATGCAAAAAAGATGAAAGAGGCACGCCCCAAAAGAAACTGAACCAAAAAAGATGTTTCCCCTGTGTATATCTGTGCTGTCTATTTCTACTCAAAAAAACAATGGTGGGTAATAGTTTTTATTAGAGTTAAGTTCTGATAAAATTACTGCCATTGCAACCATAAGTTAGCTTGCAAGTCTTGCTGGTCTCTTCATCAGGCTGGGCATCGCAAACCTGGCCTGGTGAGCCGAAAAGCCCCCAAATCATCCTCAACCAGATGTCAAGACCAGGATTTCACCAGATAAAGACCGCGGTTAGAGATGGGCACGAAACGAACAATTTTTCATTTTCATTTTTGTTTTTTCGTTTCGTTACAATATGAAACAACAGACAAATTTTATCTCTAAAATGAAACGAAACGAACAGAAACACCAGAAATTTTGTCATCCGTTTCGTTTTCATTATGGCAATATATTGAACTGCTTTAAATGCTATAAAAAAATCACAAAAAATTGAAATAAATGGTAACGAAACGGTAATGAAACGAACAAAAACAAAAATGAATTTTTTGCAAAAATTTGTGAAAAATGGAAACGAACCTAAACAGACCCCCTAAACGACAAACGACAGACGAAACACATTTTTTTTGTTTCGTGCCCATCTCTAACCGCGGTCATACCTGCCTTTTCTGCGTAGTTTCCCATGGGCGAACTATGCAGTAAAAGTTCGCGTGCTAACCAGGAAGAGAAGCAAATTCTGCTCCCGGCCAACCACGCCCCTTGAACAGCAGTTTCAGCGAAGTTTCCTAAACCACCGCCAGGGGCTAGATTTAGAAACTTAGCTCGAAAATGCTTACTTGTTTGCTTCTGTTGCAACGACAGGACACTGAAAATATGCAGTAAATTCAGTTTCTCTCCTTTCTACCCAGCTTAAAAGATGGAGCCTTGGAAACTGGAGCCGGAAAGTAGGACAAAATGCATAGTACACAGGTTAGGAGAGAAGCAGAATAGGAAGGTATGACGCAGAGGAGAGGACACCAACTGCTCATTAAAAACCATGTGAGTACTCCCGAAAAAAATACGCAGGAAATTTAAATACGAAGGAAACCCAGGTATGACCGTGGTCTAAAATCAATATTGTATAAATGCACAAAAACAACTTGTAAGCTCTTTCATTAGGCCAGATGGGAAGGGAATGGGGAAAGACACAGAACGAAGTCTAGATGTTGAAGTCTAGATGTATGGCCAATTTAAGATGAGGTTCTAGAATGGAGACTGCATGCTCCCTGCATCAGCTGGAGATATTACATTTCATGCTGGGGATATTACCTCCAGTTGCCTTACTCTATCTGCACAAGGACTGTCAGTCACTCAGCATTTTTTGCTTTGCCTTCTATCAAAGCAGACAGTATGTGTATGGTTGGGAACAGAGGCATCTGTGGAAACATGTTAATCCCCAGATTAGAAAAGTTAATTTCATTTATCACTTGTATTAAATCATTATGAGTATAATTAAGTGGTCAGAAAAAGATTTAAGTTTCTACGCAAGGAGGTGAATCCTGGTGCCTCTTTGGGGGGGTAGGGATGATCTTTTCTTCCAGTGAGTTATTGCTATCTGCAAAACCATAACCCCTAAGTAAACCTTAGGATTTATCACACGTTTAGTTGTGCTTTTTTCTGGGAGGGATGCCAAGCTATAGAGAACTTTTTAAATCTCCTCACTGAATGCCTAATTTTAATTTAACTTTTTTTTAACCTTGGCTTTCTCATTAAGAAGGACCCAAGGCAGCTTACATCATTAAAAGACAACATGAATGCTAAAAACAGTGAGCATACAAATTCTTAGAAGGGTTAAACAAATGTCATGCAAAAAACAAAAAAACAAAAAAAAACCCATTAGCAACTCCAAAACACAGTGAAAGCAGTAAGGTACAACAATCCATTTAAAAAGCCCACCTGGACAACCATTCAGTCAGGGGAAGCCTGCCAGAAGAGGGCGGTCTTCACCTGCTTGTGGATGGACAGCCAAGATGGAGTCAGCCTGGCCTCCTGTGGGAGTGAGTTCCAACGTCTGGGAGCAGCAACAGAGAAGGCCCTCTTCCAGATACCCACCAAACACTTAATTGGGGAAAAGGTATCATATTTTATTTGATAGCCTGACTGGACAATGCAAAGAACCGGAGGTTGTCACAAATATAAAAAGGAACCAGGAGGTTCACCAAAAATCACTGGTTTGTTGATTCAGGCTGATACTGATTCATCCAAAAAGGATGAATTTGAAATTTCCTGAACCAAAAAGCTTTTCTCCCATTAACAAAATTTGTGTTTCGCTTCCCCCACACACAGTCTGCTTCTCACCCTCTTCCCACTGTCCGCCATTGCCACTGTACCTTCTTCTGCCTTCCAGAATCACGCCCGCTGTTTCTGCAACCGCTCCTGTGCCCACCTCTCAGCATGTGGCCACCATTTTGGCAGTCCCTGCCCATCTTTAGAAAGAACCCATTGATCCAACATAGTGTCTGCTATGCTTCCATACTAGAGATGGGCACGACTCAGGAAAAATGGTTTTTCGTTTTTCATTTTTCGTTTAGGGGTCCGTTTCGGCTCATTTCCGTTTTCGTGAGCTAATTTTCAAAATTTTTCGTTTTCGTTTTGTTACGTAACGAAAACGAAAAACAAAAATGAAAACAAAAATTTTTTCGTTTCTCCCCATTTAGTGCTATTAGATGCTTTTCCCGTAACGAAAAACAAAAATTGGCTCGAAATTAGTCATTTCGTTTCCGTTTTCGTTCCATTTTTGAACCGATTTTTGTTTTTCGTTTCGTTCTGTAATGAAAATGAAAAATGAAAACGAAAATGAAAATTTCGCTGAGTCGTGCCCATCTCTAATCCATACGGTGGAAGAGACAGCGAACACCCATAATTTGGAACCACCAGTCAGAAGAATCCCCTTGTTGGACGATATTTCTAAGAATTTTCTGGGCCTTGCTGGTTAGGGCCATTCGGGGAGTTGAAGTTTTTTTAAAAAAGGAATCCTTCCAACCACTGCTGCCCATCAAGATGCAAAAGCTGCACTGCCACAACATAGGACTAGACATACCTGTAACCTAGTTATAGCCGTTGAATATGTCCAACAACTTTGCCATGAAGTAAACTCCTTTATATATCAGTGTAATTGCTTGTAATTGCTAG
Source organism: Phrynocephalus versicolor (assembly GCA_023846285.1). Lineage (NCBI taxonomy): Eukaryota > Metazoa > Chordata > Lepidosauria > Squamata > Agamidae > Phrynocephalus > Phrynocephalus versicolor. The sequence goes on from JAHTLZ010000054.1 coordinate 6,122,247, forward strand.
TTGTAATGTGCCCATTAATCATTTTAAGGAAACACCCAATTAAAAGGAAATAAATAGCTAGTGAACAACATATTGCCATGATGCTCACAAACTGTAATTAATCTGCTGCATTTATTTATTTTTTCTCTGTGCCATAAACAGAAAGAGCTTTCATTATTTAGACCAGAGGTTCCCAAACTTTAGCATTAGGATTAAAAATCCGTTTTAAAAATTAAAATAATCAAGAAGGATTTAAACATTCTCAATACAGAAGATGCTACTTGAAATATTCTCAAGAATGAACGAACTACTATACATAGATAGTCCAATAGGTGATTAGAAGTATGCTATACAGTAGACATGAGCACGGAGTGGCGAAATTCTCGTTTCCGTTTTCGGTTATCGTTATCGTTAGGTAACGGAAACGGTAACGATAATTACTCCGCTCTAGCTTGAACCCAACCCGAAAAAAGAAAAATTGGCTCGGGTTTATCGTTGTTGTTCATGGCATCGTGAAAAGTAAAATTTGTTCAAAATTGTTAATTTGTCAATTCACATTTGTCAAGCATATGACAAATACAAATGGATGGATTTTCAATGATTTTTTATTCATCATTTCATCAGTCTCTTTTGGGGGGCTGCCATCTGCAGCTTCCATCACTTTCCTGGGGGGACCCACTTCGTGGGTACATAACTTGGACATCCAAACCCAAAACGTCATCAAGCTTGCAGGATTTGTCGCAGCTTCATTAGTCTGAGAAAGTTAGTGGTGAGTCCTCCAATTTATAGTTCACCTTGACTTCACATCACCCTGGTCTGAACAGGCTCCTAAAATGGACAATGGCCTGAATAGGCTTGTTGGACAATGGCCTAGGGTGGGTGAAAGTCCCACCTATGCAGCTCTTCCTAACACCCCATAAGTGTGGGTCATTAGCTATGGACTTGCTGGTGGAGGTGTGAAGAACTTCTGATTTGCCTGGGGATTGCTGAAATCACTGCCTGATACGTAGCAGACAGACTGTGTCTGAATTCCCCCACCTCTGTCGAATGGCTTCCCTGATCACCTATCTTCTCTATCTAATATTGTACATCTTCATCCTTGAATGAGTGTCCTTTGTCCTTCAAACGTAGGTGAACTGCTGATTCTGGTCCTGAGCTGTTGCCCCTCCTATGCTGGGTCATCCTCCTCTTTAATAGTTGTTTAGTTTCTCCAATGGAGTGGTCTGCACATTCCTCATTGCATTGGACCACATATACTATAATGCTCCTCTTGTGTTTTGGTGTCAGGTCCTTTGGGTGGAGTCTTCGCCTTAGTGTGTTTGTGGGTTTTGAAGTAAACAGGGATATGGTGTTTGCCAAAAATCCTTTTAAGCTTTTCAGACATTCCAGCCACGTAAGGAATGACCAGGTTCTTCCGTCGGCTTTGGGTCTCAGGCTGCTCTGTTGTTATTCTGGGTTGGGGCACTGCTTTGTTGAAGGCCCACTTTGGATATCCATGGGCTTTAAGTGCTGTCATAAGCAGAATGACCTCTAGGGCCATTTTGCTTTGTGTGTGGACCTCACAGCTCCACCACTGCTGTTCATTCTGCAGCAGCCCAGAGTTTCATAGCTCAATTTGTTTTAAGCATTTTATGTAAATCCCACAATCTGAGAGTCTCTCCAAATAAGGGAGGTAATGGATATGTTGTGAGAGTTATTGGTGTGGAAACACTGTACTATTAATGATTCATAGGAATTGGAGGTTGCGGAGGTGGGAAAGCTTGGGGTAATTACCAGGTCAGGGAACTGGTGCTTCATTTCACTGAACTGAGATGCAACAATGGACCGAGTAGGAGGATGAGGTGCAAAATGTGTCAGTTCGTGAGAGTGACATTCCGAGCTCCTCCATATCTGTCAATCCACTGAATGGAGTTTGCATATTAATGTTTGCAATAAGGCACAGAGCAAACCTATGGCAAGCTGCGCTGCTGACTTAATTTCTTTAAATAGACAGTTGTGATGAGCACCCGAGTCAATTTTCAGCAGGATCTGTAATGAATTAATGGGGATGATGCGGGGTGCAGTAGCTAATGAATATTCCAGGCACAGCTGTTGAGACTGCATAGAAAGGTTTAGGAAAGAATGAGCCACATGAGTGCAAGTGCCAGGAGTTTACAATGCATCCTAGACACGTTTACACTAGAGATGGGCACGACTTAGCGAAATTTTCATTTTCATTTTCGTTTTTTGTTTTGTTTCGCAACAAAAATGAAAACAAAATTTTTTTCAAAATCAAAACGGAAACGGAAACGAAACGAAAAATTTTGCCATATTTATCGTTTCCGTTACTGCAGACACACCGTACTGCAAAGAATGCTAACGAAACACAAATTTTTTGTTTTCGTTTTGTTTTTTGTTTTTGTTTCGTTACGAAAACGAAACGAAAAATGTTCAAAAAATTCACCGAAAAACGAAAACGAACCTAAATGAAAAACAAAAAACGAAAAATAATTTTTTTGAGTTGTGCCCATCTCTAGTTTACACATTTGTCCTTTTATCCAAGGACTGCTGGTTTGGATTGTTGACAGCTTCACAGCAGAACCTGGGCCACCTGTGGCTTTCTACATGTTGTTGGGTTTGCAACCCAAGCTTGGAAAAATGTTTTTTCACTAAAAATCCCCAGGATTCCCTGCCAGCCTGACAAGCACAGTGGTCCCCCGCCCTTTCGTGGTTCATATACTGCGGTCCTGCTATATTGCGGGACTGCAGTATATGAAAAAAGGCCCCCCTAGGGTAAGGGGGAAAAGTCTTGTTTCAAGCCTCCCACACTTACACTAAGACTGGAGCTGCCCCGAACAGGCCTGTGAGGGCCTTCCTGTGCCTTCTAGAGGCCCCCAAAGGGCCTCTCTGCGAACCGGAAGTTACTTTCAGATCGCTGAAAATTATTTCTGAGGCCTCCAAGAGCCTTTCCGGGCCTGTTGGAGGCCTCAGAAATGATTTCCAGTTTACCAGAAATTACTTCCGGTTCGCAGGGCGGCCCTTTTGGGGCCTCCAGAAGGCCCAGGAAGGCTCTCACAGGCCCGTTCGGGGTAGGGCCAGGCTGGGGGTAAGTACAAGAGCCCCCAGCTAGCCCCACCCAGCCTGATTTGACCTGCATTCGCATATCACGTATTTCCAATTATTGTGGGTCAGGTCAGGTCCCTAACCCCCGCAATAGCCGTGGGATCACTGTACCTATGCTATTGACTATCCTCCACTGGTTAAGGTTGAGAGCCCCGTGGCAGAGTGGTTAAATGCCTGTACTGCAGGTAAAGCTGTGCTCATGACCTGGGGTTCAATCCCAGGTAACAGGCTCAAGGTTCACTCAGCCTTCCAGCCTTCCGAGGTCGGTAAAATGAGTACTCAGCTTGTGGAGGTGGTGGTCAATGTGTATCCTGCCTACTATAATTAAAACTGTAAACCTCCCAGAAACTACTTGAAGTGGTCAAGGGTTGATATATAAGCAGGAAACCTAATGGCTAGCTGCTCCACAGAGAGATCAGAGAGATAAGCTGATTGGCAGGGAGGGAAGGAAGGAAAACATTTGAAAAATTAACCTCCACAGTCCTACTTAATCAGGAAAGAAAAGCAGTCAGTTTAATAAATCAACTTGCAGACAGTGGCACAGCCAGCACAGGGAAGGGAAGGGAAAGCGGTCCTAAAATGGCCATGTCCGCAGCCCAGAGATCGAGCAGCAGCAGCAAAGCTCAGCTCCTGGTTAGCTGCAGGCAGGTCAAAATCGGAGATAATCCAGCTCAACATCTAAGGTGTGGGGTGGGAAGGAAGGAAAATAATTCAATCCGTTTAAAAATAAACCTCCTATTCTCAAGACAGCTGGATCAAGAGGCCTCTTGCCACTAGGACAAATCATTTCATTTCCGAAACAAAAATTGTGTCTTGTTTCATTTCTTGATGACATGCTGTTGTTTTGTTTCATAACATTTTGAAAGCTTATCTGGAAGTTGAGTCATGGCAATGGGACTTCTTTTTTTGAAAGATTGAAATGTTTAACTGCTCATCCCAACAGCTTTGTCAGACTGACAAAACAACAAAACAGTGTGTCATTTTTCATAAAGTGCCCATTCCTAATGCAAACCACAGAGGCACATCATTTGGACCTGATGTTTCACTCCTTTTATAGTATAAGAACCATGTCTCTCAGAATATTAAGTATGACCTTGAATAAAACGTTTATGCCTATCTTACACAATAAAAGTTATGCATGGGTAAATGAGACATAAGGGATAATGTGTATGCATACTCACGCAAACAGAATATCACCACTGAGCAAGCCCACCCATAAATATATGGACTGTGGGCATAGTTCAGACGGAACCAGCCTTACTTCCTCCTGCTCACTGCCCTTCTTTCAGTTGTAGCTAAACCACTGCTACAGAATTCTTCTGTGAATACTAAAGCAATTTTGATCTGTGGATGTTCGATCCAACCTGTGCTTCGCAATTAATTAGCAGGGAGGATATTTATGGAGAAAGGCAAAAAGCATGCTGTTCATGAATAGTTCACCATGGTAGAAATTTCACACCCAGTAAATCACTAATGAAAATGTCATTTCCCTGTTGAGTTTACCTGAGCCTCTATTAATCTTGCTGTTTCCATTAGAAACAGAATTACTGTCAGATTTGGAACAATGGTGTGTGTGTTTTTAATTAGTATCCTTGATAGTATAAGGTAAAAAGACTATCAAAAATGGGTCTGAAAAGTCCCCTCATTACAAGCCCCAAGTTCAACATATCGCCCATCTGTCCTCATTCCAGTGAACAAAATTATCAGTTCATTCAATATTTACCATAATGTCTATTTGCATATAGTTGTTATTCAGACTAGAGATGAGCATGACTCATAAAAATGGTGTTTCGTTTGTCGTTTGTCGTTTAGGGGGTCCGTTTCGGTTCGTTTTCATTTTTTGCAAATTTTTGCAAAAAATCGTTTTTCGTTTCATTACATAACGAAATGGAACAACGAAAACGAAAATGAAAAATTGCACATTTCGTTCCCATCTCTACAATTCAATGTACTGCCCGTAACAAAAACGAAACGGACGACAAAATTTCTGGTGTTTCTGTTCGTTTCGTTTCATTTGGAGGCAAAAATTCATTTGTCGTTTCGTTCCATAACAAAATGAAAAACGAAAATGAAAACGAAAAATTGCTCGTTTCATGCCCATCTCTAACTCAGACTTTTACATATATACCACCATCCATAGGCATGGCACCCTACAAAGTGTAAGAGGACAGGTCCCTAAACCAAGACACTTCAATATTATAATATAAAAGACATTGTAAATGAAACACTTTTAACATCCTGAAGCCTCTAATCACACATTTAGATTTGTGATCCCCATTTTACTCTGGGAAGTTGATAGGATGATGTGATGGCATTGGGGTGCCAAACTGAGGCCAGGCTACATTAAGATCTTTTGCTGTATCCATTAGAGATATGGTTTTCTGGAATACAGTCCCCATAGTTCTCCATTCTGGGAGTTTCACCTTTCTTACAGGCACCTGGAGAAATGCCTAAACTGAAGGCTTTGAAGCTTAAACAATCCTGGATTCACCCAAGCTACCTGCCCAGAAAGAAGGTTCCAGTTAGAAACAGGACAGGAATAGGAAATCTGAGTGGAATTAGGCCTAGCAAGGGCACACAGTTTTCCAGTGTAGGCATTTTCCCCAGATGCCTCACATTTAGGTGTTTCTAAGGTGTCTGTAAGGTAGGTAGAACTCCCCTGATGGAGAACTGTGCTATATGTAGTCCAGGAAATGGGAACAGTAAACCCCTGCTTGCCACTTCTTGTAGTACTAAAGGGGAAAACAAAAACAAAACACAATTAGTTTTGTAAAAAAGTAAGGAGGTTGCACTATAGGTAAAACAGCAAGAAAACAAAAATAAAACACTGCAGCCTGGCAGAGCAGGGCTGCATCTGCCCAGACCACATGCTGGCTCCCCGCTGCTAGCTCAGTTGCTCCAATCTCTCCGTGTCCTGCCCTTGCCCAGGTCGTTGGCAGGTGCGCCCTCCTGAGGCGCATGGCCACCTCTGCCACCGCCACCATCATGGAGGTGGGCAGGCACTCCTGGGTCATGCCGCTTCTTCCACCACGGCTGTGCCTGCCCACCTCTGCTGCACTGCTGGGTGGAAGACCAGAAGTTTTGAAATTCCTGCTCGAGTTCAAACTTCCGGGACCCGAGCGGGAAGTTCAAAGGCTATTAAGTCCCCACCCCACCCCTCTGGAGGATGGCTAGCATGTAGCAGCAGCAGCGAGGAGAGCGCCACATCGGTGGGTGTTTTTTTCCCCTTTTCCCTCCTTGCCGCTGGCCTCTGGCCTGCTTTGCACCTGGTTTTTTTGGGGGGGTGGTGGCTGATTACTAATCATGGATAACTGAATCAGCAGAAAGTGAATCAGCGGATACAGGGGTCCTACTGTATTTCTTTGCTCAAGCCCTCAAGCAAGGGGGAAAGTCTGTCTCCTTCTGAGCAATGCATTCCTGTTTTTGTGCTGGTGGTGGCTGCTGCTGCAATGTACCAATACACCTTTTTCAAATTTTATTTTTAATTTTTTAAAGGGTAGAAGTGCAGTAAAAAAAATCTACAGCACCATTCACATGTGCAGAATTGAAATGAATTGAAACTGTGCATGATTAGTACATTTTAAAACAACCTCACCAGAGAGGAGAAAAAAGCTGACTGCTGGACCAAATGAATTTATATTAGTCATGCATCTTGTGAATGGAAATTTTTGAAACAATCTAAATAACAGCCAAAGTGATTCATTGGGGTTCTTTTCGAATGTATAATTGAGCCTTTTCCACCTGGCTCTTTGCTCTGCTGTCACCTCAGAAACACACAAATAGCTTTTTTTCCTGTCAGTATTTACACATTTGTCTGAATCAGGGCACATTCTTACATGCTATTCCATTTTGAACTGCAAACATTTACAGGGTTAAGAGGAGAACACAACAATAGATGTAACAAGCAGCTGGAAATCAGCCGACGTTAGCATCACAGAAATGCAACGGCTTGTTTTCTGTTTGTACTGACACAGGTCACTTCCCTCAAATGCCAATCATCTTGTTTTCAGTCTCCCCCAAATGTCCCTGAATCGGGTCGGCCAGCTCACGATGGTGTTGCTATGGAAGCAATTATGGCAAGACGGATTATAGCATTTGCAAGCATAATAAATTTCCTTTACCTGATTTATGGCCTGTATCCTTTTGTCCCTCCCCATAATAGAATTTATAACATTGCCAACCAGCTACCTCTTAACTTATGGGACAACATAACGGCAGAAAGAAAATTAGGATTTCCCCCAAGTCAACAGATATTTTCTAGAATAAAAATGAGTCTTAAGAAACAAAGAGCCATTGCAGTCCTGAATGAGCAACACAAGAGAAAGTAAAGCACCACTGAGTTAAGGGTGGACAACGTAAGGCCCTCCAAATAAGGAGGAATGTGTTCAGGATTGGGAGCTGCATAGTAGATTCTGCATAAGTTCGCATAATTTGCATGCACAGGATACATCACTCCAAGACGGTGTATCTCTCTCTATTACAAAAGTAAATACACCGGTAAGTTGTATAAAGGAATTAATTCGATCAAATGAAATTCCGTTAAGCAAATTTTCCTTTATACAAATTTCCCATAGGAATGCATTGAAAACAGAGTAATTCTTAATCGCGACCATTTTTATGTTGTACAGATTCGCCCCATAGGCAATTCTGTTAAGCAAATTTCTCCTATCTCTGGAATTTTTTTATGTTGCACAGATTTTATGTTATACAAACCAAGGGAACAATATATATTTAGGATTGCAGGGGAAGAGGTGCCCCCTTCTCCTTTTAATAGAATTACAGAATAATGGAATTGGAGGGGGGGTATAATGCAATTGAATCCAACGTTCTGCTCAACACAGGAATCCAAATCAAAGTGTATTTGACAGATTTCTGTCTAATTTTCCCTTCAATGCCTCTCGCATAGGAGTGGTCAACCCCTCCTGAGGTAATTGGTTCCCACTGCTCTAACAGGAAGTTCTTCTTGATATTCTGGGTTCCTGGTTTGCATGTGGGGTCAATGTCTCAAAATGCCCGATAAGCTTCACAAATGAGTGAACTCTCAAGGTAAGATATTCTTCTTAATCACAATGAGGATGTCAAATCTATCTATCTATCTATCTATCTATCTATCTATCTATCTATCTATCTATC
>JAHTLZ010000054.1:6130470-6146357 GCA_023846285.1 Phrynocephalus versicolor
ATCTATCTATCTATCTATCTATCTATCTATCTATCTATCTATCTATCATCTATCTATCTATCGTCATTTATTCATTTTGGAAAATATGTCTGTCTGTCTGTCTTTCTGTCTATCTCTCTATATTTCTGTACCGCCCCCTTAGTGCAAAGTGCACTACCTGGGGTGGCTTACAAAATAGTTATAAAATGCAAATACTGAAAAAAAAAGCTATAAATAAAATCAAATTAAAATACAGTTAATAGAGTTAAAAAATGAATACATATTTTAAACAGCCATTAACAGAATCTGTAAGATGGCAAACACCTCATCCTGCCCGATTTGGGAGGCAGGGGCAAGTAAAAGCCATAATAAAAGATGTGCCCCCTCTCAGATGAGTGGTGGAAGGGAGGGAGAGAAGAAGAACAAAACAAAACAAAACAACAAACATCACTAGCTGCGGAAGGCCTCTGCAAATAACTGCAAACCCAATGCAGTTCTCTCCTGTCTGTAGTATTGGACACTAGAGATGGGCACGACACAAAAAAATGGTGTTTCATTTGTCGTTTGTCGTTTGTCGTTTAGGGGGTCCGTTTTGGTTCGTTTTCGTTTTTCGTGAATTTTTGCAAAAAAAATCATTTTCATTTCGTTGCGTAACGAAATGAAAAAACGAAAACAAAAACGAAAAATTGCTCGTTTCGTGCCCATCTCTATTGGACACATTTACATACATCCACACTAGTACTGTTTCCTGAGGAAACCGCTCGTGAAAATATGTTGGGCACCCTTTTGACAGCCCCTGTTTTGATATCAGTGAAATGTGTTTTGATATCTCCTCAACAACAATCTTGAATGCGTTTCTTCCTTTTTGTTGAAAGCACTTTTGTAGAATCCATTTTATTTAGGCCCCTCAAATCCTTGCTGCTTGGCAAAAGCAAGTCCTTTTTCAAAGATTCATTTCCTTTTCATTCTCTACCCGTCGTAATTTTTCACGCACGAGTGTTGCCTGTTTTGTCCATGCAATGTCACGGCCTGTTCTCAAATGCTCACCTGGTTGTTTTGTTATCTTGACCTTTACTCAACACTCTTCAAGCCTTGATTCTCCAGACAGCCATTCTTTTTCTTTTTTTCTTTTTTCTTTCTGTTACACAGGAAGAGAAAAACGGCATCGGAGAGTAAAGAACTGCCTGGTAGATCAGGACAAAATGTATCTCATTCACTAGCCTGACATCCTGCCAGCTTCCAAGGAGACCATCCAGATCCAATCAGGAGATTCCTAAGATGGACTCAGTAGAATAACCATCCCACGCTGTGTGCCCCGAATTGGAAAGTAATTTTCTGGAGTATAGAAAAATTGTCTGTTGTTATAGCGGTCTTGAAGGTGAGAGCTGAAAAAGTAACTTTTCTGAGCTGTGTGTTCTCTAGTATATGATAATTACAAAACTTGGAAATACTGTTGGATCACAAAATCTCTAATAAATAGTGATAATTCACCCAAGCTTGCTCTTAACATGACATTCAATGGAATCCTTTTAGATAAACCATTCTACAACTGAAGTACAGAAATACCTTGGTTTAAGAGTAACTTGGTTTAAGAGCGTAAAGCAAGTCAAGCAAAAATTTCTTCTAAATTTTGCCTTGATTCAACAAGCAATGTAAGAACATAAGAACATAAGAAGACCCATGCTGAATCAGGCCAAAGGCCCATCTAGTCCACCTTCCTGTATCTCACAGTGGCCCAACCAGATGCGTCTGGGAGCGCATGAGACTAGATATCTGTCTCCTGATACCACTCCCCTGCATCTGGCCCTTGAAGTACCCTGGTTTTAAGCCTGGAGATGACACATCTCCCTCATGGTTTGTAACCTGTGATGGACTTTTCTTCCAGGAATCTGTCCAATCCCCTTTTGAAGGCAACCAGGCCAGGTGCCATCACCACATCCTGTGGCAGGGAGTTCCACAGACTAACAATGCACTGGGTGAAAAAATATTTTCTTTTGTCTGTTCTCACTCTCCCAGCCCACAAGTTGAGTAGATGTCCCCTAGTTCTGGTATTTTGTGAGAGGGAGAAGAGCTTCCCTCTCTCCACTTTACTCATGCCCTGCATTATTTTATACGTCTCAATCATATCCCCCCTCAGGTGCCTTTTTTCCAGACTAAAGAGCCCCCAATGTTTTAGCCTTTCCTCATAATGTCTTGCAATACAAGCACTGGAGCAAGTCACATCATCACAAGTGAGCCACTGTGAGCTCTCTCTCTGTCTCATTCTCTCTCCCCCTGCTGGGTTGTGGGTGATTTTCTGGAATATTTAGTCTTAGGCAGTCTCCTAAGCAGAAGGAGGCGAAAGGAACAGAGGTTTCCCTTGCATCAGCCAGGAACTTTTTCAAAGGGGAATGCAGGTTAGGGTTTTATTTTTCTTTATATGTATATTTTTATTTAATTCATTTTCAACATTCTTTTTGTTTTTCCAAACCATTTCTAGTCATGGCTCAGTGTAGGGCTACAAACTGCACTTTATTCTTATCACATTAACAATACAGAGTAAAATCCAGTTGTTAGTCCCAAGCAGAACAGATTATTTACCTAAACCATAGTGTGGATGTGGACCTCTAGCCAACTTCTTTTGTGAGTTTTGGCTTTTTGTCCGTACAATATGTGGTCTATGGGATCCACAGAACAAATCTTCTGAGTTTCCATTATTTTCTTACAGGGAAATTTGCTTTGATATAAGAGTGCTTTGGTTTACAAGCATGGTTCTGAACAATTTATGCTCGTAAACCAAGGTGTTGATGTATATGATCATGAGAACTTCCATGTCTAACATTGTATACCTTTGGAACAATGAGACACAACGAGGGTCTGTCTACTCAACAGATCTTGATGGTCAGGCAGCTATCTCCAGGAAGAGGTGTTTCTTTGAATTTCCAATTGCCAAGCTGTTAAAAGGTAGTTGGGAGAGTAGGTAAATTATTCAGTCATCTTGCAGCATAGTGACAATCTCCAGCATGTCCAAACTTGTTCCTCCTCCTCGCCAGTCTTGTTTGTAAATACACAGTCATTAAAAATTTAGCTGCAAGTTTCGGGTCTTTGATTCGGCCAACAACCAAAATAAGTGGAGGCAAGTTCTGGAGGAGGAGGCGATGGAAGGGAAGAGGGGAGTTGGCTAGGTTGCTCATCTTGTTTATTTTGAACAAAGTACTTACTCCTAAGGTTAATGCATTAGAGATCAAACAAAGGGAAATACACAGTGAGTTGATCAACGGGGATGAAGCGAAAGAGGCGACAGTGTTCTAATTTAAATTGGGATTGATCTCTCTCATGAAAAACAAAGAGTATAAACAAAGTATATGAATGGACTTAATCAAGCTGTAGAAGAGTAACCTTCAAACTGATTTAGTTAATCCTAGCTAAAGGCAACCAAGATAATATATACTTCTGGCTTAAAAAAATGAGAATGTTGTCAGCACTTTTTATGGTACCTCCTTGCCCTTGAGGTTTGGAAATTTTTAACAAGAAGGTGGCTTATACGTGTAAAGTCCTGGTGCAGTTTTCAATCTTTAACAATTAGGAACAGATTTAAGCTATATATATATTCCTATTATCGGTGCTACATTTTTTTTTTTTTTGCTTTGAGCCATCCTGCTGTTGGCATGCAAACTGCAGGAACTGCCCTGAAATTATCTTCAGAGTTCTGTTGGAAGAAGCATTTCTCCTTGACTAAATCCCCCTGTTTGTGCTGGAGAGATCAGCCTAAGAGATCTTGCAACATGTTCAGCCCCCCCAAGGATGGGCGGAAATTTAATCTTACTTGGCAACCAGGGTCAAGATGTTATGGTCAGCTGAGGCCGCTGAACTTGATCGGTGCAAAAAGTGGATAATTCTGTTTCATGGAATCATAGAGTTGGAAGAGAACTCAAGGGCCATCCAGTCCAACCCCCTGCCATGCAGGAACCCCCCTCCTCACAGTATTTATTTATTTATTTATTTATTTATTTATTTATTTATTAGGCTTATATACTGCCCGTCTTCCCGAAGGAACTCCCGGCGGTTTACAACAAGAAGACAATATAACAGTAACAAACAATTAAATAAAACAATTTAAAACAGGTAACAAAATCAAACAACTGAGAAATAGCAGATGGTGGGTGGGGGGATCACTTTTAGTCACCAAACGCTTCTCGGAAAAGGAGAGTTTTTAATGCCTTCCGAAAGGCTGGCAGGGACTCTGCTAGGCGCACTTCTCTGGGGAGATGGTACCACAACGTAGGGCCAGCCACAGAGAAGGCTCGGATAGGGGTGGATGTTCTCTGAGCCTCCCTGGGCGTGGCCACCCGCAGCATGTGCGCCCGTGACAACCTGGTCGGTTGGGCCGATGTTGACCGCTGGTCGATCCACTCTGCCAGGTAGTCAGGTCCCAGGCCATTTCCGACAGATGGCCATCCAGCCTCTTCTTAAAAACCTCCAAAGAAGGAGACTCCACCACCCTCAGTTGACTTAGCATCTGCTTATTCATCACACACCCATGGTTCTTTTCCTTGCTTTTATTTTCCTGGAAAAGTATTAGTCATTGCTTCCTTGAAAACCTAGAGATGGGGAAAAGAATTAGTTTGGGGAAACTGCAAATCCAATTATATATTTTCAGGATTTGGGTTTTCTTGAGTGTGTGGCAGTGTTTGGAGCATGCAAAAATCTTCTAAAAGTCTATAACCTTGTAAACTGTTCATGTTTTTTCCGCAAACCATGCAAACAGATGAAAACCATGTTCTCAACTTCCTACATGATTTGTATAAAAGTGGAAGAAGTATATAAGGCTTTCACTTGACATAGAGGAGAGGGAGCAGATATGTGAGTGCGTGTATCAACCACTGCCCTCTACTGATAATAGAAACACTTAGCACACATTTATGAACAAAAGGTTTCTTCCCTCATTTATCCACCCTGATACTCAGTAAAGTAGAAGAGGGTACAGTTTGTGCTTTTTTTAGCAGTTGTGCTGGAATTTAGAAAGAGGTTAAGAACATAAGAACATAAGAAGGGCCATGCTGGATCAGGCCAAAGGCCCAGCTAGTCCAGCTTCCTGTATCTCACAGTGGCCCCACCAGATGCGTTTGGGAGCACATGAGACTAGATATCTGTCTCCTGATACCACTCCCCTGCATCTGGCCAACCCCCTGCCATGCAGGAACCCCCATCACAATATTTCCGACAGGTGGCCATCCAGCCTCTGCTTAAAACCTCCAAAGAAGGAGACTCCACCACCCTCCTTTGTGGTCTTTGTAATGTGGACTTTCTGTACCAAGAGTTGAAGTTGACACCCACTGTTCCTTTACAAAGTGGTGACTCAAGAAAACGATAGAAAACAGAGTTTCCAGGATCAAAATGTTAGTACACAAAATTGAAATCTCAGTAGAATGCTTGACTTGAGAGGATTACAGAGCTTTACAAGGATCTTGGAGAAGTGCTGGAGGGGTGCTTTACAAATAGTCAGCATATTTCCTCTTCCAATATATTTTCCATTCCATTTCCTTTTGACATTAAGTATCTACAGACCCATATACTATATGCTGCACATACTATGAAACCAACTACCTTAGAACATGGCAAGTGCTCCAACACTGGAGTCATTCAAGAGAAAATTGGACAACCACCTGTCAGATATCCTTTGATCTGTATTCCTGCCTTGAGCAGGGGATCAGACTTGACTGCCTTGTAGACCCCTTGTGGAGCTGTTCGGCAGTGGAATATGTTGCCATGGAGGGTGGTGGAGTCTCCTTCTTTGGTGGTTTTTAAGCAGAGGCTGGATGGTCATCTGTCATAAATACTGTGATGGGGTTCCTGCATGGCAGGGGGTTGGACTGGATGGCCCTTGTGGTCTCTTCCAACTCTATGAGTCTATGACATTGTATATTTCATGGTCTATAAAGATACAGTATCACCTACTCCTACATTTACTACCATATATTTTAACACAAGATTTTGTGGAGCAAGCCTACTTCTTCAGACCTAAGAGTAAGGATACAGAGACGACATTGCAAAACATTCATACATGGCTCTAAGATAAAGAGCCATTGGTGGTTTGGAGACACAAGTAAGAAATTGTGCAAGTCACTGTGGCATTTCACACATAATCAGGACTCAAGACCCCTGTTTGGCCTTCAGTTCTTTTCTGTAAACAGCAACCATGATTGCTGTTACAGCTAAAAGAACCTCAGGCTATAGAAAACAACAGCAGAAGCAAAATGTAATTAATTGAGAAGCTGTGACTTTATCCTTGGTTGTGGTAGTTGGTAAGGAAGCTGGGCTGTGGAAATAGTAGATAGTAACATAATTATTCAGGCATTTAATAATTACTAATAACTTAAGAATTCTTGGATAATATTTAATATGTTGAGATGGGTATTGAGCATATGTATGTGATTTATCTCATGGCGTGGTGCAGTGGTTAAACCCTGTACTGCAGCTAAAGATGTGATTACAGCCTGGGGTTCAATCCCAGGTAGCAGGCTCATGGTTGACTCAGCCTTTGATCCTTTTGAGGTCAGTAAAATTAGTACCCAGCTTGCTGGGGAGGGGGCAATGTTTATCCTGCATAAGTAAATTGTAAACCGGCCAGAGAGTGCTTAAGCCCTATGGGGCGGTATATAAGCAGAACACTTCCCCCCCCCACACACACACTTTGGATTATTGTTCTGTAGTTTTTCTTCTCTAGAATAGCAACTGTCAAACAGATTTCTGTGCATTTCTATGTAAAAAATAGACAATATCTGCACAAAAGAATTAATGGACATAAATCAGATATCAAGAATGGCAATGCACAGAAACCTATTTTGAGCCATTTCAATATACCTGAACACTCTACACAGGTTTGAACTTTGCCAGACTAATATAGCTACCACTATGAAAAGAAAAGCTGCCTAGATGCCCTGAACACATCCAATCTCGCCTGATCTCGGAAGCTAAGAAGGGTCAGCCCTGGCTAGTACTTGGATGGGTGACCGCCAGGGAATACCAGGTGCTGTAGGTGCCTGGAGTAGGAACTGGCAAGCCACTCCAAGTATTCCTGCCATGAAAACCCCATGGACATGGGATCACAAAGAGTTGGTCACAACTGTATGACACAACAAGAAATGATAAGAAAAATGAGAGAAACCTTTTCCAGGGTAATCTCTATTACAATTTATTTATTTTTATTTTTATTTTTACAACTTATATGCTGCCCACTACCCAAAGGTCTCTGGGCGGCTTCCAATCAAAGAATTAAAACAGTTAAAAACATCAAACAACAATAAATAATTAAAACAATAATAAAAACCTTATACTAAAATCATGACACTAAAATTGCCATCAGAAGACCCACAATCTAAATTGTATCAATTAAAAAACTTCTGGAACAGGAAGGTTTTTACCTGGCGCCGAAATGTCGTCAGTGTTGGATCTCACTTGGGAGGGCATTCCCAGCTTGGGAGCAGCTGCCGAGAAGGCCCTGTGTCTCCAAGCCATCCCTCTTACCTCCTTGAGGGATGGCTCTTTCAAGAGGGCCCCCTGGCTTGATCTTAATTCCCGGGTAGGTTCATATGCAAGGAGGCGGTCCTTCAGGTATCCAGGTCCTAAGCCATTTAGGGCTTTATGTGTCAAAACAAGGCAAAGTAATGCAACTGTCTTGGATAATAGATATTGGGGAAGGAAGAAGAACACCAACATCCCTGTTCTTTCTCAAGAACAAAATTTTTGATCAGGTAACCTCCATGGATCGATGATGGAAATCCAGTAAATATAATAAATCTTGACTTCAGCTAATCCTTTGACAAAGTGCTCCATGATATTTTCTGATTAGCAGGCTAACAAGGTTTGGTCTGGATCAAGCAGCCGTCAAGTGGATACGTAGTTGGTTATAGAATAATAGACAGAGAGCGCCTGTCAGTGGCTGCTTCTCAGAATGTGGGAGGAACCACAAGGCTCCATCCTGGGCTCTGTTCCCTTTAACGTTTTTATTCATGACCTGGGTCAAGGGTTGCAGGGAATGCTTGTCAGATTTCCAGAGAACATAACACTGGATGGAATAGCTAATACCTTGGAAAACAGAAGTATTTTTTTTTTAAAAAAAAATCATGATCAGTTCAAGCAGTGAGCAGAAAACAGCAGAGTGAAACTTAACAGGGATGAGTGCAGAGGTCTACCCCTAGGGCAGACCTGACCAAAGTCCGGCCCGGGGGCCAAATCCAGCCCGTCAGGCCATTCTGAGTGGCCCGCGGCTGGCTGGCTTGCCCCTCCCTTCCCCTCCTTCGCTTATGGGTCAGTGGGTGGAGCTTGCAGTGGGATGGCAGGGTCGGGGAGCAACTGGCCCCTGACGCATCAGCGATCAAATCTGGCCCTCCTTACAAAAAGTTTGGGCACCCCTGCCCTAGGACAAAAAACCAAATACCATACACTGCTGCAAAGTGGGGAATACATGGCTCAGTAATACTTCATTGAAGAAGGATCTTGGAATTATTGTAGATCACAAGCTGGATATGACTCAACAGTGTGACAAGGCTGCCCCCCCCCCCAAAAAAAAGCCAATGCTATTTTAGGCTGCATTGGCAGATGCAGAGTCACCAAATCACATGGGTGCCTGTCCACATCTAATTGGCTCTGGTTAGGTTTCATCTAAAGTACTATGTCCAGTACAGGACATCACACTTTAAGGAGGACACCAACAAACTAGAGTTAAGTTCAAGGGAGATTAGAGAACTGGAAATCAAGCCCTAGGAAGAAAAACTGAAAAGAACTGGGCAACTTTAGCCTTGAGAAAAGAAGATGAGAGGAGGTATGATAGCCCTGTTCAAATATTTGCAAGACTGTCAAAGAGGAGCAGGATCTGTTCTTGATCATCCCAGCAAACAGGATGCATATGAATGAGCTCTAGATGGATTTCAGTTAAAATTTTAATAAGGTAAACATCCTTACTGTAGAACAGTCCAACAATGAAACTTTGGGAGGTGGGGAGTGCTCCAATACTGTAGGCCTTCGAGAGGAAAGGAGACAACCAACTGCCAGATATATTGTACAGTAGGCCCTCATATAACATACATTTTGTATAACATAACATCTGTACAACATAAACAATTCCAAAGATAAGGGAAATTTGCTTAACAGAATCACCTATGGGGCAAATCCGTACAACATAAAAATGGTCACGGTTAGGGATTACTCTGTTTTCAATGCATTCCTATGGGAAATTTGTATAAAGGAAATTTTGTTTAACAGAATTTCATTTGGAACAAATTTATTCCTTTATACAAGGTACCACTGTACTTTGATTTAGATTTCTTCTTTGAGCAGGTGGTTGGACTTAATGGTCTTACAGACACCTTCATTATTCTATGATCTTGAACACATATATCACATATATATGTGATATATAGGAAAACTCCATCCCAGGTTACAAACCATGATGGTGTTGTGTGATCTCCAGGCTTAAAACCAGGGTACTTCAAGGGCCAGATGCAGGGGAGGGGTATCAGGAGATAGATACTCCCAGACGCATTTAGTGGGGCCACTGTGAGATACAGAAAGTTGGACTAGATGGGCCTTGGGCCTGATGCAGCATGGCTCTTCTTATGTTCATATGTTCACAGGCAGGCACAATACAGACATCTGTATGATGGGAATACTTTTTCCATTGATTTTAGTCATAGTAGACTGGTGGAAATTACATTCCAAATCATTTCATTTAAAAATGCCCATGATTCTCAATATTTGGGATGAGGAAAAAGTAGCATTTAAAAGAATTCAACATAGAAGATTAGTACAACTCACATATTGTCCTCATCCTGAATATAAAGCTGTGTAGTGTGTCCCTATTTATGGAGTGGAAAGTATCACACTTTCTGTACTCCTTGTCTATGTATACATATAATGAGTGAGACAAAGGATGTAACCAGTGGCAGGTCCCAGGAAATAAAGGTATGTTGCCAGTAAATGGATAGTGCTGGAGTGTATCCTGTTATTCTCTGTATACAATTTTAAAAACAGACTTATCTTATTTACAGTAGTGTATAAAGTTTTGTGTGTGTTGTCTTTAATACTGGATTTGGTTAAAATTGTTCTCTCCCCCCCAACCCCTTAAGATGGTTATTAATGAGTGTGCAATTCACAAAATATATGAGCCACTAAAGCCCTGTGGCATCTCTTCCCTGTGCCCAAGGCTGTATCTGGAATTAATGGGTCCAATAAATCCATTCTGTAGGGAAGAGTGTAACACCAGTAACAAGAAAAAGGGAGATGTAGGAAATATAGGCCACCTGTTGGGTTTACAGCCTTCCCAAACATGGTAATCATTTCCAAGAGGTTGTGATTAGTGCTGGCGAAAATATTTGAATCGTGAGCCTCCATGGTATCTATTTCAGCAGGAATGGTTGGTGTGTGTGTGGAGGGGTGTGTGTGTGTAAAATTCCATTTTGCAGCTCAGTTGGGAATGATTCACCCTATCTGCAGGGGCTATTCAGTGATTGTAAACTCTCACAGCTGTGCATAAAAAGCAGGGCTTGCAGGAAGGATCCAAATGCCAGAACCAGAGCTTGGGAGTAAGAGAGGTTGCATATTACAATTAATAGCCAAAATCCTTTTGTGCAACAGTAAATTGGTCAATGAAGATTTACTGAGGCAACCTCTCTATAAGTTCAGTTGATTAAAATGACCTACTTTAACTATGAATTAATATACTAAAATAAGTCAGAGTTAGAGTAGGTCCATTTTTATCAACTGAACTTAAGGGAGATTTGACATACAAATTTTAGCTGTGAATTTACTGCATTATCAGGAGATTAGAGTAGTTGAATCTTAGGATCCCTTCCAACTCTATAATTACATTATCTATCCAGAAGGACTTGCTGGCTATTGCCAGTATATTGAAGGTAAAGGTTCATGTGTTCATATTTCCTGCCTTTATTCCCTAATTCTTCTTGTATTGCAGCATTATGATTCCACCCCTCGATTTGGGCTCATTTTCCTATAAGACATTATAATTAATGGGCTGTTCTAATTTCCCTGGAGACTAAATTCCTAATTGCTGTAATTCTCACTCTTCCTGCTGGCATTGAATCATTACAGTTTGTTTTTCTGCTTCTGTCAATTATAGACTCTCAGCAAATATGGGATAGGCAAAGATATTCTTCTCCTTTTCAACAGTTGTCCTGTTTCAGAGAGATTGGACCTTGGATGCTCAATGAAACCTGAATGGTTCAGTACGTCCTGTTTCAGAGACTGGAGGCTCCAGTCAGAGCAAAGGCAAGTTAAACAACTTCAGGACCCTGGTCAGTTCCACATGCTGAGATGATCTGTGGTATGGTGCAAGTCTGTGGTCTGGACAAAAAGCTGTGGATGTGACTAGCAACTGTTCAGAACTAACATTTGCTTTGTGGTAGTCCTCTGGCTAAAAATAAGTTATTGGTTTTAAAGACTGTACACCTGATTTCTTAGACATTGGCTGCAGACAGGCTGAAAAGCCTTCAAATCTTTGGTTGGTAATATCAATTTCCCGTCCCAAACCGAGGAATGTTTCTGGAAAAATCAGCTATCTGGAGGACAAACATTAAAAGAATTAAAGATTTAAATCAAATACAGGTTAAAAGAGAGGATGTTTTAGGTTTAATTGATAAATTGAAGGTCCACAAATCACCGGGCACAGATGGCATCCACCCAAGGGTATTTAAGGAACTGAGAAATGAAATTGCAGATCTCTGCTGGAGGACTGGAGGATAGTGGATGTCACACCATTTCTAAAAAAGGAAGGAGGGCGAACCTGGGAAACTGCAGGCCAATTAGCCTTATGTCTATCTCATGAAAGATGGTGGAAAGCCTCCCTTAGGTGGCCTATAAATTAAAGGTGACCTGCAAATAAAACAAATAAATTAATAAACTCAAAAGTCCTGAATTTCCAGCTCTCTGGATTCCAGCTGCACTAGAGTTCTTCCCTCCCGAGCAACTGAAAATGTGTTAGGTTTTCCTCTGGCAGCACTGGTGCCTTGTTGGAAGGACTTGCTTTTCTTTGCATACGAAGAGAGTGAGGAAGTGAAGCTGTCACATGCTTTTATGCTCAGTCACATTCACACTTCCCTCCTTCTTATCAATTTGGCCGTTCTGCAGAAAAAAAACAGGAGAGAGGAGGGAGAGGATAAGAGAAAGTCCAAGGAGCTGTACTGAAAAATAAAGCACAAACAACATTATGGAGTGCAGCAGCTGTGAAGGAGGAGAGCAAAGCAAGAGACAGCCTGGCAAAGGGAAGATTGATGAGGAGACAACATTGACTTACTCAGCTCAGGTGGGCTGTCTCCTTAAAACATCAGCGCATTTTTGAGCTACCACTGGACGGTCTCAAAGGTAGAAGAGGAAGGGATTTCAGAAAAACCAGAGCTTTTTCTGAGGCAGAGCTAACCCCCTTCAAACCGGGCCGAATGAGAGTATAGGCAAAATGGCTGACAACGGTCAAAATCCTATGGAGTTTTTATGCCTACACAAGAGGAACTCTGACGACAACGTTTTGGTTGTTGCTTAATTTTTATCTACTTTTTCACAATTTGTGTAGATTATTTTGTTTTAATATTTCATACCTATACCTATTTTGATATTCTGGATGTTTTCAAATGGAAGAACACGATGTAACTGAAAATAATATATGAGTACCATAGGTTGCCTCAGTGAATTGTAGCTAACTGACAAGGTGCTGGGCTCAGACCCCTTGTGCAGTTGGAGGCACATGACCAGGGACATGGCTGACATGAGAACAGAAACCAATTCATTAGCTGTGGCGACTTCCACAATTCTTCTGGCATGTAAATATCCACAAGGATTGTGACTGAGAACTCTTTCGGAGAGAACATATGAGGTGCAGTCAAAGCTTCTCGCTTTCTACTCAGCCAGGGGATGTCATTTGGAAGAAGCACACATCAACAAAAAGGAGAACAGCTCTTCAAATGGAGGACCATCTGCCCTTAATGGAGAAAATGGCTGCCCTATTTAGCTGTAGCAGTAAAATGGAATCCTCCATGCCACCTGAAGGCAGCTGGATACTTTAAACTTTAGAACAGGGGTTCTCAACCTGTGGGTCCCCAGATGTTCCTGGACTGCAACTCCCAGAAGCCTCCGCCACTCACTGTGCTGGAAGGGGTTTTTGGGAGTTGGAGTCCAGGAACATCTGGGGACCCACCAGGTGGAGAACCACTGCTTTAGAAGATATAGGACAGACTATGTGATACATTCCTTTCTATCCTTCAAAAGAGGGGAACAGTGTCCGCATGTGTGGAAACTGCAAGTACAGTGGTATCCTGACTTAAGAGCAGCTCAACTTAAGAACAGGAGGGCTGAAGTTTGGACATGCCTGATCCAAAACATACCCTCATCATCCATTTCACAGAGCTCAGGAGACCTAATGTTCTTCTTTCCCTGGACTGCATTTCCTATAATGCCAAAGACAGCGTGGCTAATAGCTGCAGCCTTTTAAAGGCATTTCCCCCGGCTTGGCTGCTCCTTCCAGGTGATGCCAAACTCATCCACCTGGATCAGCTGAGTGGACAAGATCCCACATTGGTCGCTTGCTTGCCGGGAGACAATGTTGTAATAAATCCAGACTGGGCACACCACCAGTGTCGGTAGTCGGTAGGAAAGATAGTTGTTTGGCCTCGCTTTCCAAAGAGGTTATGAAGATGAATGAAGATCAGGGAAGCCGATTGAAAGAAACGTGCTAAATATTATTAAGAGAAATCAAACCTGACAAAAAGAGCAGCCCACGCATAATTTCTTTGAAAGCTGACAAAGCAATAGCTGTCATGGTCAGCAGATAATATGACAAACAATGCCACCATATTAAATTCTAGAGAGCAGTTCATTTTCGAGCAGTGAAGTTTTATTAAAGTGGCTTTTGCTTCCTCCTCCTGGTCTGCTCCTCCCCCCCCCCTCGCTCTCTCCTTTGAACTGTCACTTCTACTTAAAACTTTTTCAGTTGTGGTTTCCCTCCCCGCTGCCTCCGACTTCCTTGGGTGGGGATTCACACAATAAGAGCCAAAGTGTTCCATAATTAAGGGGCCCTTTTAGCTAACCATCTCTTCTGCAGCTTACTATTATGTTACTCCTTGTATGTGTGGGAATTTAATCTTCTTGAGGATTATGAGGTGGAACTAACACAGCATATTATATAAAAATGAACAACTAGGCCCTAGATCAAATCAAGCCTGCACTATCTGTGGTGGTAAGAATGTTGACACGGAGACGGCTCTGGTTTTGGGGCCCATTATGAGAAGCCAGGATTCTCTAGAAAAGACTCTTCTTCCTCCCCTACCCAACCTTAGAGATGGGCACGGAATGAACATTTTTTCGTTTCCGTTAGTTGTTAGTCATTCCGTTACGTAACGAAACGACAAACGGAAATTGTGATGAAAATGCAACGAAACGAACAGAACCACGAAAATTGAGGTCGTTATGTTTCGTTTCCGTTAATGGCGACGCACAATGAAATGAGCTGTTTTAAATGTTAAAAAAACGCCCTGGACATCCGTAAAAACACAGCGATAATGCGATAATTATTTGAAATTATTTATTACCTACCAGGGGGTTGGGGTCCTTAAAACGTTTGTTTTTGTCTTCTCCCATCGTGATGTATTTTTCTTTTCCCTTTAAAATGGATGTCGCCACCAGCCACAAAATGGAGGCAAGCCATGTGATGGGATCATCTTCAACCAATAGCATGCCCAGGTTGCAGACTGGGCGGGCAGGTCTGGCAGCCACAGAGGGCATAAAAAGCTCTGGCAGCCCCCGTTCTCCTTGCAGTTTCCGGTGGGAGTTAGGGTGGGATTGCTGTCTCTGCGACTCTAGCTTCAGTCCTGCAGCCTCCCTGTGTGCATGCGTGCTGCATACCTCTCAGTGAGTACCCTCCCTTGCCCGGCAGTGCAGTCACTCTGCAGCTGCCTTGCACCCTGGGCAATGCCCACCGCTGCCTTTTCAGCCTCCCTGCGTACCTAGTCTATACTGTGTCTCTGCCAGCATCCATTTTTTTAGTGTTTTCCCTCTAGTCTGGGGTGCTGGGGGACGCCCACGCACAGAAATGCTTTTAAAATCGTGCAAAAAGCGGGTAGAAACGACAAACAAAAAAACAAAAAATTCCACAGCCAGCATGTTCTGCAGTCAAACGCTGACTATAGCCAAAGTCGAGATTTCAAATCTGATATTCGTGGGGATCTGGGGGGAAAAGGTGGACCAGTTCATCAGATTATACAGTGTATAATTCACAACTCAAGAACTGTGAAGTCTAACCTTTCTGATAAGAACCGTTCCAAAAATATGAATCGTAAGAGATAAAGTGCCATCTGTTGATGCGGCTTTCTGCTGTGCCTCTTAAAATTTCCAAACCAACGATGTCAAAATAAGATGCCTTTACCTTAAGAGGTTTCAAGGACTGAAAGAAAGCACTTGAAAAATCAAGATTTTCCAAGCCCATAACAGCTATGATCCATATTTTAGTAAGGTCTGTGCAGCATGGAGAGGAATGGGCATTCTCAGGTCCCCTTTTGTGCAGTTTTACAGTGCTTGATGGCAGTAATGACTTAAAATTATTATTTAAACCCATTTGCTAATGTTACTCAGTATTCAGTCACTTTTTGTGCAGTTTCGCCATACTTGAAGGCAATAATGACTTAAAATTATTATTTAAAATCAGTTGCTAATGTTATTCAGTTTTGAGTCATTGATGAGCTAACCACACAGTGAAGACGGGTATTTCAGTGATTGGAATGTCCAGGACAGATCTTTGTCGGAGTGGGTGGGGTGGGGGAGCTTTCATTTTCTCCTTCTGCACCAGCAGCTCAATCGGTTTCCTTATTTTTTATCTCCCCTTTCTTCTTCTTCTTCTTCTTCTTCTTCTTCTTCTTCTTCTTCTTCTT
>JAHTLZ010000054.1:6146367-6158577 GCA_023846285.1 Phrynocephalus versicolor
TCTTCTTCTTCTTCTTCTTCTTCTTCTTCTTCTTCTTCTTCTTCTTGTGCCTTGTCCATGTAGAACATTGGCAGTCAGTAGCAGAATCTGGTTTCTATCCAAAGCTATTCTAAATCGAGAAGCTGTGCTCCCTGCAGACCATTGGCTTAAGTTCTTAAGCCAGAACGTTGTACTATGCCCTGGGCCACACTTCCCATCTATTTTTTCCTTGAAGGATAGCTTGCAGCAGGTGCTATCTGTTATCGTGCATTATGTGACCAAAACATTGTAATTTTCTTCTCTTTATGGTATTGAGAATTTCTAGATTTTTATTCATATGCTGTAATTAGAGCCACCTTAGTGACTCTGGTTGTCCAAGGTATCTTCAGAATTTGTCTCTACGTCCACATCTCAAATGCTTCCAGCCTCCTGCGATAATGCATCTGCGATAATGCATCAGTTTAAATCAGTGACTGCCTTCTCAGCCCTGTGAACACTGAGTGGGAACCCATCCACTGTGCTGTTGAGTCACTCTCAGGGTGAACAGCAACTTCTTGCTCCATCCTATGTTTCTCCATATTGCCCTAATGACTCTAATTTGGTCCATCTTTGCACATTTGGCCAAAGGCAATACACATCCCTTTCACAATCATTTGCCCTTATTATTGAAACATTATTTTTGATGGGAAACTTAGCGTACCTTCCTACCTATGTTAATTTTTCTATAAGGGCTACTGACCATAAGCTTAGTCGGCTCCTTACTAGAGATGGGCACGACTCAGAAAAAATTTTTCATTTTCGGCTAGGGTCCGTTTCGTTTCGTTTCCGTTTTCGTGAGCTAATTTCAAAATTTTTTGTTTTCGTTTCATTACGTAACGAAAATGAAAAACGAAAACGAAAACGAAAAAATTTTCGTTTCTCCCCATTTAGCTCCATTATGTGTTTTTCCAGTAACGAAAAACGAAAATTGGCTCAAAATTAGTCGTTTCGTTTCCATTTTCGGTCCATTTTTGAACCGTTTTTTGTTTTCGTTTCGTTACGTAACGAAAATGAAAAACGAAAACGAAAACGAAAATACCGCTAAGTCGTGCCCATCTCTACTCCTTACCCAAGCTAAGATCGCTCTCCAATGCCAGGTGATCACCAAACAGGCAGCTGAACAAAGAATATAATTAGTCCTTCATGTATTAAATTCCAATTAAAACGGAAACATACTAAGAGAAGACCTAATGTGAGAAAAATATGCTTTTTGCTCAGTAATCTTCATCATTACTCTCCTCCGTTTTTATTCCATACAGGACCGTTTTGTTAAATACAACAACGAAAGTTCTTCATTCTATCAATCTCTTGAGTTCCCTCATTTGTTTACAAAGTGACATTTTCCATTGATGTTCACACATTGTTGTTAATGAATTTGATACTTCGTGGATTATATTAATGGGGTCTTGATTGTGTTTTTGTTCTGGCTTTGTTCTGTTTAATTAAAATTTAAATTAAAAGAAATCATTGATGCTTTAACAGCAAACCATAAATGAATCCCTTTTCGGGGAAAGAAGTGTGAGGTATAAATAAAATGAATGCACTGAACAAAGTTAAAAGTAGAAACTGTAAAGGCAGTAAGATTGAAGAGCTATTTGCTGCCATTAAAAACATGATTTCTGCTTTTTATGTTATTATTTATTTATAACCATTTAATGTTGTCCAATAAGTATGATATATAAGTTGGAGACAAGTGTGGAATGAAGAATGAACAGCCTTGTTTCATCTAAGCAATATAGAGCGGCTTTGGCGTCTACATCTTTACAGCTATGCTTCTAAAGCCATCACTTATTCAGTAATAAATCATCTACTGGGCACCACAGTTTCTTTTCACATAAAGTCTGAGTAGCTTTGCTAATTGTTGGTAATGTAATATACTTGATGCATCTCTTAAACATAAAATCCAGCTAAATCCAATCATAGTTTCTTTCTAAGAGAATAGTATGATATTATGGTACCATAGTGGTGGTACCATATTGTTTGCATATGCAGCTTAAACAGGGATCGACCAGCAAAATCAAAAGCGGGAGAAGCAAGCGAAAAACAACAACTATGAAATGGAACGTCAGACCAGCAGTAAATCTGGCACAAATGTAGCAGAAATGCTGCTTTTTCTCTGTCCCAAATTTGGGGATGTTTGGCCAAAGGGTTTTTGAATTAAGAAAAGCCCACTGTTTTGCTCCCATGAACAACCAGGTGACATTTTTCTTAAAAAAGATACAGAAAACCTTTTATTCTAACCATGTTTTATTCTACCACAGCAATTAGAGCAATGATGATTTAACACAAACCCCTTAGGTACTGATTTTTAACCTCTGAGATCACTTCTTTTTTATATAACTTCCGAAAATCTCAAAGGACTGATTTGCGTAGCACAGCATTCTGACCAAACAGAATGTGCCTCAAGTCAGTCCACAGAATCAACATAAGTCTGTCTCTTGTAACCCTGCTATAGCCTTCAGTGCGAAATAAAACATTAAACTGCTTCCTGGCCACTCATTCTCAACTTAATTGGATTTTTGTTTTTCAGTGACTTGGAGGTTACTCACATTTTGGAACACACTCATCCTCTGTTTTGGGGGGGTTTGTTTTTATAGGGGGGCATATTTCAATAAGGACTTGGAACGTGGGCATTGGGATTTCAGATTCGGTACCAAAGACTGGGATTTGGATTTGGGACTTGGTGATTTAAGTCCAACTTGTATTTTTTAAATAAAACTATCATTATTTTTCTATTCCTGGCTGTCTCCCACTTTAGAAATTGTTTCTAGTTCTTCCTTTGGAAATCTTTTCTTTTTGTTTCTTGCAAGCGTTAGGGTTTTTTTTCCTTCCAGTTCTTTTATGATATAGGCAAATAATTTTTTAAAAAGTTTATGAAAGGAAGTCTGTTTGACAGTAAATAGTTTACAAAGGTAAGGGCTTCATCTCATTAACTTCACTGAGAAAATTATGCATATTGTTCTCAACACCATTCCCCCTAAATGCTTCACTGGAGTTGCATTGTAATGTGCTTATTCTTCATGACAAAACCCAGTTTATTTGTTTTGGTGCCACTAAATTCTTTGGGGAAAAATATGTTCCACTTTAATTTTTAATTTCTATACTCAGGGTCTCATTTCTTACCATAGTACAGGGCTGTCCAAATTTGAACAGGCCGAGGTCTACTTCTTCCGGCCCAAAGTGCCGGAGGGCTACTACGCTAAAACCTCTACTTAAGAATTTTATGCATTCCTTCCGAGCACATGGTCATAAGTAAACAAATTGTAAGTAGGGCAGTGGTTTCCCATAGGAATGCATTGAAAATCAATTAATCTGTAATGGATGGAATTGTCCAGGAGGGAAGAAGAAGGGAGACATCACTGCACATGCACAAAGGAGATGGGCACACCTACAATTCCACCTCTCACCCCTCTCCTCCCCTCTCCCCCCTCCATGCCACACCAGCAACTCAGCTGGTCACAAGACAGTGGCCCACCGTTCATCTGGCCGGTGGGGAGAACAGGGGACTGCGCCATGGCCTTGAACTGCCCCACTCAGCTGAGACAGTGGGCTGGCAGACCCAGAGCTTTGCTGGGGCAGTGGTGGTCCTTGGGATGGGGAAAGCAGGGGTGGAGAACTTATCCCTCACTTTTTTTATTGATGGCTGGTGGGCTACTTTTGAACCCTTCGTGGGCTACTGGTAGCCCGTGGTCTACCTGTTGGGCAGGCCTGCCATAGTAGACCACACAAGAGCCGGTCCATTTGGCATGCCAACGGTTCTGTAATTTCCATGGAAAGCATAGTAAGTTGCAGTAGCCCCATTTGATTCAATGGAAAAAATATAGGGATGTTGGCCCTCCAAATCCAGGTTGATTCAATAGGCCAACTCTAGTGTGATTTCTTATGCTACGCAACAAGATTTTGACCACTATTTTTAAAAAATGTTAGTGAGAAAGTCATGTCATAATATCGCTAACATCCTTTTCTCTTATGAAATATAAATACTTTAGTCACCGAGTTCCTGTTTTTCATAATTAGACTTCCTGTTAATTTGACATTTACTTACCTATCATGTAAGATGACACACTCCATGCACAGAGGTGGAAAGAAAGAAAAGGCATTTCCGTTCTGCAGATTTGATCCTTGGATCTTCTCAACCATTGTGTGGGAGAAACAGCTGGTGCTATGTGCTCCTCTTAAAATACCACACTTAGAAATGAGGATACTCTACCCAGAGCTATAGGTAGCAGTCTTGGCGATGGTGCTCTGCTTTCCTCTTATTGGATCATGTGAGCACCATTAGTTCTGGTAAAGGTAAAGGTTCCCTTCACACATGCATGCCAGGCGTGTCCAACTCTAGGGGCAGTGCTCATCTCCGTATTCAAGCCAAAGAGCCAGTGTTGTGCAAGTCCGTGGCCATGTGGCCAGCATGGCTGCAAGGAAACACTGTTTCACCTTCCTGCTTTTTACGGTGGTACCTACTTATCTACTTGCATTTACATACTTTCGAACTGCTAGGTTGGCAGGAGCTGGCGTTAACAGTGGGAGCTCACTCCGCTGCGTGGCACCCGGGATTCGAACCACTGAGCTGCCATCTTTGTAGCCGACAGTTTTCACTGCTCTTCTTTTTTGTTCTTCCTGAAGAGCAACAGCTAAAGGTGGCACATTTTCTTTGGGGTTTACTTCCTTCCAGGAAAAATTAGTAATTTTTAAAATTGATTTTTCAGGCATGTCTCTAAAATGCCTAAATATTCTAATGGAAAAAAAGCATAATTACAGTGAGCTAAAATATAAATGAGAAGGCAGTGCATTGTGTACTGACTGGAATATCATTTTACAGTCCAACAGAATGGCACAAAACAGATTATTAAGTCAAGGTCTTTTCTCTTGTGGGACATCAAAAATAAAACAGAGGCTTTATTCTTCCTAAAATTACCTGCAGAACAACCATGTGCAAAGAGCTGCAAACCCTGCATTCTGTGAATGCATTTGGTGCAGAAGCCATGCAGTCCCACCTCTGGTGGATTCCTAGAAAACTATCTGGTGCAGAAAAACACCGCTCTATCAATAGAAAGAACTCATGACAGTTGCTACCAAGCAGAGCAGGATTGAGAATACTGGAGCCTACATTATTCTGTGGTCCCATTGTCATACATAGACCATTATCTGGTGCACTTTAGGCTCACTGGAACCCAGAGCCTGGCCAGGGGTAGAAGTCAGACAAAGAACATTTGACCAAGAAGGTTGATGGATCCAGATGGTTTGGGTTGCTGCCCTAGGGGAGTTTCCCACCTCTTTGACGGATGATTCCATTGAACCCTTAGTTGATCTCTGGAATGGGGAAATGAGCAAAGCCATTGACCTGATTGCCCCTGAACATCGCCTTCCTCGAAGTACAGCCAAACCAGATGCGTGGTTTATTGGGGACCTGGCAAATATGAAGAGGGTGGTCCGTAGAGCTGAAAGCTGTTGGCGGAGAACCCAGAGTGAAACAGATAAGGAAACAGTGAAAGGTCATTGGAGAGCAGTGGGAGCAGCAAAGAAATCATTTTTCTCTACCACCATTGCTAAGGTGCGGCATCGCCCAGCAGAGCTTTTCCGAATAGTCAAGAGTCTGCTACGTGCTGCTGACCCATAGGTGGATAACACAGATCACTCTGTAACTCGCTGCAAAGAATTCGCCCAACACTTTGCAGCCAAAATTGTACAGATCCAGGCCGACCTGGATGCTGCTATTGATCCGGAGCTTATAAATAAAACTGCCCCCTTGCCTGCCCTGTATTAATGGATGAGTTTCACCTCCTACAGCCTGAGGATGTGGTCATGACCCCATCACATGTCTGTTGGACCCTTGCCCTTCCTGGCTCATAAAAGCTGCCAGAGAGGGTAGTGAATGCTTCCTTGCAATAGGGCAGGATGCCGGCATGCTTGAAGGAAGCGATAGGAAAACCACTGTTTCAAAAGCCCTCTTTAGATCCAATTATACTGAACAACTACTGACCAGGATCTAACATCCCATTCCTGGGTAAAGTACTGGAGCAGATTGTGGCCTCGCAGCTCCAGAGGCTTCTGGATGAAATAAACTATGTGGATCCAGCTCAATCTGGCTTCAGGTCTGGTTATGGGACTGAGACAGCACTGGTTGCCTTGGTAGATGACCTATGCCAGGAAATGGATAGGGGATCTGTGTCCCTTTTTTACTGGACCTTTCAGCTGCTTTTGACACTATCAACCATGGCATCCTCCTGACTTGTCTCTCTGAAATGGGACAGTGGCTTCAGTCCTTCCTACAGGAGAGAATGCAGAAAGTGATGCTAGGGGACTCATGTTCAACACCACAGCCACTGACCTGCGGGGTGCCTCAGGGTTCTGTTCTGTCTCCTATGTTATTTAACATTTATATGAAACCACTGGGGGAAATTATTTGTAGAGATGGGCACGAAATGAACTTTTGGTTCATTTTGTTATTCGTTATTTGTTTTGTTACATAACAAAATGAATAAAAACCTGCCCCCTCTAAGAGAAATGAAATGAAATGAAACGGAAATTTCTGTTTCATTTCGTTTCACTTTGTTTGCCGGTGTTTCCCACCTGGTTCTGCTGCTGATCTTCATCACTAGCTGAGCTGGCCAGGATTTCTGGGAGTTGCAGACCAGGAACATCTGGGGACCCACAGGTTGAGAACCACTGGTGTAGATAAACCATTTTGACAGCCACACTTGTCTTTTGAAAAAGCAATGGAGTGACATAATAAATTAATAATCAAACAGAGAGAAAAAATTGTTCTGCTTGCACACAGTCATGCAGTAATTTGCATAGAGTTTGCTTCATTCATTGTCATGGACAACAGCAAAACTGTTTCAGACCTTTCCCGTGAGGTTGAGCTGAAATCTGCACCTCTGTAACTTTAACTTCATTACATGTAGGCAGAACTTGTAAGCGTTTCTTTTCCAGACATAGTTTCTAGGCTGTGGTGGGGTGGGGGTGAAAAGAGTAACTTTTAAAACCTCTGGATCTCCTCCATTAGATCTCAGTGGCAATAAATAATGTGTTGCCTTTTATTACATTGTGCTTTTTTGGAGAAGAAGGAAGTAATCACAGCTGGTGATCTGTCAAATCTGCTGTACACATTTTTACTGGAATTCCTGCCTATATCTTCAGGATCTCCACATATGCTTCACAGAGCCTTTCATCTTCCCAACAAGCCCCATTATCCTCCCAAGGCATGCACTGAAGATGCACAGGTGTTGCATGCCATCTGCTCTAAATCTTGTAATTAACTTCCTCAACTAACGCACTTAAAGATATTGTTGTTCTCTTTTTCCAGTGTTATCAGCCTCATCCTTGCCAATCGTTTGTACTAATGGCAGACTTGTTCCCTGAATGCCATTCCTCCTGGGACCAAAGGGGTACGAACCATACACCATAGCCAGGTAACAGTGAGTTCAGAGGAATCCCAAATCCTACCCTTTGATACGACAAAGCCAGGTTGGTATGGTTACATCTAAGGATGGGCACCTTACGGAAAACAAAATGCTGTTTCGTCGTTTTGTAAGCTTATGAAACTTTATGAAACAAAACGAACCAGTGTGTCAGCAAGAAATGAAATGAAACATCATTTTTTTTTTGTTTTGGAAATGAAATGATTCATCCTAGCCTCTTGATCCAGCCATCTTGAGAACAAGAGGTTTATTTTTCTAAACTGATTGATTTGTTTTCCTTTCTTCCCATGCTTAAAATGTTGAGATAGCTTATCTCCAATCTTGATCTGCCTGAAGCTAGCCAGCCCAGGAGCTGAGGTGTTCCCTTCGCTGACTATGTCTGCAAGTTGGTTTAAACTGATTGTTTCCCTTTCCTTTTTAAGTAGGACTGTGGAGGTAAATTTTTAAAAATATTTTCTTTCCTTCCCTCACCGTGCCAATCAGCTATTGAGTTTATCTCCTTGATATCTACCTGGAGCAGCTAGCTATTAGGTTTCTAGCTTGTTTACAGAGGGTTCTTTGCTTGAAAGCGAATTGATTGGAAGGTTATAGGAGCTTTGATTTAGGGCAGTGGGCTCCCTGTTATATAAAAAAGGCAAGCTCCTGATTATTTATAGCCTTATGAAATGTTTTGTTTCATGACAAAAAACTTTTCAAAAATCCGTTATTAATGAAATGAAACAAAATGAAGACTGAAATGAAACAAAGCACTATATTTCCATTTCATGCCCAACTCTGGTTACATCCAATGAGCCAGATGTTCAGAAATATGCCTAGTTCCTTACAATGCAAACTCTTAAAATAATTCACTCTCACATACGGGGGTTATATTTCCCCAGAATCCCCCAGGCAGCATCTGGCCAGAGGATTCTGGGAGTTAACCCTCTAAACAAGGAACATTTCTAAGCTCCAATGAAGATGTTCCTTGTTCCTTGAACTCCACTAAAAATAATCATTTGCAGAACAATTTGTTTCCTCAGGCACACCCTGTATAATTACATTTTGCTGAATTACATCATCTTGTGCATGACTTTCCAAATGAGGGTAAGATGACAGGGAGATGCCAGCACTTAAGTCCTCTTCAAAACCACACTTTATTTCCCTGAAAGCTTTTATTCCTAATGCTTGGTTGGAGTTTGCTTTCTCCATGGTGAGTTTTAGCACTGAGTTCCTCATTTCCAATGACGGGGAGCCCTCCAGATGCTGCCGGACAGAACATATTTTCCAGGAGCATTTGTTTCTTGCCCTTCCCCCAACACTAGAAGCACCTAGCTTAGATGCACCTTTAGTATGAAAAAGTTGGGCTCATACCATCATAACGCTTCTACATTCTATGGGTCTATAATTCTTATTATTGATGAATCTTGGAAAGACAGTTTCACAAAAGGTACAGAGGAGAGCGACCAGGATGGTTGAAGGTCTGGAAGTAATATTGTATGAGGAACGGCTTAGGGAACTGGGAATGTTTAGCCTTTCAGAAAGAAGGCTGATGGGGGATATGATAGCTATGTTTAAATATTTGAAAGGATGTCATATCGAAAAGGGGACAGGTTTGTTTTCCATGGTTTCAGAGACTAGGTCTCGGGGCAATGGTTTCAAACTACAGGAAAAGAGATTCCATTTAAACATTAGGAAGAACTTCATGACAGTTAGAGCTGTTTGGCAGTGGAATATGCTGCCACGGAGGGTGGTGGGGTCTCCTTCTTTGGAGGTTTTTAAGCAAAGGCTGGATGGCCATCTGTCAGAAATATTGTGATGGGGTTCCTGCATGGCAGGAGGTTGGACTGGATGGCCCTTGAGGTCTCTTCCAACTCTATGATTCTATGATTCTATGAAAATGAATTTCTTCTTATTTGCATTTTCTGTATATAACAGACAACATGAACAATTATAACAACAAAATGCTACAATTTGCGCCCTCAAGATCTTGGCAACAGCACCGATACAGGAGATACTTGTAGAATTTTCCAAGTTCAAGTATTCCTTTGGATTCAAAGACAAAAATCCAAGGTGCCTTCCTTAATTGAGTTGGGTATAGATAACACAATAGAATCTTCAAAATAAAATATCAATACAATTGTATGGAATTCATAAATTCACTATGAATCTTTGGCCCACCAATGCCCTACACAGAAATTATTCCTAAACCTAGTTGGCCATGACTTCAGTAGTCCAAGTGGCAACAGTATCTCCAACCTCTTCAGCTCTTCCACGCTTTCTTATTTAAAAAAACCCGTTGCTCATACCCATCCTCATTCTTAGTCCCACTTCTTTAGGCTGAACCCATATTTCATAGGGGTTATACAATAATCGGCCATGAGAGCTAAGTAGAACTTCTAGTTTCAAGGGGAGAGTGTCTTGAAACTAACGGCATCAGTGGTTATTTGTGAATATCAGGATGTAGGATTAAATCAAAGTCTGGCCTTACTTAACTCAGTTCTTCATATGGAATTCTAATGCAAAGCTTGGGAAAATCCCAATTTTGGATTAACGCTTCTGGAATCTCAAGATAGCAGGGCTAGTGGACATGTTATGTGGATATTTTAGAAATAAAAGGACTTCTCCAAGTTTCAGTTTTATGACTTGTTGAGTTTTGGGTTGCTGGAATAGCCTGTTGCTTTCTCAATCTTTCTAGAAGAGATGTTTTCCTCATATTGCATGCATGCATTTGCATTAGATTAAAGGATTTTCCGCTGAGAACATTACACTCTGCAGAACCTGCCAACTATTAACCAAGCCGGCAAGTTCCCTCAGCAAGGCTGAACAAGGACACATGACTCTGACCCCTCCACAAAGCATTCCTCCTCTTCTGGATTTGTTTCCACCCCCTTTTGTTCCATTCATAATGGAACCCTGTGGGAAACGAGGTTATGAGGGGGCGGAGTCACATGGGTGGAGCCCCACACTGCAGGAATGAGCATTTGATGGGACCCTGCAAAACCAGCATTATGTCATTTTCATTGATTTAATGCATTTAGTGCAATTTAATGTTGTTCGTTATTATTTTGTCTTGTTGTAAACCACCCAGTGTGGCCTCAGTAGCCAGGTGGACAGTGTAGTCACCCATCCATCCATCCACCCAGCAACAACAAGTTGCAGGTGCAACGTACGTCAGACTTGACAATGACTTATAACTAGAGATGGGCGCAAATCAAAAAAATGGCATTTCGTTTGTCGTTTGTCATTTGTCGTTTGGAGGGTCCATTTTGGTTTGTTTCTGTTTTTCATGAATTTTTGCAAAAAATCGTTTTCGTTTTCGTTCGTTTGTTACCATTTCGTTACCATTTATTTCTTTTTTTGTGATTTTTTAAAGGATTTTAAGCAATTCACTCATATTGCAGTAACGAAAACGAAACGCACGACAAAATTTCCGGTGTTTCTGTGCGTTTGGTTTCATTTTAGAAACAAAATTCGTTTGTCGGTTCATTATGCAACGAAACAAAAAAACAAAAACAGAAACGAAAAATTATTCGTTTTGTGCCCATTTCTACTTATAACTTGTGATTAGAGATGGGCACGACTCAGGGAAAATGGTTTTTCGTTTTTTGTTTTTCGTTTAGGGGTCCATTTTGGCTCGTTTCCGTTTTCGTGAGCTAATTTTCAAAATGTTTTGTTTTCGTTTCATTTCGTAATGAAAATGAAAAATGAAAATGAAAATGAAAAATTTTTCATTTTTCCCCATTTAGTGCCATTAAATGCTTTTACCATAACGAAAAAAGAAAATTGGCTCAAAATTAGTCATTTCGTTTCCGTTTTCGTTCCATTTTGGAGCCAATTTTCATTTTTCGGTTCGTTGCGTAATGAAAACAAAAAACGGAAACGGAAACGAAAATTTTGCTAAGTCGTGCCCATCTCTACTTGTGATCCCCATTGGTTGCTCAAAATTGGATGGTTGTTGAATCTTTGACAATGCAGTCAGTGACCTTGCCGCAGGAAAGGTTCATTTCTAAACTGAAGGACGTACTCTCCTTCTCTGTTGATTCCAAATCTGCCTTATCCTCTCTTTCTCTTTCCACACTTTTCTCTCACGTCTATTATTTTAATTTTCTTTTAACTCCACAAATGCCAGATTTAAAGGGTAGGATTTGTGGAGGGTTCGCTGCTGTGTCCTGTGAGTTCCCTGAGATTTTTGCTCCACCCCATGGTTGCCCCAGAAACATCTCACCCCACCTCGATTTGGACCATTTTGCATGCTTTTTGGGAGGGGGAGTGCATATGTCCCTATAATGCACCTACAGCTGTTCGTATGCGAGGAAGCAGAGGCCTTTGCTTCCCCCCCAGTAACAAGATTGCCACTGATCAAGCATGCAAACACCAGAAGCTCTATTATCAGATGGTTTTCCCATCTTGGTTTAAGAGTCCTGCAATAGAGGATTAAGAGTTTAAAAGCCAATACCTTATCAGTGATTTTAAAAAAAAAATCAATGCCCAGAAGTGAGGATTTTGCCTCTCTCTTGCTCTCTCTTTCCTCATCTGAAATCCAAAGTACTTCAGGTAAATCTCAAAAGCAAATGCTGTTTAAGATCTGATATGACCTCTGAGGTGGTGATAACCAAGCATGAATGATTTCAAGTATTTCACTAACAGCCTTTAAGGGAGATGGGCTGCTCCTGTAACTTCTTTTGCACATTAAGTACTTTTGGAGTTTTACAAGGGCATCCATTTTATTTTTAAATACTGTAGTGTGTGTGTGTGTGTGTGTGTGTGTGTGTGTGTGTGTGTGTGTGTGTGT
>JAHTLZ010000054.1:6188984-6208739 GCA_023846285.1 Phrynocephalus versicolor
TTTATTTTATTTTATTTTATTTTATTTTATTTTATTTTATTTTATTTATATAGCTTGTATGCCGCCCACTACCCAAAGGTCTCTGGGCGGCTCACAATCAGAATGAACAATTAAGACATCAAAATACAATAAAATTAGAACAATAAAACATGTAAATGCAATAAATACAATACATTAAAAACACACGACTAAAATTGCCAACAGGACCCACAATCATTAGTTAAAAAACTTTTGGAACAGGAAGGTTTTTGCCTGGTGCCGAAATGTTATCAACGTCGGTGCCAGGCGAGTCTCATTTGGGAGGGCATTCCATAGTCTGGGGGCAGTTGCTGAAAAAGCCCTATTCCTGCAAGCCACCCCCTTCACCTCTTTAAGGGATGGCTCTTTCAGGAGGGCTCCCTGACTAGATCTTAATTGCCGGGTAGATTGTGGTGAGATACAGAGTACAGTACAGCCTTGTGCAGTTTTTTTTAAAAAAATGGTACAACAGTATCCATGCCAAAAGGCAGAAGAGACAAGTGAATTTTTTGACCATGGTGTGGGTGGAACCCTTTACGTTTAAAGCATGATCTTGTTACAATTTTCCCTTAACAGGGCTATGTTTAATAAAACAAACAAATCTCTTTGAGCCCCAGAGCTAATGTATGCATTATTTAAGCATGCTGTTAATAGGCAGAAGGCTGGATGGATCGGCTCTGGTGTTACTTGTCTCATTAAGCCTTTCCTTTACTTATTTGTTTTTTTATAGCTGAGAAAAAGCTGTGACTGATCATAAACACAACCCTATTCTGTTCCTGTTTCCAACATCTCTTGGGTTGGAGTACTTACACATTTTTGGTGTTGGGGCTCTCAATTTTAAAAGGATGTTGACAACCTTGAGCGGGTGCAGAGGAGGGCAACCAGGATGGTTGAAGGTCTGGAGGAAATGTCTTATGACAAACGGTTTAGGGAACTGGGAATGTTTAGCCTTTCTAAAAGAAAGCTGAGGGGGGATATGATAGCTATGTTTAAATATTTGAAAAGATGTCATATTGAAGAGGGAACAGGTTTGTTTTCCATGGCTTCAGAGACTAGGACTCGGAGCAATGGTTTCAAACTACAGGAACAGAGATTCCATTTGAACATTAGGAAGAACTTCATGACAGTTAGAGCTGTTTGGCAGTGGAATATGCTGCCACAAAGCAAGGTGGTGGAGTCTCCTTCTTTGGAGGTTTTTAAGCAGAGGCTGGATGACTATCTGTTGGAAATATTGTGATGGGGTTCCTGCATGGCAGGGGGTTGGACTAGATGTCCCTTGAGGTCTCTTCCAACTCTATGATTCTATGATTCTAGGTACCTCATAGATCAAGCATGGGAAGTTATTAAAAATCTTTATTGTGGAGAGTTCAAAAGAACATCCCAAGTGGCCAGCTAGCAGCAAGATATTTCCTTTCACTTCCAGCTCCTCCATTTTACATAGGTGAGAAGGGAGGTAAATTGATATTTTAGGTTGTTTCTTATTGTAGTATTGGTTGTGCAATATGCTGTGACATCTAATGGGCTGTTATGGTCCTGCTTTTCCCACCTCATCGTCCTCAGAATTATTTTCCTGTGAGTTTGGTGATGAAGTCGGAGGAATTATGATCAGAATTCTAAAAAGTTTCTTTTTCTAGATTACGTAATGGCCAGTAGATCTGGAAATTTTGCCCAGCTGTAGTCCCCCCAAAAAATATTTTCCTGAGCTCTGGTTAAAATCACCTTCTGACTGCATACTGAGTCAGCCTTTCCCAACCTAATAATCTTCAAATGTGTTGGACTAAAATCACTATGGCACCGAGGCCATAGTGATTTTAGAACTGATGGAAGCTGTAGGCTAAAAATGTTCCGTGGGCTGTAATTGCCCACCTTTGATCTAGACCCAGATTCTTAAACAAGAACTGCATTTATGTGAAGCCAAAGGTTCTTAACTAGCTAGTCCTACTCTGTGCCGCAAAAAGAAATTTTAGCCTGTTACTTTTAAGGCCCTCTTAAAAGTTTCATTACATGATGGTATATTGATAGTATTCATGACTCCCTGCAGAAGGATCTCTCTGCTAATGCCTTTCAGTAGTTATTGCTAGCTTTGTTTGAAATTGAATAAAATTAATTTTACTCATCAGAAGATGCTGAGATAGTCTGTCTATTAAGATATTGCTGATCCTCCAGCATGAGAGTCTGAGATTTGAGATCCAGTTGAATTGTGCTCAATAGTAGAGATGGGCACGAAACGAACAATTTTTCGTTTCTGTTTTTGTTTTTTCATTTCGTTACGCAATGAAACGACAAATGAATTTTTGTCTCTAAAATGAAACGAAACGAACAGAAACACCGGAAATTTTGTCATGTGTTTCGTTTCCGTTACTGCAATATAAGTGAATTGCTTAAAATCCTTTAAAAATTACAAAAAAATGAAATAAATGGTAACAAAATGGTAACAAAATGAATGAAAATGAAAACAATTTTTTGCAAAAATTCACGAAAACGGAAACGAACCGAAACGGACCCTCCAAACAACAAACGACAAACGAAATGCCATTTTTTTTAATTCGTGCCCATCTCTAGTTGTCACATACTTTGAGCCTGAGGACAAACAAGTAATTCCCTCACTTCTCATGCAAAGCTAAAGCTAGTTTTTTCATATTCCAGGGTTGGTATGTCTCTTGCTAGTGGTTTATCTCTGATATTATGGTTTATGCAAAACTGGAGTGTGGAACCTCAAACTCTGAGACCTAATTGGATGTCCCCATTGACCTTTTCTCTGACATAATTTTGGTGGTTTCTCAGAATTTTAGAAATCGGGAAAAGAGGAAAACAGAACATGAGATTATTTATGAAGCCATAGCCTTTAATTTCAAAGACTCAAGAAAGACGGCGAATAATAGGATAGGATCTTTTAAAAGGTAAGGTAAAGGTTCCCCCCGCACATGCGTGCTAGTCGTGTCCAACTCTAGGGGCGGTATGGAGCATGGTGGCTAGTGGCTCTTTGGTGACTCAGCGGACTAAGGCTCCGAAACTGTTGATTGCAAAGTCGGCAGCTCGGTGGTTCGAATCCCGGGTGCCACGCAGCGGAGTGAGCTCCTGCTGATAACCCCAGCTGCTGCCAACCTAGCAGTTCAAAAGCATGTAAATGCAAGTAGATAAATAGCGGGAAGGTAAAGTAGTGTTTCCTTGCAGCCATGCCGGCCACGTGGCCATGGACTTGCACAACACTGGCTCTTTGGCTTGAATACTTCATAGTACCGTATCTCCATAATTGATAGTAGATATATATGTGCCACTCGTCCCTTCTGGTTTTTTCCCTGGGCTTTGAGGCTGGTACCATTTTGAGAGACAGAGCAGGAGAGAGGATTGATTTCCAATCATATTTTACAAGCTTCCCTCCTTGTCTTATATAGTAACTGTGTGTATAAAACGTATGCATGCAATGTAGATGTGTACATAGACATAAGAATATAAGTACTTTGTTTCTAGAAGAACACTAGGTGAGTGGAGTACTGCAGAGTTGGCACACGGCTTGTAAAAAGTTAACAGTTGAGCATAATGGGAACTGCATCTATATGTGATGCTTGCCAGATAAAATGTGATCCCTTGGATTATAAGAGCCTATAAATCCAGGTCTTTTGCAGCTATAAATGTGCATGTCTTTATTTTAAAGTGATTGGGTTGTTCCTTGATTTTTAAAACAGCAGCTGAGGGTTCTGGCTTTGGAATTGGAATTGTTAGAATAGCATCCAACCAAATAGTAATGATTATTTTCAGTCTTCCAATATCCCCCGTCACAATGGGAACACAATTTCCTCCTTGAATCAGTGCAAACATTTTTCAGACATTGTGTTCTGCATTGTGTTAGCTGATAACAATGAGAAAAAATATTCCTTTTGCTTTTTCTGTCGTGCCATTTCTGTGTATCAGAATAGCAGGGCATAACCATGAACAAGTTGCCATCTAAATAATAGTTATAGCTAAATAAAAATGATAAACAACAAAAACTCAAGTATATCAAACACCATTGGTAGACAAAAGATCTACCAGCAGAGATGGGAAGGTTTCTCTGTTTTTAAATTCTCCCCTTCCCCCCAAAAAATTCTTATGTCCTGTACTTCTATACTGTATACTGTATACTATATATGTGTGTATGTTATACTATTACCATATTTTTCTGTGTATAAGATGACCCCCACTTTTCCAACCCAAAATTACAGTTTCGCAACCATGCGGTTGTCTCCTCGGCTTACTTCCATGTATAAGATGACCCTCAATTTTAAGTCTAGCAATATAA
Source organism: Phrynocephalus versicolor (assembly GCA_023846285.1). Classification (NCBI taxonomy): domain Eukaryota; kingdom Metazoa; phylum Chordata; class Lepidosauria; order Squamata; family Agamidae; genus Phrynocephalus; species Phrynocephalus versicolor. The sequence continues at coordinate 6,193,282 of JAHTLZ010000054.1, forward strand.
GACAAAAATATAGGCTGATACAAAGAAAAATACTTCAAGTTCCCAGTCTTGCATCCTCCAGAATATTTTGAAGTCCACCTTCTGGGAACAAATGATTGGGAATTCTTGGACTTAGCTCATGTCCAAAGCCTCTCATAATGGATAATGAATCAGTGGATACGGGGCTCCTTGATGGAGCATAAGGGTATCAAAGGTTAATAGTTATACTGGCCAAGTGCCCTCTGGTCATCAAATGCTGAGAAACATTACTGGGAGAGTACTGGGAGGAGGAGGAGGAGGAGGAGGAGGCCATCTTCCTGATTGCATGCTCAAGGTGCTACTCCATGCAAACTTTCCACACTCAACAGTAGTTGAAGCAGCAGAATATTAAATTGGCAGCAGTGGTATTTGTAAACATACTCCAAATTTTGTTTAATCTGTATAGTTTTCATGTTAGCCATTTTGAGCACCTTTACTTGCTGGGGCACCATATTAAACTGCAGTGCTTGTGGAGCGCACCAACTCAAAGACTTCCTCTTCATGAGTTTTTTTTATCCTTCTCTCCCTCTTCTGAGAGTCTTTTGATGTCTTCCGTTGTTTTTTCTGTCCATATCTGAATGCCCACCTGCAGCACACACCTTATTAACTGAGCTCTTGGGCAGAAGTAGGTCTTGGCCATTGTTGTAATAACTGAGTGTATGCTGTATTGAGTTGCGTTTCAAGGAGTTCCTTCTTGATAGCAGTTGGGCCCTTGTTCTTCAAGTTTTTATATAAATGAAGTAAACAAAGCTGTTAGCATGGACACCGAGAGAATAATAATACCTTGCAGCCCCGCAGTGCTTCAAAATTGCTTATATCTTGGCATTTTGCCTTGACTGAGCTTAGTGGCATAGCAACATAAATGAAAGCTTTCAGATACCAGTGTGCAGATTGTCAAAGGTGTAACACCTTGATGCTTAGGCATCTTGCCACCTTTTTTGAGCAACCCAGGTAGGGCAGAGACCTTGGGATTGGGGTTGGGGTCAGAATGAGATTAAAAATAGAACGGCTTTAAGAAACGCAACAGCAGTCTCCCTTTAGACCATTTTGTCACTGCAGAGGTGAGAGTTTGTTCTCCCTCTTAGATGCTCCCAAGGTGACCTTTGGTCTGCTTATGTGAGTTGAATGGGATTTTGTTTTGCGTTCCCAGTGGGATCCTATTTTGGATAGTAGTATGAAGGGCATTTATTTCCTGTATCTTTAGCCTTTTAAAAATTCTTCTTTTCTGAATTCAAGAAAGACATGCTGTGCTAATGACAAGTCTTCTCTGAGAGCCTTTTCACACGACCCCTAAGATCCGCTGGCCACTTAAATTCGGACCAGAGATCTTAGGGGTTTGTCGCTGTTCCTGCGTTCCCACCCCCTCCACACTCCTGGCTGCTGGCTGCCTGAGGGGAGGGAGAAAAAAAGGAAGAAAAGAATGCCACTCACCTCCGTTCTGCTGTCCCGGCACTGCATTCAGATCTCTTAAAGGGGCAGGGGGCAAAAAAAGAACAAACAGAAGCAAGGAGAGCCCAGCAGTCACTATGTTATATCCGCATGAGGAATTTTCACCTCCAGAGAGCAGGTACCTGAAAAGTGCGCTGGGATGCGCTTAGGTGGGCATGGTCGCACTTAATTATCTGTAAACTCCGGAGCTGGTGGGGAAACAATTTTAAGCTCCAGAGCTGCGAGCCATTTGCAGCGGAGTTTAGGGGTCGTGTACAAATACCCTGAGTCCAACTAACAGCAAAGAAGCCCCTGAGTTGAAGCTCCTTGAATCAAGGATTGCAACCTTAAGCCTCGAGACTGAATCCCATCCTCCCAGGGAACTCCTCCCCCAGCTGGCCACATTTCCTGTGAGACCATTATTTGCTGGATTCCCAGTTCTTATTTGGATTTCCCCCTATTTTAACAGTTGAAATGCTGTCCAAAACATAATTCACGTTGGCATTTTTGTCCAGTACAATTTTACTTTTCATCCTGCTTGCCACTGAAATAGAGGTTCCCAAGAACCTCTGTGAAATTGGGTTTGAATCCTTGGTCACAAAGGGATTCCTACTGTTAATTTAGGGCAGGCATGTCCAAACTTCAGCCCTTCAGATGTTTTGGACTGCAACTCCCACAGTCCTTTGTCATTGGCAATCTAAGCTTAGAATTCTGGGAGTTGTGGTCCAAAACATCAGGAGGGCTGAAGTTTGGACATGCCCGATTTAGGGAGTACAAGGCCAGGTTCCATGGACACATGGTTCTGATGTCCAGCAATATGGGAATGGCCAAACAGGGGTAGTTGTCTCCAGACCATGAAAAATCTGGTGTCCCGAGGCAGTTCCCTCACTCCACCTAATGAGAGGGTTGGCTATGGTCTCTGGGGCTTGCAGGGAAAATTTGGGACATAATCAGAATGGAGTCTAAAAGGTTGCTGGGGCATACCCTTACTCATTGTGCCATATGGCCAGGTATAAGATTATTGCATGTGTACATGATACACCAAGCAGATTCATAAGACGGCCTTGACATAGGGTAGTAGAGATGGGCATGAATAAAAAAATGGCATTTTGTTTGTCCTTTGTCGTTTGGAGGGTCCATTTTGGTTCATTTCCGTTTTTCGCGATTTTTTGCAAAAATTCGTTTTCATTTTCATTTGTTTCATTACGATTTCGTTACCATTTATTTCGATTTTTTGTGATTTTTTTAGGATTTTAAGCAATTGACTCATATTGCAGTAACGGAAACGAAACGCACAACAAAATTTCCGGTGTTTCTGTTCATTTTGTTTCATTTTAGAGACAAAATTCGTTTGTCGTTTCATTACGTAATGAAACAAAAAAATGAAAACGGAAACGAAAAATTGTTCGTTTCGTGCCCATCTCTATAGGGTAGTAGTGACTGTGAGCTAAAACCTGTACCTCGGGCAGCAAGAGGAAGCCATGAGCTAAGGCTATTTGACTTGACCTCTCTTCTGTTTTTAGAGAACTGTTGGAATACATTGCTTCCTGGTGAATTCAAAAGCAGAACGGCCCACCAAAATGGAGAAGCATGGTTCCTCATTGGCAACTACCCTTGTCAAGATTCCTTCCTAAAATGAGGCTCTGCTTTGTGTCCAGAATGCTGAGCTCATGTCTTTTAACGTAGCCAAGCATGTTTCCATTCTGCGAAAATCAGGAGTGTGAAAGTATATTCTTTTTCTTTACTTTCTGATTGTTTTTAAAAAAAGCTCACCAGGCTATGAGAATTATTTAAATCTTCCCATACAGAAATTTGTGCATTTCCCCCAGAATCTCTGCATTTTGTTTTCATTGACAAAAGCATGCTGTTCATACTTCCCAAATTTGGGAACCCCAAATGTTCGCCTCGTTAGTCATGAACAGTTTAAAACTGTGTGGTTTCGTGTGCATTTTATTTCCCCAAATGCCATCACACGGTAGCTGGTGCAATTTCAGTTTCTGAGGCAAGTCATACTGTGCCCTGGTGCCCTTCTCAGGAGGTTTGAGCGCAAATTGTTCTGGGGAAGATGAAAACCCACCAATTTTCTTTCTATGCCAGGTTGAAAGCAGTGCCTGCTTTAGGGTGTGTGTGTGTGTGTGTGTGAGAGAGAGAGAGAGAGAGAGAGAGAGAGGAATGTAGCCTCTTTAGGATTACTGCTGCTGAGCTGCAACTATAAGTCAAGATCCTAAGATGCCCCAGTTGTTTTAAATGCTGTTTTTATCGCTGTTGTTGTCTATTATTGTACTGCTGTTCTATTTGTTTGTTTTATATTTTATTGCTCGCTGACTTGCTCAGCTATTTGGAAGCCGCCCAGAGTTCCGCCTCGGAAGATGGGCGGGGTAAAAAATTCAATAAATAAATAAATAAATAAATAAATAGGAATACAGTGGTACCTTGTACGGATTCGCCCCATAGGCGATTCTGTTCAGCAAATTTCCCCTATCTCTGGATTTTTTTTATGTTGTACAGATTTCATGTTATACAAAGCATTTGTTCTATGAGGGTCCACTGTAATTCCTTCCATGGGAACCTTCACTTTGCACCTGCCAGGCATCCACCACCCTTTCTCCTCAGGATTCCAATTGTACCGTCACCCAGAGCAAGTGCACAAGGCAGGGGATTCGACTGAGGGTATTTGTACATGACCCCTAAACTCCGCCGCAAATGGCTGCCAGCTCCGGAGCTTACAATTGTTTCCCCACCAGCTCCGGAGTTTGCAGGAAATTAAGTGCGACCACGCCCACCTAAGCGCGTCCCAGCGCACTTTTCATGTACCTGCTCTCGGAGGGTGAAAATTCCCAGATCCGGATGTAATCTGGTGAGTGCCGGGCTCTCCTCGCTTCTGTTTTTTTTTTTTTTTGCCTTCCGCCCCTTTAAGAGAAGGAATCAGGACGACGACGGGGCGGCTTCGGAGGTGAGCCTGCATTTTTTCCTCTCTTTTTTTTTTCTCCCTCCCCTCACGCAGACAGGAAGTGCGGAGGGGTGGGGACGCAGGAAGAGCAACGAACCCCCAAGATCTCTGGTCCGAATTTAAGTGGCCAGCGGATCTTAGGGGTCGTGTGAAAAGGCCCTGAGGCTGCTGCATCTCTTCCTGTTTATCACTGCCTGTTTGCTCAGAGAGCATGCCGACAGAGAGTGACATAAAGGGCATAGGCAGCGCAAAGGGCCAGAAGGACCCTGTCACCTGGAGAGAGAGAATCCTTGGCAGGTGTCCAGTAGGGCCTGCAACCCAGATCCTCCTCCAGATGAAGATACAACAACGCTAACTATGGGCCTTTTCACACGACCCCTAAGATCCGCTGGCCACTTAAATTCAGACCAGAGATCTTAGGGGTTTGTCGCTGTTCTTGCGTTCCCACCCCTTCCGCACTCCTGGCTGCCGGCTGCGTGAGGGGAGGGAGAAAACAAAGGAAGAAAGACCATGGCTCACCTCCATTCTGCCTCCGCTCTTGCCGCGGCAACATTCCAGTCTCTTAAGTAGCTCTTAAAGAGGCGGGAGCCAGAAAAACAACAAACAAAAGCGAGGAGAGCCCCGCACTCACTATCATTACACCGCATCAAGGAATTTTCACCTCCAGAGAGCAGGTACTTGAAAGGTGCGCTGGGACGCGATAAAGCAGGCGTGGCCGCACTTAATTTCCTGTAAACTCCGGAGCTGGTGGGGAAACATTTTTAAGCTCCGGAGCTGGGAGCCATTTGCCACGGAGTTTAGGGGTCGTGTATAAACGCCCTATATTTCGGTGCAACACAGCTGAAAGCATCGGAGTGATACATTGTGTTTCTACTTCTCCCTGGGTTGTGGTTTCCGGTACAATCTGTTCTTCTCCTGCAGGAAGGAAGGAGCTGTTCATTTTTGTCTTTTAGGACCAGAACTGAAGAAGCCATGACAAGGACATGGGTGATAAAGTTTAGCAACAGACTTAAGTCACCAGTTCAATCCCTGTCTTCTCCAGAAGGTGCTGGAGAAACTCCTGCCTGAAACTCTTGTGGGCCCTCTCCACTGCTGAACTTGGGATACAGCAGTGATGGTGAACTTTTTAGAGGTTCCACAGGAAATTCAAAAACTTGCTATTTGATTCAACCTTTCGGGAAAGCAAGAATCGAAGAGCAGGGGTGCTACACTTCAGGAAAGCGACGATCAAAGAGCAGGATGTTGAATTTGCTGTGGCCACAGCGGAAAGGGGAGATACGGGTTTGTGGGCTCCTTCATAGCCCTAGTTTACTCTCCAGTCATGCTGCTTTTGGGATGCCTAGAGCAGCATTGCTGGAGAGTAAACTGGAGCTACAAAGGAGCCCACAAACTGCTGCCCCCCCCCTTCGCCCTGCTCTCTGCAAAGAGCCATTTCAGCAGTCTTGAAACAGCTCCGTGAAAAGAGCCCGGCCATAGATTGATAAAGAGGCAAAATGACACTTCCTGACTTATTTTCTATACCCTTCCTAATGATCCCTAGCATTGAGTTGTCTTTTTTCACTGCTGTGGCACACTGGGATGACATCTTCATTGAGCTGTCCACCAGGACACCAAGGTCCCTTTCCTGGCTTGTTGCACAGAGTTCAGACTCCATCAGTTTATAAATGTAATTGGGTTTGTTTGTACCCCAGTGCACATCTCTCTGCTCTTGCTAATGTTGAAGCTCATTTGCCAGTGGTTTGCCCACACACCCCAGTGTCAAGAGACCTCTCTAGAGCTCCACACAATCTCTCAGTATTTGCTACCATGTATAATTTAGTGTCGCCAGCAAATTTGACTACCTTGCTGTTTACTCCTACTTCTAGATCATTTATGAAGAGGTTGAAAAACAGGGGTTCCAGTACTGAACCTTGGGGGACCCCACTCTTTACTTCCCTCGACTTGGAGAGGTTTCTATCCAACCTTTGCATCAATGTAGCAGCTTTGGAGGTGTCAGTATAATTCCATAATTAGAATTCAACACTCAGAGAATATCCTAAAAATATGTTTCATTTGATCTATTTCTGTAATATACATAGTGTTGAGAGTTCTGGGTGAAACTATGGAATTCACTCAAGTATTATAATCCAGTTCAGGTTTAAGTATTACAAGAATTTAGTGAATTACGTATTTTTAACAAAAACTCTCACCTCTCCCATCCCGCTCCATGTATTTTAAAATCTAGTTCCACCCACAGTTGTAAATCCCATTCCCTCCTTTGTCCCATTATTTATTGGGGTACATTCCTGTCTCACATTTCCTTCAGGGCTCACTACCTCCCCGGTTTATCCTCACCACAGCCACTAAGAGTAGGTCAGGCAAAGAGGTGAGTAACTGGCCAAAGTCACCCAGTGAAGTCTGCGGGTGAATGGGAGCTACAATCGGAATGTCTCAAATCCATCGCCCTGTGCTCCAACAGCGAGTCTGCACGAGCTCTCCTAAACCCAGTATTCAGCAACCCTGTTAGCTGGAAAGGGCTTCTCTAAAGCTTGTCCTCCTCTGCCCACTGTTTTCTCTTCCCCCTCCGAAAGCCCCTGGAAGGGGTGAAAGAAACGGCTAGTAATCATCTGCTTGCATGGCTGTGCTCTGCCCAATCAAATGTATGATGCATGTTGGGCTCCTAACTTATCAGCTGGGTGTAGATCTGGGAGCTCCCGTTTTTTCTGCATGTAGTTGCCTTGCAGGGAGCAGTCGTTTGAACCATCTAAGGCTACTTGTATATTATTATTAGAGATGGGCACGAATTAAAAAAATGGCATTTCATTTGTCGTTTGTCGTTTGTCGTTTGGAGGGTCTGTTTCGGTTCATTTCCGTTTTTCGTGAATTTTTGCAAAAAAATTGTTTCTGTTTTCCTTCGTTTCCTTACCATTTCATTAGCATTTATTTCATTTTTTGTGATTTTTTTTAGGATTGTAAGCAATTCACTCATGTTGCAGTAACAGAAACGAAACGCATGACAAAATTTCCGGTGTTTCTGTTCGTTTCGTTTCATTTTAGAGACAAAATTTGTTTGTCGTTTCGTTACGTAACGAAACGAAAAAACAAAAAACGGAAACAAAAATTGTTCATTTCGTGCCCATCTCTAATTATTATAAATGGAGAGCTGGGAGGAACCCTATAGGTCACTGAGTCCAACCCCTGCCAAGGAGGCACAGTAGAGGGAAATCAAACTCAACCTCGGACTCCACAGCCACATGCCTAAAGCACAAAGTTCTCCAAGGGTTCTTCCTGGGCAATGAAGGGATTATAGGGTCTGGAGTGGTCTGGGCTCCCCAGGCTAGCCATTGGCCCCTCCCAGACAGGAACATAAGAACATAAGAAGAGCCATGCTGGATCAGGCCAAAGGCCCATCTAGTCCAGCTTCTTGTATCTAACAGTGGCCCCACCAGATGCGTCTGGGAGCGCACGAGACTAGATATCTGTCTCCTGATACCACTCCCCTGCATCTGGCCCTTGAAGTACCCTGGTTTTAATTGTGGAGATAACACGTATTCCCATCATGGTTTGTAACCTGTGATGGACTTTTCCTCCAGGAATCTGTCCAATCCCCTTTTGAAGGCATCCAGGCCAGGTGCCATCACCACATCCTATTGCAGGGAGTTCCACAGACTAACAACGCACTCGGTGAAAAAAATATTTTATTTTGTCTGTTGTCACTCTCCCAGCCCTCAGTTTGAGTGGATGCCCTCTGGTTCTGGTATTTTGTGAGAGGGAGAAGAGCGTCCCTCTATCCACTTCACTCATGCCCTGCATTATTTCGTACGTCTCAAATGTTGCAAAACAGGGCCTGTTGGGTTCAGAACTTGCCTGAGCAGCAAAGTCTTTTCTGGCTTATTTATTTCAAGCCTTTGTGTCCCAGGTTTCTGCCCAAACAGCTCCCAGAGCAGCTCACAAAGACAAACAGCATGGCACTCCTTGCCTTCAGGCTCGCCGTCTAAATTTAAGACCTAGCAATTGAGGGATAATGAATACAGAGGGAGGAGAGAGGGAAAGCCCATTCAGGTAAGCCGTTCTTGTTATGACGGAGGTCAGCAGCTGGCTGCAGTGGTTTCCATTAGTTGATGTTTGAGCAACAAGGGGAAAGGGACTGGCCTCTCCTCAAAAGTGGGAGGATAGCCCTGCTTCCCTGCTTCTTGGCAGAAAGACCGCTTCTAGGTGAGCATTCAAAGGAGGACTGAGGGAGCTGGTGTGTATCAGCAGCGGCCATGGGAGAGACGGCAGTACATTAAGAGGATGCTGTGTGTGCTGTGTCCAGGTTGGAATAACCTTCCATTTCAGTATGGTCTTAAGGCTCCTTGCTTCCATAATATGTAGTGCAATGTAGAGGCAAACAGGTTTCACCACAGGAATGGGGAATGCAGGTTGGAGCTGTCCTGGATCCTTTCAGTAGGAGAATGGCTGCCTACGAATGAATGAATGAATGAATGAACGAATGAATGAATGAATGAATGAACGAATGAATGAATGAACGAACGAATGAATGAATGAATGAATGAATGAACGAACGAACAAATGAATACTGGAGCTTCTAGGTTGTTTGCCACTTTGTGAACAATCCTTGGCTCCTTGGCAGCCTCTGAGGGTTGTACTTCTAACTGCCAAATAAGATAAACTGCAGGTTGGAGCCATATAATTAACTGAAGAATGGTTATTCAGTATTCACTAAGATGCTCTTCATCATATTTTGCAATAAGCATTAATGGCTCTTTCTCAGTATTTCTTTTTCATTAGGAAATGCTTATTAAATAGAAGCTTACAGTCCCCCCTCCCAATGTATTATTGCCTATTAACTCACTGCAATAAAAATAGAAGTGTGAAGAATTTGACTGCCTCTGCTGTCAAGCATAAGGGAAGTTTAGATTTGTTTTTCTTGGCTAATCTTACACACCTTCAACTATAATATCAAACAGTTGTGCTTTTTTTAATCCTCACACAGTAAACTTAAAAAACTAAAGGATGATTTCACTGATTGAGTTTTGGAATATTTTCGGACTACAGTGAGACTTCCAGTGTATTGAAGGTTAAGGTAGAATGTAGGGTAGAATGAGTCTTGTAGGCAGGGCTTTTATTTTTTCTGACAGGCATTACCATTCATAGAAGATGTTTTAATTTTCTGCCGGTGGGGCTAAACTTCTGCTACATTGTGTCTGAAAAACAGCATGGAACTTTGGGGGAAAGTACCTTAAATAGCAAAAATCAGTAAAGTTTCTCGGACTCCCCAACCCTTTTCCTCTTTTCCCCTTATATTTTCTTTCCCCACCCTGGCTCCTCCCAGTGTTTTTCAAGCAGATGAAATTGAGGCGCTTGTTCAGGTGATAATGGTGTTGAATACCTTTGCGTATCACACTGTGTTCTGTCTGGATTCTGTAGTACAACTCTAGGGAGCTAAAAAGGCTGCTCCTTATGCATGAAAGTCCATCATGGTTGAGTGTGCTGGCAGCAGGGGACAACAGAAATCATAATTTTGGCTGCTACGTCATGTATGCAAGCCAGTATATGGGGAGGGCTGCAGGTCTGGGACATCACCCCTAAGCTCTCTGCATGTGGACTACGGTTGGCAACACGTCACCCACCAAGGCGGTTACTTCATGTCCTTCGTTCCGCGACTAGTTTTGTACCGTGACAGCATTGGTCGCGATCACGTGGTTTTGCCTCTGTTTCAGTGTTCCCATGGTTGTGACAGGTGTTACCTCACGGTCTTGTACCGTGACAAACACTGAATTTGTCTAGCTTCCTTTTTCCTTTTGGGGGGCAGGGGGCCCCTAAAAATTCTTTTTTGATATTTTGCTTCTGAAAAGTCAAAATAAATTTAAAAAAAAAACCCGGACGCAGTTTTCTGAGAGAAACGAATGTTTTGTTGCATGACAGACATTGCTACATGGTGTCTTGTCTCGGAACAGAAAGCGGGAACAAGGAGTGACAAGGGACAACCCTACCCCAGCATCATGTACAGTATTGTCACGCTTAGCATCCGTGGTCGAGACAAATTTCAGTAGTTGCACGACGGACGTGAAATAACATTTTCCCCCCACTCCTAAGTGCAACACTAACAGCAACAAAATGGACGTGAAGCAACCGCCCAAGATGTTCCTGGTTTCAATTCCCATTTATGCCTCCTTGATCATGGCGTATTCCTTTCTCATATACTGATATAAAGATTCTCTTTGTCTTGTCACTTGACTGTTTAGAGAATGACTCTATAAAATAATTATAGGAATAAAAAAAATCTTTTCTTTAATAATTGCCACTTATTTCGTCTCTTCCTCCCTCGCTGCCACCAAACTTGAGTTGCTGCCACATGTATTTGTCCCTTCATTCAGGTCTTATAACACCCTTCACACAGTCAGCCCCCAGGTATTGAATTCACCACTCAGCATGAATAGAAGTCATGAAGCTTTCTGAAAATGAAATTGACAAAAGAATGCTATTTATTCTTGGGCTTTAAATTCATTTAGCACAATTATTCACTCTCTCTGTCACCTCTCTCCTCCTCAAATGCCCTCTCACATTGCTCTCCCTGACTTCTCTTGCAGAACTCTAGATTCCTCTCTCTCTCTCTCTCTCTCTCTCTCACACACACACACACACACACACACACACACACACACACACTTTTCTCCTTACCTACTTTCTTTCCCAGCCAATCAAAACCACTCACACCCACATCCCGTACTCCTCCTTCACCCCACTCCATGAAATACTTAACAAACCAATGCCCTTGAATAAATATAAACGTTACCGTTGCCATCATGATATAAATAATATGTATAAATATAACCAGGCATCAAAGTTAGCTATGGTGACTAAGACTAATGAAAGTCATAATATGAAAAGAAAGAATCTTTGGGTCTCTTTTGTTGCAGTTCTCATATGTAGGGTGGGATCTAACTCGGTAAGACCGCGGTCATAGCTGGGTTTCCTGCGTATATAAATGTCCTGTGTATTTTTTTTTCTGGCGGTCACGTGGGTTTTAATGAGTGGTTAGTGTCCTCTCCTCTGCGTCATATTTATCTGCAAGTAGTGCACTGATCACAGGTGCTGCTGGCCTATCCTTCTCCAAATACTGGCACAGTTGCCTTATGCACCCAGGTGGGTAACAAGAGAGACTTGGGTCTCCAATTACAGAGATGGGTGGTATAAAACTAATTAATTAAATTCGCTCTAGAACTTTCCCCTAATTTCATAGACAAGCAATGACAGCAGAAATACGCAACTGTGTCTGTAATCTCTGTTGAGGGTTGGTTGGGAAGGCAGGCAGGGGACCAGCATGGCTATTTTTGTTGAAAATTGCTCACTTGGTTGTCTAAGGTATTTTGGTTATCCGTAGGCATCTGAACATCTCCTTCTAAATAACATTTTCACCCTCCTGCTTTGTTAAATCATATGGTTAAGGGCTGAACACATTGCTAAAGAGGCTCGCGCGGAAGGTAATTAGCGTTGAATTTTGCAGCATGATGGATTGTGTCGAAGCTTAATTGTGGCTTGCAGGTGCATCAAGTGAACCTTTATGCTTAGCTGTGTTTTCCCCCTTTCCTCTTTAGCAATGTTGCAAGCAGCTGAGTTTTCATTTAGTAGAAGATTGCTTGCTGGGCACTCGGTTATGCTTTGATTTTGTTTGTTTGTTTTAAAGGAAAAAACAGCTTAATGAAAATGTCTTCATGGTGTTTGTAAGCCAGGATCAGAAACTCAGGACTTCTTGATTAACAAAAACAGTGACATCATTTGCCACCCCACCTCCTCCCTCCAGTAGTATGTGGTCCTCTATTGCCTTTGAGTTGAGTTGTAATTCTCAGAGTACCTGTACGGGGCTGTGGGAGATGGTAAGTGGATTTTTAATGGCATATTCACACTCCTGGGCGAGCTGCCTAGATGCCCTAAGCACATCCGATCTCGCTTGATTTCGGAAGCTAAGCAGGGTCGGCCCTGGTTAGTACTTGGATGGGAGACCACCAGGGAAGACCAGGTGCTGTAGGCGCCTGGAGTAGGAACTGGCAAACCACTCCAGTATTCCTGCCAAGAAAACTCCATGGACATGGAATCACGTAGAGTCGGTCACGACTGTAACGACACAACACACACACACACACAAACTCCTGGGCACCCTCTTTTGGATATCTTCCAGTTTGTCATTGTCCTTAAAATACAGTGTTGAAAACTGGACAGAATACTCCAGATGTCGTCCAATTCCTTCTAATATTGGCATTCTGGTGTAGGCAAGGCACATCAGAAGCTTCTTTTGCCTGCCCCCCTGACCCATAATACTTGGAAAGCATAAGCACAGAAGGCTGAGTGTGGATATCCAGACAATTTAAACTTTCAAAAACATGTTTAATATACTGTATATCTTTTTGTCACTGTGTTCAACCACTAAATAAGAAGATCCCTTCCATATCAGACCAAAGGCTGATTTTCTGCTCGTAGTCAACGAGATTCCATTGAGGATGCGGGGAGTAAGACATGGTGACCATCTCCCCTTCTTAGGCTCAGGCTAATGGATTTTCAAAGGCACACTGCTCCTAAGCCAAGAGTTTCTACTTAGCTGGCCAAGGGGTATAGTGTGGGAGACATAGGGATAGTCACATTAGGCACAAAAAGTTTGTGTCTGTTGTGTCCTTACAGTCGTGACCGACTCTTTGTGACCCCATGTCCATGGAGTTTTCTTGGCAGGAGTACTGGAGTGGCTTGCCTACAGCACCTGGTATTCCCTGGTGGTTGCCCATCCAAGTACTAACCTGGACCGACCTGGCTTAGCTTCCGAGATCGGATGTGCTTAGAGCATCTAGGCAGCTACAAAAAGTTTAGGGGGTGAAAAGGACTCCAAGGCTCTTATCCCAAGGGGAGTGGGGGGTGGTGGCCATTTTCAGAAGCAGGGGGTCGGATTTCCCTTCCAGAAGCCAAGGACCAACTGCCTCTGTCATTCACCCCCTGGCCAGATGCAACAGGGGCCACTCAGGAAAGAAAATCTCAGGAACAGTGTGTGTGTGTGTGTGTGTGTGTGTGTGTGTCATGGAAGGGGGCGGGGGGTGCACAGGTGGGTAGGGGGTAACAGAGAACACAGGGAGTCATGGGGGACATCAGGTGGCTTGCTGTCTGTGCAGGCCTTGAAGCAGGGTGGTGGCAAGAGCTGGTAGTCATGGGGTGGGTGGGGGATCTCAGAAAGGGTGGTGCGGGGTCACATGGGGTCAGGCTGGCTTGGCTTTCCTTTCACGTCTGCTTTCTGAGCAGGACTGGAAAACAGTGTGGCAGCAGGAGCGGAGTGTGAGGGTTGCCTTGCCTGCAACTCATGTTACACTACTGAGCTGGTCTAGCCACCAGGAATCTTAGCCAGAGCTCAGCTGCGTCAGAGCAAAGACCTACCAGGACTACTGCTGTATTCCTGTAACAAACCAGTGGTTTCCTCCAGGAAATCCCCAGCTTTGTTACTTTTCTAGAGTTCCACAATAAAGTGTTCTGCTTATATACTGCCCCATACCACTACAAGTAGTCTCTGGGCGGTTTACAGTTTTTTTTTAATTACAGTGTGCAGGCTACACATTGCCCCCCCCCAGCAAACTGGGTACTCATTTTACCGACCTCGGAAGGGTGGAAGGCTGAGTGAACCTTGAGCCTGCTACCTGGGATTGAACCCAGGTCCTGAGCACAGTTTTACCTGCAGTACAGGCATTTAACCACTGCTGGATCAGGCCAAAGGCCCATCTCTGGATCAGGCCAAAGGCCCATCTCATCTAGTCCAGCTTCCTGTATCTCACAGTGGCCCCACCAGATGCGTTTCGGAGCGCACCAGACTAGATCTCTGTCTCCCGATCCCACTCCCCTGCATCTGGCCCTTGAAGTACCCTGGTTTTAAGCCTGGAGATTACACATCTCCATCATGGTTTGTAACGTGTGATGGACTTTTCCTCCAGGAATCACTGTTCTTCCCCATAGAGCATCTGCTCTCCAGATTGTACCAGCTCCTGCCAACGTAGCATTTTGAATGCATGTAAATGCAAGTAGATAAATACGTACCACCGTAAAAAGCGGGAAGGTAAAACAGTGTTTCCTTGCAGCCATGCCGGCCACGTGGCCACGGACTTGCACAACACTGGCTCTTTTGCTTGAATACGGTGATGAGCACCTCCCCTAGAGTCGGACACCACTAACACGCATGTGTGTGGGGGGGGACCTTTACCTTTACCTTAGTCATTGAGAATGTAGATATTTTCCCTACCACTCCCTTCAGAAGGCACTGGGCTATTTCAGTTTATTGGGAACCAAGTTTACATTATGGCAGGGATCCTGGCTTACTCGCTTCCCACACTGAACCCAAGCAGTGGCACAACCTGATTGCTGGTCATGACAGCAAGGCCCCTGCCGTGAGAAGAAGCTGTAGAAGCCGCTGCTGCTGCCACCACTGCCACCGCCTATGCCAGGAGTTCAACCACATGCCCTCTGCTAGCTTCCTTGCTGTCCTCAGTTAGGTGGGCATGGCAGTGGCAGCTTGTTCAGGAAGCTTTGTTGACAAGCAGGGAAACCGGCAAGAGTTGCTGTTTCCTCTTCTGCAAGAGACTTCAGTTCAGTCTGCGACTAATCTATTGGTCATGGGAGGCATTTTAAACCAATCCTCTTCCTTCTCGTGGTGTTAGATTACCTTCTGGTAGCTGGAGGCTGATTTGTAACTTCAGAAGGTCAGCTCTGTAGAATTCAAGGTTGAACTAATTCTGTTCTTCTATCTTGTCCTTTCTAGCATACTTTTACAAGTTTGTTGATTTGTTCAGCATACTCTGGTTCCTCCCCTCCCCCCCACAAACACACACACTCAAGGCAGCCTAAAAATTGTGGTTAGAATGCTTTCCCTGCATTATCTTTTCTCTCTTTTTTAAAAACAGCTTTTGCAAACACATCTGGTGCCCATTTTTCCTCACAGCGCTGCATTAACTCTTGCATGATTTGTTGTCCGCTCAGTTAGTTCAGACATCCTATCAATCCATAGGTTAAAGGACATTTCACTGTGGCTTGGTACATTGTTTAGCCACACAAACTG
>JAHTLZ010000054.1:6208749-6236714 GCA_023846285.1 Phrynocephalus versicolor
AAGGACATTTCACTGTGGCTTGGTACATTGTTTAGCCACACAAACTGCGAAGCTGCTTGGATGAGTAGCAAAACATTTCAGTCTCTCAAGAAAAGAAGTCCAGTTGCATGACCAACTTCCAGATGAACACACTATATTTTTCCAGCATGCTGTTGCTGAGATGAGTTTTCAAAACAGACAGCTGTGGAAAAACTAGGAAATGAATAAGAGACCTGTTTGTTTGCTAAATATTCATGATCTCTAAGCACACTTTTGATTTTCAGCAGGCTTGGGGTGGCGTTGGGGGTTTGTTCTGCACATTTTGTGCTGGAGCAGACAGATCACCTGAATATTCATCATCAGATGAATGGCGCCTTGTCTCCTTCCAACGTTATTACAAGCATCTAAGAGTTCTGTTCTCACTTTCCTGGGAAGGTTACCCAGACTAGGTAAGGGAATATAACAGATGAAGCATTTCTGATATTATGGCTAGTGCTTTCCAGACTTTGGCTATCCAGGTGCTGTTGGAGTGTAACTCCCAGAATCTGTGAGTATAGCATCCAGGGGCCCAGGGTTGGGAAAACTCTGTTTAAGTCTGACTGGCTTCTTTTTCCTATGGGAATGCTGTTTTGACCAATGATGGCAAAAATGGCATTAAGACAACTGCCTGTTCCACCTGCAATGCTCATATTGGCAATTTACTTATTTGTTTATTCTTCCACAATGGCTGAAATTAGACCTATTAGATTAATGGAACTTTCAGAAGTGTTAACTCATCAAATACCCACCAGTCTAATGGGCCTATTCTAGTTGTGACATACTACTGGATTTTAACCCTTGTTTTCTTCCTGCATCAATCTAAGTGAGAGTATTTTGGCCTAGACCTTCACCACTGGTGACACTGCCTAAAGCCGATGGGAATTTCAGCCCAAGAACAACTGGAGAGACACATGTTCCCCATCTGTGGCCCAGATCTGGCCGTATTTTTCATAGTGATAGTTTATACTCTCAGTCCTCCAGCAAATGTCTTTCATAGTCTCTCTGTTCATATTTCACACTGGATGCCATGAGTTAACCTGGGAGTTAGAAGAATCTAACTCTGTCTGAGCGGGGCCTCTCTTGGAGGCCACATGAGAGAAGTCTGCTGGAGCTGGCTGCTGTATTAATGGGCTTCTTTCATGTGAAGTGTAAAACCTGGCCCTGTGTCAAGTTTAGAAAGGCATCTTGCCTTGCTGTTGCACACAGAGGACTGTGGTTCCACAGAGAGCTGTGGTGTCAAACTGGATGAGAAAAGGTGACTGTTTTGGACTGGGGCGCTTCCAACAAGGAACTGATTGTGCAAAATAGAGACACCTACCTCAGCCTCAACGTCATCTGTAAGGGGCTGAGATGCCTGTTCAGAGTTCTTGCTCATTTCCTCAGCAATGGCCCGCTCATGTCCTACATCAGGCGTGTCCAAACTTTGGCCCTCCAGATGTTTTGGACCACAACTCCCACAGTCCTTTGTCATTGGCAATCTAACCTTAGAATTCTGGGAGTTGTGGTCCAAAACATCTGGAGGGCCGAAGTTTAGACATGCCTGTCCTACATCCTTACAGTACAGAAGGAAGCAATGTGCAGTAGACTGCTTGTAAAGTCATTTCCTCTCATTGGAAGAGTTTTGATGATGTTGCTGTTTTTGATACCCCCGCCCATGAAAAAGAGTAGTGGCAAACATGATTGTGTATTAGAGATGGGCACGAATCAAAAAAATGATGTTTCGTTTGTCGTTTGTCATTTGGAGGGTCCGTTTCGGTTTGTTTCCTT
Source organism: Phrynocephalus versicolor (assembly GCA_023846285.1). Taxonomy (NCBI): domain Eukaryota; kingdom Metazoa; phylum Chordata; class Lepidosauria; order Squamata; family Agamidae; genus Phrynocephalus; species Phrynocephalus versicolor. Next base: position 6,210,535 of record JAHTLZ010000054.1, read on the forward strand.
TTTTGCGAATTTTTGCAAAAAATTCATTTTTGTTTTCGTTCGTTTGTTACCATTTCATTACCATTTATTTTAATTTTTTGTGATTTTTTTTAGCATTTAAAGCAGTTCACTGTATTGCAGTAACGGAAACAAAACGCACGACAAAATTTCTGGTGTTTCTGTTCATTTCGTTTCATTTTGGAGACAAATTTCGTTTGTCGTTTCGTTGAGTAACAAAATGAAAAAATGAAAACGGAAACGAAAAATTGTTCGTTTTGTGCCCATCCCTATTGTGTATAGGTACTTGTAAGGAGCAAGGGACCAAGGGGGCTGGTATGAGTAAGGGAGCCATCCTTTCATCTTCCCCAGGTCTGATGCCTCTCCATGCTAGTTGAAGGAAATACGGCTTCTAAAAATGGAGCCCGGACAGTACCTGTACATTGCCAGTTATGTCCTCTGAAGAATTGGGGAAATGGGCTTTCTCCTGTTTCTATTGGGAAAAAACGATATATTGAACTGGAAGAGAGGGGTGTGCATCTTCAGTGGCCATGCCACTAAACTGATGCATTTCCGAATCAACCACATGAATAAGCCGAGGGAAGTGGCTAGCTTGATGGGAAAGAAAGGGAAACTAAATTTCTGTGGCTGCATACTGAGATGGGCTAGGAGTTCTCCGCCCCTTTTCTGCAATACATTCGTTCAATTCCCCTGTGATGATCACTCTAGTGCTTTTTCATGCTGCTATAGCCATTCTTTCCCTTCCAAAGAACTCCATCTGTTAGCCACCTTCTATACAGCTCTTTATCCTTGCATTTTTCAAAGGATGATAAGAAAACGAAATGTTAGGAGTGACTCTCTGGGGGAGTTGGTGTCACAGTGCTTGTATCATCCTGTAAATTGACTTTTGATTGGGTATACTCTCTAATCTGTGACTTTCCTGCAGTTTTATATTAGCACCCTTTGGGGAACTGCTGTGTTATACATTTTTGGAACTCAGTCTCCCGAGATACATCACGTTCCTTTGGCTGAGAGTCTCCTCATGATAGTGTGAGAGGCAGAATACACTGGCATTTTGTCCACTGTTTGAACTCCATTGATCTGACAGGCTGGTTTTCTCCTAAACTAAAGAGAGCAATCAGATGGTGTATTTGCTGGAGCAAACTAGCCTTCCCTCAGAGAGATCCTGCCTGTACCTTTCTGGCCCCTTTTAGGGACGTTGTCTTCTTTTGGTGCAGGTATGATTGCTCTGGTTTGATTTGTTTTCAGAATATATGATCCCTGGGAATGAAGCAAGAGGCATCCTTTTTAATTTGGCAATATCATTAAGTGACTTGTTGGAGCCATTTGTGTGTTATGTATGTGTGTTAGGCCGCAGTGGGCTTCTGACTGGACTTTTAAGAGAAGTGCATGACCCAGTAAGGGGCATGGTGGCTCAGCGGACTAAGGCTCCAAAAACTGTCGGCTGCAAAGTCGGCATCTCGGCGGTTCAAATCCTAGGTTCCACGCAGCGGAGTGAGCTCCCGCTGATAACCCCAGGTCCTGCCAACCAAGCAGTTTGGAAGCATGTAAAGGCAAGTAGATAAATAGGTACCGCCGTAAAAAGCAGGAAGGTAAAACAGTATTTCCTTGCAGCCATGCCGGCCACGTGGCCATGGACTTGGACAACACTGGCTGTTCGGCTTGAATACAGAGATGAGCACCACCCCTAGAGTTGGACACAACTAGCACGCATGTGGGGAACCTTTCCCTTTCCCTTATTACCCAGTACACCTGTCTTAGAGATGAGCCATAACACACATACCTAACATTTTAAAAAAGTGGACCAGTTAGGTTTGGTAAGAGATCCATGTACCAATTTAGATGCAAAGATTGGCATATTGACTTCCTAGCGACCCTGTTGAGCCCAATCCAGCCTAGCTATGCAGACAAGCCCAGAGATTTATCTTCCCTTACTGAACATCCGGACATCCCTTACTGTACAAGCCTCCTGAAAGTTTTCGGGGTTTCCTTTTTCCCCCTTCTAAAATGACCTAAGATTTTCCTGTTCTTCTAATTTGGTTCACACAAGCAGAAGTTCAAGAAACGAAACTGAACAGGGAAAAGAAAAGGGGAAGTGTTGCAACATCTTTTGTTGTTTTTCTGTTTGGATGATTGGTATCTAAACGTCTACTCATCATATATTTTTATAGCTTGGGTTATATCAACACTTCCCATTCTGTGCTCCTGTGTACAGTGGTACCTTTACTTACAAGTTTAATCCGTTTCGAATGCATATTCATGATTCAAACAATGTGTAAGTAGAGCAGCCATACCTTAAAAAAATTCAAATAAATAAATAAATAAACCAGAAAAAAAACTAAAAAAAATTTAGATGCAGATCACATCTAAAATTTGTAAGGCAGCAGTTAAAAAGCCAACGGTTTTCTGCTCTTAAGTCAAATTGCTCATAAGTAGAGCACCTCCTAAGTAGAGGTTCCACTGTATTTGTATTTACGTTTGGACTGGAATTTATTGGGTTAGTAGAGCCACTACAGAGCTAAAACTCTAAACTGCTTGAGAAGTAGTAGAGTTCACTTGAAATCATGATTTTTTCAGGGCAGTTTCATTTGATTTTCCTCAGGTTTTTTTTTTTTACATGAGGAAACTAAAAATAGAATGTCCTCTAAAAATAAAATACGTTTCATTTTTAAAACAGCCACAAGATTTTAAAAGTCGGCCGGTGAAGACAGTGTTTTAGAGGGAGGGGAACCTAATCCTTGCAGTTTATTTCTGGCACCGTAATCCAGTGCATATCCACTTGGAAGTTATTTCTACTTCGTTCAATCATCCCAAGCGAATATGCTAAAGAATCCCCCAAATGAATGAGTAAAATTAGGTCTGTATTTTTTCATTAAAAAAGAAATAAAAGAAAAAAGAAATTAGGTTTGTAGAAATGGGAGAGCCATTGCCTAAAACTCTTTATCTTTGAATTACTGGGTCAAGCATGGGATGGCCTAGATCAGTGGTTCTCAACCTGTGCATTCCCAGATGTTCCTGGACTGCAACTCCCAGAAGCCTTCACCACTCGCTGTGCTGGAAGGGGTTTCTGGGAGTTGCAGTCCAGGAACATCTGGGGACCCACAGGTTGAGAACCGCTGGCCTAGATTCTCTGAGTGCAGATATGACCCTCCCCATGGAGAAGGCATATCCATTGACTCAAAGACTCTTATTTAAGGCTTTGGTCTATGGATTCAAGTCCAAAGTCTCACACTCAAACCTGGCGCTTGCACATGAAGCCTCAGATTTGGGACCTGGACCGGAGGACTCACCAACATCTCTGAGTCTGATGTGGGTGCAAATTGGCAGAAGGTGGAGATAATGCCAGTGATGGATAGGGTCAGAGCATATTTGGGTATAGCCCTCCTTGTACTGTATTTTGTACCTCTCTTTCCCTCCCTCCCTCTCCCTCCCCCCCTCTCTCTTTCTACCCATCTATTGCTTAAAGTCCTGATTAACTGCAAGAGGGCTTTGGAATCAGGCTGGGGTGTATTTGTGTCAGGGTAGCCATCTTCCATCCTCCAATATGTGTCTGTTTTGCATGTGCCAACATATCTGTGATATTAATTGCTGTAACTAATATTATAGTAGTGCCTCTGGTGAAATAGCCCTCTCACATGTGGGGCTGGATGGATTTTTTCAAGATACAGTGGTACCTTGTATAAAGGAATTAATTCGTTCCAAATGAAATTCTGTTAAGCAAATTTTCCTTTATACAAATTTCCCATGGGAATGCATTGAAAACAGAGTAATCCCTAATCGCGACCATTTTTATGTTGTATGGATTCACCCCATTGGCAATTCTGTTAAGCAAATTTCCCATAGCTTCAGAATTTTTCATGTTGTACAGATTTTATGTTCTACAAAGCATTTGTTATATGAGGGTCCACTGTACAGTGATTTAGGCAGGAGGCGCCCATGTAGTTGCTGCACTGCCGTTTCCACCAGCCTCAAGAAAAAGAGCTGATGGCGACAAATGTTGGGAATGGTGTGATGCAAACAGCATCCGATGAGTCACACCTTGGGTGTGCTGATACCGGCAGTAAGAACTTCTTGTTGAATCAGGTCTTTCTTAAATAAAATTACAGTGGACCCTCGTATAACGAACACTTTGTATAACATAAAATCTGTACAACTTAAAAATTTGCTCAACAGAATCGCCTACGGGGCGAATCCGTGCAACATAAAAATAGTCACGCTTAGGGGTTACTCTCTTTTCAATGCATTCCTATGGGAAATTTGTATAAAGGAAAATATGCTTAACATAATTTCATTTGGAACGAATTAATTCCTTTATACAAGGTACCACTGTAGTTCTAAAAACCCTGGCTACCCGACACAATCGGAGGCATGGATATTTTTGCCCAGAAATCAGGTTGGGTTTGTTTTCTTTAATTAGAAGCAAGGTATTTTACTGTGCCCTCAGAGGCTCATTTATTTTGCACAGATATAAAAGTACTTTATTTGTAAGTATTTTGGCATACGTGAATGCCTCAGTCGTTGTAAGCTGCTTTGTGATGTCTGCCTCCCACAACCACTCCTCCTCCTGCTCCTTCTTGGCAAGCACCATCTCTGGTCAGTTCCAGCTGATCTCCCCTTTCATAATATTGGGGGGGGTCAAGTTAACTCATGGGGGTGGCAAAAGGCTAATCAACTGACAAATACAGCGGTACCTTGCATAAAGGAATTAATTCGTTCCAAATGAAATTATGTTAAGCAAATTTTCCCATAGGAATGCATTGAAACAGAGTAATCCCTAATCATGACCATTTTTATGTTGTACAGATTCACCCCATAGGCAATTCTGTTGAGCAAATTTCCTCTATCTCCAGAATTTTTTATGTTGTACAGATTTTATGTTATACAAACTGTTTGTTATACGAGGGCTCACTGTACTTGGGAGTGTGCTTGCTGGAAACCTCCGTTTCATGGGCATGATAAAAAAAAAAGCTTGGAAATTGTGGAAATACAGCACCTCCATTTCAGATTACAAGTGTATTCTTCAAATGTGGTTTGGCAATTTTAAAAAATGGAATAGGATTAACGGCATGTCCAAACGTCAGCCCTCCTGATGTTTTAGACCCCAACTCCCAGAATTCCAAGCCTGTATTTCTGATAGCAATGGAGTGTGCGATTTGTGGTCCAAAACATCTGGAGGGCTGTAGTTTGGACATGCCTAAAGAGAATGTCACCTAAAGAGAATGTAAACAGTGACACGGCGACTTTAAATTTAGTTAAATAACATCTGTGGCAGTATTCCATGGTATTCCATTCATATAACCCCACCCACTGCCTTAAAATGAACACCCCGATGTTTTCTGTGTGCCTTTGGTGATTGACTGCAGGATGAACTGTTGCTTCTTTGTTAGCTCCTTTAATACACCAGCTCCCTGAACTGTCTTTATTCATTTTCTTCCTTGAGAAACTTCACAGCCCTTAGCGTTTCTCAATATCTGGTCTGGAAAGAATGATTTTTCCCATCTGACTTTCTCTGGCATGCTTATTTCCTTTTTTAAAAAGGCAATTCTTGTCCATTCTTTCTGTTTTCCTTTATCTGTTGAACCTTGAGTACACTGTATACCTCAAAGTAGCTATGTTCGGGGGAAGAACAAGCGAGCGAGCGAGTGAGAATACCTTTCCTGCAGATGATCATGTTCTTTCTTCTCTTCTTGCCTTTTGAAATAGGGATTTTTCAGCTGTAAAAGAATGATAAATGAGTGGGGATTTCTGCCTATCCAGAGCTTAGCTTGGTGGTGCTCCTTTCCAGAGAAAGGCCATTTGCAACCTAACCTGGTCTCATCAGTCTTAAAGCTTCAATTAGAGATGGGCACGAATTAAAAAATGACATTTCGTTTGTCGTTTGTCGTTTGTTGTTTGGAGGGTCCGTTTCGGTTCGTTTCCATTTTTCGTGAATTTTTGCAAAAAAATCGTTTCTGTTTGTTTCGTTACCATTTCGTTACCATTTATTTCATTTTTTGTGATTTTTTTAGGATTTTAAGCAATTCACTCATATTGCAGTAACGGAAAAGGAAACGCACGACAAAATTTCGAGTGTTTCTGTTCATTTCGTTTCATTTTAGAGACAAAATTCGTTTGTCGTTTTGTTACGTAACAGAAACAAAAAATTGTGCAAGATGAGATTGGGGAGAACATGAGACAAAGTGTTCTTTGTGGCAGCCGTTGATGGTGGAATTCCATTCCAGGAGTAGTGAGCCATCCTGGCTGAGCTTTCAGTGGGCAGCCCAAATGGTTGTTATTCTAAAAGGTCTTTGGTCCTTAATCAGTGAAGGAGGAAAAAAAATCCGTACAGTAGTCCCCCGCCCTTTTGCGGTTCATATACTGCGGTCCCGGTATATCGCGGATCCACAATATATGACTTCTGGTAAACCAGAATTGACTTCCAGATAACTAGAAAACACTTTAGGGGCCTCTGGGGAGTGGAAAGCCGCACGCAGGTCCGTTTGGGGCAGCGCCAGGCATGGGGTTAGTACAAGAGCCCCCAGAGAGCCCACCCAGTCCTGACCTGACCCAGCATCTGCATATTGCGGATTTTCAATTATTGCGGGTCGGATCAGGTCCCTAACCCCTGCAATAGATGGGGGTTTACTGTACAAGTGATAAACATTCAGACAATCTGTACACAAATATGGACATTAGAAAATGTATAGAAACATGCATATACTTGATGGGAAATGGGCACACGTTTCTGTGTGTGGAAGCGTTTTTTGTTTGCTCATTTTGATTTTGGTTAAGGCTCATAGCACACTATGAAACTGGAGCAACAAACAACTTCTTACACATGCAGTGGTCATGGCAGATGACCCCAGCCCTTCTGACAGTATGTAATGATAAATTATCTGGGTGGGAGGTTCCTCTCTAGGGTCTTTGCAAGGTGAGTTCCTGCATTCCAAACTAAACACCATACTACTAATGCACAATCAGGTGATAATATTCAGCTTGGTAGAAACTAGGCTAACTCCTAACCCAATTTCATTGCCCAGGGAATATCTGTTTTATTTAACCAAGGGGAGAATTTAGTGGTTTGAACAGTAGCTTCCAGCATCCCCACCTTGAGGATTCTGGAAGGTGTAGTCCAAAACACCTCGTTCTCTAAACATAGATTTGCTCCTATTCCTTCTATGTGCGCTCTTTTGCCCTCTCCACTTATTTTTCCTTCCATAAATTATGACAATCTCTCTTTTTCTAAGTAGCTTGAAAACGTTCATTTAAAATGCTGTTAAGGAATGTGCTATCTATGCTAATGGACTTACAAACAATGAACCCCTGAGGAAGGATAGGGCAGCATTGATTAAAATACCTGGCATTTGTTGCAAGAATGATATTTTATATTCTGCCAAGTAGTTTGGCAGAAAGATAAGTGGAACTGACATATCTATAAACATCTTGTTACTTCAAGGACAGGATAATTGGTTATGAAAATGGCACTACTTCACAAATCTTCTATCCTTCGTGTTGGGAACTTGACATTAGATGTTTTTGTGCATGTAATGGACGGATGGATGGACAGACAGATAGTCAGACAGAGAGAGAGAGAGAGAGAGAGAGAGAGAGATGTTACCTAGGCCCCAGTCTCACAACGATTTTGCTGATCTTTTTGCTGCGAAAGACTGTGCAGCAAAAGCTCGCACCTTCACTCCGAAGAGCAGTATTTTGGTACCCCAGCTGACCACACCCCCAGAAGCACACTTTAACCACAGCATTTTGTACCACCACTAGGGATTGTGTTAAAATACTTCTGTTATCAAACGAGGTGCAAACCCAGAAAATTCACACCAATTAGATTCGTACCCCTTTTCCTCCCACTTCCTGTAGTTCTGCCTTGGTAATTGTTTATGCTACTGAATTGGTGGCATGCTAACATGCCGGCACAATTTTTACTGGCTTTCCACCTGCAATTACAATTGATTTTAAGAAGAAAAACTGCTACCTGGCTGTAACAAGGTATTCGCCACAAGGGAGAAGATGCGCAGTAAGCAAGTCGGGACAGACACAGAGAAGTAAAATACTCCCCTGTCGTTGGGGCGCTAACTGGGCATCAAACGTTATGTGACCACCCCAAAAAATAGTATGCATCAATCCCAGGTAGCAGGTTCATGGTTGACTCAGCCTTCCATCCTTCCGAGGTCGGTAAAATGAGTACCCAGCTTGCTGGGGGGGGGGGGGCAATGTGTAGCCTGCATACTGTAATTACAAACTGTAAACCGCACAGAGACTACTTGAAGTGGTATGGGGTGGTAAATAAGCAGACCACTTTTTTGCCTATATTTATTCCATGGTGTGAGAGTCATGTCCATGTGGGTACAGACGGGGTGACACTTTTTTTTAACACAAAGGTGACATTGTTTCCACAACTTGGATAATTCATGTTTTTAATTTTTCAGTTCTAAAAACCATTGGTCATGCTGCCCAGGAGATTTTGGAAATGGCACGCCGCAGAAATTTCATTCCATTTATCCCACACTCTGCTAGTATCCAGTATGTGAACATGAGTTGTGAACATCACAGACAGTCTAGCTTTGCCCTGAGGCAGAATAAGAGCGGGCTGCTAGTTTGGCTTAGCAGTGAATATTAGAGATGGGCACAAATAAAAAAATGGCATTTCGTTTGTTGTTTGTCGTTTGGAGGGTCCGTTTCGGTTCATTTCCGTTTTTCGTGAATTTTTCCAAAAAAATCATTTTTGTTTTCGTTCGTTTCGTTACCATTTCGTTACCATTTATTTCATTTTTGGTGATTTTTTTTTAGGATTTTAAGCAATTTACTCATATTGCAGTAACGGAAACGATATGCACGACAAAATTTCCATTGTTTCTGTTCGTTTCATTTCATTTTAGAGACAAAATTCATTTGTCGTTTTGTTACGTAACAAAATGAAAAAACGGAAACGGAAACGAAAAATAGTTCGTTTCGTGCCCATCTCTAGTGAAGATACAGTGGGATGAACAGAGGTGACTCTTGGTGGGTTCTGTGTTCCCCTCACAAAGCTATTCTTTGCCTGCTTCCCTCTCTTGCTTCTGCTCTCACCCCTCAGCTGAACTGATTGTGGCTGCTTCAGGAACCAGCAGGCATTATGATCTTGTTTGGATTTAGGCCAGTATGAACTGAGAACAGGGCCCAGCTGTGAGATAGCAGTTCCCGCTCCGTGGGAGGTTACAAAAAAGAAGCAGTAGTTCAGTAGTAGACTATGGGGGAAAGGGAATGAAATAGCTCTACTGTACTTTGAATTAAATCTCTCTCTTTTTTTTCCTGGAGAAAAGTTGTTTTCTGTTCCTTGCAGAAAGGGAGTTGGTATATCTCTGCAGCATCTTTTGTTTCCTTGAGCGCCACCCCGACTGACATAAATTGCAACACAACCATTGCTAGTCCTTGGTGCTTCGTGCCCTTTTGGACGCCTGTGTTTTTCCATTGTCTCACCTGTGGGATGTTTTATTTACTTAGCATGTTATTTGGTTAGCTAGTTGTTTGGACTTCATCTTTGTTCTGATAAAGTTTTTGTTGTGTTGCAGCATATCACCAAATTAAATTTGTTAGCATGATAGACCCAAACCCCAGAGGTTTCGTAACCGTGGCATTGGCTTCTGAATAAACACGGAACATGCTTACACTACCTGTTTATAGCTGTTTGATAATGCTTTAAATGTCTGGAAGTTGAGTCATGGCTACTCTACTTCTTTTTTGAGAGATAGAAATGTTTCGCTGTTCATCCAAACAACTTCATCGGTCTGCATTCAGACCGATGAAGCTGTTTGGATGAACAGCGAAACGTTTCTATCTCTCAAAAAAGAAGTCCAGTAGCTATGACTCAACTTCCAGATAAACTCACCTGGATGACTGAGAATCTTCACAGACATATTGCTTTAAATGTCATGAATCCATTATAGAAGGGTTCGTCAGCACAGTGCAAGACTTTTCCTGCTCTGTGTTTATATTATCTATATATGATGGGTTTTGTTTGTTTCCTAAGCTGGGGGTAGTTTTACTGGTTTATAAAGCCATTCCTAGCATTTTGACTGAACTGAGCCATTTGGCCTAGGTAGAAGAATGAAGAGGGATGGAGAGGCAAATGGGGCAACAAGAAGATCTCAGACATCTGTGCTGAGTATTACAAGGCTTTGGTAACCAACAAGGGTCATGGGTAACGCAGAGAGGCCTTGACAATCTTGAAACCAGTTAAGTAACAGTTGTACTCCTCCCAGAAACATACAGCTTGTGACAGTCACCTTACCAAGCATCACCACTGCTGCCCTGTTGGCTCTTGAAAGGGAAAGATGACCCTGTGTGTTAATAAATAAAAAGGTTAGTGTTTATTTTCCCTGTACCAATTATGCAGCATGTCTGGCCTTGTGTAATGAACAAGTTCAGAAGTTTCAGATGGACAGCCATGTAACTCCCCTGACTTTGTACGGACATATGGCACAGCCAGCCGCAACATTTTTGCGACATAAACCAAGTACTTTTGTTACATATATTGATGGGTTTTATTAATTTGGGGGAAGCCTATCAGAGTCCTTAAAATGAATGTTGGTAAAATACAGAAAGTATTGGTTGTTACTGTGGTTGTTATCGGTGTCCAAACACGAGACTCAATGGCTCCCAGCAGTTGAGAGTCAATCCAGTTAATTCTGCAAGGGATCATTGTAGTCATCATATTGGTAGTGCAGAACTGGGAGGGACCCAGTGGATCAGCCTGGTCTAGCCCTATCAAGGAGGCATAGTAGAAATTCAAATTCCTAATATCTGGATCTGCACCCAGATGTTCAAACCACTCAGCTATCCAGCTGGTCATCTAATCTAAAGGAATAAAAATGAATATAGAACTGCATATTGGCTTTAATATACAGGGCCTTGTGAGGGACTGGGGTGGTGGTGGTGTTTGCTTCCTCCATGGTCTTGATTCAGATCAGGTCCTTCATGCTTGGAATATTCACAGAAGGGGAATTTCCAGCATATTGGTTTATACATAAGGGGCTTTTTCTGTTATAGGTCGGTCGCAGTCTTGGCAGGAAATGAGATTATTCAAATAAAGACAACAGGGTCACAACAGTGGATTAAGGGAGAAAAGGGAGGCTGTAAACTAGAATAAACATAATTATAATTATAATATATAATTAATTAATTATAATTCCCCCTTTAGGGTCTTCATTTATGGGTCTCTGCATTTGCTCTTAAATGACAAACAAAAATATTGCTGGACTAGTAGCATGCTTTTTGTTGTGGTTTTGATCAAGTTCACTTTGAACCTTTTGTTGCTATCCTCTGTGAGTATTCCCTTTATTTTTGTCCTCAAAATTCCAGTGGACTTTGGTGTTCATTATCTGTGGCCCATTCTCTCTCTTGAAGAAAAGGAAGCCATCAGGGACAGCTGCCAGAGATTAATGATTTACTTCATCCAAACAATAGAACAGTTGACCCTTTTAAAAAGATGAGATGATTATTTTAGGGGCTGATTGCTAATTTCTGTGTCCTCCAGAGATGCCAGTGGCTTGATAGGTCTCTGATGCTGTTCTCACATCTTCAGGACAGAAGTTTATGAGTGCATTCAAACCCACAGAAGGAACTGAGGGTTAGGGAGAGAATCCAGAGGGAGAGATCCATTTGAATGGGTTTTTCTAACAGGGGTGTCATCTAGAAAACCAATGTGAAAAAAACCCTTGAAAATAAAACTAGAAAGTTCTTCATTTTAAGTTTTATTCTGGTGGGGTAGGGTGGGGTGGGGCTTAAGATGTTGTTGGACTAAAAGTACTAGTATACTTACTACCGGGTAGAGATGCTTACTCAACCTTTGGAAAACCATAGTTGTTTGCCTTTGATTTATGGATTTGTGAAGTCTACAAAAAACATTTCAAAAATAAATGATTAGGCCTTGTGTTGGGAATTTTAGATTGTGTAGGTAGAACTCCTTTTTGGATTGTGTAGGAATTGAGTATGAAAACCTGAAGGCTCTGAGTATTTACTGTCATAGAGTCTAATCACTGTTTTCTCAGCCACATATCTGAATCTGAAGGAAGGTTACGAGCACCTAGAAAATAATAATAAGGTGATTGCTAGAAGCCAACATGGGTTTGTTAGGAATAGGACATGCCAAACAAATCCTATTGCCTTCTTTAATAAAGTGATTGAATTAGTGGACCAAGGAAATGCAGAGGACATAGTATATTTAAACTTCAATAAGGCTTATGATAAGGTAGACCACAAAACAACTTACTATTTAATGAAGAATTTTAAAATTCCTGTGCAGGAGAAAGCGAAGCTGACAGAGTCAGCGATTCCTCCCAAACATCCTGAATGCTCCCAGCAACTGGTTGGTTGTGTTGGCTCCCTTAATGCTGAATAACTATTTCTCTAAAACAAACGTACTGAAACAAAAGTAAGGAACAGAATATGGAGTGTGGAGAGAATCAACAACAACCCACTGCTTCTCGTTCTTGAAGAGCATCAATTCTCCCTCTTAAATGTGCTTTCCCACCAGCTGCTTCTTAGCTAGAGTGCCAGAGGATGCCCTGTGCTCTAAAATGCCTCTCCCCCCCCCCACAACACCATCTCAGCCTTCCTGTCTGTGGCAAGAATGAGGCCTCCTTTTGTTTCGATTAAACAGGACATTCTTAACGGCAGCTTAAGCCGCAGTGTTGAGCTGAACCCCTGCCTGTTTCCATTTGGCCTGGGAGATGTGATAACTTCCTCTTTGACAGCTGCACAAATGGCTGCTGCCTCAGCTCCAGGCGCTTGGTGTTTTGCACATATAAGACAGGAAGTGTATCCTTGGGTGCCAGGGCTGTTTGAAGGTTCTTCACAGCAAACTGCCCTGAACTGGCAAAGAAGGCATCCAGTTTAGCAGAGAAAGAAGGCTTTCTTTAGCGTGTGGATTTGGACAGATGGGGGAGGTGGTGGTGGCGGTGGTAGAGAATGAGCCTTCCTTCTTTTCCCTTTGTAAGAGAGGTAGTAGAGAAAATGTTTGCATCAAAGCCCAAATCTGTGGCAGGTGGGAAGGCTTAGCTGCCTTGAGCTCTTATGGAGAAAGATTAGGAATAAGTCACATTAATAACAAGAACCACAGGTGTTACTCTTCAATATAATACAGTGGACCTTGTATAACAAACAGTTTGTATAACATAAAATCTGTACAACATAAAAAATTCTGGAGATAGGGGAAATTTGCTTAACAGAATCGTCTATGGGGCAAATCCGTACAACATAAAAATGATCACGATTAGGGATTACTCTGTTTTCAATGCATTCCTATGGGAAATTTGTATAAAGGAACTTTTGCTTAACATAATTTCATTTGGAACAAATTAATTCCTTTATACAAGGTACCACTGTAATAGCGAGATAATACTTATTATCATGGTGGATGTTTTTTGTTAAAGTTTTATGAGTTATGCTTCTTAATAATTGCCTGCTGCCAACTCAGTTCTGACTTAAAATGACTTAAAGTTATCATGGGGGCAGGGGGTGTTGGGTAGAGCATATTAAAAGCAAAAAGCAAAGTGTTCTGCTTATATACCGCCCCATACCACTTTAAGTAGTCTCTGGGCGGTTTACAATTTTAATTACAGTGTGCAGGCTACACATTGCCCCCCCCCCCAGCAAGCTGGGTACTCATTTTACCGACCTCGGAAGGATGGAAGGCTGAGTAAACCATGAGCCTGCTACCTGGGATTGAACCCCAGGTCGTGAGCACAGTTTTACCTGCAGTACAGGCATTTAACCACTGTTCCACGAGGTGTTTTACAATTTCCTTCCTCTAAAATGTGCCCTGGACTTTGCAGCTTGCCCAAGGACACCTGGTCTGGCTCTGCTCACAAAAGGCACAGCAGGAAATTGAACTTCAAACCTCCGGATCTGCAGCCACATACCTAAACCACTGTGCTATTGTGTTTCATAGTCACCATTATATTTTATTTATCTACTTATTTATTTACGGTATACACTTATATACCACCAGTCTTCCAGAAGGAACTCTGGGTGGTTTACAATAATCAAAGATTAAAACATTAAGTACTAAAATAAGCAAATAAACAAATTACTAAACCAGCTAAAGCTAGCCGGCAAGGGCAATTTGAAAGCAATTTTTCCCCACTACAAATGGACCCTTGTATAGCAAACTGTTTGTATAACATAAAATCTGTACAACCTAAAACATTCCGGAGATAGAGGAAATTTGCTTAACAGAATCGCCTATAGGGTAAATCCGTACAACATAAAAATGGTCGCGATGAGGGATTACTCCGTTTTCCATGCATTCCTATGACATGTGACAAATAAATAATTGACAAATAAATTTATTGATTAGTCCTATGACCATATCAACCAATAACAACACAGAATATAAAATACATTGAAGTACATGCAACACCACCCAATAGGGTACCCTACAATACAGATTCAGAATATTCAGAAGTCATATATGTAGATCTCCTTTGCAGGATACTCCAATTTGTTCGACGTATTGCATTCTTAAAGCTGCAGCTTTAATTACAAACTTGGCAACTTTGCGAACAATGAGAGGGGATATGATAGCTATGTTTAAATATTTGAAAGGAGTCATATTGAAGAGGGAACAGGTTTGTTTTCCATGGCTTCAGAGACTAGGACTCGGGGCAATGGTTTCAAACTACAGGAAAAGAGATTCCATTTGAATATTAGGAAGAACTTCATCATGACAGTTAGAGCTATTCGGCAGTAGAATATGCTGCCACAGAGGGTGGTTGAGTCTCCTTCTTTGGAGGTTTTTAAGCAGAGGCTGGATGGCCATCTGTCAGAAATATTGTGATGGGGGTTCCTGCATGGCAGGGGGTTGGACTAGATGACCCTTGAGGTCTCTTCCAACTCTATGATTCTATGTACACATTAGAGCCCGAAAGAAGATAAGACAATCTGTGAATTGGGTCCCTATGGACTGTTCTTTCTAAAAAAGGGGGATAGATATTCAAGCCTGATGGATGCATATAATTGGCAGTCAAAGAGAATATGAGAAATGTTTTCAACAGAAGGGGATCCACAAATACAATTCCTATGGGAAATTTGTATAAAGGAAAATTTGCTTAACAGAATTTCATTTGGAACGCATTAACTCCTTTATACAAGATCCCACTGTATTTACCTTAAGGCAGCATATGTTTCTGTCAACCTCCCAACTTCATCCTTGTAACAATCCTGTTATGTAGGAATCTCTGTTGCATAGAAAATCCAGGCCTGCTGCAAGGTTGCATCCTTCATGGCACATCCTTTATGTGTGACCATTAGCTGTAATGCCCGAGGCTGATCAGAGCTAGTGATGTCCAGTGGCAGCTGGAGGGCCAACCCTTTCTCTACCTGTGATGTGGGTCCTCTAACTCTTAGCCTGGCACTCTGACCCATGAATGCTCTCTGGGTCCTTCTGGATCACAACTCCCATATTTTTTTCAGCATTGTTTGTACTGGAATAGGCCGATGAGAATTTGTCCAGCAAAATCAAGAGGGTTGCAGTTGCTGTGCAAACCACAGCATCATATTGTGTTGCTTTAACAAATCCTATAAAAGAGGTCTTTTCAGCTTTTCCCCACTGCCATATCCTCTGGCATGGAAGTACACATAAACAGACCTTATATTTGAGTCAGCAGTTTTTCTGGTTATCTTCTGTGCTGGGAGAAGCTCCAAGTTCTCCCCCGGAATTTAAAGTTTATGGCAGCCAAGCCTGCTTTGCTTCCACCTTTCTGTAGCGCTGTCCCTTAGAATCCCATTATCTAACTGCGTGTGGAGCTAATGCTTAAGAACTAGGATTACATACCAGGGTTAAATGAGGGAACCTGGGGAGGAAGGCCACAGAACATGGGTCACTACTAAGCTTGCCTTTTCTTTTGTTCTTGCTCTCCTTCCTTCCTTATCAGCCTAATCCTTGCTTGAAGTGAGGTGGGGAAGTGCAGGTATGTACATGCACGTGGGATGCAGCTGTTACACATTCACACCTGGCTGTTTACTTTGTAGAGAACATTTCACTTGCAGACAGGGCCCCAGCTGTACACCGCCAGGGTTATGTATTTCACTCTCCTTTTTGTTCAGTCCATGACTGGAAGACAGGGCAGAAGGGACATGTATACCCATGCATTCTCTTTCCCCAATTTTCACAAGGCGCTGTGCAGTTAGTGGAGGGGATAATAGCACAAATCCAAGGCCAAGAACCTCAAGCCTTCCAAATGTTGACTAAGTCCTGGTTCTATTTCAATTCCACATTGGCCAGAGCTGATGGAGATTGAGCATCAATTACATCTGGATAGCCAGCAGGTGACAATCAAATGATTTAATAACTTGTCATATCTGTAAAGGCATTTCTAGCTGTCTGAATCTGTTATGAAGATGAGAAGGGTCTCCACAAAATAGTTTAATAATCAGCTGCAGGATCAACTAAATGTTTAAATGTGGCTCGGGGTGAAAGATCTTTAGGTCAGTCCCTTCCTAGCTGTTGATGTCATGTTATTGCTTCTTCTCGCAGTGATTATTGGTACCAGCAGAACTCTGGAGAGTTTTGGGTGCCCCAAGATGTATCTTTTAAGATCCTTTGATGCCCAAAGATTCCTCATGTTGGAAGGAAATTAAAATGACACTTAATCCAATTTAGAGCACAACAGCAGTTTTAAGAGCTAGAAGTTGGCATGGCAGGTGCCCCCTGAATGCGGCCTAGATATGCCAGATGTTGACACATTCTCTTTGGGCAGGGCCTTATGGACCAGGTAGCCCTTTTAATATAATTTGGGGTGTGAAACTATAAGGGGTCCATAAATGTAGTAAGAATTGTAAAAGCTTATTTGTACATAGAGATCTGCTATTGCCACATCAAGTAATTCACTTTCACTAGCTGAACTTTTGATTGCCTAAAAACCTGTGCAGAGTAATGTGGTTTATTGGCTAATGTCTTCTCCCTGGCTCCAAGTTCAGAATCATATTAATGATGAATTGTTCTTAACAACTTTATTATAATAATGTTACATCAATTCTTGAATAGTTTAATTTTTGCCCCTTTGCTTGTGTAGGTTTGATGCCAGAAACGGAGTGGAGAATTGTTTTTCATGTCATTTGCATAATATTTGGTTCACCTAGTGGCTTCCCTTTCTCTCTTTTTTTATTAAATGTCACTAAAGCCTAAATAAAGGTATCCTAGACTTTTTATCCTAGACCTGGAATTCTGGGAGCTGTGGTCCAAAACAAATAGGGTGCTGAAGGTTCGCCACTACTGTCCTAGAGCATGTGGATGGCACAAGTGCCCATTCTCACTCTGTTGGTCTTTCTGACAGTCTTCTTTTGGATACCATCTTCTCTTTTCTCCAGGAGTACAGAATGTATGACCTTCCAGGTATTTTGTTCTTTATTTACAATAGGGAAAATCGTTGCCAAGCATTAGAAGAAGGCATTTTCTCCTAGTGCTAGTTACAGATCTCTAAATTGGATGAGAACTGCAGAGTCTGAAATTGGCATTGCAACATGGTTGCATATTTCTCCACGTTAAATATGACTTAAATAGGACATCTGCTTGCAATAACTCTTTACTGTTTATGTTAAAATTGAATTATTATATAATTCAGGTAAAAAACTTTATTTCCATGCTCTTTTCCTTAGAAACTAAACAAAGCAAACTACAGCCTTGCTTCACTGAAAGGCTTAAAAACAAAAACAAAAAGGAAGGACAAGCCAAGTTACCTGTTGATATTTTGCCGCTGGCACTTCAGGAGTAGGCATGTAGTAGATAACTAAAATAGCTGGAACTCCTTGAAATGCTCCATCTCAGGGGCTCTCTAAACTGACAGACAAGGATTTGTGTACTGTAAACAGAAGTTGTCTAATTTCAGACGACTTGTGATGGATGAAAGGAAGCATCGTTGACCTCGTTTCACTTTGTTAGGCTTTGAGGCAACCAAACAGGGTCGTGGAAAGTATGGTAAGACTCTGCAGTCTTCTCACAAACCTTGAGGGAGAGCACACTTATTGACAGGTGCACATGCCTCTTTTTACTTATAGCAAACAAAGAAGCAAACAACTTCTTTTCAACAGACCATCGAAGGGGGAAAATGCTTATTGAAGTTCTCTTGTTTGAGGTTGTTCCAGGGTTTTGCGTTCTGAAATATCTGAACTGGCTTCAAATGAATTCATCACGACAGGCTTCTCCAATGCTGTGGCCTCTGGATGTGTTGGGCTACCATTCCCATCGTAACAAGCCATAGCAATCTGTAATTACGCTGTCTTCAGATGATGCTGATTTTAAGTGCATCTGGTTGGGGGAAGTCTGTCTATAGTAAAGAGTAGAGATGGGCACGAAACGAGCAATTTTTCGTTTTCATTTTCGTTTTTTCATTTTGTTAGGTAACAAAACGAAAACAGAATTTTTGCAAAAAAAATCACGAAAAACGAAAACGAACCGAAACGGACCCCCTAAACGACAAACGACAAATGAAACACCATTTTTTTGAGTCGTGCCCATCTCTAGTAAAGAGTCATTTTCCAAGGAGAAAGGTGGGGTAAAAATATTTAAAATAAAAAAATAAAAAAATAATGGCAGTCCGGGACTTGATGTCATAGGGGCTTCGACAGCCATATTGTGAGTTGTAAAATACTGATGCTGGCACCTTCAATATAAAACCTTTGACCATCCTATACCCAGATTCAAGCCAGGTGTTATCCACCTTGACCCACTGAAGGGAACTACAGTACTCTTTTTCCAAACTTTGTTGTAGAAATGTGATGAGCAGTCTTTGAATCCTCATATGTTCAGAAGGTATTTCAACTGCAGTGGCTCCCAACCAATGTGTTTGCCGGGGGTGGGGGGATGATGAGATTTGTGATCAAAATATCTGTACTTGAAAATGTTTTAGCATATTTTCCCATCCAAATTACCTTCCACATTTTTGGGCTATGAACTCAAAATTCCTGGCCATCAGACATATTAACTAGAACAAACGGTCACATGGGAACCTGGTCCAGATATTTTGGAAGTAGAACATGGAAGTTGATGATAACAGAGTTAATTAGTATGCTTCCTTTTACTAAGTTGGCTTTCTAATAGCTTTTTCTCTCTGCATTCTTTTTGCAGGACCAACCTCTCAATCCTTACAAAGGCCTGGAAACTCAGGTAAACACTTCTTTTTCAGATACTTTATTTTTTCTTAAAAACAAAGGAAAACAGATTGCAGGATATTCTGATCAACCTTTCCGGTGTAATCCACTGACAGTAAATTTGGCCCGTTGTTACATCTTGACTGTGCAGAGTTGGAAAAGTGTACGTTTTGTCAGATCGAAGGACGTCATTTCCACCTTGGAGGCGAAACAAACTATTTATGCACCACTATCTAGCATCTCTTTTTGCTCATCTCCCCAGACAGATGGTTTGTCAGGAAGAAAACAGTTGTGTGTTCTTGCTGGCTTCTTCCTAAAACATGAAAAATGCATGGCATCTCAGACATGGCTGTCACTTAAAAGGTCAGTGCAGTTGGGAGAGGATTTGACTAATTCACCAAGAGACAGATTGGATTCATGTCCTTCCCTCTCTTTGATTTCATTTGCTGTGGGGAGGGGTAAGGAGGGGAGCAGTTTAACTTAGGTGCAAGGGTACAACAAAATGGCAGAAATTTTAAAGCCAAATGCAAAAAAATGTTCTGCTTATATACCGCTCCATACCACTTCAAGTAGTTTCTGGGCAGTTTACAGTTTTTTAATTACAGGATGCAGGCTACACATTGCCTCCCATTAAGCTGGGTACTCATTTTACCAATCTTGGAAGGATGGAAGGCTGAGTCAACCTTGAGCCTGCTACCTGGAATTGAACCCCAGGTGGTGAGCACAGTTTGAGCTGCAGTGCATGCATTTAACCACTGCGCCACGAGGCTCCTGTTCGTGAGGCATTTTCTGATATATCTAACACTTAGAATTAATAGTTCTAAATCTCTCAAGATTTTAGGAACGTCTTATCTGTGGACCTCGTCACTCCTGCAGTTTCTTCTTCTTGATTTATTGGTTCACCTGCTATGAAGTCACAGCCGCAGCTCATGGGAGCACGTGAAACGCACAGACAAGTAATTTCAGCACCTGAGGCAGAACATTCAATAAGCACTGTAGTCTATTTCCCTGGCCTGGCCTTAAAAATACAGTGGACCCTCATATAACAAGTGGTTTGTTTAACAGAAAATCTGCTTAAAGGAAAAAAAATCTTTAAATAGGGGGAAATTGCTTAACAGAATCGCCGATGGGGCGAATCTGTACAACAGAAAAACGGTCGCAATTAGGGATTAATCCGTTTTCAATGCATTCCTATGGGAAATTTGTATAAAGGAAAATTCACTTAACAGAATTTTATTTGGAATGAATTAATTCCTTTAAACAAGGTACCACTGTATTTGATGTTTTAGACTTAGCAAAGTGCAGCAACCGATTGGGGACTTGTGATTATGGTAACTTCTGTAGGTGCAAGAAATATGCAAGCTCTGATTTAAGGTTGCAGGAGAGGCTGTGTGGCACAACTCTGCCCTCCAAAGAAAATGCTGAAGGGAGCCAGGGGTCCCCAGATGTTCCTAGACTACAACTCCCAGAAGTCTTCATCACTAGCTGAGCTGGCCAGGATTCCTGGGATTTGCAGTCCAGGAATATCTGGGGACCCATAAGTTGAGAACCACTGAGCGAAAAGGTGTGGCTCCTGTCCCCCTGATCTGAATCAGTGGCCTCCCTCTGCCTCGGGGTACAGCTGGCTTCATCCTGGCAGTAACATGCAACCAGCTGTGTTCTCAAGACATAATATGTCACTTTAAGTTTAGGTGAGTTTCTGACAATGGGTTATAAAACCTGCCTTCAGGCACTTACATTAGACAACTTGATGCAGGACATTTTGGATTGTTTCTGCTCTTTAGAGATAGAATTTCATAGAATCATAGAGTTTGAAGAGACCTCAAGGGCCATCTAGTACAACCCCCTGCCATGCAGAAACCCCCATCACAATATTTCCGACAGATGGCCATCCAGGCTCTGCTTAAAAACATACAAAGAAGGAGACTCCACCACCCTCTTTTGTGGCAGCATATTCCATTGTCGAACAGCTCTGTCATGAAGTTCTTCCTAATGTTCAAATCGAATCTCTTTTCCTGTAGTTTGAGACCATTGCCCTGCTTCCTAGTCTCTGAAGCCATGGAAAACAAACCATTCCCTTCTTCAATGGGACATCCTTTCAGATATTTAAACATAGCCATCATATCCCCTCTCAGCCTTCTTTTTGTAAGGCTAAACATTCCCAGCTCCCATTGCTGGCCAGGGTATGGAGGTCTGGTGGAGCACTTCATGCATTCTTCACCAGCAACCAGATGATCACTTCATCTCTGCCCATTGGCCTGTATGGAATCCCGGCTGAACAGTTGAATGCAAGGCTGTAGCTTGGTAGCCAATAGATTGCAGTAACTTTTATACCGCTGTTGCACTTGGAAACAACTGTTCAGAAAGTTCAAGAACTCAAATCACAACAATAAAATAGCAACAGATCAATTAAGTTTTATCAGTAAGCTCCAGATCTGCTTCAAAGTAACCTTTGAAAGCTGTGTGTGTGTGTTTTTTTTCTTTCCATTGACTTTGAAAACCCTAGAAACGTGTCATTTCAGAACTGGCAGAAATGGAGGTCACCACCTTATATTTTTGGCATCAAGCTGATGACAGGCATAACCCTCCCCCCACCACCTTTCTTAATTCATTTATCCCAATCAAAGAGTTTGAGCACATGCAGCGTTCTTCACAGTTTGACCTTTTAAAACTGTCAGAATGATATTAAACTGTGAGTATTATCATCCTATTCCTACTTGCAGAAGTCAGGATGCAGTTTAAATCCTACTTTGAACAGTGACTTTTAACGTGACCTTTGGCAAGTCACTTGTGCCACAGCTTAAAAAGCTGTGGGCCTGAAAATTATCCCCGTCAAAGGCAAAGCAACACCTCTGATTAAACATCCTCACTTGAGGTTCCCCTGAATATGGAAGACACAACCCAAACTGGTTGCAGCTTCTCATGACCCCCCTTTACATCGCAGGGGAGCGGCGCGCAATGTTTAAAATGACTTTAAGCCACTGACCCAAGCACTTGCCTCAGTGGATAAAAGTCATTTTAAACACCACACACCACTCCCCCAGCTCACAAAGGAGGAGCCGCCAGGCTCTGCTGCATTTCCCACCCTAGACTTATACTCGAGTCAATACATTTCCCCAGTTTTTGGGGGTTAAATTAGGGGCAAGACTTATACTCAGGTCGACTTATACTCAGGTATATACGGGTATGTGGCTGTGTAAACTTAATTTTTTTAAAAAAAATTGTGATAACTACACAAGTTTTATTTTATAAACAACAGAATTCTGCTGGCGTAGTATATTACTGTGCCTCCTAGGAGCAGAGTCGGCCTTTGTAGTCATTGACTACCCCCCAGTCCCAGGGTACTCCCCTCCCCCCCCCCAAAAAAGGGAATGGAAAGCCACTTCTACCTACGTACCCCTGGTAAGGGTTGCCATATTGTGGAACCAGTTTGATGCCCCACAAATATTATTAGTAGTATACATAATATTTTTAGTAGAAACCTCTCTTGCTTTTACTAGTGCAGCAAAGTAGCATCCTCCTAAACTATGGTTCTGACAAATTGCTGCTGTGGTCTTTATTTTGACAAATTTTATATCTGCATCTGCAGTAATACCCTTTTATTGGGTAGGCAAAATGCTATGAGCAGATAACGGTTTACTCTGTCTCTCACTTTAGGACTGTAGCACTTTTTCCTTTTTTATTTTTGTTTACCTCCACACTCAGGTATTAGGTATTGGTTTGCACTGATCTTGCTTTCAAACCGTCTGGACAGCTGGGTGATTGTTTGGCAGTGACATTTAGTGTACAGCTGTTCAAACCTCATTTTTAAAGCACAATGTACATGTTCATGGCTGCAGTTTCTCCACGCACCCCTTAATTATTTTAGCAATCTGTACAGTACACTACATTCAAAATCTCAAACCTTAGCACCACTTCTAGCATTTAGAACAGGCCTGCCCAAAGTCCGGCCCGGGGGCCAAATCTAGCCCATCAGGCCATTCTGAGTGGCCCGTGGCTGGCTGGCCCGCCCCTCCCTCCCCCTCCTTCACCCCATGTTTTTTTAAAGAAAGTGGGTGGAGCTTGCAGTGAGGTGGCAGGGTTGGGGAGCAACCGGCCCCTGACACATTCTCAGCCACCAAATCTGGCCCTCCTTACAAAAAGTTTGGGCACCCCTGATTTAGAAGGAAGGTGATGAGCATGTTTTCTGTGCGGTAGAGATTTTCTAGCTATTAGTCAAATGCTGGGTTACTTAAGATCTTCCAAATGTCAGAATACTTCAACTTCCATCGTCCCTCGCAACTGAATGACAGACTACGGTCTGATGGGAGTTGTAGTCCATCAACATCAGTTGGGCTAGAGGCTGATCGCTCATGGTTTAATCAGATGTGTTGCTTTGAGTAACTAGTTGTGTGGTGGTGGAGGGGGAGTTCTCGTTTTTCCTCCTTGTTTTTATCAAATCTCTTGAAGTGAAATTGCATTGACTACAAAGTGTCAGTTTTGTGTGTGTGTTTGTTTCGAGTTTAATCAGCATGAGCCAGATGCCCACATGAGGAAATCGTAGTTTGGTTTTTAATTATCCCTGCTTTGCTTCCGTTAGGAATTCCCAGTTGTGCTCTCAAAAAAAAAAATCAAAATTGGCATTGTTCTTTAATTAGCTCTTGTAATTGTTTCGGTCTAATATCTGTGATTAGCAACAGCATTAAATAAAGAGGTAAGAATAGACCTGCCCTCTTTGTGTTAACCTGGTAAATGCACACTGCTCTCTCTACTAGAGAAGGAAGATGTATAAAATCAATTAGATGCCAACTGGTCTTGATTGGAGAAATGATAAAGACCATCTACTCTACCATGAAGTGGAGATGGCTCTTGCAAGCATGGTTTATTGGCACCTTGGCACAGCAGTGAGGGATTAACAACCCTGTTTTTTTTTGGGGGGGGGAGTGCTTAACTCATAGAGAAGCATGCAAAGACTTTCTCTATGGGGTTGTGTTGTGTTACCATAACTGGTGTAAGAGCTTTTGCTGCCTTGAGGTGTATGATGAGAAGAAGGCCATTTCCATGTTGCTTCAGCTTCTTTATTCGTGTATCTCTAAAATGGGCCAAGAAGTGTCTTGAGTGGGCCATCAAAACCCTTTGGCTTTATAAAAGACCAGTTCTTGTGTAAATGAGATTTGCCAGGACCAGATTTCAAAGATAATTTATCTGGCCTTTTGGGGGGGGGGAGGTTTGCTATGGAGATGCTGTGATGATTGCTGGGACCATAAAGGTTTAAGTGATAACGTTTATTTATTTATACAACATACACTCTGCTTCTCTGACAATAGAGAACAGCACAAGAGGAACCCCATCCAGTAGCTGTTGTTAATCCAGTGTTGATATTTTCTCTGGTGGGAAGAAAGCCATCAGGTGGCAATTGGAATATTCTGCCACAAAGGAGGGTGGTGGAGTCTCCTTCTTTGGAGGTTCTTAAGCAGAGGCTGGGTGGCCAACTGTCAGAAGTATTGTGATGGGGTTCCTGCATGGCAGGGGGTTGGACTAGATGGCCCTTGAGGTCTTTTCCAGCTCTATGATTCTTTGGAAGGGAAGGGTGCAACTACTCAGAAGGCTCTGCTGTCTTGAGGCAGTGATGTGAGAGACACAGTGTCATGGAGTTATCTTTTGGGGTTATGTAGATCAAAATTACACTTGTTCAATAGCCAGTACTGTACACACTTACAATGGTTGTTTAGAACTGTAGAAAGCATACAAACCCCGGGATCACAGAATCTGCACACTTCTGACTGCATCATATGGAATTAAGGGTGGCATTCAAATGTCCTTCTGGCTTTAGTATCTACAACTGTATAGGATAAAATACAAACTACTCTTAGCATACACATGCATTAATATGGACACCCATGTATTAAACCAGATTGTAATACATAAAATTTACTGTTTCTGGAGTACAGAATGTTAAGGCCATCCCCTGCTCCCCAGATTAAATTAAAATGGTTGAGATTTCTTAGATCAAAATACCATCCGTTAAAAACCTAGATGCCTACAGAGGACTGCTGGGCAAACAGATGAAGCAAAGCTCTGATAAAATGGGCAGATACACTTTAAATAGGAACGTCTTGGCATCTTATTCCACATATTGGGGCCAAGTGGGAAATCTCTCTAGTCATGTTCGTAGACATTAGGAGATGAAGTTATTATTACTTAAGTGAAAGGTTATGGTGTTTTATTTTAATACTTCTGCTATCTGTGTCGGTTTTGCTTTGATGATTTGCTGCTTTCCATTCCTTGGCTTAGCGACTCTAAAGCGGAAAGTTTTTGTAATATCAAGATGCGTTGAGGAGGTGTTCAGTTAATCAAGTAATATCAGAAACTACCTCTAAAGTTAAATTTCTTGCACCTGAATCACACCTCCAGATTTGGGGTTGATAACAACAAGCCGCAATTGAAAGTTACAGTTGAAGTAGCATCCTTCTCCCACTGCCCCTCTCCCTAGTTCCTTTTGCTGCAGTACAGCTACATTGTTAGCTTAGTGCGTAACATTATATTTTGTTGTGCACAAATTTGGTAATAACGTACAGATAACTAGTTATTTGTAATTTATTCTTCTTTCAAGTAGTGAAATAACCGTGCAACCATTAAGGGAAAGGCACAGATTCCTTTCAATGTGTTCTTCTTCTGTCAGTGTGAATTCCTCAAAGGTACATGCCCAGCTGAGTTAGTAACAGCCCAGCAGGATTCTAAAGAAAAGGACATTTTGGAGATACGAAAACCGTGGATAAGAGAGAACAATAAAATCCTCCTCCCACTGCTGTTTTGTGATAGTAGCTTGCTTTATGGCTGCTGTTTTGCGACAGTAGCTTGTTTTATGGCTGCTATATGTGACAGTATCTTGCTTTGTGGCTGCTGAATTATTTACTGTATATACTCGAGTATAAGTCGACCCAAGTATAAGTCGGGCCCCCTAATTTAAACCCCCAAAAACTGGGAAAACTTATTGACTCAAGTATAAGTCTAGGGTGGGAAATGCAGCAGGGCCTGGCAACTCCTCCTTTGTGAGCTGGGTGTGTGTGTGATGTTTAAAATGA